>OX439381.1:25625852-26825852 GCA_949319315.1 Zelleria hepariella
CCGATTGCACCGAAGCTCATCGAAATCGGTCGAAATCCGAAATTACCCGAAATTACTCGAATCGATTAAAACGCCGATTACTCGAAATCACCGGGACCGATTTCGATGAGCTCTTCTAGACAATTGTTGTGCTCATTGTGCTCTTTCATTTGGCATATGCCTCATCCTTGCAGGATCTCGGAGAAAAAAAATATCTGTCATTAATCGAAAAAACTTGAATCAATTAAAAAACTATGGGCATCGGGACCGATTTCGATGAGCTTCGGTGCAATCGGTGACTACACTATGTTCTTTCATTTGACATACCGTTTATCCTTGCAGGACCATCCATAGTAAAAAAAAACTTGTTTTTACCCGAAATAACTCGAATCGATAAAAACGCCGATTACTCGAAATCACCGGGACCGATTTCGATGAGCTCTTCTAGACAATTGTTGTGCTCATTGTGTTCTTTCATTTGGCATATGCCTCATCCTTGCAGGATCTCGGAGAAAAAAAATATCTGTCATTAATCGAAAAAACTTGAATCGATTAAAAAACTATGGGCACCGGGACCGATTTCGATGAGCTTCGGTGTAATCGGTGACTACATCAAGCTCTTTCATTTGACATACCGCTGATTCTTGCAGGACCTTGTATTATAAAAATAACCTGTAATTACCCGAAATCACTCGAATCGATAAAAACGCTGATTGCTCGAAATCACCGAGACCGATTTCGATGAGCTTTTCTAGACAATTGTTGTGCTCATTGTGCTCTTTCATTTGGCATATGCCTCATCCTTGCAGGATCTCGGAGAAAAAAAATATCTGTCATTAATCGAAAAAACTTGAATCGATTAAAAAACTATGGGCACCGGGACCGATTTCGATGAGCTTCGGTGCAATCGGTGACTACACTATGCTCTTTCATTTGACATACCGCTTATCCTTGCAGGACCTTCCATAGTAAAAAAAACTTGTTTTTATCCGAAATAACTCGAATCGATAAAAACGCCGATTACTCGAAATCACCGGGACCGATTTCGATGAGCTCTTCTAGACAATTGCTGTGCTCATTGTTCTCTTTCATTTGGCATATGCCTCATCCTTGCAGGAACTCGGAGAAAAAAAATATCTGTCATTAATCGAAAAAACTTGAATCGATTAAAAAACTATGGGCACCGGGACAGATTTCGATGAGCTTCGGTGTAATCGGTGACTACATCAAGCTCTTTCATTTGACATACCGCTGATTCTTGCAGGACCTTGTATTATAAAAATAACCTGTAATTACCCGAAATCACTCGAATCGATAAAAACGCTGATTGCTCGAAATCACCGAGACCGATTTCGATGAGCTCTTCTAGACAATTGTTGTGCTTATGGTGCTCTTTCATTTGGCATATGCCTCATCCTTGCAGGATCTCGGAGAAAAAAAAATTTTTCATTAATCGAAAAAACTTGAATCGATTAAAAAACTATGGGCACCGGGACCGATTTTGATGAGCTTCGGTGTAATCGGTGACTACATCAAGCTCTTTCATTTGACATACCGCTGATCCTTGCAGGACCTTGCATAGTAAAAAAAAACTTGTGATTACCCGAAATAATTCGAATCGAATAAAAGCGTCGATTACTCGAAATCACCGGGACCGATTTCGATGAGCTTCTACTCAGTTGATGTGCTCATTATGCTCTTTCATTTGGCATATGGCTCAACCTGACAGGATCTTGGACCAACTCTCATACCCCTTTGCCCACTATCATTTGCAATCAGAACCGTGAGATCGTCTAAGACCGTTTGTGCGTCGCCTCCTAGGGTACCGTCATCGAGGTACCAGATGTTCAGTTTCGACGAAAGTGTTGATATAACGGGGTGAATTGCGAGACTGAATATGGCCGGGCCAAGTGGGTCTCCTTGTTGACAGCCTACTGACGAGTGAAGGAGGTGCTCCCTATACAGCAACTTGGACGGAGTACTGTAGCATTGCCACAAGTAGCTATATATATCCGGAGTGACCTCCTTCACTTGTGAGAGGATAGCGCCTCTGTCAAAAGAGTTGAAGGCATTCTTCACGTCCACCTTCAGGACGACCTCGCCGCCGTCATGCTCCAGGTATGTCCTCATGGCATGGACTGCTGCCTCGCATCCCCCCCGGCTGCCAAAACCTAGTTGGATTGGTTGGAATTTTTTTGACACCGGGGGCAGAATTTCTCTGCAGCACATTTTCGAGGCCAACCTCCGTATCGTGGCCCCCACCGCTATGGGCCTAATGCCGCCATCTTTTTTTATGAGGGCGCAGAGGTTAGCACCGTATAAAATGTCCGTGACATCAGGACACACCTTCCCCGCCAGCATCAGGTTAACGAGGGCCGTGAGCTCTCTTAGGAGGCCCTCCCCGGCCTCGCCCGTCGAACCGCATAGTAGATCTTTTAAATGTTGAGGGCTCAGCCCATCGAGGCCACCCGCAGAGCCTCCCTTGAAAGACATCACGGCCGATAGTACGTCTTTCCCGATGACCTGGATGCTGGCGTCGTCGGGCTGGGGAGCAGACGGAAGGTTAGCCGCCGCTGGAGGTGGCGGATGTTTGCCTTCTAGGGCCGAGACGGTTTCGCGGGAGTCGGGCGCTATGGCATCACTCGAGAACAAGAGTTGAGCGGCTCCCCTGATGTCTCCATCGCTGATTTTATTTTCTACCAGTTGATATTTATTTTTGGGGTGGAAGACTTGACCTGAAACAGGGATGTCGGGAGGGTTATTGCAGTTATTTTTTATAGATTGGGTTAGGGAGCCGCGTCTCCTCGCATCCTCTTTTACGTGCAGTGTCCTATAGGCAAAGGTGAAAAGGGCCTCCCAGGCACGCTTCGTGTTTTCGTCTGTTACCTTCTTTATAGTGCACTGTAAATTTTTCGCAACGCTTACGCGTGCTCCGCGGGGTATTCTTTTTAGAATTTTCACCGTTCCTTTGCATTTGCCAATAGTTTGCCAAAAGGGTACGTCTGTTACTGTTCCTGGAGTGTGTGGGGTGGAGGAAGGTGCGGGTTGTGAGCATGCCTGTGGCAGCGGATGCATCCGAGCCTTGTGGATGTTCAAGCCCGCCCTCCCCTTGAAGAAGCGTGGCTGGGGGCATTCCGGACACTGCACGTAATCCGGTAGTGATCCATGAAGGCCGCAGGCTGTGCCATTGGTCTGCGGCATGTGGTATTATTTAACTATTATTTAACTGAACTGTGTACAAAAACAAAACATCGCATATAAAATCATAGTTTTTGAGCACTGGATGTTTGAAAACTCCGCTGTCACTCAACTCACTCTATATTTAAAAAAATATTTTCTCCCGCCACAGCCTTCACATTTTATTAATTTAAAAATCAACGGAACGTCATAGAGCAAAAAAAAGATTCAGGTTGTGATCTCTACCACCGGGTGCTATTACCCTGTAAAAAGAGTTAGGTACTTTTGTAACACCTTGTATTATTAGTGGTGGAAAGGGAGAGCTGTGTCAACACATTGGCTTACAGGCGACACAGATGGTTGGCATCGGAAGCTCTCGCACTTAGGCCCGTACAGGGCCCGTAATATCAATTTAATCGACAGATAGGGTTTAAACTAGCTTTTTTGGTTTAAACTGTGATTGATATTACGGGCCTGAATCAATTTAAGCTCACCATCCCAGTCAGTCGTCCGTCACCGTCCAATTCAGCAGGAAAAAGTCTGAGCGATTTATATTTTTTTTGTTTCCGTATGCCAAACGGGACCCTATTACTCTGCCTCCACTGTCTGTCTATCCGTCCGTTTGAGAGCTGTATCTTTGCATTGAAACATTGAAACAGTTTTAACTTTCGAAAAATTGTGTTATAGAAAAACACGTGGCTTACGTCAGAAATAACTATAACTTTAAGAGCTATACCTACTTTAGGACCTTACTCGACAGTGGCGCCAAATAGGGAACACTAAAACGGTAGCCCTCAGAACGCGAGAAGTGTAGATACCTTCTTCGGGAACTATGTTGATAATAAGGGATAATAGGAAATCATCAATCAACCAGCATCATCATCATTGTCTCGCTTTCCGTCAACCTTTATTATACTTTATTACACACAAATAAATTAGAGGACAATACATAAGAAAACACATGTATAAAGGAAAGCTTATCTCTGTAAGAGATTTCTTCCAGCAAACCTTGGGGGATCGAAACTGTTGTGAAAAACGGGCGTGCATGATGGGCAACCTTCTGTTTATTCTTATCCGGGTTTCTGTAGAGCACCGGATAGGGTATGCACTGCCTGGCCAATAACACACGTTTGTGTGCATTGGCAGGAGCGTGAGCTAACAGCACATGACAATACCTCATTGATTGTGGCTAATTTGTTTAGGCTCCCGGACCCCTTATGGAATGCGGTACGTGCTGGATCTTTAATGTAAGCTTACAAGTGCAAGTACCAGGCTTTTGATTTAAACAGTGTGCTCATTCTGTATGTGTTTATTAGGAAAAAAATCCGTGCAGTTGCTATTATTAGTCCTCAAAGCCGTTCCGAGTATGAGTATTTCCGAGTATGGTTTTTTTTTTACAGAATAAGGACACTGAGCGTCCAATTGCACCTTCACTCACACTAGATGGGTGAACGGACGCTGCAGTGCCTGAAACATATTTAGATGGATTAATCTGAGCATCTACTTATACCAGCTTAGTCAGCCTAGCCCACACGACTACCTAGTAACCTACTCGTAGTAGTATGTAATAAAATAGGTGATTTTTGTTTGATTTGTAAGAAACTTTAACTTGTGAGTAAATGATGCGTTGTGGTACTTGTGGTTGTCAGATGTCCACATGTCCTTTATGTAAAACACATTTTCTAATGAAACAATTAAGTTTCCGTTTACAAACGCTACTCTACTAAACAATGACAGAAACTTTGTTAGGAAACTTTGCGCGCGCTCTCCTTTGAATTAGTTATAGGATGAACTTTGTTTTGTTACTGGAAACGAAACGTTTAAGGGAGCCCCTTGTTGTTAGTATATACGAAGTAACATTTATCTATTGTGGTAGTAGAGGTAGATCTATAACTTTATTAAATAACTACTAAATAAAAAATAGAAGTTAAAAACTAAAACCCGACTACTAAAAGGCTTAAAACAAGACCTTCTTATCCTTAAAATAGACATAGATAATTAATCGTAGTCGGAGGCCATCGGTTTATCAAATACGAATGTGGTGTCCTCCGACTACGATTAATTATCTATGTCTATTTTAAGGATAAGAAGGTCTTGTTTTAAGCCTTTTAGTAGTCGGGTTTTAGTTTTTAACTTCTATTTTTTTTTTGAGCCTTTTGTTCTTTATTTTGGATGATCACCTAAAATAGAACCAAGAAGGGCAAAAAAAAAACACATTTTGGAATTTTTTGTTCTATTTGTTATGTTGACGCTACATGTGTTATACATTTTTGAAAAGGTCTTTTAAATTACTTTCATTTGATACCCATGACGATGGTATCCGATAATTTTTATTTTTAGGTCCACCACTTTAGGGCGCAGCACAGCCGCCATCTTGGTTTTTTTCAAAATAAAACTATCCTATGTTACCTGGGTTATTAAGACAAATCCAACGACACCTCATTTGTTGAAATCGGTCGAGTAGTTTAGGCTCTGCGAGGGAACAGATGAACACACAAACATACATACATACATACATACATACATACATACATACATACGCTGCTAAAATCATAACCCTCCTTTTTGCTTCGCGTAGTCGGGTAAAAATAAATAAAATACGTCCGATATTTTAGCTTTCAATAAGCATTTTTATATCGATTAGCATATCTCATGAACGGCTATACCGATTTTAATAATACATATCTAAGAACACTCGCTAGAAAATCTGCTTTCAAATTAAAAAAATTGCATTTATATCCGTTCACCCGTTTAAGAGCTACGGTGGCACAGACAGACAGACACACATACACACATAGCGGTCAAATTTATAACACCCCTCAATTTGGTCGGGGGTTAAAAATGGTAAGTATACAGATAAGTACTTATTTTCAGAACTTGGTGGTCTATCAATGAGTTTGCGATAAGTCCGACAAAATAAATTGGGACACTTTGTCCGAATTGACACTTTAGATTTTTTTTGCGACAACTACTTTTCACTACAAATACAAAAATAGCCGTTTTGTACGGTTTGTTAATCTATGGTTTCCATATAAAACTCAGACAAATGGACTCATTTTGACAGTGATTCCAACTAACTTATCTGACACTTGAAAAAATCAGCAGCACATTTCACGGCACGAGTTCATAGCGAGCTTTTTAAAGTTACTTTAGATCCTACTGTGTTTTTAAACAGCTTTGCTTATATTTGGTGGATTTTTTCTCACTCACTCGGTCATTTGCGGGAAAAAACAAAAGAACATCCAAACCCAATTTGCGCGAAAAATCTGCATGAAAAGCGCGCGTTAAAAGTACGTTAATAAACACATCATACGTGGAAATTAATTTCACTTAAAATTTCACTCGCAAGAGTCGAGTATTTTCATTTCACCACGAAAACTCATTAAACAGGAGTGAATAATTGAGCTTTAAAACGGAACTAACTAAGATTAGTACTAAGCAAGTAATGTACTTACCTATTTAAATACTTATTATTCGTAGGTACCTATAAATATGAGAGCATGGTGCCTACACAAAAGGCAGCACCTATACTATAACACATATTCTAGTGTGAGTGGTGGTGCCACTGGACGCCGCATAAATAATTTATAATATAAGTACAGGGTGTTACAGAAAGGTCCTGTCATACATGACTCAAGTATGACATGACATTTTTGTAAAAGAGGCAAAAAGCCTAATGGGGCTCGAGCTCAATGTTTTTTTCTAAGACTGTTTAAATAATGGCCTTTGCATCTACGTAATGAGATGATTTATACAGAATCCAGTGGTACCTTCACTCACACTAGATGGGTGAAGAGACCACTCGGCGCTGCAGTGCCTGGGACATTGTTTTAGATGGAGTAGTTTAGTGTTTATGCAAATGATAGTCCGCGTGGTGGTGGGCACAATTAATTGTAGAGGTAGTTATCAGGCTACCTAATTAGTGCGGGTTGACACCTGCGATCTCGCTCATGTTAATATCCGCCGACGTTATAATTATTTCGTCCCTGTTTACACCCCTTTATTTCTCACCCGGATTCATTGCTCTAAAGAATTCTATGCAGCAGAATTTTTAACGATCATACTTAGATATCAAAACCACTTTTGACATCTCTATATCACACTTTTCACAAAAAATACCTCACCGTTGATGGGAGGTGTTTGCCAAGAGGTAAACTTTGCATCAGTGATGTTGTTAAAAAGAAAGAACCTTGCGTACAAAGTTCTCCGAAGTTAAGTGTTCATGTCAAAAACTCACGCATACAATGAATCACAAGCTAGACGTCCAATTCGCCAAACCCCCAGCCGATATGCAAAGAAACTTGCCAATTCCTTCCCGCTCCATCTTCACAAAATCAGCAGAATTGAAACAGCTCTTGACGACGAATTTCAAGTTGGAATTGTTCGATAGTTTGCCCCAGTTTGCGCCGGGGGTCGGAGGCGGGGCCAATTTGTGACTCTTTGTTCCTGATCCCATGTACAGTACCTAACTAGTTTGTATCTGCCTACACAGGTTGACTGGGAATCAAGAATGCTTTGTTCATTGAATAAGTTAGGGATGAAATTCCCTTATTCCTAAAAAAGTGAAGTATTTACCTAAAGAAAAAACGATGGGTTGCTTTTGGGTTTTTCCAACTTGTACTGTAATTTGGTAAGTCGATACAGGTGCTTGCCTCATGCTTGCATTTTAGATTTGCATACCTTTACCTTTTCAAGCATTGGACGTTAGGAATGCAAAAACATTTCATAGAGCGGAGCTTTTAAGCTCTTCTTCACAACCTCTATTAACCTTCTACTAATGAGTGCTTTTATATTTAAATCAAATGAAGACTGGAGGTTTGGCTAAATAAACACAACGTTTAATTTTACATGATTCAACGTTTCAAATGTTAGTTATGATACTTGTACTGTAACTTACCATAACCACCCATACTAACAGTTAGTTAGGGAAAGTTACTTATTTATACTGGTGCCTGTTTCATATAATACAATTCATAGTTTATTATGACAATTCGATATAGATTGCGTAGTCGATTTGACATGAGGTTACAAAAAAGGTTTGTTTACAAACCGACCTATCAATGAACATCGAATTGTCATAATAAAATATTTATGTCAGTTATATGAAACGCGGGCCTGGTCGTTATTTTACAATAAATAAGTCCGAGGTAACGAGTAAACTGATAATCTTTAGTGATAAGCATTCAATAAGCTTTGCCATCTGCATAGTGGAATGGCAACTCACACCATATAGGGCTGACAATAAAGACCCGGGTGTCATATTGCCGGAAACATTCATCAAATGCCGACAAAGTTACTGTTAAAATGGAATTTATGTTATTCCGAAATGGGACCACCTACTGTTTGATAAGTGCAAACGTGCCGCTTGTTAACAAAGCGTTTTGAGGACTAACTTAGAGTTCCTTTGTTATAGTGTTTCGGTTTATGCTGAAAAACTTACCAAAGACAATAAGTATGTAATCTTACAGCTCAATCATTACAATACACTTGGGATAGCGTTAGTCATTAAAGAAACTATCGGCAACTTTTTAACGTTTTGATGTAGCCTTGGCTTATTATAATGTATAGGAGTAGCTTACCACTACTGTCAAGGGCCAATGTGGATAGCCCGGGATAAAAGATTTCGACTGCCGAAGTTCCCCAAAAGCTTTCTGTTACATTTCATACTTCCAAGCCGAACCTGTGCTTCCTTCACATTTACTTTGAACTCTTCTTGGCACGTTTTGACGTGAGTACATCAGCAAGAGAATACTTTTCACGTCGTCATAAACACGTCAATCCCATTCGCTAGGCCGACAGCCTAAAGAAGACAGGCTGTCTCAGGAAGTACTCGTACCCCGAACGCCCATTTACATTGATCCTCTTGCTGGCCCTCATTTCACTGTAAAAGACGTTTTTTTTTTCAAATATTTAGTTCACACTAAAGCCGCGTTTTAACGGTCTGAGAACACCTGGATAAAGTGCGTCAATAGTAAAATCGTAAGTCAATGTAAAATAATGCATTATTCATAATGTATTGACAGAAAATATAAATCAGATAAACTTCAAACTTTTCTGAGAGTCTCACGAAGTCGCGACATTCCAAGTATGCTACCAAGGACGTGCGAAGTGAACACCTAACACCTACGTTAATTGTACCTTATGTAGAGTGCGGATTGTGTAACGGTTGCTCCATTATTACTGTCGTGTAAGATTATGAGTATGACATTCGCATAGGTGTGCAGGTAGAGTCAATGGGAAATAACCAGTTAATATTTTTGGTTTAGGTACGCTTAAAATTAATTTATCATCTGTTACATACAAACATTTTAAAATTAAAAGATGCACAAGAATAAGGCTTATTTTCGCAACGTTTTTCGGTACCTACCGATAAGTATAAAATATTCAGAGTTAAATACTGGAATTGTAGGCATATATTTAACACAGTTTCAGTATTTCAGATATTAACTGATGCGGCATTCCTGTTCAAAAACTGCCCATATTTTATTAAATTAGCCTTTTATAACGGCCCGCCGCTGTATTGACATTACAGTACATTTACATTGGCTTTTTTGTTTTCCAGTCAATGTATTAATTATTTTATCCACCCATTCGATTAAATTATTTATTCGGCAATGATTCAATTAAAATTTTATTACTTGTGACTCTTGTGAGTACAGTTGATACAATACGATTTCTACTATATCTTCAAATATTTGATCCAAAACTAGTCGGTTATCCCGACACATATCAACAGAAGTAAGTAAAATGTTACCATATCAGCGACTGACTATCATACAGGCCAAGTCAATATCTAAACACAAAACCGATTTCCACGATTCGTTAACAATTAGGTTAACAACAGTTCCAAATGTAGAGCTCAACATTTAATTTACTACCTAATGATCCAACAATACATTCAACACCACTATTTGAATGAAATAAAAGTCAGATTACGTGTTGTTCAATTCATTGCGCGATGTTATCGCTTCTAAATCAACAAAGGATTGCAATCACGGCCGAAGTGCTCCACTTAGTTTGCGCGAGGGTATAAATCGGACTTGCTTTACTATACTACTTTACTCACTTTACTCTACTCGAGTCGACCGATAGAACACGTGGCGTAGTAAACTGTTAGAGTCTACAGTCTATAAATATCACGTCAACTGTGAGGTCGGCCGCCCGACACTGACTCTAGATCTATCAAGGGCGAATACAAATTCAATGGTATTTTATCTTTAACTGAATAAATTAAACTCCGATGGTTTCGGCTCTTATGCACGTTTTCGAGTTAAATGTTTTATCGAGATTCTAATCGTTCACGGTTTGTTTTACGGCGCTTAGAGGCTCCTTTGGGTTACAAAACGATTTCATTTAAATTATTACATTATACTAATGAGGGATTGTTTTGATCGAGTCAGGACTTGAAACCGCGACCTTGACTCACCATGCTTGCGTTCAGCCGGTAAACCTGTAGGTACTTTCGTTTTAAAGTAGCCCATAACGTAAGTGAGTAAAGCGCATAGTGCACAAGTGTAAAGGTCGAGACACTTTCGACTGTAAGCTCCAGGAAAAGTTGTCGATTACACGGTCTGTTTCAGTGCGCGTCAACGCATCAATCATCCTTTCACCGGCTGCGTCGACGCAAACACTTCGGCCCGTCATCTGCTGGAGTTCCCACATCGACCCTCGCCAGACCACGTCGGCTCCTCGGCTATCTGTCGCTTAATTAATAACAAGTTGGAATTTCACAGCTTGCATTCCACGCTCATTCGCAAATCTACAAAGTATACTGTTTGGAAACTTTTGATTGGCACTCTCCAGTCCAGACAGTCGGACTTTGACACTGAAAATAAGTAAACTACGATGCTCACTGGGCTGTTTGCCGGCTATTTAAGGAATGCTGCCCGCCTCATAATTTGTCAAATTTGTACCGACCAACGGGACTGTTTTGGAGCGTATCTTATTAGAACTTTATACACACTCTGTAGCACTCTCGGAGTCGGAGCTTTATTTTAGTTTGGCTAAGTAGTTAACAGCTTTCACCGTTCGAAGTTTGCTAGTTAGCTCATCCTACAGCCGGGAAAAGATGAGCAATCGTTATTTTGCTTGTGATTTTACTGGCTTGCGAGTAAACGTGAATAGCTGAGTTTCAATCTCAATATAATTTTGTGACTTCGCCTTCGTTATTGTAGTCATGCAGATATTTAATTCTACGCTTACCTAAACTAAAACTGCGCGTTTATATTCGCGCATCGTAGCACTTATCAGAAGCGGCTATAGGCGGTGGAGACGCACGCATCTCCTGAAACAACCTGCCACAATATACAGATAAATTGATAGGTTTCTATCGTGATCAATACCGTCTTTACCATAAGGGCACACGGGGCCCATGCCCAGGGCCCCCATTCTCGGGGGGCCCCGAAAGACCGACAATTTCTCTCACGTTTATTCTCAAAACATTTTTGTCGGGCATAGTAATAGTGAGCAGACATTGTTAAATTCGACAGAAACCGTGGCATTTTAATGTAGGAAATATGTAGTTTCTCTTTTCGCCACAAGAATTTGGTGCCTCTTATTCTAAAAGGGCCCCAAATTATTGTGTGCCCAAGGGCCTCACCATAGTTTAAGACGGCCTTGATCGTGATAGATGCAAAAGATAGACAATCCCAGGACAAAACAGCGACTCCGGGCCCGATTTTGACGCAATAAAACGGAGTCGCCGACTAATCTATCTCGGCAGTCAACACGAATTGACTCGTATTGGCCCACCGTACGTATAAAGTGGCGATAAATTTCCCGAGCTAATGGTAGACGAGAGAAACGAGTCCGACAAACTGGCCCGAGGTGACAAACGAGCGGGCGAGAGATTTGCTTTGTGGTGGAGCTACAAGACCTTCCGTGCCTAGAAGACGAAGCGTGGCGTGTGCCACGGAGTGCGCGGACCCTATAAAATACTATAGAGTACACTGGTACAGTTAACAGTAGAGCCAACTAGCATACTACTGTGGTAAACCTACAAGACCTTCCGTGCATCGAAGACGAAGCTCATGCCGCTGAGTGCGCGGACCCTATAAAGAGCACTGGTAGAGCTGAAAATCCTTCCTAATACTGTTGTGGAGCTATGATACAAGATCTTGCGTGCATCGTAGATGACCGATGCTTGGGCCGCGGACCCCGGTAGGGTCTATCAACACGTAATGCAGAGTTCTACGTGACCAAACGCATGCGGTTGCAGCGCGGAGAGACGCAGACGCGATCTGTTGACTTTATATTTTCGCGCGAACTCTTGCTGTGATTTGAAATGTACACACGACAGCACGTCGAGGCTTACACGCTAGCACTCTACTCGGTTACGTTGTGGGCGAATTTACAACAAAAGTGTACAGTCTCACGTGCTGTCGTGTGTACGAGTAGGATGCCCCCTGCCCACTGAAGTGGCGGCGCGGCGGCTGCGGCGGCAGAGTTCTAGAATCAGAATCAGAATCAATTTTTTTTATTCAATATTCCATAAATAAATTATTTACATTGAACGTCAAAATATTATCTAAAGTAAAAAAAAGGTATATAAATCAGATACTTATTACTATCTAATACTAAGTATCTAGCTACTTTTTTTTCTCCAGCTTCACTAGCTCTGATCGTTCTTGGAGAAGAAGCATGGTAAAGAAACTCCAAGGATCTCGTGCTTAAAAAATAATACATTTGTAATGCAGGTAGGAACTTAAAAAATAACACATTGGTAAGTGTGGTGATCGTGCGCTGAACAGGTTTAGTGCCAGACTTCTTTGTCATTTAGATAATCATCTATTCTGTAATAGGCCTTTTGGCACAACGTGTGCCTTACACATTTTTTGAATCGGGCCTCTGGTAAACTTAGGATATCTGTTGGGATCTTATTATAGAAGCGTATACAGTTGCCGAGAAATGAGCTCCTAGCCTTCTTAAGCCTAAGAGTTGGAATTGTAGGCTTGTGCTTATTCCTAGTATTTATATTATGATGGCTACCTAATGTATCGAATTCTGCAATATGTTTTTTAGCATAAACAATGTTGGCGTAGATATATTGACTTGCAACTGTCAGGATGTCAATTTCTTTGAAAAGTTCTCTTAACGACACTCTACTACCTAGTCTATAGATAAATCGGATGGCTCTCTTCTGCAAGATGAAGATGCTCTCAATATCTGCTGCCCGACCCCATAGTAGTAAGCCATATGACATAATACTATGGAAGTAACTAAAGTAGACAAGCCTAGCAGTTGCGATGTCAGTCAATTCCCTGATTCTTTTTACAGCATAAGCTGCAGAACTGAGCCTATGAGATAATTTTACAATATGCGGGCCCCATTGAAGCTTTGCATCAATAGTGATGCCTAGAAATACAGTTTCTTCTACTAGCTCTAATTTATCTTTTCCTAGTATAATATTGTTTTCTACCTGTATCACATTCGGTAGGGTAAACTTTATACATTTTGTTTTTTTAGAATTTAACAGTAAATTATTGGCTGTGAACCAATCTAATACACGTGAGAGAGCAGTATTTGCATCACTTAGGTCATCTTCTTGTCTCCTTATTTTAAAAATAAGTGACGTGTCATCAGCAAATAATACTATCTCAGACATGTTTTTCACCATATGTGGCAAATCATTAATGTAAACAAGGAATAGAAACGGTCCTAAGATGGATCCTTGCGGAACTCCTATCTTCACCTGGGAACCCGCAGACTGTGTACGATTTATGTCAGCTTTTTGAACCCTCCCTTCCAAGTATGATCTCATTAGTTTTAAGCCTTTCCCCTTTACCCCGTAGTATTTTAATTTTATGAGAAGTGTTTCATGGTCTACACAGTCAAATGCCTTTGAAAGGTCACAAAATACGCCTATAGCATCTTTCCTATCCCCCCATGCGCTATAAATGTGCCTAACTAACATCACTCCCGCATCCGTCGTTGAGCGTCCTTTAGTAAAACCAAACTGTTGGTCGTGGAGAAGTTTGTGTTTATCGAAGTATGATAGTAGCTGAGCTAGCACGACTTTCTCAAATATTTTACTTAATACTGGTAGGACTGACACTGGTCTAAAATTTGAAGGATCTTGCCTATCGCCATTTTTAAATAATGGTAGAAGCCTACTATATTTCATGAGGTCCGGAAACAGACCTTCATCTATACACTTGTTGAAAATACTAGCTAAGTGTGGTGCTAACACATGTATTACTGAGCTGATAATTTTTACTGACAAACCCCATAAGTCTTCAGTTTTTTTTAAGTTCAACAATTTAAATGTTTTTACTACTATGTGCGCATTTATATGAGAAAATGAGAATTGATGATCACAAGGTAGGACATTTGCTTTTAATATATCAGCTGCAAGATCCGGCGATGAGTCTAAATGAACTGTTGTTTCTAATGGAATATTTGTAAAAAACTTTTCGAATGCCGTGGCTATATCCTCATTTGATGTTATTACCTCATTGTTGATATTTAGTGAAAATTCGCGCTCGCCTGTTTTAGTTTTACCCGTTTCCCTATTTATAATAGTCCAAATTGTTTTAGATTTATTTGCTGATTTGTCTATAGTATCCTTTATGTGTGCACATTTAGCTTTGTGGCAGACGGCCCTAAATATTTTTTGATATTTTTTAACATATTCTAGAAAACGGGGATCGTACGTATAAGTTTTCTTCTCATATAGTGAATAAAGTGTATTCCTGCTATTTCGAATGCCCTTTGTTGCCCACTCACTAAATCCTGATTTATTACCTGTGACTAATTTTTTCAGCTTAAACACTTTGTCAAAGCTATCTGAAACGACTTTGAAAAAGTCTCTGTAGTGATTATTTGCAATTTGTAAACTATTCGGACTAGGCAAATTACATTGTAGGTCTAGTTTAAAAGCATCTAACTTTTTGATGGTTATGGGCCTACAAATAATGGTTTGCTCAGGTTTTTTTGAATCTATTGGAAAGTAAACAATTTGACCACTATGGTCCGATTTCAAACAATTTACAGTTAATGAGTCTAAATAATCACAATCGCAGAAAAAATTATCTAAGCAAGTGGCCGTGGTTTCTGTAATTCTACTTGGTTCCAAAAAAACATTAGTTAAATTAAACGACTTAAGGAATATTGATAGTTTAGAAAGCAGAGTACAATCTACGAGCAAGTCTATATTAAAGTCACCACAGACCACAATTTTTTTATTACAACTGGAGGCCATTTTTAACACATCCTCCATTACATCTTGAAATGTACTGAAATCGCCTTTGCCTCGTCTATATACGCCTATAATAATATGTTTGTCCAGTTCAACACACGAAAGTTCCACCACCATTTCAACAGAAAGTTTGCAAATGTCCTTGCGTTCTTTGTATTTAAGGCCATTTTTTATTAAAAGTAAGGATCCCCCGTGTACTGCAAAGTTTCTATTGAAACAACTGGCTATTTGATAGTTATGTATAGCTAAATTCATTTGAGGCTCTAGTAGCCAGTGCTCTGTGATGCAAAGTACATCTAAATTAAATGTCTGCAGGAACAGCTCAATTTCAAGTAACTTAACAGAAAAACCCCCCTGTAGATTTTGGTTCCCTACAACCAGTTTTCTTACGGGGGGCTCCTCTGTAGTCGGCGCTGACAGTTTAAATTAGCAGCTAAATTTACCCTACCTACATTACAACTACGAGGTTTTTTTGCAATCTCTGAGTAAGCTACCCTATTTATTACAGTTCCCTGTTTTATTGTATTAACAATAATGGGGTCATAAATATTGAATGCCAACAAAGTGGCAAGCTGTTTCTTTGAAGAAAGAGGTACATACATAGTATCCCTAGTCAATACAAAGTTGCGAATAAACTTATTCGTATCAAAAAAATGTACTTGGTCACGATGACCAAAGGTCAAATTAAACATAAGGGTGTTTAACTCATGCACCCTGTAATTTTGTTCATCAGATAGTGTCCTAGAATAGGGAAAAGCGCAGATGATGATTTTCTTTACTTGAAGAGCTATTATTGAGTTAAAATAATTTATTAAATCATCTTTCTTGACGCCTGCGCTGTTCCCCATTAAAAACACTATTGTACAGTTCTGGTCATATTTTTTACTTAGCATGCAGTTTACTAAGTGCATGTATGTGGCGTTAGGCATACAGACATTCTCTACCTGCTGGTTTAAATTATTTTTTAATGTACTGCCTAAACCTACCCCTAACTGATCTGAGTAAATAAATGTCTTAAATTTAGCATCTTCAAAGCAGGTTTCTTCTTGTTTCTCCAGAGTCCTGACAGGGGGAGATCTTGTGCTGTGTCCCTTTGTCGCACTCGGTGTTGTAGGCAGTTCGCTTGTCTCTGTGTCAGGCAGGTATACCGGATCCAGCTGTACAGGGGCCGGTGTCTCTGGAACACTGCATGGTTCACGGCGACGACGGAGGCGACGGCGGCGGCTGCGGCGGCGAGATCGTCCACACAGCTCGACGCTTTGTGTCTCGACGGAGTCCAGCTGTAGAGAGGCCGGACTTCCAGACTGGTCGCTCGGTGGTGGCAGGGACGACAGTATTGATCGGTCCTCGGTGTCATCATTGTTCTGATTTATGTTGGACTCAACCAGTTGCAAGTTGTCTTTACTTAGTGCGATCAACCCGTTCACTGATGTGATGCAGTCGTTATATTCTATTTGTACATTTGAGTACTTACATGTTATATCTAGTAGTTGTAGTTGAAAGTACTCTACTTGCGCTTTTAACTCTGCGATTTGCAGTTCGTAGTCCACTTTGGTAGTATACAGCTCCTTCTGACACTCGGCTACTTGTGTAGCAAGCTGTATTCTCTGCCGGTGGACAGGAACATTGTTAAGGCTCTTCCTATTTTTCTTCACAAGTTTTTGTACCTTATGAATGTACTTACTAGTTTTTATATACTTCTTGAACTTAGTGGCACTATTCATAGTGGTAGTATACGACTTCTCGCTGGCAGATGTTAGGTCCACAATTGGTATGCTAGCGTTATCACCCATGATCTCATTGTACAATGAAAGAGTGTTCATACTTTCTCTTTGTACATTTTGTTCACTGATATGTTGCAACTGCCCGTGTGCCTCGGCAAGCTGGTGTTCGAGAGAGTGAATTCTGTGCAGGGCCATGTCGTGAACACTGTGGCACTTGTTGTATGAGTCGATTTGAAGTTGTAGTTCGTCTCGCTGAGCACTGAGATCTTGGCACTGGATGTCCATCACGCTTAGTTCTTCTTTAAGAAGTGAAGTCTTCTGGTTTTGTTTTTGTATTTCCACTTCACTTTCTTCCCTCTCTTGCAGCAGCTTGTCGCATAGTTCCTTGCTTGCCTTAAGCTCGAGCAGAGTCGTACGTAGGACACAGCAGCTGCGTTGGACCGCATCACGACGGATCGCTTCGCAATCGCGATCGCTTTGAGTCACCGGACAAGACGCGGCGGCATGCGGCACCGCAGGACATGCATTCCTTTTCACGTCTACGACAACTCAGGCACAGACGCCATGCCATCGGGCTATTCCAGGGCCCTTAGCCTGTAACGCAATGGCGGGTCAATGGCGTCCCGGCAGAAGGACAAAACCGGGCTCTCCTCGTTTTTTTCCTACAACCAGAGAACCAATCCGCTAAAATTAGAATCACAATATTCTTTGCTGTACTACAAAAAACTTAAAAGGACAGACAGCGTTAGCAAATCGTAATTGAAGTCGTCACCTGACAGCCCATTTTGGCACCATTGTGTTACAGGCTAAGGGCCCAGGGGCCTTAGCCAGTAACACAATGGTGTATCAATGACGACCCCGGTAAAAGGACAAAACCGGGATTTTTTCGTTGTTCTCCTACAACCAGCGAACTAATCCTCTAGAATTAGACTCATAATATTCTTTGCTGTACTACAAAAACATTAAAAGGACCGACACTGGACCGACAGCATTAATAAATCGTAATAGAAACAGAGGTAGAAATAGAAAAATAATATCGGAGGTAGCTGAAGCAATTTAGGTAGGTTAAAAGTAAACGGAAGAGAAATCGTTATGTAGGTTTGAGTGAAATATTGCGCCCTTCTAATGCGTGTATTTTATTATTGTGTATTTATACAGTGTATTTATACACTGTTGCTACGTCCATGCTACACGGTGTCATATCGAGTCGACCTTTATCCTCAGTAAGTTTCATAGCACCTAGCTACCTTTAACTTACAGATAAACCACCACTTCGCAAACACCCGGCATAAAGTACCTACCAGTGACTTGAACCTACCTTGTCTAGCTTTGCAATTGAATAACACCTCAGTGATTGAATCTATTCAGAGGGAATTGGATCAAAATGCTGTGTCAATAAAGGTCGCTGCCACTCACTGGTTTCAGGTGGTCAAGACTTGGGACAACAGGGCCCTTAGCCTGTAACGCAATGGCGGGTCAATGGCGTCCCGGCAGAAGGACAAAACCGGGCTCTCCTCGTTTTTCTCCTACAACCAGAGAAGTAATCCTCTAGAATTAGAATCAAAATATTCTTTGCGGTCCTACAAAAACATTAAAAGGACAGACAGCGTTAGCAAATCGTAATTGAAGTCGTCACCTGACAGCCCATTTTGGCACCATTGTGTTACAGGCTAAGGGCCCTGTTCAACGTCGCAGAGCGCAGAAATGCAGTTCAATATTGTATCTGGATTCTCGTGATGCCAAAATGCAGCTGCAAAGTGGCTCTAGTCTACTCTAGTACCTTATACAGACGGCCACAGTCTCAGATACCCCTTTTTGTTCGATTGGCGCCCTTATGCCGGGCGCGCTAAGAGCTGCCATGGGGTATCTGAGATTGTGGCCGACCGTACAATACACACTAATGGATTTATTTTTATCCATCCAAGGCATCACTCGAATTATTATTGATCCCATCTAAACTTTTTCACCCGACTGCCCAAAAGAAGGTCTATGTACTACGGCATAATTAACTATTTTTGTTAGAAGACAAAATAAGCTTTCAGGAGTAGAAATATTCGGATACATTTATTTTTTGTATACATCGTAATATTGTTCCCGATAAACGTACACAAGACAGCACGTCGACCCTTACACGCTAGCACTCTACTCGGTTACGTTACGGGTGACTTTACAACAAAACTGTACAGTCTGACGTGCTGTCGTGTGTACATACATACTTAACTTAGTTTCACGTCGATACTAATCGGCTTTATTTGTATTATTTATAACCTAAAAATAAAGCCGGTTACTGCAAAATTAACTAAGGGCCTAGTTTCGCATCAATACTACAAGGAGCCAAAGCTCCATCTCCAATCAATCTCCTTTCCCGAGCTGTTAAGGGCCCTGTCTTGCCGGCACCTTTCTCGAATTCGCACGCACACAGCAATCGACGCGCGGCCGACCGCTCACGCACACTCTTGCACGGTCGACTGCGCGAATAGTGATGTAAAATTGAAGAATCGAAAATGTACTTTTTATTTCAAACTAGCATTTGCGCACGTTGTTTACCCGACTGTCCAAAGGAGGGTTATGTTTTTCACGTTCTGGAAATTATGGGAATTATGAACCACCTCCACCTCTCACGATCCTGTGCCAGACGTAGCCACTGTATTCCGGTTACCAATTCTATGAATAACCCATATCTCCTAAACGGCTAATGCTAAACCCATGTTCGTTCATGGTACCTACATACCCTAAGAAAAGGACTCGACAAAATCTACCCGATTCAAGTATCAAAACTTTAACTGCCCATATCTCCTAAATGGCTAATGCTAGATAAGTCTAAGCTCTACCTCTACCTGATGAAAGAAACAAAAATAACTAGTTGTTCGCCCCGAACTATGAACTCGCGACCCCATATCTCAGCAACCCCTCGATCGATTTGGCTCATGTTCACACTTAAAAATTCTCTTTGCCTCATTTACCTACCGGTGTGAAGTTAGCTGACAAAACTTGGCTGACAATAATAATTATAATACTGCTAAATTAAGATGGTAATTTTTTTAATGCATTTTTCAGGCCTTGTAAGTATCCTGAAAGTCAGTAACTGTAAAAAATGATTGCTCAGATCAAAACGGTCAAGTTCGAGCCGGAATCAAATAGTTTTTCTTAAATATGTTCTCAGTTCAATCTTAATTTTATGCAAACCGATTAAGATTCCAGGCAAGATTAGTTTTTTACCACTCTTGACGCTATGATTTTCTTTAGCACATACTACAATCTGTCCAACAACACCAAACTCAGGCTTGGATTCCATTCAGAAGTACTCAAAAAAATTAGCTGACAAAAATAATTTCACGGTTTTTTCAACTATTTTCAGTTTGGTCAAAATTAAAAGCCGCCAGAGTTTTTTACCACTCTAGACGCTATGGTTTTTTTTAGCACATACTATAAGCTATCCAACAACACCAAAATCAGGCTTGGATTCCATTCAGAATTGTGTCTAGAGTTGTAAAAATTCTGACGGCTTTTAATTTTGACCAAACTGAAAATAGTTGGTAAAATTGTGAAATTACTTTTGACATTAAATTTTTTGGGTACCTCTGAATGGAATCCAAGCCTGAATTTGGTGTTGTTGTATAGCTTATAGTATGTGCTAAAGGAAATCATAGCGTCAAGAGTGGTAAAAAACTAATCTTGCCTGGAATCTTAATCGGTTTGCATAAAATTAAGATTGAACTGAGAACATATTTAAGAAAAACTATTTGATTCCGGCTCGAACTTGACCGTTTTGATCTGAGCAATCATTTTTTACAGTTACTGACTTTCAGGATACTTACAAGGCCTGAAAAATGCATTAAAAAAATTACCATCTTAATTTAGCAGTATTATAATTATTATTGTCAGCCAAGTTTTGTCAGCTAACTTCACACCGGTAGGTAAATGAGGCAAAGAGAATTTTTAAGTGTGAACATGAGCCAAATCGATCGAGGGGTTGCTGAGCGTCTAGAGTGGCAATAAACTCTGGCGGCTTTTAATTGTGACTAAACTGAAAATAGTTGGAAAAATCGTAAAATTATATTTGTCAGCTAACTTTTTTGGGTATTTCTGAATGAAATCCAAGTCTGATTTTGGTGTTGTTGGATAGCTTTTAGTATTTGCAAAAGGAAACCATAGCGTCTGGAGTGGTAAAATCCTCTGGTGGCTTTTAATTTTGAAAGAACTGAAAATAGTTTTGGAAAAATAGTGTAATTATTTTTGTCAGCTAACTTTTTTGGATACTTCTGAATGAAATCCAAGCCTGATTTTGGTGTTGTTGGATAGCTTATAGTATGTGCTAAAGAAAACAGCAGCGTCTAGAGTGGTAAAAACCTCTGGCGGCTATTAATTTTGACCAAACTGAAAATAGTTGGTAAAATTGTGAAATTATTTTTGACAATAAATTTTTTGGGTACTTCTGAATGGAATCCAAGCCTGATTTTGGTGTTGTTGTATAGCTTATAGTATGTGCTAAAGGAAATCATAGCGTCTAGAGTGGCAATAAACTCAGGCGGCTTTTAATTATGACTAAACTGAATATAATTGGAAAAATAGTAAAATTATATTTGTCAGCTAACTTTTTTAAAAACTCTGGCGGCTTTTAATTATGACTAAACTGAAAATAGTTGGAAAAATCGTAAAATTATATTTGTCAGCTAACTTTTTTGGGTACTTCTGAATGGAATCCAAGTCTGATTTTGGTGTTGTTGGATAGCTTTTAGTATTTGCTAAAGGAAACCATAGCGTCTAGAGTGATAAAAAACTCTGGTGGCTTTTAATTTTGAAAGAACAGAAAATAGTTTTGGAAAAATAGTGTAATTATTTTTGTCAACTAACTTTTTTGGATACTTCTGAATGAAATCCAAGCCTGATTTTGGTGTTGTTGGATAGCTTATAGTATGTGCTAAAGAAAAAAGTAGCGTCTAGAGTGGTAAAAACCTCTGGCGGCTATTAATTGTGACCAAACTGAAAATAGTTGGTAAAATCGAGAAATTATTTTTGTCAGATAACTTTTTTGAGTACTTCTGAATGGACAAGCTTGATTTTGGTGTTGTTGGATAGCTTATAGTATGTGCTAACGAAAAGGATAGCGTCTAGAATGGTAGAAAACGAATCTAGCCTGGAATCTTGATCGGTTCGCCTAAAAAAGGTTGAAGTCATATAAAAAAAAAATACTATTTGATTCCGGTTCGAACAATATTTTTAACAGTTACAGGCTTTCAGGATACTTAGAAGGCCTGAAAAATGCATTAAAAAAAAATACAATCTTATTTAGCAGTATTATAATTATATTGTCAGCCAAGTTTTGTCAGCTAACTTCACACCGGTCATTTACCTGTCTACAAAATTCAATGCCGATCCGACTAAATTAACTCAAGTTATCGTCGAACGAACATTCATACATACATACATACAAACATACATACAAACATACATACAAACATACATACATACAAACATACAAACGCCGGATTGTTCCAGTAGACTCGGAGAACTTCGCTCGCTTCGCTCGCTCTTTCAATAAAAAAAAACGTTCTACCGCGTTTCGGCCCTAAATCTTGCCGATTATTTTCTTTCGACACGGTCATAAAAAAAATACTTCGTAATTAATACTTCCATACATACACGCGAAGAACATTACGTGACATTAATTACCCTCCTTTACTTGCGTAGAAAAATCAGTTTGCAACTTTGATGTGTAGTAGTTCACGAAAACGCGTGGACCAGTTAGTCCTACGAGTCTGCAGTTTTTCGTTTACTTATGAACACGCCTTCGCGCATTGCAATAACTATACCACGAAGCAACTCTTGAGTCAAGCGACAGCATTCCATTTTTGAAAATCGAATCCCGCGCGAAAGCAAACCAGCTTACGTTGAACCTTACATAGTATGTAAACCTACGTGCCGGCAGTCCTTCATTTATTAGTCCACTTTTGATACAATTTGTCCCCACACTACAGTGGGGCGAGGTCGCGCCACCAATCAAGTCTCTCGGTGGAATCTTAAATTCATTGTATTAAGAACCAAAATGCTTTAACTCATCGGTCTTTTTTCGTGGTGCGAGCTATATTCCTACACATCGGGGCCTCGTGGAGCCGAGCGACGTGCTCTCTCCTCGATGGCACGCAGCGATCTGAACTCCGAGACGGGGTCGACGCTTGCGTGAAAACAATTTCGTACTCCATACTAATTCGTATGGAGAAATCGCACGCAAAATTTGGTTATGTTTGACGAATTAATGCTCCAAATACCTTTTGTTTTTTGCAAAAATACAAGGTTCACACTATTCTATATATACTCATAACTTACAGGATAAATATTCAACTACCAAAATTATCTGTGGATTCGTCAACGACACAAACTTTAAGAGCAGTTTTACGCGTTTTTTAGAAAATTTAGATATTTTTTTCTAGCTTGCTATCAATTATATGCCAAAATCAATTGTTATGGGGTGTAATACAACTCTTCAAAAACTTGTGTAATTATTTAATGGTCATAATACTAATATTTTCTGTCATGAACCACACAAACTGTGCGGTACGTTTAAGTACTAACCCTCCTTAAACAGTTTAAACGGAGAAATATCAGCACAGTATTTAGGCAAATAACGCGCAAAGTAATTAATATAAACGCAGATAATCTCGCGGCAATGGCGCAAGGCGATGAGTTTGATCAAGGATTTAACTTTGGCGACTCTTGCTCATAAATTTCCAAGCGGTACCTTGCAAAAAGTTAAAAGCCTTTAGTCGAATGAATAAAACGTGTCGAGGGTGTTCTAGTAAGTTACAGGGTTAACTTTTTATTTAGTGCCAGCTAGTCGAGGTGAACTGGCCGGGATTTCATACAGGGTATTTGTCTTCGTTAATTGTAGGAGTAGCAGCACCTTCTTGTTCGATATTAGTACTAATGCCAAGTGCGACAAGAGTCACTGTAAAGTGAAGGAGATACTCTATCGTAGGAAGTTGGTGAAAACTTTTCACATTGTCTTTGTATAATGAACAGAGTTAATCCTACTTATATTATAAAGGCGAAAGTTTGTGAGTGAGTGAGTGAGTGAGTGTGTTTGTTACCTTATAACGCTGAATCCGCTGGACGGATTTGGATGAAATTTGGAATGTAGATAGCTGAGACATCAGAATAACATATAGGCTACATATTATTACGCTTTGGCGCTTAGGAGCAAAGTAAATGCATAAAGATTATCATATAGTGGCTATTTGTATAAAAGTGAACGACAAAACCATTTACTATGGACCCTCCGTCATCACGTAGCGTTGAGCTATTTACTTTCTTAAATCCATCGAAAACTGATCAACGCTGAATTTTGATCTACCATAAAAACACACCAAAAAGTCCGCAATGTGCCGCAACTATGCATTAAAATCAAACGATGTCCAACAGCGAAGAAGTTGTTTTAAATTATCGTTGTCATCCGTCACTGTCACAAAAATGGTATATCAATAAAGCAACAAAGGAGAAATAAACATGTTTAATCACATTTATAGCTACTTACAATCTGAAAGAACCAATAAATCCTTACTTTAAAAACTCTGCATTCAGCAGTTTTTATCAAAGCTCTTTACAAAGTTGCGGTCACATCGTGCGATCCTTTAGCCAGACAACATGGTAAATTCGTTGAGTGCACTGCTGGTTATTCAGGGAAGAATAGGATGCACCAGACCTCGAAGATGGACGGATATTATGACCAAAGCCACACATAAACACCTGCATGAACTGATCCACATCGCGAGTCATAGAGCGCAATGAAGAACTCTTCTCTCTGCCACCTTTAATGATGCCACGATCCTCAGCATTGAGGGAACGACTGAATTGAATGGAGACCTCGAAGGAAAGTTAAGATACGATGTTCTTACCAAAAAATCCGCTGTGTGTAGCTGTACTGTGCAAGTGTGCAAAACATTGTAGAGTCTTGAGCGACCAAAGGCGCATAGCATCAGTCATTGATGGTGTAACATGAGCACCATGACCGTTTCATTTCCATTAAGTACTTATTGAGTACCTAAAAGGACTGGACAGGTGAACTTTTACATAATTTCATTGTCGCCTATATATTCATTCTTGCATGTAAAAATCCCAGAACCGCCTGCGTGGTGGTTTTGCCGGCATGAAAGATATGTGAGGAATACATCCAGAAGAGGCAGATGCCGATGTTTCGTGCCAATCTTAACTGTACTGACTGACCTGATCATACCTGTCCTGATGCTCCACAGTGCAGCTGATAGGATCTCTCTAGAGGCGACCTCAGCGCGATCAAGTTAACGAGTTTCTGGGACAGCAAAGTGTGACGCTTTCAACACGAAAGAAGAATAAGACTGGCGATTTAAAACCATTGTTTCAGACTATGGTATCGTAGACGCTAAGAATACGCATTTGGTGTTTCAGAAGGGCCGCTCATAGGAAAAAAAAAACTACTCAATGTGATAGACATAATATTTTTAGTATCTCCTGATATTATCACATATTTTCTGGTGTCAGAACCCAATTATTATGATCGGTCTCTTTGATATAATATGATGCAAAATAAAAAATAAAAAAAACATACGGATTTTCATTTAGTTTTCTCTTCGTGCCTATAATAGTGTAGGTAGGTAACGCTAATTAGCTCTGTTGGAGATCTTTTACAGTTTTATAGAATTCCAGACTCATGTTGAGACCTGTGACGTACTGCAGCGAATGCTGATTATTCATTCACCCAACTGTGCAAGCTAACGAGATGTAGTACTTGGGTTTCAAACTACCCATTAGGGCTCTCTAACATCGGGAGAAGCAGTGTCCACAAAGGCCACAAAGGCACGTAGTTTTTGCATAATCATGCTTAGAAGACTTGGAGCGAGACCAACTGAACAAAGAGAGAACCCAGCCTGAAAGTTTGCAGTAAGCAGCAGCAGATTAGCGGACTCTAAATTATGGGATAAGGCTAAAAAGAGAAGATAATCTTCGAGTGTGTCTTGAAATGCAGGTAACCCGACAGTTAGTCGCCGATAACAGTAGGTATCTGCATCTTTACTCCGTTGAGGTTGGAAGAAGCACATAACAACTCGTGGTCCACGGAAACGAAGTCTTGGGCCAACGCTTTGATAGCGCTGGGTGTAGGGTGGGGTTCATAAATAAAAAATATGATCAAAAAGGATCAGAGGTGGTCAAAAATATGCTAGGTACCATTGCTAATATCCTTTTTCTTTTATCCACGTAAATGAAGTCGCGGCCACAAGCTGTAAACTATAAATTGCTATCTTTTCCCCTGACTGACGTCGATGGCGGGGGGAAAATAGAGCTGTAACTTTTTATCTTAGTCAGCGCGGACGAAGTCGCGGGCAAAAGCTAGTACTGTATAAAGGTAACTACAGGATCTTGAAGTTATTAGTTACTCTCCAGCATATAAGTAAGATAGTGTAAAACTTATTTAAATCAAACAAATTAATACAGTTTATGGGGAACAAATTGTGACTGATGCGCGTTCAAAACTGCTGCCGTCTCGGCCGGACCGAGTACAATTCAACTTTGAACATTCCTGGCAATAAACACTCCGACGTCGAAGCTAGATTCATCAGCAGCAATGAATCTCTCCGTAAATCTGTTACGTTTCGTCTGATACGAGCAAACAAACAAAACAGAGACGAGACTCACTAAATGGCCGATCAGTCCAACGACGAGTCGAGCTCCAGAGTCGGGGTGCGGATCCGATCAGCGTAGCGTTTCGATACAAAATAAAAATAAATGCAAAGGCCTATTCAACTAGGTATGTTAATTGTTAGATGATTTAAGCGACACAATGGGCTCACCAAATCAAGACTACGCTGAATGGACCCGAGCAACCTGTAACCGAGAAATGGCGTGCAACATCAGCCACATATGAACCACGACTCTGACAAAGAAGAAGATGATATAAACAGCGTCCAGGGGCACCTCCCCTTACACTACATAACCAGAGAGTAGGCTTGCCCAGTTTATACGGCTAAGTCCAAAGGAAAGAGTCAATAGGTAGGTATGTGTGGTTTACTCACTTTACTAAGTTTCTTTTTGACAACGAACCAAACCGGCATTTTGGTTTGTTACGCACAACCAAACTGACACTGTTGTTAACCCGTGCGTTAACAACTGTCAGTTTCGTTAGTTTGGTCTATATTTAAAAAAAACGGTCAGATTTATGTTTTCATATCTACCTACTTCTCTTTTGTACTGACTTCTGTTTAATACTTGTTGTTTTTAAAAGCAGTAGATAGGGATAACTTTTCAAACTGTAAATTTTCTGTGTCTTATTTCTGTCAACTCAGCGGAATTGAAACTTATTGTGAAAAATGCAATTTTCTTTGGCGAAGTAAAACTGCTGGGAACACGGTGTCTGTTTGAACGAGAATGAACTTTGTTAGCGAAGTTCAATTGCTTTTTCGATGTAAGTTTCAGTTAACTGGCTACTCTATCTCTAAATAAAGCTAACAGAGGGACAGGATCCATTCACAGGAAAGATTTTGTTTTAGTGCCATTCATGTCAAATTTCCAACACTGACAACTCGTTAATATTATCAGGCAATTATGATCCTAATCTTCATCGCCTTTATCCGCGGAAAAGGGAAAATTCGTGACGTGATGTTATCTCAACTAACACGGCCTAGAGGACACGCTTACCAAAAAAAAAAAAACACAATAGGAGAGGCAGCATGCATCAGGGAGGGGCGAAAAATGCTCGGCCAATTCTGGTTCAGGCAAAACACGAGACACGCACGCAATCAAAATCCCCCCAACGGAACATTTCAGTATTTTCAGAGCAATCTGTTTGAACGGCGTGCTGATATCGTATCGGCTTATTTAGTCAGAGCAAAAAGTGTTTGAATGAGTTAGGCCTACCTAACGATGATGGTATCAACCTCTGTGGTTTGTTTACTTGATCGCTTATCGCGCTATCGTAGCATTGCTCAAATGGACATTCCTGTTGTTAAGACATTCGTTTCTAGTATTTAGAACACACGCAGGAAATCCTAGCTAAATTACTACAGGGTGCACTCTAAGTCGATAGCGAAACTTTAAGTAGGCTGTCTACTGATTAATACAAACCACTTGTACAAGGTGGCGAAAAAAATGGAGTGAAAAAAATATCAGCTATTCCATACAAAAGGTCGTCTCAGTACTGCGCCAAATGTATGAAACAGCTGATATTTTTTTCGCTCCATTTTTGTCGCCACCTAGTACAAGTTGTTTGTTCCGCTATCGACTTAGAGTGCACCCTGTAGTTAGGTTATAGGTTAGGTAACGAAGTCGCGGATCATACGAACTTATGATGACCGACCACTCCCTGCTAGAATCCTGAACGTGAAATCTCTTGGTTGATGAGCAACAGTTCTGCCAGGCTACCACAGCTATTTAGAAATACGAACTTAAGTAACTAACCTACTTAGTTGACTGGAAGTTCTCAGTGGCAATGGCTGAGTTGATGCACAGCGCAAATTGTTATCGTCTCAAGCAACAACAACTTTATGGGACAGAGTTATGTACGACGCCAAATATTCACTGCAGAAAATTCACTCTGTACCGCAGTGCTCGGAATGGTCAGACAGGAACTAGCAATGTGCCGTTTTCCCGTGAAAATTTGGAATTTAAGCGGCAATAGTTCCGAGAACAGCACGCCTCTAACTGGAACACACGTGAACGCTGTTCTCCGAAAGAAGTAGGTAAGTAAGTATTTATTTTCTATCAATCAGTAAGACTTTTAAAGCTTTAATATAGAAACATTAAAATTTGGAATTTAAACGGCAATTTTTCCTTTTTTACGGGAACAGCACGTCTCTAACTGGAACACACGTGAGCGCTGTTCTCCGAAAGAAGTAGGTAAGTAAGTATTTATTTTCTCTCAATCAGTAAGACCTTTAACGCTTTAATAAACATTAAAATTTGGAATTTAAGCGGCAATGGTTCCTTTTCTACGAGAACAGCACGCCTCTAACTGGAACACACGTGAGCGCTGTAATGTTCTCCGAAAGAAGTAGGTAAGTAAGTATTTATTTTCTCTCAGTCAGTAAGACATTTAAAGCTTTAATATATAAAAATAAAAATATGAAATTTAAACGGCAATATACCCCTTTTTAACGGAACAGTACGTCTCCGATTGGAACACACATGAGCGCTGTTCTCCGAAAGAAGTAGATAAGTAAGTATTTATTTTCTCTCAATCAAGATACCTACGTTACTTATTTAATTAAAAAAAGAAACATAGAATCATAGCTCTACATCAGGGGTCACCAATTAGTTTCGCTCGGGGTCCTTTTGAAGAAATTAAACGACCATCGCGGTCCGTACAACATTTTATATTAAAAAATATATAATATTTTGTTAGGTTTGCACGAGCACATAATTTAAACACGATCAGGTAAAAGACAGGCATACACAGGTCTCGAAACGTAGGAAAATGCAGGAAAATGTAAAATAAATAAAAATAAATAAATAATAAATAATAAATCTTTATTCATTAAGCAATTACAAATTAAATAGGCGATGGGGCTCTGTACTAAGTCGAAACCTGTGTTACAGATACCCCGCACTTCCTCGTTACCTTATTAAATATGCTTATAAAAAGTTAATAAAACGAGTTATATACCTACGTAAAAAAATGTGTTTAAATAAAATAAAATACGTAGGTAGTCTGTAGTGCAAGTTGCTGAGTTCTCGCGGTCCGCACAAAATGGGTCGGGCGGTCCGGATGCGGACCGCGGTCCGCCATTTGGTGACCTCTGCTCTACATGGAATAAGATTGTCGTGATTTATGGAAAAAATAATGCAAATGTTGATGAATTTGCATATTTCGTATGGAGTTAAACTTCTGTATCCAGTGAATCTGCGGAAGTTATGACCAAGTCATAAGGAAAAACATATTCTATTTTGTCAGCGCTGAAAAATGAGACTGAATGTAGCCGTTTAGTCGTTTTATTGTCACGACATAACCTCACTACGAGTTTTATTGTCGTCTGTATCCTTACTTCGTTGGTAATATTGTTATTCTGCTATACAACGTGTTACAAAACATCCTAACTCTTTTTACAGGGTGTGACCTACTGGTCAACAGAATGTCAATTCTGTAAAAAAAAGTTGAAAAAAAATATATTTTATAACCTCAAAATTGAAAAAATTTCGTAACTTTTTTGTTCTTGGTATTAGCTCCAATTTAAAAATATGTTTGTAGGTGTAGGTGCATTTGCATAGGTTTGAGTTGTTAAAACATTGTGAAAGTCAATGAAAACAATATTTTAAAAATACTTTTCTCCCGCCACAGCGTTCACATTTTATTAATTAAAAAATCAACGGAACGTCGTAGAGCAAAAAAATTATTTAGGTTGTGATCCCTATCACCGGGTGCTATTACCCTGTAAAAAGAGTTAGTATCTTTTGTAACACCTTGTATATAGCTCTATGCATTAAAGTTACATATTACTAGGTAGGTATTGTTTTCTTAATTTAAATTTCAAGCAAAGTTCCAAGAAGATGAGACATCGTGTTGAGAGTTTTTTCTTGAGAGTAATAAATGCACTCCGCTATCCTTGCAACTTACGTAAGTGATACTATATCACCACTTATTAGGAGAAAAAGTAGCGTAAGAAGAGAAAAGATAAAATTGAGCTCAATAGCGCGCGGTACACTGTCTCTCGGGTTATGTTCTAGTTAGAGCAAGATAGACATAGGTATATCAAGCTATGACAGTGCGATAAGGTCCACCATACCTCTATTTAATCTGCAGAATAGAGAAGTAGGCTCACTTTGTGCATATGAGCTTGCGGATTACCTTCGAAGTGAATAGCGTGACTCTACATTTTTTCTCACTATAACTTCCCACTCTCCTAGCCTTAATACAGTCATATGGCCGTCTAGTGAACTAAATCACAACTCGACGCAAACCCCTGAATCCACTCCTGATTATACCGCAGTTGGCTATTACAGCCTGGAAATTGCAACGAGGCGAGATTCCATTTGCGTTCAGCAGCCGATGACTTTGTCCACTTGTGCTATTTTGAGGAATAGAAATGAAAAAAAAAACGGTTGAAATAAAAAGTATGCAAAATCCAAGAAAATAATCTACAGGTACACACGACAGCACGTGAGACTGTACACTTTTGTTGTAAAATCGCCCGTAACGTAACCAAGTAGAGTTCTAGCGTGTAAGCCTCGACTTGCTGTCATGTGTATTAAATAAGATGGTTAAAAAGAATAGCACAATTTTCATGTCCCTCAAAGAGTTTCGGAAGTTTACAGTAGAAATCCGTAGTGGCAAGAGACCAAGCCGTTGACGCGATCGGGAACCAGGAGTGAAGAGAAGCAACTGGGTGCCTAGCTCAATAAATAAAATCATACGTTGCTGTGACGTTGAGAAGATGTTGTCTGTGAGTTAGCAATAATTATTAATGCTATGGTTGTGACTTGCAGGCTATGTCCTAAGTTGAAGACGACAATACAGTAACAGGAGTGTCAACTTGATCCTATTCCAAGAGTTTCTGTACGAATAAAGTTTAACAGAAAAAGCGTTTCATACTTTTTTGTTATTGAATTTGACACATCTTTCCTGAAAGAAAGCTGTCTGTGTTTCAGCTTTTCACGTTTTCATTTTCCATAAACTCTATCTGGAAACACCTCGCTTATTAGTGGAGGTTAAATGAGTTTTTAATAATCGCCCACAACCCACATTCTGTTAATTAACGGAATAGCATGTACTTTAATAACTAACTGCTAATAAAAGTGAAAGCGGTGGTTAATGTTCCGTAATGATTGCTCAATAGCTGGCTGGTATTTATTTCAATATTAAATGAAAAGGGCATTATAATTGTATCTAATTACTGTAAGGCAAGTAGAGTTCCTGGCCCAGCTTAGGACTCTGCTTATAAAAGTTAGAAGTGTGTAAGAAATAGCACATGTAACAAATTACGTTTAAACATGGTTATTAGCTAAATATTGCTACCATCAAAAGGAGAAAAAAGGTTCAAAAGGTTGCATATATGTATGTATATATGATATGTGTTCGTTCAGACACAAGAGATACATCCTCACAGATTTAGTCTAGAGGCTCCTGCAACTTATAATGATGGGAAAAATAACTGGCAAAACACGCGTCGGCCGAAGTCATACATCCGTCATACATTTATTTATCACTGAAATAATGACGTTTCTAAACAAAACAAACGAGAGAAGTCCTTTGCCAAGCTTGTGGGACATGTACACTTGTACAGGCTACATGTTACTTATCTTACCACGAACAAAAACTTTTCCGCTTTGTTTAAGATTGTGTACCACCAAAACATGATAATCGATGATTGATCAATGAGAGATATTGGTATTAGATGGCGTGTTGAATAAATGTAATAAGTTAGAAAGGAAAGCCCACATTGTTCATTCAATAAGACAAATAAAAAGGGCAGAAAAGAGAGTTTTTTTTCCTAAATGTGGGAAGCCCACAAAACACAAAGCCTCCATTACCTTTCACATTTTTCGACTCACGCTCGACGTAGCGGCGAGGAACAAAGTAAATACATCGGAGATACAACGTAGATACGGTATGTTACGAGTCGTAGGCCCTAGCTAAAAGAAACATTGCACTTTCCTAAACACAATATTTTTTCATCAAAACCTCGTCCATACAACGTTCGGGTCCTCGTCTTACTGACCCCAGATCCTTCCAAATTGAAATCAGTTAATTTCAAATTATAATAAAATTCCAAAGTTGGCGATGGTCGTATTAGAGGTTATGAAACATGCAATGATGCAACTAACGAAGGAAATGTCGCAGTGCTAAAATGCGTTTTATTTTTCGAGTATTGGACCCCCGGACATTTTGGCACTAAGGTTATCGTTCGTGAAAAAGCGATTCGAAATAGCCGGAATGGGTGGTTGTTTGTTTCTGTTCTGGATCCATTGTAAAATACGGATAGATACCTACATACGAACCGGATACGAGTGAGCGCACAAACGTAAATGCAGTATTTAGATTGTGGGAAAAGTTCAAAAGCTGCTATTCCTACAGATAGTTGTTAAAGTTGTCGTGCAAGTATTCAGTGTTTTTTAAACGTTTTAGTTTGATTTGGCCCCTCGCTGAACCAACTGTACTATCAAGCAAGTATAGGTACAACTGAAAGCAAACATTTCTTATCCCTTATAGCACCTCATCCCTTCTAGCGTCTAGTATTGCTATATCAAGTTCAAAGAAACTTGTAAGAGAGTTATCCTGAAAATTTGTCTTTTTGCCAATAGGTTTCACACTATCGCAACCGCAGTCTGTCCCGCTCTATTTAAGTAAAGGAGTAAGACAAAGCTGCTTTCATCTCGCTCTTGAGCCACAGCCATAGAACAGCCACAGGCGCAGGGACCCGTCGTCATATTTATGACAAACCGTTAAAAATAATAAACGCGAGAGTATCGAAATTAATATCAACAACTCTTTAAAAACTGTGCACTACTCCATGAGTGCGTGTTTATGTCTTAACTTTCCCTTCTATTGTTAGTATTTATTTAGTGGTGGAGGCGGCAAAACGTGCGCCACAAAAATAACTTATGTAAACTTTCATAACGTGGAGCATCGTGTTTATTTACGGATCGAGTTCAAAGAAAACAAACTAAAAGTTATTAGGCGATGTGGGTATTACCAAACTTTCAAGAGCGCCACGCCGGCTCGCCTCGTTGATACTCAAATTCAAATAATAATTGGACCTTTATTGATTGCCAGCAAGTCTTTGCGATGAATTAACCTCACGTATTTAGTAGCTAAGTAAGGCCCAAGATTAATTGCCTAAAATTGGTTTTCAAACAGTCTTGGGTCGCAATATCCGGCAAATTGTGTGGAAAAGTAATGTTTGCGAGAGAAATATCACAAATCGAGCTAGATTCTTTGTCGATCTTGGCCCTAGATTCTAGGGCAAGATCGGATAAACAGCGGTGAACTTTCAAATTTTGGTCAATCATGCTAAATCATTTTCAACGATAAAACGACTAATTTTAGAGGGTGACTGTGGAAGGTCTCTTGTGGAAAATTGTCTTATTGTGGAAAACAATTTCAAATAGCGCTTGCATGCTATCGAATTAATCACACACGTATGGAATACATAATTTTATGCTTAATTGGTCCCTTGGCTACAGAAATTTCGAAATGAGATCGAGAAAGCCTGTTCAGACTCTACAAGTCTACAAAAAGTTAGGATTTCAGTACCTACTTTACTTCTGACGTAAATGTGTGATGGAAAGCCAAAAAATATTTGCATGAGTTCTATTCAAATTCGTGAAATATGTGGTTGCATAGTTAGTTAGTCGGTAAGTACGGTAGTCTCCACCGCGCCGGAACCTTAAAATGAGATGTTTTACAAACATTTTGAGCGTCCCCACTGAATTTTCAGTGTCTGAGTATCGCGCGGACGATTCTCTCTTTCAGCATTTTAATTTTACGAATGTATGAATAAATTTATTCTGAATGTAACCCCGCTACATTTCGTAGCTTTTTTGCAATTTTATTCATGCCAGAGGAATTACCAAAAGAGCTCTTCTTAGTCGGGTTACTAATTATATACATAATTTACAACCAGGTACTTAGAGTACCTACCTACTGCATACAAACAAACAACTGATTTAACTCGGCCTTCAACATAATAGTTTTTTTTTATTTGAATAAGTCCATCCTTCGTTATCTGCTTTACAGCTTCGAAGCTTTTCTATTGAAATCACCTAGCATTCCCTTATCTCTCCTACAAATTACCATCTCAATAATATCCTTAAAGTAAATTCCAGCAACTCATTATTTGTTATCTTCCGCATAAATCAGTATTTCGCTTTGCATAATGGCTCCAGTGTTATGAATAACAATATTAAAGAGACAAACGTTAATTTACGTTTCAGATTAACTTAAATTTCAGGAATTCCTGGACTTCAACACTGTGTGGGTGTAACCTCGTTCGAGCCGCGCAAACACTGAGTGATAGCATTTAAACATGTTAAAATATTAGACAACAATGGAACATTTAGCCCGACTTTGTTTACGAGCTAATTAAGCTTAAAGCGAGTCTCTTAGCGCTCAAAGAAAAAAATAATCTAGGTGAAGGTGACAAAACAAAAGCAAATTAGTTGAACAAACAACATTGAAATCTACAAACAACAAAGGACGTCTACGCGGAGGTAAGTTTTGGAGGAACTTACAAGAACGAAACTAATCACCTTCGTAAATATGTGCCATCACAAGGTAATACCGAGCAAGAGGCTGGAGATTGAATTATTATGGATGCGCGTCAGAGGGCAAGGAGGGAAAGAGTCCTCGATCCACGTGCGTCTCCCGCGGGCCTCAACCGACTGACTGCGCGGTCCTATGCGCAGTGGACTCAACTCATTACCAACACTTGCCCAGCCGACTCACAAAGACACCCTAATCAATTACCAACAGAACATCCGATCTAACCCTAATATCTACCACACGAACTGCAAAATGCGAAACTTCTCAACGAACGGGGCAGCTCATGCCACAAGATTGAAAAGAAAAACGCGCAATGCGAGCCAGACAGAGGAGACGCTATACAGATTAGTGCTGGGCAAGAAAGAGATGGCGTCGACGTTTTGTAAGCTGATAAGTAGAGTCACAACGCAGGGGGAACCATATTCTCGCGCGGGTCTGCTGCATGAATGTAATGAAATGAATTAAGATTCAATGGAATAGCTCGCATACTCGATTTTATTTTCCTGTTTTGCTGTGACTCGGTGCGGCATTAAAGAGCTCTTTGTTTCCTGAAATTCCTGGAAGCTTTGGAAACTTACTTTGCATATTAGATTGGACTTTTTCAAATAAGAATCTATTAGCGCTCTAGGCGCTTAGAATTTTTGTGTGAATCTTGCTGGAACAAGTACATCGTAAGGAATAATTTTAAGCCACAAGTCTTACACAAGAACAAAATGAACGAGGAAAAATTTCGTAACACCATAACGAGTCAAGGTTCAGCCGACCTCATTTAACGCGATAAGGAAACTAGAAATCTGTAAAGCTTCGCGCTCACTCACGTCTGAAAGCCGTGTTATCCCTATCGATTCAAGGATTCTTACACCAAAATACCTATATGCGCTCCTATAAGACACTTTTTTAAACAAAGCACTCGGTCTGAATCGTGGAGGGATTCGAAGCTGGCGACCGGACTGCGTGACTGCACATTGGGTTATTCACACATGAAAGGAGGAAAAATTTACGGGTGATTTTACCTATGCCTCCGCGGAAATGCAATCCATCGTTCGATTTCGATCCTCCAGTCAGTAATCCACGGTTGCACTCACACACACACACAGTTTACACGCACACCACCACACCGCACCTCCTCACGCGAAGGGAAAATCTTCACACACGACACAGATAAACATGTCAACCACTAGACATTGTTACCCTAAAGTCTTTCACGTTTTTCACCGCAACATCACCACCTTGCACTGAACTTGACACAAATAATAGGAGAATGCACTGAAACACTAATTCAATTCGCGATTTCACCCGCGTTTGAGTGACGAAGACGTACGTTTCGTCAAAAATACGCGAAGGTATTGTAGAGTCGATTGGGCGACTGTTCTCCCCGCCCAGAGTCGGACGCGAATGGTGCCGCCATGTTGAAGTTGGCTTCCGACTGCTCGCCAGCGCCTCTGGGGGCCCGTAGAGGAACTAGCAAGGACACTGAGGGACAAACACTTCTGTAGAGACGATTTTAAATCCAAAAATAAAAGCCCAATCCTTCGACCTACTTCTAAATAAGCAATCCAACATTGTTAAAAAACTTATTTCACAGTTTCTTTAGTCTAGAAATGTGATGGCTTTCGTCAGATTGGAGTTGAACTCGTGGAGATAGACACAAAGTGATGAAGTTTATGGAGCAGTCGTCTCTACGACTCTACGAGTGGAGCGTATTGGTTCCTTTAATAACTACAAGGTGGCAGCAGTGTCAGGTCTCACTAACACATACACAAGGACAATAAAATCACAATCATTGACGATTTGGGTCCCACTGTTGAATCCATAAATTAATTTTATCTTTTGAAAATGTCATACACTGTTAGGGTTATTCAAAGGGGCTTTTATTCACAGATCTTTCCCCAAATAAAGTAATGTCGGTAATCATGAATTTGTTTATTTGCACATGGCTTTTAGTAACATAAAAAAAATGTTGAGTTTTTAATAAATTTATCCGAGCTATTTTGTAGATAAGTAGGTAGGATCTTTATTTTTGTTTTGATATGAGTCAAGTATGTAGTAGACGTTTTTTTTTAATTACGATTTTTGCTCTACGGTGTCATTGAATAGGTAATGAATTTTTGAAGCTTACGCATCGGCAAATATATAATTTTAACGTCATTGTTTAGTATAGTTTAATATGAATTAATTATAATGATCAGTTGCAAAGTTATCTACAGGATAGATAGATTATTGGATCCTATGTAGGTACTGTCAGCCTCAGTCATAGAATACCCCATGGCAGCTCCTACCGCGCGTGGAATAAGGGCGCCAATCAAACAAAAAGGGCTATCCTAGCATGTAGCCGACTGTATAAGCTACAACGACAAGAGATAAATCACACATTTTACAACGCCGCGGTCTACGCAGAGTTATATACCCAGTGTTTTAACTTCCTCACATCGGTGCGTCCAACTTTATGGACTCTTTCGTTTTCTGGGAGGGCATTAAAAGGACCTAGAATAAATACAATAGTTTACTTATAAGTAGGCTAAGTTAAAGCTTACAGGACAACGTAAATTATTACTGGCTTGTAAGATATAAATCTACGTTTTTTATATACAGGGTATTTCAGCAAGGTTCTGTGCTGTGACACTGAAAAGGATAGCTTAACCACCAATACAAGCAACTTTTACTATGGGACCAAGTGCAAAACCTCGAAAAAATATCAACTGATCCATGCTAAAATTATATACCTAGGTACCTGCACCAAATGTATAGAGCAATTGATATTTTTTTCGAGTATGTATGTATAATAAGTATGTATGTATTAACATACTTAGGTACAGCCGGCCTCACCCAAAGATACCTCTTTTCGTTCGATTGGCGCCCTTATGCCGCGCGCGTTAAGAGCTGCCATGGGGTATCTGTGACTGTGGCCCACCGTACTTATTTGTAAACTTATAAAAGAGAATGGACGTGACTGAAAGGACTTAATGAAGCGGTGCTTTGATGACTCTACACTCATGCATGAGCATAAATTAAATTATATCACATTAAATTATTATTATTTTATTATGCCCATCAGTAATAATTATGCGACTAACACATTTTGATACCAGATAGGCACATGAAACTCTACATCTGGAAAACTCTTCTTTTACCTCATATACGAAATGTGTAGAACGTAGCTTATGTAGAGTCAAGTTAATCGAAGCAACTTTGCAATCAGAAACTTTCACTCCCTTTCCGAGCGACTCTGTTACACCGAACTAAAAAGTCTTTATTGCCAGTCGGCCCATAAAGCTAACAAGGCGACCCAGAATCCAGCCATTAGGACTACCAACTACCAACATGCCATAGATAGAGAGAACCACAGAGTAGACGGTTGATTGCCCGTTCCTGGTCATACTTAGTATCTACCTGAGAATATACAAAAAAAAAAAAAAATTCAGGACATCAGGCATGAGAAATACAGCCTCCTGCAACTTATAATGACGAGAAAAGCCACTGGCAAGAGACGAGGCGGCTGAAGGAGGAAATCCTAGCTAAGAGACCTATAAAAGTGGACCGGAATAGCGAGTGCTGGCAAGCTATTTCGCATCGCGAAAAAAAAAGAAAAAAAAGCGGAGCTGACCGCCAACCTTCGCGGGATCGGAGAGCCACCCTAAGAAGAAGATGGATGCGTCATGCCGCAAGGGCTGGTGCGTAGAACGATCTATATCTATAGTTTCAATCCTGGTGCCCCTGGTGGTGATATGCATTTGTGATTTTTTTTAATCAAGCTACTTGCTAACCATGAACAAAAAAGATTGTGAGGATTATAATGGAGCATCAGCTATATCAATCTCTACCAACATTTTGGCCCTCAATATCGACAATTTAAGATCTACGCTACGACACAATATTAACGACTTTTAAAAAGACAATTGTAAACTGAACAATGTATTACTTACTTACTTTACTTATCTAGGGAAAGGTGGTAGAGAGTGCAGGTAGCGCTAAAATGGTAAAAATTCCAAAATTTTAAGTTTATTGAAACGTTTAGTCACCGTTCAGTAATTAAAGAGTATCGAGCTATGAGAAAAGTCGTAGAACAAAAGTTGTTGGAAATTATATTTTAAAGTTGACGTGTTTCAGGAATAAAGCTATTTTATAAATTGCTTTTTATATACCTAAGTTTCACACTCGATGGGCAACACTTTATCAACAACATACTTACCTCTGACTTTCTATAAGATTACATACCTAAGAATTTCAATGTACCTAAGTTCTTTCGTCAAATGTTTAGATCTTCAAAGACTCGGTATTGCGTTATCATAATCATCTCTCTTTATGAAAGTCTTATTTGAACGCCAAGTAGGCAAACATGATGACAACTACGTTTAAATTGCAATGCAACCACAGATTTCCATTAAGAAAATACGGAAATGAAGTCTTTCAAGTCTAGCTACCTTATTTTTTAAACCGAAGAACTTGGCCGCAAAAAGAAGTGGAAATGGTTTTGTTGTCGTAACGCTATTTCGTAAATACACAATACTTCCTCTTTATCATAGAGGGCTTTTTGACGGGTGGCACAAAAACGGGTGGCGGGTAGAATAGCACTATATCAATAGTTCCACTAAATGTTACCTACGAACTATATTTACCTCATCAGCCAATATGTTTGTCACCAGAACTAGATCTACACTAATATTATAAAGAGGAAAGATTTGATTGTTTGTTTGTATTAAATAGGCTCCGAAACTACTGGACCGATTTAAAAAAAAATACCATTAGAAGCCGACATTATCCTTGATGAACATAGGGTACTTAATTTTACCGCGGGAAAATGCTTCATTCCTACGGGAAAACGGGTCATAGGACAACGGGTAGTAAGAATTTATCGTTCCGTACTTATTTATACGGTTGATAATTTATACGGATATTTCGATGGTTTCCGGGATGATTTAAAAATACAATTGGACCCGGTAGGTTGCGCTGCTGTCGTTATGTCAACTACTAAACGGCTTGACCGATTGGGTTGAAATTGACGGGGGGAAAATTGAGCTGCAACCTTTTATCTTAGTTACCTCGGACGAAGTCGCGGGCGAAAAGATAGTAACTAATATATTTGTACCTGAAAGTGCATGTTATCGATGCAATGTGGTTGCAATACAATACACAATACTTGCATGTAATATTCCCGAATTATTTGACCGTTCAATGTAAATAATTTATTTATGGCATATTTCGATAATTATTATTGAGTAAATAATTAATAATCTAATTAACTTAATTAAAGAAAAACTTAATCTAAAATAAAACTAAAATAAACCTACATTAAACCTAAAATAAACCTAAATTAGTTACAAAAAGTCTAGACATATTGGCATATTGAATAAATCCTTTTGACTTTGACTTTTACTTTACTCAACCGAGCAATACTTTCCCTACATACTTATTGTATTGTATGTAACTATACCTAAGTATCTACTTCTACAAGAGAAAACCATTCTAGCATTTCTACGTTCTACATCGGTTTTAGCTAGCTTAGAACAAGAATGGGTTACATAATAACTATATCTATCTCACTCTTTTAATCTACGAAAAGTTGTAGTGGGATAGATAGAGTAGATAAACCCATATTGATACGCTCTAAGGCATTATTGTGCTAAGCTAGCTGCACTAGTGGTTTTACGTAAACGATCGTGTCACATTTCATGTGCAATGAATGATATAGTGCAGTTTATGAACGTTTTCACTCGCTTCATTTGAATACGCAAGCTAGGCGGCGAATTGGCACATTTTTTTCTAGAAATTTCAGCCGGTCACGCTGCATCGGTATTCGTTTCCAAGTTTCTCTTTGGCGATGCGGTTTCAAAGTGTGTTAAAATAATGTAAAAACGACGATCTTAATAGGAGAACATGAATGGGTAAGATGCTCAGTCAGCACACCGTGACTGAGACTAAGGATTTAGATGGCTTGACCAATACCATCCTTTCAGCTTCATTAAAAATCCATACTTCACGGTCTCTCGGTATGCAACATTGGATGGCGATGTGATAACAGTTTCATCTTCTTCTCTTCTTCTTCAGCATTTATGTGTCCACTGCTGGACGTATGCCTCTTCATTCTTCTTCCATTTCAGCCGGTCTGTAGCTATTGTGGTCCAGGTTGAGCCTGCTACGGCCTTGATGTCGTCGGACCATCGTGCAGCTGGCCTATCTACACTTCGCGTTCCTGTACAGTTTCATGAGCGTAGTGAATCCCTGCACCTTTCGCAAAAAGAAGTCTTAGTTTTTAGGGTTCCGTACTCGAAGGGTGCCAAACTGGATCCTATTACTCTGCCTACACTGTCTGTCGGTCTATCTAACTGTCATAACTTTAAAAGACTGTATCGTTGGAACCGTAAAAGGTAGCCAGTTGAAATTTTCACAGATTATGTGTTATTGCGGCGGACTACCCAATACATATATTAATAAATAATTATAAACAAAAGTATGACAAAAAATATTTAAAATCGGTCCGTACAACCAGATTTTTTTAAATTGTACAGCAGTACGGAACCCTCAGTGTGCGAGTTCGATTCGCACTCAGTCGGTTTTTAACAGAAATTACGACTGTATAAATCGGGTTGATTGCGATTATTTCCAGTTGCGCAGGAGTAGAGTACGTGGCAAACCTGTGTCGTAAATACGGCTCTTCATCTACGCTTGAATGTAATTATGAGTGGTAGTGGTATACACGATATTATAGTTATCACAGCTACATCCAAACCACGAGATAAGGTTATGAAATAATAGCTATAAAGACTGGTTTGTGTTTTCAGGCGATCTTACAAACTAACACACTTATTGCACGATTTACTTGGCTTAACTACCTATACCTATACAAACCAGCTTGCGAAGCAGAAGAACAGGGTAGGCCATGCAGGTACTTACACACTTATTACGTTAACCTAAATGTCACGAATCACGATTCACGACCTCACAGCTTGTTAACAAGTTGAAAAACCTGATATAAAAGGTCACACAAACGATATGTATTACGTGATAGTTGATAATATTTAAAAAAGAATTTGGGTCATATTTATTTTTACAAGAACAAGATTAACAAAGTGGAGCGCCAAATTAGAAATCGGTTTGTTCAGAGTCGATTTCAAGACTTAGGAATTTATAGCACTATTGATTTTTAAGTATGATTTTTAAAGATTTCAGAACTTACTCGGACATCCTAAGGGTTACAATTTACTTCTCTACTTTTATTCCACATCAGTGTAGAAGTTGAGCAACACTAAAACAGATAGTTATATTAAGGCAATAAACACCTTTGGAAGTTACCAGTCTATTACACAATTTACGTGTTATTTTAACTACACACCAACAAAACAGCCTATTACCATTATGAGGCAAATTAGTAACACTCTCGCACAGTTTTTTGTAAACTTTATGTTGGTTTAGTTTACATAACAAAATGTAATTGTTCTTTCTTTTTTATGTTGACTGATTGGTCTACATGCCGGTGAGTTGATTGCTTCCTGAAAATGAAAACTGAAGTCACGAATTCATACGATCCCTGTAAGCAAGGGACTCCCCCTAGAAATGTATTAATTTAGCTATTAATTATTCTTTAAACTGTGAAACCCTGTTTACAATAAAAAAAACTGTCAGTTTTAAATTTTCTTCTCAAAATAATAATATGCTTGTTGATTTAAAAAATAAAACGAAGTACGTTTAGCATTCGTATTGCCAGCCAAAATCAACCGACGGTCTCAAAATCGAAGGCCAGCCAAATTACTTCCAAATCACAGTCATACGATAAGTAATAAGAGTTTTATTTTAGTTTAGACAACTAATTACCATCTATCAACCACCGAAGAACCTTCAACATGAGAATTCAACCAACTTAAGTCCCCTATAGACTTGTAGTTAAATATACTATGAAAATGGCAAAATTATCGCAACGGTCACAAGAGTTAGTTAGTAAAATCCTGGATTAAATAAGGATACAAGAAGACCAAAATATGCTGTTGCGTCTTCTCAGGTCTCTAATAAAATAGGCTCTGAGGATCTTACAGGATCCTTCGAGCCAGTGAAATCTTTTTCTCACTGCAGGACGGGCAGAGAGAAGAGACTGAGGTCATAAGGTCTATATTGTAGAGCCATCTTCTAGGCCAATTTACGTCTGTAATTCTGTATAGCTGCAGCCCTGTAATCCATTTACATATCTTTATCATTAGCTAACTAAAAGCGCTATAGAGGTACTATAAACTAATCGTTGGGAGCTGAACATGTGAAATTAGTTTGTAAATTCTTGTATAAAAAAATGGGTTCGTGGCTCTATTGTTATAGATACCTAAACACTTATGGCTTTATATTTAGAACAGTGATTTATACAGCATCCAGGGGCATCTTTCCCACAGAAGATGTGTGGAGTAACCATGCTGACGCCGCAGCGCCTGGGAAGTTGTTCAGACGGAGTAGTCTTGCTCCAGCATCCTCACACTTTAGCAGGAAAGTCAATACGTGTGAAGCAAACTTAGCCGCGGGTAGATAGATAGCTAGGTTATGAATAAAACGGTACCAACACCGGTATCGGCACTGAAGCGATCCATACTGATACTATCGATCAACAGCGGCGATACCTGGGGGCTAATTCTCGGAAATCTCGCATTCGACACATCTCGAAGGAAAAATTACAGTTTGCGGCAAATGTCACTAAATCAAATAAATAAATTAAATAAATAAATGAGTCACGAGATTTCTGCGAGATGTTTGCCTTTTTCGCTCGTCATCGTCTCGAGTGGTCGGGAGTAGTCGAGATTGAATTGACAAGAGATTTTTCCTTCGAGATGTGTCGAATGCGAGATTCACGAGAGTTAGCCCCCTGTTTGTATAACAGCATCAGTTGTGCGGCCGAGCGGCGCTCGCGGCAGGCGAGGCGTCACGGTGCATTTGGCGATTTATTTGCAAGCCCAGCCGGGCTAGCATGGCTTCCGTAGACAAGGCTTTTGTTTACACTTTCATACGTTATCTCTACGGTTAGCTCAGACCAAATGAGGTTTTTATAACAGTTGTAAGAAAGGTTGTAAAGTATACATATATTACGTTATTCAAAAACTATAGCTGTTAATACGGATATTTTAGGGCTAAGGTATGTCGTGCGTGTAGAGTCGATATGTTCTTTATTAGGAGAATAATTTCATAGTCTATCAAAATGTACCGATCTAGCTAGGCTTAGACTTTGTAAGTAATCGTAAGTGCCGAATCTATGCGGCCTGGAACGTAATTTTTTTGCCGAGATTACTAACACAACCCGCAGACGGATGAGGAAAGCGATACGATAGGATACTATGGGTAGTGATAAGGATCAGTGTGCTTATTCTTAAAAAAAACCGCACTCTTGCTAGTCCTCAACACCGGTTTATTTGCGGGAAAATATAAGTGAAAATTTTTTTTCGACTTTTAATACGTATTATTTATCGAAAGATAAGATTTTTTTCTTTCCATAAGAAATAAACCGGTTTTGAGGACTAGCAACTCTTATAAATTTGACTATTTACCCCCTAGACTTACCTAGAAACGAGAAAGTGAATTAAACAGAACATTCCAACTAGCATTTCGTGAACCTACCAACATAGCTTTAACTAGATTTTTTTATATGAAGTGAAAATTACGCTACTTCACACCTACTTTCTAATAAGTATTTCAGTTATGTAAATGAGAAACGCTAGGCACATTAGCGAAAACACACTTACGTGACTACCTACGAGTAATGTTTGATAAACATGAAAATACGTTTTGTGATATAGATAGGTATACGTGTAGTTTTAATAACTTGCGTTAAGTATTTTGCTATTTTATCCGCAAGTTGTTGAAATGTAGATTGTATTTTTTATCCAATGGCGTTGCAAAAAAATTGGTCATGCTAAATTACATAACAAATTTCAAGAGTTATTGATATTTCAGTCTACAAGCATTATTAATCGCAAGCAAAAAGTTCACTAAGTAGAAGCAATTACATCGAGTCCAATGTCACGTTTATAATGCGCTGCACTCATGAATGTTAATAAAATATTAAGGTAATGTGTTACGCAACATTATCACGACAGGCAAGCTGAAAGTGTCTCAATGTCATTAAGTTTTTGGGGTTTCGCCCTGACGTACTAGAGTATGGAACGATGGTCTCATTTAGAAGAAACGCAACAACTTATAGATCAGCATAAAATAGTATATTTCATTACAAGTGTGGAAAGGCTGTCATTGCAACGAGTTCCGACAAATGGCTACCCGAGCCGAGGCGCAGCCGAAGGCGAGGGTTGACAGTCGGAACAAGTTGCAATGACGGTTCCGCACGTGTACTGAACGACTATTTTTAATACAGTTGCGAAAAAATTAAGCAATTTAATAAAATAATAAAAACACAATAAACTCAACTAACTTGACATTTTTGACTTTTCTGGTAAAATGTTCTCCGAAGCATTTTGTGCAATTATACTGAGTTCCGGTGGTGTTAATTTAAAAAAACTAGGGTCGAAATTACTCATTTTGTGCAAAAAACAACAAAACTCGCGAAGAAAATTTCTGAAAAATCAAAATGGCGCCAACCGTAGAATATAAGCAGAGTTTTTTTTTTCTTCACCCATTCTGGTAGGCAAAGGCAACTATGCCCATACAGCCAAGTCTTTTTATTGATATGAAATGAAAATGAAATTTAATGAGAAGAAATGAAATGAAACCTAACCAAACTCATTCAATCAAATCATTAAATCTGATATTGAAACAAATTAGTAGCTTCTTTTTAGAAATATACTTGCACAAATATATTTGCATGAATCATAAAAACTTTTTTAGTAAAAACTTCATGGTTGGTTTTACTTTTTAATAGACATTATTTTGACAGTTGGGAAAGAGAACGCACGAGTGCGGGAAAGGTAAAAAAAAAGCACGCGTGTGTAATAGCCCACATCCCGAACGCTATACGTCCCTGCAATACGCCACTTTTTGAGCAACTGTATTAAAAAAAATATTACGAGACGTCACTTGAGCATTGAGTTTTTATTTTATCTTAGCTTACGTAAAAAGGTAAACCACCTTTTTGGTTCGTTAAAAAAACTCAATGCCTTTTGTGGGTCTGGCTGATTTTCATGGAAACAAGCAGCAAAATGCCATTAATCATTGTTATACAATTTTTTAAAAAATCTTCTTTTATCATTTTATGGTTGTCATTTAGGTTTTATTTAGTGATAAGTGGCCAGCTCGTAGAAATTTCATTGTACAAAATATAATTAGTTTTGCCTTTTACAGAAAATAAACAAAAACCTCTGAATCCAATGAACTATGTGGATAGAAACCTCGCTTATTATCTATCTGTAGTAGAACCGGGGTAGTCATCAGTTTTATAATCTGATTACTGAAAAAAGGTCACAAATAATTTGCTTCATGCATGATGCAGAACTCTAGACGTGCGAGTCGACATTGCACTTGGAATTTTATTACCCTAACCACAACACAAGTTGCCTACGTGTTGTGAATAAATAAATTAAGGTTAATTTAAATTTACTTATCTTTTATCAACTCACAGATGTATCAAAGAAATATGCCAAGTTTCAACATTTAACTATCTTTTTAGGATAAAGTATAATGTAGAGTCTGTATCATTTAAATTAAACTTTATCCTCCGACTATTATTTACAGGAAAAAACTACCTTAAGGCTGGAAGATAGCAGCGTGGCGGGAAATACAAAATTTTCAGTTTTTTTACATTTTGTAGTTCTGGTCTACGACAAGTTTTTTGGGCAGTGCCACTGCTTCGTAGACCAGAACACATAATCGGCTGAATTATTATCGTTCTGTTGTTTACAATAATGAAAAAAATACTTTGTTATTTCTGCGAAGGAAAAATAGCTGAACAAAAATAGCTCAGTTTAGCTACAAAATGTAAAAACTGTGAAAATTTTGAATTTCCCGCTACGTTGCTATCATCCCACCTTAAATATCAAAGCTACACACTGAACGCTGAAAACCTGTAATAAATACCTACCCCTATCTGCAATATCAATTGATTGATAATTAATCGTTGATTCCTATCGCGAAACAATAAAACTGTCAACAACTCGACGGACATCAATAAAGCATGCAAATACCGAGCGTGCATGCACGGATAATGATGCGCGTAAGGGTGCTTCTTCACTAGTCAAGTAGTCACTAGACCATACCAAGAAACAGAATCGAATGAATTTTGTTTCTTTATATGTAAAAGTCAGTTAAACGTCAGCACTTTTAGATTTAGCCCAACTATTTATGGGCGCAAAGGGATGTCCTCAAAGCTATGTAAATTAACCACTATTTTGACAAGGTAAAAAATCATGAAAGCACATACTGGTTGGTAAGTATTTAGTTAATCATATGAGGTAGTGGCACATCAGTAGGAGTATTATTTACTTTCCACAGAAAGGGAACATTTTCAGCAGACTTTTTGCACCAGGCTTCTTTCCGTCGACCTCTTACATGGCCAAGGAGGTGCCTCCACACAGATCAAATGGTCTGTGGCCTCCACAGTTTTCGAATTATAACAGCAGATTTTCGGCCACCCAATATACATAGAGTGGATAAGTGCCGTAGTTAGTGACAAACCCCCTAATAACTATTAAATAAAAAAATATAATACCCTCTACATTTTAGCCTGAACTTTGCATATCTCATAAACGACTGAAATTGTTAAAACATAACTAAAAAACCGGACCGGCTTCGGGCAGGCAGGCAGGCAGGCAGACAGACATACACCCTCACACACATACACACACAAAGCTGTCAAACTTATGACATCCCTCTTTTTGTTCGGGGGTAAAAAAATAAATTAACGAGTGCATGTTGATATTATGTTGATGTAGAGTCGGTGATCGCCGGATTCGCGAGTCGCGTGTTTAGAAACACTCTACACTGGCGTGAGTTTGTCTGTCTTTGCGCTTTTGGAAGTGCTAATATTTGTGAAAGCTGCTTCGAATAGCAGTATTTGGCAAGCCAGTAAGTAGTAAACTATCCTACTAATGTTTTATGAAATTTGTTTTAAGTAAACATCCCGAAAAGAAAAAGTAAGCCTGCAAATTTGAACAAAGTTGTTTACTTTTTTAATGGATTTTTTAAGTCTCAAAGAGCTCTATCCTATCATAATTTAATATCAAAACAAGCCGCTGATTAACCAAAGCATAAGGGCATAAGGTGATCTTATGCCAAAAATAGCAAAAAGGGGTATCTTAGGGTGTCGCTGGCTTTACATACGGAACCAATCAAGTACATTGAGTGCCTACAACGCGGTTTCCAATCGATCGACTCCGGCGCAGCGGGCAATGACACCGCGCAATTTCCCGCCACCTTTCATACTTAATGCGCTTTGCAAAGGCGCGAAATTACGCTTTTTTCTCTTTTCAATATTAAGTGGCGCGGTGACAGCTGGCATTTAAAAATTTATCACTGCATCGCACCCGTAATTTAAAAAAAATGACTTCGATTTTAGAAATATTGTCATTTCCACCCAAGAAACCGGTAATCTTGCATGTATATGCCCCAACCGTGGTCAAATCAAGAGATGAAAGTGTGAGGCCGGAACGAATGTCGTGCAAATAACAATAAAAATACCGGTAAAACGGGTATCGCATTCTGAAACTTCTTGTGCAGTCTGCTCACTTTAATAAAAACAGGATACTTATATTTCCTTTTCCTGCTAAGCGTATATAAGTCTACATTTGACGGGAAATCACTTTAATTAACCTAAAGTGGGTGCATCACAGAGTCATGAATGAGTTATAGCTATCTAAAATCTTTAATAAGGAAACCTTTTATCATTATGTTACTGCAATGTGTGAAAAAGTGGAGAAATAATTTGCCTAAATCAGGCATGAAAAAGAGAAACTATTAGGTAGGGCCGTAAAGCATCTCAAAGGCAGAACGGGTAGAGGCGCAACGAATTTACAAAAGACTTAAAGTAGGTCTAAGCAATCAAACTGTATTTAACTCCAAGTACGAGAGACTTCGTAAATAGAATATTCAGACACGATAATTACCTACACATATTCCGACGGGGGCGATTGACATAGTTTAAAGCTAACTGTGTTTCAGGTCTCTTTTTGCTGGATCTTAGATTCCAGTCTCCGCATATAGGAATAGCTTGGACCTGGTTTAAGCAGCATTCCTTGCAAGACAACCACCGTCCGTCCGCTAGCGGCTTCCTTCGACAAAGCAGTACGATACTCGACGCACCGTAGCACAGACGTCTTCAAGCCGCAGTCAAAGCGCGCGCCCTCGCTATTCGTATTCGAAATTTAACATTTCGAATCAAAACAATCGAACTATTTATCTTTTCCCTCCAAGTTCAAAGTGGCCAGTGCTGTGCAATTGGAGTTCAGTTTACAATTTGTGCATCCGATAGAGGAATTGGATACTCGATTGGTTTATTAAACCCTGCGTCCGCAGTACCACTGGATTGTTGATTGTGTAAGTATCTGCTTACTTACAATTTTCCAATTTCCACTTCAGTTATGAAACTCGTTTGGCGAGAATTCCATTTGCATTATCTACTTGTTGATTTAGTAACCATTACTTTCTTGATTGATGTATTTTCGTAAAATTTAGGTTCATCATAGTGCTAATGTAGAGACATTAGGCATTTTAAGTTTTACAATTTTGGAACCGCCAAACGCAACGAAGCGTGTATTTATTGTACGAGGTTTCCTAATGATGAAGTTAAAATTATTAACTCATTAGCAAGTCTCCTTCGGACTCTTGACCGATGTGTATTATAAAATCCCCTTCACATCTAGCTGTGGAACAAAATGTAATGAATGCAAACATGCTGCTGACATTTTCACAGACAGTTTGGTGGGTGCGGGCGCATAATATTATCTTCGGCTATTATTTACTGTCGCTGATGACTTCGAGAGGTCAACTCTCTATTCAACGTTTATGATAAATCTCGAAACATTTCTATTGCACGAAACTTATGAGTACGAAAATGTCAAAAAATGTGATTTTCATTAACTATTTATGTAGTGCATGCATTTCACTAGGTATTGCCTCTGTCTCTAAGATAATAACGCATTTTAAAAAAGCTCGCTGGATTCTGGGTCTGGGGACTAAATCTGCAAAGAAAACATTCGAGATTCCCAAGAATAAGCCCCCAGGTTCTAGAAAACATCGACCCCTATTATAAATGCCGGTGTACATAATAAGTAGGTTCAAATTACCTTAACAAATTGCATACTTATAGATATCCTAAATCACTTAAGTAGGCTATGATGTAACGCCAATGTAATCATATAGCACGGCAGACTTGATTTGAAATTGATGAGCCGCGTACTAAAGTTATCAGAGGATTTATAACAGCTTATTGCAATTTGTAACAATTTTACAAGTAGGTTACAAGCAGCGAACAGAAGAAAACATGGAGATCTCAATAACCCTGAGAAATTACCTAATGCATATTATGGTTCTCGCATGGGCGGAGTCTACAGATGGTTCCTCTCGCGATTTTAGTAATTCGATAGACTTGACTTAGAGGAGACGTCAGTTTGACTCTGTCATTATAATAGGACTAATAACATCAATAGCGCAAAAACTATCCACCAATGACGGAGTTTCTTGTTTTATTATTGGTTTAAAATATTTTTAACAAAGAAGCTGTCTGCGCGAGTAGATGCGTGTGCCGATTTTAGAGGTTGGGTTAGCTTGAAGAAATGCTTCCATGTTTTTTTCGTTCGCCGGTTACAAGCCTTCTCCCGTGCTCTTATTCCAGTAAATATTCCTTCCCGCTAATATTATACATACGAAAGTTTGTAAGTGAGTGTTTGTATTTCGTAAGCCTCTTTCAAGCTGAAACAAACGGTCAGATTTTGATGGTATTTGAAATGGGGATAGCTTAGACATCAGAAAACCCGTAGGCTACTTGGTGTTATTTTGGTTAGTGACACCCGACTCAGGGACGAAAGTTTTAAGCGCAGTCCACTTAAGGCTCATTCCACGGTGACGGGTGTGACATTTCTACTAATGTTTTGTGCTGTTATTCCTATAATTGTTAAGGGATGATTTAAGTGTGAATGTAATCCATTAGGCTTTAAAGCCATTTATTGAATGTAAAACTAAAATTTCCAATTAAACTTAATTTGTAGAAGATATAGTATTATTAGTGTCCGTGACGGGTGTGACGGGTACGCAGGCAAGATTTAGTTCTGCTTGAAGGAAACACAATATTTCTGCTCTTTATGACAGATTCACTTGAATAATTAGAATCATTCATATAGTTGAGCCTTTTTTCTTTATGTTAGCAACAATTTATTTAAAGTTTGTATGCTATAATCAGCTTTTAAATCCTGAATTACGTCGTGACGGGTGTGACTGACCTATGTGACGGGTGTGACGAGATCATTTTGATGCTAAATAAACTACACTTAAACCCGACTTTCTCTTTTTCCAAAAACAAACGACATTTCTCAGGGTTGCTCTTTAATTTCTCCCTACTCTTCCTCTTCCTTGCAGCAGCATCCATTCTAAGTAAAAAAGAAAAGCTATGCTATAACCAAGCATCACACAGAAAACACACTTTAGTAATCCTAATAAAATAAATTTACCCTCACTGAACATGTCTCCGCCTAGTACTAAGTTACGTGGGCCAATGTTTAAAGAAAATTTTCATAAAATTAATGAGCAAAAACAGTGACGGGTGTGACATGTGACGGGTGTGACCAAAATAATTACCTTCCTATAGCTAAACAAGAGTGTTATGGCACTTAAAATCAATTTGCACACATTCCCCTGCGACATATCCTTACTTTAGTAAGCAAATTTACGATGTGTAAGCTGCTTTGACTCTCTGGGTAAAACATTTACATGTATTTTGTGACGGGCGTGACACTAAATCCTGCTTAAGAATAATAATTAATAAAAGGCCAAGTATTTACATTATAAATCCAAAATTTGGCGTTAAAAAAGCCGATGAATGATGCTCTCGAGTGACAGTCCTATTGGCGCACTCTAGACCATACACAACAGAAACCAGTGTTGCAAAATATGGAAAAAAAATATTCCTAGAGCAAGTAAGAGGCATGATCGATGTTATGATAATATTTTGCTAAATAATCGAATAAAAGTAGTTTTTTTTATTTATGTATGTGAAAGATGTGTATAATAGCTTTTATAATCAAGTGTTTGAATGCACATATTTTTAAATTAATTTTTGTCCTATCTGGTATCAATTACCGTGGAATGAGCCTTAAGTAACCGAGAAAATTGCGGTCCCTTGAAAGGATTTCCCCCAAATCTTTTCTTAGTGAGATGTGCCCGAAAATGAATAATGTTCCAAACAAGTTTCTATCTTCACTGGTTTCTACGTCAGACAGTAATATTTCACGTAATGCTTCTTACAAATGAATTTAGTTAAGAATGGTTCAAATATGGTATTATTTATGATATTGTCAGAGTGGATGTAACAGCTCCGATGGGTGCGTGGAGTAACGACAGTCAAGATATCCTAAACAAAATTTTACGAAGATTGGTATATGTTTGGTATATCTATCTTCCTCAATAGGTACTTTAGGTTCCTAAAGAATTTTCAGATAGCATCTGAATGAGACTGACTGTTTGATGTGACGTACGTAGCGTCTTATGTTTAAATCACGAGTAAAAAGAAGTCATAACCACTTTGACTTTGAAACCACAAAATTAAGCAAATTTTTATACTTAGTTGATGTACGAGCTGAGGCTCTACAAATTGCTAAGATAATAACAGAGAAGGTAGCAAATTTATCCCGCGCTACATTTCATTTAATACAAAACGAGTTTTACCGCTACATAACTGCTGGTCGCTATCATCCGTAAAGAATTTTTTGCTCTGAGTTAATAATTTTGATCTTCATTGAACTATAACAAAAAGATTGTAGGAAACTGTATTTTAGATCACACGCTGTGGAAAGAGAACCAACACTGGAAATTTTTGGCTGAGGCCTATGTTTAGAAATGGATCAATAGAGGCTGCCAATGATGATGACAATGCTGTGGATTTAAAAACAAAACATTAACATAATTTAAAAACAAAAAAATATAATGAAACACATACATTAAGAATTTCCAAAGTGTTTACTTACAGTCAAAACATTTTTCCATCAAGCAGGTATGTACGATAGGTATTCATTCGAAAACAAGATTGTTTTATGCAACAAGGCAAGCGCGTCCGCTAGTACCTAAGTAACTTATCAAAATTGACATTAGTAGGAAGTAACACAAGGCAAAACTGCTTGGATCTTCGCTGTAAAACAAAGTATCACCCCACAAGCTTGTTTCGAACCGCGACGAGTAAAAAAAGTCTGAAGCGAAAATCTGCATGAAAACGCGCGATTCCGTAGACTTTTTTCTTGGATTTTTTCTTTTTCTTTCTACTTGAAGCAAAAAGGTCCAAGACTTTTTGGTGGCAATCACTCGGCAAAAGCCACAGCGTAGAAGCTGTCAAAATGCTGATGAGAAACAATCTGGCTTGCAAATAGGTTGATGAGGCCAAAGACAATCTTGGAATCATGTCTTTCCATGCAATACGCGACAGGGCACAAGAATGTTGAATTGGTTTTTCTAAACAATAAATAATAGCTTATATCTTTAATGTTTCCCTACCACGGCTTTAGAAAAAACTATAAACTACTAGGTAAGGAGATTGAATAGCTACCCTATTTTACCTATTTTCATTCATGCATCATTGGCCACTAATGAAACCTATGTTAAGGCTGGAAGATAGCTGCCTGGCGGGAAATTCAAAATTTTCACAGTTTTTTACATTTTGTAGCTAAACTGAGCTATATTTGTTCAGCTATTTTTCGTTCGCGGCAATAACATAGTATTCTTTTCATTATTGTAAAACAACAGAACAACAATAATTCAGCCGATTATGTGTTCTGGTCTACGACAAGTTTTTTGGGCAGTGCCACTGCTTCGTAGACCAGAACACATAATCTGCTGAATTATTGTTGTTCTGTTGTTAACTGTTTTGCTGAACAAAAATAGCTCAGTTTAGCTACAAATTGTAAAAAACTGTGAAAATGTTGAATTTCCCGCCACGTTGCTATCGTCCACCCTTAATAACCAAAAAACCAGAATGTGGCTCTATACTGGTAGAAGCAATTTTAAAGCCCTGAGAAATAAATACAAAAAATTGCTAGATCAATAGCACCAACTAATCTTGTAAATTATTTTATTCAGAAACTGTGGGACGTAAAATCTGTAAATTGTTCTAATATCAAAATGGCAATAGATGGGCACAAGCGATAAACATGCGATCTATTCACGTTACATTAACCGCGATTTCATCTCGAATTTTACATTATCATTAAAACATACCACTTCCTCTGCGCCTAATTAAAGTGTTCTAGTCTATGAGGGAGGGGTATGAAATATATTTTCAGCGGTGCCACTACCTAATAATCACAGAAGACCAGATACCTATTATACGAAACTTCTATCAAGATTCTTCTTCTTCTATCTTCTTATATTTTCAGCGGTGCCACTACCTAATAATCACAGAAGACCAGATACCTATTATACGAAACTTCTATCAAGATTCTTCTTCTTCTATCTTCTTCTATTTTTGTTTGTTTTTACAACAAAGCAGACTTCGATAATGTAACTAAATAGGTTACCTACTGAGACAAGAAGCTTTAGATTTTTGGAAAGCTTAACGGTGTGATAAATGAATAAAACAAATAAATTAATAAGGCAAGGTAAGGCAAAGAACTAGGTAATCTGAAAACCACCCTCTCTTACTAAATGCAAATGTGCCGATGGGTATGCTTAGATAATCGATACCGATATATAATTCTAAGGTAGACTCTGTGGAGGATATGTAATCTAATGGAATGAAATTGCTAAGATCTAACTTAGGATAGAGCCAATTTATGACCATCGATAGTATTTCTGTTTATCTATTTTATTTGTGGGGTTGGTTGGCGTGCGAGATTGTGCACTCCAGCTCTTTTCGAATGCAGTCATGCGGAATCGCCGCGTTAGTAGACGACAAACAAACCGATATACGTATTCTAGACATGAACACGCACTTCGCCACAAAAAACTTGAAGATTTATAGCGTCGTTTTGGCGCAAACGCATTATTTATGGTCTTCATTTGTCTATAAAATTTTATGATTAAGTTCCTATGAAGAAATACTTATAAGGTAGATATTACTTATCTATGTTACTGCAGGCTAACTAATAACCTGCCTTTCTACATCAATAAATCCATCCCGATTTATCATACAGCTAATAGTATAGTAAAATATACGCTAAGTATAATATGACGTGCAGATAGGACCTTTTAATAGCCATATCCCTTTAACACAGATAAATAAAGTGGACAATATACGCACATCTACCTACTATGAAATCTTAATCTATACTTATAATAAAACTCTAGCGAAGTCAATTCTGTACATTGAATATTTTTAGAAAAAAACTAGCAGGGGTTACTAAGTAAACTATACTGAATCCAAAAATGCAAAAAAAACGGTTTATGTCTGTCTGTCTGTCTGTCTGTCTGTCTGTCTGTATGAACACGATAAACGCGAACACCGCTGAATAGTTTTTAACCAAACTTAACATGGTCGTAACTCACGTTTCTGGGAGTAACTTAGGCTATCCGATGTTTAGAATACATTGCGGGTTGCAATTTTAACTTCGTTTTTTGTAAGAAATATTCATAATTTGGATATGGCTTCTTGAGAAGGTATGTTAAGAACGTGATACTGAACATATTTCTGCAAAAAAAAAAATTAAGTCCGACTTTGAACCACATTGTCTCGAAAACCTACATTGCGGGTTGCAATTTTAACTTGATTTTTTGTAAGAAATTTCCATAATTTTGATATGGCTTCTTGAGAAGGTATGTCAAGAACGTGATACTGAACACATTTCTGAAAAAAAAAAAAAAGTCCAACTTTATTATCTCGGAAACCGTTGATTTCCCAGGCATAGTTCCTTGGGCAAAAATGTTCGTTATGATGAGGACTATACGTATACGTGGTCTCCCGCTTTGTTGGCGGTCTTTTAACACTCTGAAAATGTTAGTTCTACAAGCGTAGCATAAGGCCGGGTTAGAGCGTATCTATGGGTTTAAAACAATAGGTATCTCACTCTTTTGTTTGACGTAGAGCGGGATGGACAGAGCCATAGATACGCTCTAACCCAGCCTTATGATGCTTGCTGGAGGGAATTGTGAGTGGTTTTCGGTGGAGGTCGGACAAAGTTTATCGATGTTAGAAATGTAGTACTGTTGCGTCGCGGTCGAAATGTTCTGGGTTTGAACCCACGCAAGGTTGAAATTTTTTTTTGTGCCTTTTTTAAAATATTTACTCTACTGAGCCCAACTTGATATTAAAAAAATATATTTTGTTTGCCGTAGAGCGGGATAGACAGAGTTATTTGCGGTAGATACGCTCTAACCCAACCTTATGCTTTGCTTGCTGGCTTAGCATGAGAATGGGTAAGACCTTATCTATGGGCGTATAACTTTATCTATCCCACTCTACGTCGAGGGAGATACATAATAAACCCCCATACTTCCCAGGCAATTCTTATGCTAAGCTTCCTGGTATCTTACACGGGCGATACCTAATCTAAACAAAACATATTTTATCATAAATGTATTGTTTAGATTAGGGCACACACACACACAACAGACACACAGCCAGGCACACCCTCATAAACACATAAACAGACACACACACAAAGCTATCAAACTTATGACACCCCTCTTTGTTGGTCGGGGGTTAAAAAAACCTTCCTTTTGAGTTTTCCTCCACAGTCGAATTTAAATTAAATGTCAAATGTGTAAAAACGCATACGAAGTCGCGGGCACAACTAGTGTTAAATTAAAAGCTTGTATCGTCAACGGTAAAGTGTTTAACACCCATCACGACGCCTCTGACCCAAATAGGGACCATAGATACCAGCAAGCAAGTACAACATGCCCAAAATCTGTGGACGTCGCGACGTACAGTTCCTTCCCAGCAAGGTCTTCAAATAAACTGGTCGGGTTGTACTCTTGGCCATGCCCAACGTCGTCCGGCCATTCGTCGTGCCTTGCTTGACAATAAGACACCTTACTTTGCCGTGAAACAACCAATAAAAGTAACAATACCCCTATAGTGGCCTCAAGAAAAGAGCGCTTTTGATTTTGCTGTAGTACACACGAGCTACGAGGGGCGGGCGTTCAAAGTATTTTCGGTATCGGAACTTTTTTGTTTGTAATGAGGGTAGATTTTGTTCATGGTTTTCTTATGACATTGTCCAAGGTACCAAATAAAAAATTTCGTCGAGTTACCGTATTTTTTTTTCACAGTCTTCCTCCGAGTGCAATCCCACTAACTGAAAACCCGAAGGTGAAAAAGGAGCTTCGGGTTTTCTTTTTTAGCTTCAGGAACAAAAAATAGTCACTAGGTGCCAGGTGTGAACTATAAGATAAGGTGGATGATTGATCTCTTGGAAACCACACCCCTGAATAGCAGCCTTGGCAACGCGCACCATCCGGTAGACCTTGTTCTTCCTGCTGTGGCTTAGCACGGCCGGCTTTTTCAAAGATTCTTACATCTGTAAGAATAGCCCGAGCTCGATACAAAGAATCGTACTATCTCTGTACGCTCTATATACGAGGAGAAGAAAGACAGAAAAATGATTATTCACTTGGCACAAACAACACAAATATAATTGTAGAGCAAGTCTCTGAGAGGGCATTGTATCGAGCGCTAGCTAGCTCGGTCATATTAGCCGAGAGAGCAGCATAGGTCCTAGGCAAGCCTTTTGCATCTAAAAATATGTCTGAGATATCCTTTGAAGAGTTACTTCACCCTTGCTACCAATCTAGACACTATACATTAATTTGTAGATGTCAAGACCTAAATCTGCCCTCTTGTCAAAGTAGGTGTTGGTAAACAGTGACACCAACTCAATAAATGGACCACCACGTGTTTTTTAGCTTTAAATACAACTTTAGCCACCTCTGGGCCCCAATTCGTGTTTTTGCTGACGAACATTCCGAAAAGATACCTACTTAGGTATCTTATAACCAGCTTATAACAATAACAAAAAGTGTAGTGATTATGTTATGTTACAAAAAAAGTTCACGGCAGGTCAAGTCGGATTCGGAAGAATGTCGAGCGTAAAAATGTGAATGAACTAATAGTGAGACGAGTCAACACCGTGCGAAAGATCTAATGACAAGATTGCAAACAATATCAAGGCCAATGTTGCTTTAGTTAGAGTCTACATTAATTTGTAGTAAACTAGAAACAATACAAATAATAAGTTTAAAAAAAACGAGAAATGAATGTATTATTCCAAGAAGCATCTGTTCTTAAATTACTGGCTGCAGTCGGTATGTTTTGGCAAGCCGCAGAAAAGAAAGGCATTTTGAAAATTAAACAAAACGAGTTTTGTAAACAGCGCATTTAAATTATCAAGCTGGCTGGAAACGTTTTGACAAAAGGCTGCGGAAGAAAACGTTTCGAAAAAGGAACAAAACTGGCAGATGGATGAAGAAAGCGGAAACCGCAATGTTGTTTCATAGAGAGCTTGCCAAGGGGCGGCAACTATGGCGAGCCGTGTTTTCACACAAAATAAATCGACAGAAAGGCAACTTAGACAATTCAAAAATGGAGACAAGTGCCGGCCAAGATTATGACTGACTTACTTGACTTAAATCCTGTTATCCCTCAGGAGGGACATAGGGCTCGAAGAAGTTTTCTCCACTTGGGAAGATTATGACGGAGCAGACTAATAGCCCGATGATCGACACCTCCAAGTCCAGCTATTTTCTTCTTCATCGATTCCTCATGGCTGAGGATCGCGACCACGTCGTACTCGTTTTCATTGCATTGGTTTCAAGTGTACCCACCCACCTAGCACTTTATTATAGGGTCTTGCAACGTTGCACCTCTGTTATATTCCATTCGTGGTGCCTGTAACAATGAACCGCCGCCGTCGAGTACGTGACAAAATGTACTTATCGATGGCCAACCATCGACGATACTAATATTTACTCTCTCGAGAATAGGCTGGTATTCAGGTAAATGGGACGCTGAGCTAAACAAGTTAGAGGCTTGCTGGAAATGAGTTTTGCTAACAGTGAAGAAAATGGTTCGAAATTCACAGACATTTTCATGGTGTTACAGTCAGCGATATGCTAAGATACTCCATAGTAGCTCTCATTGCATTATCATCATCATCATCAGTTCCTGTCCCTTATCATCAGGGATGCTCTTAAAACCAATTTCCATTCAGTACTGGTACCACGAGTGCTTACTGTCAATGTCACTGAAAGTGACAAGTTGCATAAACAACCTTACTACTATAGTATTAGGATACATGACAGACGTCCGGCGGACGTCCGGCACAGCTTTTTCGCACTCGTGGTAGCTATACTGGCCTTTTTTGTGCCTTCATCTCAAGCTCGCATAAGCTGTGTTCGTTCAGCGGATTAGTTTTTGTACTCGTATTTCGGAGTCTCTGAAAGTTATCGTCGCAAATATTAGTATACCTACCTACCGATTCTAATGGAGGAAGTCGGAACTTTTGGTGACATTAGTGGTAGTCCATTTTTTTTGTAGAGGATCTTTAGTGCAAACTACACTTAAATTTACAGTGCAACTATTAATGTGAATTAAACTCACTGTAACTAGGAATGTAAATTTCACTAACGCGGACATGTAGCCACCCTCTGTAACCAGAGATAGAGATCAGGGCAATGCTCACATGTTGCGTCACGGTAAAAATGTAGCCACTTGGAGGAATTTACCATTACAGAAAGTACATTTTAGCTTACAACCATGGAGTCCTACAATATAACTTTCCACTGTAAATAACATAGGAAGTAAATAATACCTTCTTAATTTCTTCCAAAAACAAGGATTTTCCAACTAAAGTAATTGGACGTTTGAGACCAATTGGTTGGGAGCTGGGAGTGACAAAGTATCGATCATTGAAGGAGTTTGCATGAGGATTGAATGATGAACTGAGAACTGAAAAATCAGGAGGGACTTGTAGACCTTGAGTTCAAATGATAATGTATGTCTTGCATCGTTGTGGAGGGCAATATCAAAATCAACATTCACTTCAGCCGTAGGCAGTAAGTACTTATTTTGAGGTTCAAAATAGATCGAAATAGCCTTCTGTAATTTTGTACCATACCTATACCATTTACTATGTAGAGTACCTATGTAATACATGCCTGACGATAGCAGATCCCTATCAACCTTCCGCGGTGTCATAAAACACCCTGTCTGATGCATACTGTTGATGTTATGACAGTAGAGAGAATGTTTACCGGCGAAACACATGCCGATTTTTCTTCAAACAAAATGTACGAAATTCTTGTTACAAAATATGTAGTTTCAGATGCTTCCATACAATTTTTGCTTTTGAGCTTGAACAAATAGAGCCAAAATTATGTAAGAAACACAAACAAAATCTACGTCACCTGTGCAAAGTGCTAATCATAACGCAACTTGACATAGTTAAGCTTCAAGGAAGTAAATTAAGGAAACAGTCGACAGCACTTAGTGGACAGAATGCATTGGAAAACGAAATAAGTACGTGCCCATCGGAGTGTGACACACTAACTGCAATACAATTTAGTCGGACGCACGTTACAATCAAGGTTGTGTGGTCATTCGTAGATTTACTGCGGTTGCTTGCACAAAATAAAATGTAAGGAATACTTACCTAAATGTGTCTACACTTTAGGAGAAACAGAGAAACCGAAGATTGCTTGGCTCTTACAAGCTAGACAACAACAAACTCTAGGATAGGTATTGAATGGCACTGGAACATAATTACATGAAAATGATTACATTATCGGGGACAGTGCTTGAAGAAGTAGGGGTCTCTATTTTTCGGTGTCTTGCCCAGCAACTTTTAGCATAATCGAGCGCATGGGAGTCTAGTGGTTGCAGCCCCTTTTTGACTGAGTGCCTACAGGCTCCCCTGGTGATCTTATGCCATCCAAAGGGCAGTCTCTTGCCACGTATGTCCTTATTTGGACCTTAATTTCATAGCTGGGGACACTGGGACAATGTCCCACAGAAGTCAAGCTAAAGTCCAGAGATAGAGAAACATTAGTCGGCCAAGTTTAGAACTTATAGGTCAGTAAGCACTCTTAGGCGGACTTGCGTCACTCAGGGTTAGCAAACTAACTCTGAGTTAACTTGACATTTCCATACAATTTTTGACGTTAACTCAGAGTTAACTGGCTAACCCTGGTTGGCGCAAGTGGACCTTAGATAGCACATCTACAACTTACAAAACAGTACACAAAATTATTTGTAATATATGGTTACGATGTTATGAAGAAGCAATCATTGGCAGCGGCACCAACACCCAACAGCCATGAATAGGACGTGCCGCCCATTTGAGCCACGAACGTGACTCTATTGAATTGGACACGGGAAGGACTGCGCTGGTCCATGAATAATGCAAGAGAAGGCGAAGAGAATACAGTTTGTCATTAATGCTCATGTGATGTCACCCTTTATCTATCTTTGGTGCTAATTGAAACAGATTAGGGAGATACACGTAACCAATTTATTATGTTGGAAATCAGCTCTCTGCTGGCACTTTAAGATAGAGTGAAATCTACTCCAGAAGCACGTTACGTTACGAAAGTATCTATAATACTATAACCACTGATTTTACACTCAAGTTAAGCGGAGATACACCTGAAATGAGGCTGTCTTCTGGAGAATTCATAACTGTCTATTTTAGATCCTATCTATTGACATAGAAATGAAAATTTTGGAGACGCGCTCTATTCTCTCGTTTCCCAATTTGTGATGAAATAAAAAGATAAAAATAGACGACGCTTGCAGCGATCAATATGATTTTTTTCACAAAAGCCTGCAAACTCTGCAAAGCATAAAGATCAGTAACTTTCTATAGCGTAGATAATTTAAAAATGCACACATGCATTTAAAGAACCCATTTATGCAAGAAAGTGGGTTAATGCACGCAGCAACATCGCAGTTGAATGGTTTATTGACCATTAAAATATTATTTTTATACAAAAGACCCATCGCGCTAGGCGTGCTGTCCATAGCTACCAGATTAGAACTACCTATCTACCTCAAAAATAAATCGCTATAAAAGGTGAATGATTTGAAGGGCTTAGAGGACCTTAAAATCAACGACTTGAGTATTTACAAATGTGTTTATTTCATAAGATTCCGCAAATCGTGCATGTTTAACATAGATTCTACTATTGATATCCGAATCTGAAGCTAAATTATGTACAATGAAAGCATGATTTGGACCAATTTAAATAAACGCACTAGAAAACGTCTCGATATTGAGAATTTAATTCTTACGTGTGTGAAATTATAGTTATGCCTAAAAAAAATAATACTCGACTACCATCACCAGGAATGGCTAGCTCTGTGCGACGGTCCTAGTTTACGCCCAGCATTTGATCACATATTTTGTTCTTTCTTTCTCTTTCTCTCCTATGGTGTAATCAGCTTTACTGATCTCTGCTATTCTGCCTCTACTATTCTTTGTGTTATCTTCGGAGGCTTCACTCGATCTTAACCACAAGCATCCATCTGGTTTTCTTTTGTTCTTTATTTTGTATAAAAATCTAAGTATAAATTTTGTTACTTGCTCAAAGCCGCTCCTCGTATATGTGCGCAGGATTCACGTCATCGTGACCTTGACTCGCCCGTACACTTCAAGGTCAAGTTATTTCTTACTATGACTAGCGCTACGACGGTTTAATAGGCAATAATAAATAATAATATACATATTTGAATACATACAAGGTTTTACAATAGGTCCTAGCTCTTTTTACATGGTAACCCGGTGATAGGGATCACACATCCCAAGTTTTTTTTGCTCTATGTCCTTTAAATTAAAAAAAATAAGGGCTGTGGCACGCACACAATCATGTCATTGTGTTTGAATTTAAATTAAGTAAATCCGAAATAAAAAAATAAAAAATATATTTTTATTTCGAGGTTATTAAATAAAAACAGATGTTTCCAACTTTTTTTAACAGAAATATCACCCTGTTGACCACCCTGCAATAAGAGTTAGGACCTTTTGTAACAAGTTGTATTGAGTCAACGGGTTCCTTGTAATCGCTTTATCCATCTACCTAGTGTGAGTGGAGATGCCCCTATAGACTGTGTATAAATCAATCATGTCCTAGATGCAAAGGCCTATTTATTTTGTGTCCTCGAGAGAAAATTATGTAGAGACGTCAATCGCAAGTACCAAACTCAATCTCAAATTATCTTATTGTTTCGATTACTATCAGACCTTTTTCCAAATAAATATTTAGAACAATAATCGTAAAGCCTGAAGATTAAATCATATTGATTTTGCAATAGCTGTTTCTGTACCAGCAAGACAGTTAACAATTATGGCGAACAATCCAATGATTGGCCGACTAACATTTGAACGAGCTAACTTGTGGAGCAAACATTTTTTTTATTATTTCGGGCTGCACTACGCAACTGGCTTGTTACACTCACAACTCCTATAGATAATCGTAAAAGCAATCAAGCGTGGTAAACTAAAAAAAAAATACAAATGTTGTACAACGTCATATTATACAGTCAGTAAGATTTCTACACCAACGATGGCGATGTTCATACTGAAAAAGCGATTAATTACAATATTTACATAACTACTGAGGAAATGCGCATTCGATTCCAGGGTCCTGGATCCAAGGATTTCTGGTTGATCCAGAAATTGGTATTCTTTGGTTTATTCTATTCTTACAATCTCTTGATTGTACAAACGGATGCAGACAAAATTGGTAATTTACGTGGTGGAAGATGTAATGCATTTTGTTATTAGCTTTGCTTACATGGTAACGTCAACGGAACTTTTAGATTCAAGGTAGCACAGCAATAATTAAATTGATTAGTACGCTAGAAAGAAGAATAGAGTCATTGATTCTACAATAGTAACTGTTTTGGTTGCCAGAAGATTTATTTTAATTTCTCGTGTCTACGCGCCATTAGAAGCGGCATATTTTGTTCTCGCGTCGTTGTTTTATCGAGTGAATTTAATTCTATTGTCTTTCCGTGACTTTTTGTGGTGGCAAAAGCCACTGTATTTACATTTTAATTTGCCTCTGGTCATACATCGTCATGCTTTTTTATTGAAGTAGTTCGGATTGACACGAGATGTTTTAAGTGCTTCTTTGTGTAAGAGTTGTAATTCGATCGAGGGGTTTGGCGTAAAAAAAAAAGAAGAGGCCTACGCAAGGCAGTACCTACTCATGGGCTCATGGGTTACTCATAGGCTAGTTACTTAGATGATAGACTTCAGAAGCTATTGTTGAATGACATAACACAAAAAGAGGTCATTCAACATAACAGTAAATAATCAAAAGTCTCTCAATTTTTCGTCTCGGTGCTGTCCTAAGTCTTCTAGAAATCGAAAATGTCGTCATTATTCATTCAGTGTAGGCAAGGCTCTACTCTAACGCATTCCATTCTAAGTAGGCATCTACGAGGCCACTGAGTTATCAACACATAAACATAAAACAGGGGAAGACTGCGTCGAATGGATATTGAAACCGGTGCTCGAAAATTTGTATAATTTTCCATTTTATCACGTAAAGTTTAAGGTGACTTTAGAAGAACCACTGACTCTGTGGAAGTAACTTCGGTTTGATCGTTATCATGATTTGGGTAATTAGTTTTGTTGATGCATCCAGCTTAGTTACAGAAGTTAAATACTTCGGTAGTAATATTTTCGTTGAGTGAAATTGAAAACCATAGTACTTAGATTGTATCTGCTAAAGTCTAAAAACTCTGACACCAAGGATGGCCACTACCTCTGTTTAGGGCCATAGGCACCGTATTTAGGTTAGTTTTGTTATTGAAACTCACTTTTGCACGTAGTGAAATTAATTATATTGTGGAGCGATATGCACACGGTATGAATAGTCGGACAAGAAGGAAGAGCAGGGTTGCCAACATTGCAACCTAACAATATTTTTGTGTTGGTATCTCCAACATGCTGCGGCCTCGACAAGAAAGATGTAACTATTGTTAACAATGGTTTTAAATTATATAATATCCTGTAATACCTCTTTGAATTATTAAATTATGTTTAGGACTTTAGGATTGACAATTATTGACAATTATTTCGTTAGATAAATTATTTAGGTTGAAATGAGTAGCTGAAGATAAATGGAAAAATAATTTGTAACATAAGTACATTTTGCCTCAACCTAGTGGACTGTATTATATACGATTTGATGTAAATGACACTTATGCACTTATGTACATGTTTTTATCTTAAAACTAAAACCTAAATCCAGTCCTAATTAAATTAGAAATTCTAGTTTGTCTAAAAGGACCTATGAATAAGTAGAGAACTAAATATTTACACTAAGTACTTAATAACTAAACAAACATGCTTAAATTAAAGCATATTATGATAGGTACTTAAAATTAAAATACACTCATACTTATTGCTAGTTACTGATCTTAAAAGCTATAGGATGTCGTTTAGCTGACTCAGCTTTAATTCTGAGACATACTACCTACCTATGCAAATAGTCTATTGACGAGAGAGATGCCAAAAGAGAGAAACTATAAAAGCCACCATCGCAATGAAGGCTGCGGATTCAGAAGAGAGAGCCTTGCACAATAACTAACTTGTAACATAATTTTTATGTTTGACAATCCATAGGAAGCAAACATATTTTGGTTATTGATCTTCTGTGAATATGACCGTTGCTAGTTCTCACTTCTACAGTTCTGACTTTATTGTCAGGACCAGGAAACACATTAACAACTCTGGCCATCGGCCAGTAGAGTGGTTTAGTATTCAATTCTTTAAGAATTACTAATGAGCCTATCTTGACATTTGGTAAGTTATTTCGCCACTTAGGCCTAGATTGCAGAACAGACAAGTACTGTTTGCTCCACACCTTCCAATATTGCTGATACATACTACAACAAATATTCCAGAAACTTAGCCTGTTTATAGGTGTGTCTGACAAATGTTGTTCTGGGTAACTATTCATTGCAGCGCCAATAAGGAAATGGCCTGGAGTTAAATAGGTGTAGTCATCGATATCTGTAGACATAGGAGTTAGCGGTCTACTGTTTAGAATCGATTCTATTTGCGTCAATACAGTATACAATTCTTCAAAAGTTAAGAGTGCCTTTTGAATGACTCTCGTGAGATGAAATTTTGAGCTTTTAACAGCAGCCTCCCAGAGGCCGCCAAAAACAGGTGAGTAGCTAGGTATGAAGTGAAATCTGATACCTTTTTGAGCTGCCATTGATTGCACTTGCTGTTGGTGGTCTCTGGAATTTTGCAGCTTGTAGAGCTCTTCTAATTGGCTCCTTGCAGACTTGAATGTTTGGGCATTGTCGCAATAGACGTCGCTGGGCAGACCTCTTCGCGATATGAAGCGTTTAAAACTCGCTAAGAATGCTGCTGTTGTAAGGCTTGAAGTTAGCTCTAGGTGTACAGCTTTTGTGACAAAACACACGAATACACATATGTAGCCCTTGGTGATCAGCGCGCGTCTGATTCGAGACTGCTTCACTGAAATCGGCCCAGCAAAGTCGATACCTACTTTCTGATACGGTCTGCTCTGATTCACTCTATCTTGAGGCAAAGAACCCATTAGCTGTTTACTAGTTTCAGCCTTTAGCCTAGAACAGATCGAACATTTATGAATTACCTTTTTAACCGTATTAATGCCATTGACCAACCAAAATCGTTGATTGATTGAAGACAGAGTAAGCTTTTGCCCAGCATGCAGGTTCTTTATGTGTTCGTTTTTTATTATCAGTTCAGTGACATGGGAGTTGTTTGGCAAGATTGCAGGGTGTTTTTGTGAAAAGGGGATCGTGGCATGCTCTAAACGACCTCCTACCCTGAGGATACCTTTTGCATCGAGATATACGTTTAATGGCCTTAAGTTGCCTTTGATAGGTTTATTCTGTTTTAATAAGCCTATTTCCTCACTGAAATTTTGTTTCTGTTCGTACTTAACAATTAATAACATAGCATCCTTGTATTCGGAACTTGTTACATAATCAAGCTGGGTTCTTGTTGAACTTGATTTCAAATTGTTACGGAATCTCAATATGTAGGCGAGAATGCGTAGCATTTTGTTGATATCTGAGTATTTTTTAAGAAAATCTAAGTCTAATGTCTCGGATTCAATCTCTGCGCCTACTGTACATATCATATCCATCGAGCTTGCGGAGCGAGCACGCCCAGCCTTCAGCTCAGGTAGTTCATCATCAGGTAAATTGCTGTAATTAAGTTTAGACGGGCAATACTTACTATTATGCAGATATTCTGGTCCTCGCCACCACAAAGGATGATCTTGCAGCTCATGGGGCTGCAACCCTCTGCTGAGGCAGTCAGCTGGATTGTCGGCTGTACTCACATACGACCAAGTGTGATCTTTAGTAAGTTGTTTAACTATTTGTACCCGGTTTGCCACATACGCATTGAGTTTGGTGCTATCTGTCTTAATCCACGCTAAAACTATCTGAGAGTCTGTGAAAAGAATAACATCACTTATACTCAACTTAAGACTCAATACTGAAAGTACCTTTGAGACTAGTTTAGCTAAAAGCACAGTGGCATTCAGCTCTAATCTGGGCACTGTGAGTTTTTGCTTTAAGGGGTTGACTCGTGACTTAGAGCATAGCAAAGTGACCCTAACATTACCTGTTTCATCGACCACTCTTAAATAAATGCAACATCCATATGCTGTTGAGCTTGCAGCATCGGAATAGCCAATTAATTGGACCGCTTTGGCATTCTGTGGTAAGACATTCCTATCAATGTGTATAGGCTCCATGACAGCTAAACTTTCGTAGAATTCACGCCAAATGTTACTTAAATCGTCAGGCAGTGTTGAGTCCCATCCTAATTGACACACCCAAAGTTTTTGCATGATCACCTTGGCAGAGACAGTGGCTGGGCCTACTAAACCCATAGGGTCATAAAGCCTAGCAATGTAGCTCAAAATCTCACGTTTGGTCTCGGGAATTTTGTCTGTGGGACTGGGACTAGTTATCTTAAGTGTATCTGATCTTGTATCATATGTAATACCCAATGTTTTGAGTGAATGATTGTCTTTTTGTAAATCTACATCATCAAAGTGTTGCCTGTGTGGTGGAATATCCTCAAGAATTTCTGGTTTATTGGACGCCCACTTGTGTGTCTGAAACCCTCCCAGGTCCAGAAGCTTGATAGTTTGCTCCTTCATTTCAATCAGCGAATCTAGTGAGTTACTTGAGACTATGATATCGTCACAGTACGTCTGATTGAGTAAAATTGAGGATGCTGCAGGAAACTCTTTCTGATATTTAATGGCTAGCTCCATAAGACATCTGGTAGCCAGGAATGTTGAACATTTGAGCCCATATGTGACGGTATCTAGTTGTATGCATTTGACACTCTCGTCGGGCGAGTCCCTCCATAAAATCATTTGAAGCGGTCTAAATTTGGGGTGCAAAGCAATGCATCGGAACATGCTTTTTAAATCAGTGCTGAACACAAATTCGCCTACTCTGAATAGCAGCAGAATATCAAATAAATCCCTTTGTGTGACTCTGCCATTTAGTAAAAGATCATTAAGTGATCGTTGTGAACTTGTTAACATAGACCCGTCAAAGACAACCCTGCACTTAGTGGATTTTTTGTCTGGCCTAACAACTGCATGGTGGGCCAGAAAATACACTGGATCTTTTGTCAAGTCGTAGTCATTTAAGTCAACAAATGTACCATGACCTTGTGCTACATACTCATGGATGAAGTCCTTGTATTGTTCATTTAACTCTGGAAGCCTTTGTAGCTTTTTTTCCAGGTTATAGAACCGTTTCAATGCTAAATTGAATGAATCACCAAGTGTTTCATTGACTTGTTCAAGAGGCAGCTTCAATGGCAAGCCGACTTCAAACTTTTTATCTTTTAGAATAACTGTCTCCTGAAATATCTGTTCGCTTTGATCAAACTCTTCCTTTTCTGGGAACATTTCAGGCACACGTTCAGCCCTCCAAAAGCTATCAAATGTGTCATTTATGTCAGAATCACACTTACCACAAAAAAGTGTTGTTGTTGTGTCATGTTGTTGGGAGTGACATTGATTTGGTATTGTACCGGCTACAACGCACCCAAACCTCGTGTAAAGTAGATACGGTGACTGGGAGGCTGGGTTGGCTGGACCGCATTGTGTTGTAGGCTCGCTAACTGATTGCTCAGAGTGTGGTAGCAGAACCTGAAAGAACACATCAGCACCCATTAGGATGTGTATATTGCTCGGGATATCAAATTCAGGATTCGCTAACTGGGCTCGGGGCGGAAGCTTGAGATCATCAATGTTGATCCTTCTCTGCGGCAGTTTTGATGTTATTTGATCAATGACATAGCAGGTTATTGGCATTTTGAACTGCGATGCCACAGAATGCACTTCCAATCCTACAGATAGCTTAATATTGTTGTAAGCATTCCCTATACCTACAACGCCTGCATTGATGTCGTTTGTTTGTAAGTTCAAGAGCCTTACAAGTTCTGTAGTGACAAACGACGTCTGTGACGCAGAGTCCAATAGTGCCTTAACGGTCACCTCTGTGCCACTGCTTGTATACAGCTTGACACGAATTGTTGGCAACAATACCTGAGTGGATGAATTCCCTGACACCATTGCGACCGGGTGTATGAGTGGCTCATCTTGATGCAGCAGCGTGTTGTGACCCTTTTTGCATATAGAGCACCTAAAGTAGAATCGACACTTCCTGCTGTGGTTGTTTAGGCAGATCTTGCATAAATTTGCATCATCCACAAACTTTAAGCGGTCTGTCGTTTTGAGCAGCTTAAATTGTGGGCAATTGTATAATTTGTGTGTGGTATACTTACAGTATAGACAGCAGACGGGGGCGGCGCTCTTTGCAGCAGCTACATGCGTAGCAGTAGCTTGACCAAGCTTAGGAGAGGACTTCGCAGCTATTGGCTGAGGCGGACTGGGCTGAGCTGGCTCCGCATTTTCTGTAGCCAGCGCCTTTTTCTCTAAGAATTCAATTAGAAGTTTTAGAGTGGGTTCCTGGTTCAAGTCACGACTTAGTTGATACTCTTTGTTTGTACCTAAGTCTAATTTCCTGGTCAAAATGCAGATGAGCAGAGGATCCCACAAATCCACATGCTCATTCAGATTTCTGAGTGCTGCCAGTTGCTGCTTAACCACACAAATGAAGCTCCTGATACTTGCCGCATTCGGCTTACTTATTGGTGTCAGATCTAACAAACTATTTAAATGTTCGTTGATGATTCTGTACTTGTTGTCGTACCTTTCTTTCAAGATAGTGAGGGATTCAGCATAGCTTTCTGCTAGTAATGGGAGATTTTTGACTAGCTCATATGGCTCACCTCGCAAGAAACTTCGCAAATAATACAACTTTTGTATGTTCTCTAGAGAAGTGTCCCTGTCAATGAGCGAATTAAAAAAGGCCCATGAAAGTTTTGTAATCGGAAGAGCTACCTGAAAAGCTAGGAATCGTTATTGTAGGCAATTTTGTATTGGGCCTAAGTTGTTGCATTGGTTGATGTGGCTGACTAGATGTCGATCCATATATAGATTCGTGGCTAGGGCTCCTCATCTCACGCAGAAGAGATAGAGCGTGAGTGTACGCCTCTTCTACCCGACACAAGGCCTCCCCTTCAACATCGCTCTCGTCAATCACACTAATATCTATGCAAAGGGATTCGTATTTTTCAAACAGAGAACAGAGCCTATCCTCTTTTATTCTTATCGTCTCTTTGTTCAGAGAAGTTTCGGAGCTTAATATGGAATTAACTAGCTTGGTAATCGTACCTTTTACGTAGCCTCGCCGGGCCACTAAGTCGGACAACTGGACAGATTTATCCTCACTGGCCTTGGCGCTTTCACCCGTCATTTTGCTATGACACCACAGCCACTCACAATTAACTATTTACAAACTAAAATAGCTAAACTTATGCAAATAAAGTTCAAACCGGGACCGGGAGGGAACTTGAACTTGTCTTGCAGAAAAACGATTTCTTCTTTTGACGTTTCACCGTTGTTTGACAGCTCACCGACCATAGACTAACCACGGAGTTGTTGACTTCTGTTCATTCGAACTCGAATCGATTCTCGATTCTTTTCGATTCTTGTTGACGTCACGACGTGTAGCGGATGTTGTTGGTTGCGTGGCTGTTTGAAGTGATGATCCAAGTCTCGGGGCGAAATCTCAGAAGAAATAGGTGGAGTGGCGGGAACGAAGGAACGGGAATGGCGGGCGACTTGATTTGGCACTTTTCTTCACTTTTCAGAGCTCGATTTTTGCAACTTGCCGAATCAATGTGCATCGATAATCCTCTTCTTTGCGCTGATCTATTGTTTTTTCTCAGTCGTATCTGCTCGTCGTTGCTGCGCCGCATAGATCTTTGTCGATCTTCGTATGTAAAAACTTGGCGGGGGCAGCAAAGCAGCTTGAAGATTTCTTTTACTCGCGTTTTACTTTTCGTGGGAGCGGTTCACAAAACAACAAATGGCCGAAGGACCATGTATAGGGCCATAGGCACCGTATTTAGGTTAGTTTTGTTATTGAAACTCACTTTTGCACGTAGTGAAATTAATTATATTGTGGAGCGATATGCACACGGTATGAATAGTCGGACAAGAAGGAAGAGCAGGGTTGCCAACATTGCAACCTAACAATATTTTTGTGTTGGTATCTCCAACAACCTCATACGATTACCTACCTATCTGATAAAGTGCTTACCTGACATAGATAGGATCCCTACAATACTTGCAAAAGGGGTTTATTTATTACATTTGAAATTCTTAAGTTGAAAAACTTTGTTCGTGACAGGACTTGAACCCGCAACCTCTTAACCCTAGCGCGTGTTAGCGCTTTGGAAAAAAATAAAGTGGTTTTTCATAATGTTAAAAAAGTGTAATCCTAGACGAAGCCGCGAGCGTAGATACGTGGATATTTTATGTCTAACTGTAATCAACTAATCACGTAGCATTGATCACATGTCAAGGCTGCATCGAAACAATGCGGCTCGAGAACCCAATAATTTATCATAGCGTTTAATTAGCACTAGCACCGTGGGTGCAGACACCTACAAAAATATCAACCTGAATGGCGTAACAGTGCGGCGGCATCATAATTATGACCTCGACGTCTTATTTATAATTACACGTAACCGTTGTAGCAAATCCGCCTAGTATGCCGCCTAGACGCTTTAATCCATGTTAAAAAACTCTGTAAGCAGGTCTGGTCTTGAATGCATCCATACAATCACTCCCACCTAGTTCCAAGCTCCCACCCCTTCGATGGAGAAAGTTCGATGCAAAATATCGATCGAATTCGAAAAGCTGTGTAGGTAATTCAGAAGATGGAAACGTAACAGTTGTTATTGTTTTGGAATAACGGGTTAACAAAATATTATATTTACATTTACGGCTCTCATTCATACCCGTTTAGATATCAATAAAATGCTAATCCAAAGGCGTGGGTCTCCCGATATATCAGTATTGCACCGCCTTTCGTACTTTCTAACATTATGAAGAGAAATCTCTTCAAAGCGGCGTCCAATCGCCCACACTTATTAAAGTTCGATAATAATATTCGGCTGTTCAAACACTTGTTTATAAACTTATTATTGTTATTTAATCATTAAATGAGTCATAAAAATTCTCCGTCATTACGGACTTAATTGAATTTAAATTGAAGGAGCAATGTTTATCGCCTTTGATAGCTATTCGATACATTTGTTGCATTCCAAAAATTGTTTTTATTACCACGACTACTTATCAAATGGAGCAACGAACTATAGTGAATACAAAATAATTTCCAACGTGTTCCAAATGTGTGTCAAGCAAGCAAGTCAGGCGGAATGCGAGGGAGTGCCCGTGCGTGCGCCTATCATAATGTTCGATCCACAAGCGTACGAAAGCTAGCAAACCTCGTGCTGTCCTTCCCACACGCATACCTGATGAAAGGGACAGGCACCACTATCGTTGATCACCTTCAAAAGAAGTTGCTAACGAAACCAGGCCTAAGGCTTCTGACATGGCGTGATGTAGAGGAACGATTACAAAAGTGCGTCTAAACAATCTACAAAAACGCTCTGTCAGTTTACTTTGCATTCTAAACGCCAGTTTCTACGATGATTTACAAACTCAATTGTGACAGTAAACAGCGGAATAATAGCGTGTGATGTGATGTGAGATACCTTGCAAAAACTTGGTGTCCCACAAGGTAGTAACTTAGGGACTAAAATCTAAAATTAATATCACGGAAAAAGTTTTCATTCCAATTGTAGTTTGTAGGTCATACCATGACTGCGGGTAAAAGCCGAAATATAAAGGCTAATAAGCATGTAGATAACTACTCATGATACCGAGAGAGCGGACGTTCCCATGATCTCGAAGCAAGGCACTTGCCGATCGCTCTAAACAAATAATTATGGCCTACTGCGAGCAAAGTGTAGTTTTGTTACAATTAAGCGTTTGTGGGTCGCGGCCGGTCGGTCACCCAGAGGCTGCACGACTCGAATACGATAATTAAAGCTGGTTAGAGCCTTCGCCATGTAGTTTCCCGTATAGACATACCGACATACTTAATTTTGTCGGTGAAGACACCACAAAGTATCGAATAGGGACATAATATATCAACTGTCAATTTAGACCAACCGTAGGGTCCGTAGTCGATTGGTTACTTTATTACTTTATACTTTTACCTTACTTTATACTTTTACCTTACTTTATACTTTTACCTTACTTTATACTTTATGTGTCCAAATTCTTGATCTACCGTTTCTAAGTACCAAGACACAACAACGAACATGACTCATTCGCAAAAACCACAAGATCGATTGCGAAACCCGCCTACCCATCCGTGAAGCGATTGATGAGTATACATTTGCCTCAAGCCGAAGACAAGTCACAAAACAAGCCATACGGTCATTGACCTGACTAGAAAATGGCTTTCGAGGAGTCCGCAGCACTTCAGCACGCAGTCAGTGAACTTTTAAACTGCTGGGATAGACTAAGCGATCTGATATCTGCATAGATATATCTCCTCTATTCCACACTTTTGATCGATATAGCCTTGATATTATGACAGCTCATACTAACCCAGCTAGATCCATGACATAACTATAGCTGTACAGAAAATAGGCTGCTCTACAGAACAGAATCATTATTTATAACTACTAAACTAAAACATGAAAATATCCCTGATCTCTTAGCTTCAAGTTAACATATCTTAAAATCGGCTGCACCGATTTTGACAGAACATATTTAAGATCACTCTCTTGAAAACCTCAGGCACACAGACATACACACCCTCTCACACATATAACACCCCTCTTTTCGGGCCAGGGGTTAAAAATCAATGCAAAACAATTTACTTATTTTTCTATGCATTTTTTCCAGTTTGGGTCTTTTACGAGAATTTATGTGGTTCTATTTTATCTTTTCCACGTAAATTTTCACGTTCAGGCAAAAAAACAATAGGCACTTGAATCTATATCAAAGCAATCTGCGAATATGTAGTAGAGTTAATTTTATTGAGGCTGTTAACTAGTTGCACTTTAATAAAAGTGTCAGTGCTAAGTGAATGAACTGTTCCACTAACAAGAAGGCTAATTGATCCCACTTCCACTAGGGTTGTCAAACGTACGAGCATTTGATAGTTTACCAACAGGCTGATTTCGGGACGTATGACGTCATTTTTTAACGCAGGACGCTTCTAAGTTTAACCAAAGATTTAACCTGATCGCAAAGGTCACAAAGTTGTGGACTGCTAGTCTACTAATATGAAATAAAAATAAAAAATTAAAATGAAAAAAGTTTAAAACAATAAGTACAGATTGAGGAAACAAATAAAAGTTATGAGTAGCAACATAGGGATAAACTAGGGTTTACCTGTATCTTAGGAGCCGGAGTTCTTTCTAGAGATGACAATTTTATGATGACATATTGACGGTCACAAGTTATAAAGTATTGAATTTTTAAATTTTTACATTGTGTTGGGTTAGTAGACATTTTTGCGAAAAAATATAATAAAGTAATTGAAAACGAAAAATAAGGTGCGTACTAGCAATATAGCTACTAAGACTACAGGACCGGATAGGTGCTGGGCAAGCCTACTCTGTCTAAACTTGTCCCAGCTACTGCAGCGACTGAGTGGTCTCTTCACAGATCTTGTGTGAGTGGAGATACCACTGGACACAAAAATTAACATCATCATAGTTACAAAGCCGTAAATAATGCCTAGACACGACACGACACATCAAGATTTTACCGTTCTCATTCGAAATTCGAACTGGACAACGTTCAACAATAATCGGATTTTTATATCAGTCGGGCAACCCACACCCCACATGGAGCCAGAATCCACGGTCAGTTGAAGCCGATTACACCAAGTGTAGTCGACAATTTCACGGTGTGAGCACGGAGCTCATAAAAAGGCCTAGGAAAGCGTAAAAAAGCCTCCGTAGCTGGATTGAGCGGTCGTGCGAGCCATGTAGATTACACACTGCGACCTCGCACTGTTTGTTACTAAAAGGGGTTAAGTTGAGTGATTTCTTATCGCGTTTCTATTGTAGTTGTAAGTAGGGGTCTAATGGTAATGTTCAATGGATCACAACGAAAGATAGATTTAAAATAAACTTTGTGGATATAAAATAGCAGTCAAAAAAGGAAAAAAATTCTCCTTGGTGACATTTGCTTGGATATTCTAAAGTGACAAACTCGTATCCTCAGGATTTTCACCGTACCAGTTTTATCGTAAACAACTCTAAATAATATTATACCGATGGAAGTGAATAAGCGTGCTGGCAACGCTACATTCCCTTCCTAAATAATTGCAATTAATTCACCCATATTCTACCAACTTCTGGCACATATGGATGCAACAAAGTAATTGCCTTTAGTGGCTATCACTTCCTGACATGCAATACTGCAATGATACAGTTTGCAACACCAATGACAGGAAATCCCCGGCTAACGGATACCTTTGCCTTTTGCAACATTTCTATGTTTGCTGTTGTCATTATACCTTTGTGCCTCTTTTGGTGCAATTTCGCGCTTATGCCGAGGGCAGTAAGATTGCCTAGCATACTTTAGAATGTTGGGAAGACAGACTTCCTTCCATTCAACATGTCACGCCCACCTATCTCCGGACGATCACCTCTGCAAGGTCGTTGATCTGACGGCTAGATCTGAAAGCTAAGGTGTACTTACGAAGTACATCAAAGAAGCTGTGTTGTGTTTACATACAAGACGGTGCAGTGTTCTCATGTTTACAAAATGCTCGTTTATAGACTTTTTCTGAACTTTTTCTCTTCGGTCTTTTGGGTTTACAGACCCTTTTCACAATTAACTGAGCAAAGATACCATAACTATTCGATTTCACCCACCAAAGAACCAGCAGTTTTCGATAATTGAATGAGCGAAAGTTCAACAAATCATTACAAACAGCTTAACTTAACACTTTGACACGCACTTCTAACTGGCAGAGTTCACAAAGTCTCACACATTCACATTCGACCATCGATTCCCGTAGCCGTTGTGAAAGCCGTTTGGTTGCATCACTAGTAAAACAACTAACCGCATCGGACACGACTAGCCTTCTATGGTTCTACCACGAATGTAAACAGCAGAATTATGTATTAGAAGAATAACATACAAGGTGTTATTAAATGAATGAAAAACCTCATAGGGATTCGACAGTCCAACCCAACGCGTAACTAATAATTTTGCTTTAGTCTGAAATCCAATCTAGCTTTTATGCTGTCCTAAAAAGACGCCTTTGAAAAAATCTGAATAAAAAAAATGCAGTTTTGACCAAGAATTTTTTTTTTCTTGAAAAAACCGCTTAATTTCCGCTTATTTAATTTCTTCCCGGTTTTGGTCTTAAAACAAAGTACTATTTCTCCAACTCCAAACTCCGCCGCAACAAGTTTGTTTTAGTAGCTTTTGCGTTGTTTACATTGAGTTTAACTACATTGCGTGTTAACTCACAAGGTTGGTAAAGTAAGGCAGAATAATGACCTGAAATGTCAGGTTGCATACTTGTTAGTGTTTCATACATAAATACCTCGTTTGCGCATGAGAACTTCAAACCTAACAACCCTCTTATCATAGTTAATTAGACTTACATAGAAAGCTGGGCCTCAAGTCTGTAAGTTCCGTTACTAAGTTTTGAGGTCCAAGGACTAGCACTTAGCATTAATTTTATTTTATTTATTTAAGGAACGCCAACAAAAAATACAATCAAATTATATAAATGGCAAAATTTTCCACATAACGTAACTACGTAGGTAACTCTCGAGTAATTTCAAATTTATCTCTATTGAAATGTAGAGTTGCCTTGTTTATAGGTTTTACCGGAGGCCGGATTTGGTCGCTGATGTGTTAGATGTGCGGTGTCACCTACTTAATTAAATACCAATTTCACAAGCTTTCAAAAACCGCAATAAAACCTGGTAAAAGTTTGCAGTGGCTACATTCAACATAGATACTAATTTGCAATTTGTACCATTCGACGATGGGCAAGTGAAAACCACTGTATTTGCACCTAAATAAACCAGCCAATTTGTTATCGCTGAAAATTGGCTGAAAAATTCAATGAAATGCGGCAATGACCGACTCTCTCTAAATTTAGTTAAGTTTGACTTTGACTGGGGACCAAAAGTTTTTTGCGCGTTTTCAATCTAAGTACTGAAAAAAGTGTTGATCTCCCCAACATACGGTCTATTTAAGCTTGAAAAACTTGCATGCAGGCATATCCACTGCCTCTAATCTACATGGTCTATGGATAGTCTATAGTCCGTATATGGCATAGTGCTGATGTGTCCAAAGCACTCGGAGACTGCATCAGAACTGAAGAGACCATCCAGCAGAAGCTGCATACAGCTTTCATCAAGACGTTATCCTGCATAGTTAGCAACTTGTTTGAGCCGAGTGTATCTCCATATGGTACCTACGGTCACCGCAACTACCGTCTCCACATTAGTTAGCCATTCGACGGTGCACGCGCGGACCTAAAACTTTCCACTTTCACCCGCGAGCCGCCACGCGCGGCCGCCTCCGCGACAAACAAATAAAACAATGCAGAATGCTCGTATCGTAACTCAACTGACACCTCGGCTTAAAGGTCTTTTAACTGCGTGAGGACTTTGCTTTGGGAGAGCTCTAAATCAGAATCGTCAATTTATTGAGCTGCCAAAGCTTGCTAGGGTTCCGATTTATAGGTATCCAGTTATCTACCTATTTTTGGGTGCATATTCGGGTACGAGCCCATCTCTTTAGTCCCGCATATGATACCCATGCTACTGTCCTAACTTGCACATATTGCCCAATTGCATTAAGATAATAAAGATACCTACCAATACACCAACATAGCATAATAGCTCTGCACTGAGGTCTGAGATGACTGTAAACCTAATTGGTCAAGTGGCTACAATTTGGAGCGCATCGCAGCGTTGCGGCCAGTCTCGAGTTACCTAATTGCGTAGGTAATTGGGAAGGCAAGCAATATGGATGGACTAGTTAGGTAGGTTTATCCACTTTGTGGTTTTTAGGAAAATGTTAGTGGTCGGCTACAAAAAAGGGCCATCTCTAAAGCTCTCAGTAGAGTATGTGAAAGTTATTAAGATTCAGCTGCGCCGTTTGGTTATTATTGCACACTGGCGACCCACCCCGGATTGGCACGGGTGCAATAAAGTGTTATAAATATTCATAAAAAAATATCTAAGCACCTGACGATCGAAACCGCATCAAAATCCGTTGCGTAGTTACTGTTTAGAATAGGACTTAGCGGATAAACAGACCAACAGTATTTTGACATGGCGTACGAAATTCTATGCTATGATAGAGAAGAGATAGAGACTACGAAGATCCAATCTTTACACCATCCAAACTAGAACTACTATAACATTCTACACTGTTTTTTGTTTCTCTATGTTGGTGTCACAGGTTTATAATATTATCAATACCCCCCTCAAGTTTCCATAGGTTTGAATTGTTCGGAATATTGGGTGTTGCACACGCGGTAACATCTCTCGCGGTAACAAACAACATCCCGAAGTTTCATTAAGTTCGGATTTTTCTCAAGGTATTACTTTCTTGAGGTATTCTCAAGGTACTTGCCGACTGGGCTTTATAGCCTGACATGATGGCCGAAACATTCGGTTAATGGTCAGAAGTTAAGGCTGATTTAACTGCTATTGGACAACTTTCTCAGTTGATAGTTTGCTATTAACTTAGTCGTATCTACACAAAGTCGAAGTGGGCTCTCTTTCGGTAAGTTTCAAACCGGTTTTATCCCTCAGCTAGTTTAATTAGATAGTGAAAGGCATATTAATTCCTAAGCAGCGTTTGAAGTCTCTATTAGGTTCGTTCTTACTTTAATTGCCCACTTAGGCTTGCAAGAACTTAGTTTATGCGAAACAAGGCATGATACAGTTCAATCCCTTACTTTGATCCAATTCCGTCCTGAAAAAATAGACCTACTAATTCCAAAAAGGTAAGTAATCAGACTTCGTAGTTATTTCGAAATTTGATCATCTTTTCATCGCGACACCAAGATAAACTTTATTCAATACTCCCAAATACTTGTAGAGTTGGAATTAGAAATGTGTTTGTGTCATAATAATGTTCTTTTTGTGTGGACGGGGCGCAACCCCCAACATAATTAAGGGCCAAGATAGATTCACTTCGGATAACTGAGCCAGCGGAGTAAGTAAGCAAGAGTTGGAAATAGAACAGAAATTAATAATAGTTTAATAGCACCATACCAATAAAAATCGTCAACATCGATTGTTACCTTAAATATCGGGATCAAAACATCAGATTCTGCTAGAATAATCTTACTCAAACAAACTTTTTGTTTCAAGAGCTGAAAGTGAAATCCGCGAAGTGTGAAGTGCAAACTGCCGTTAATACGTTACGTTACGTCTGTCCGTCAGTACATGCCAAATGAGTGCGTTACATAAAAAGCTGTGGGCCACACCTATCATTATGTCCTCAAAATAATAGGCCTTCGACACAATCGTCAGATTGCGAGACGTCGAATCTCCGAATGCAACATTGTTTGCCAAGATAAAGGTGGCAAAGTAAGGGCGTGTAAATAATAATGCGGCCAATATCGGTTGATGATAATGGTGATATAGTAAGGTGATGAAATCCGTGGTTTCAGCAGTGATTTGACAAACGCGTGGAGAGTTGCCGGTAACGAAAAGTTAAATGTAGAGTCTGGCAAATTCGGAAGGCAAAGTTTTTTGTTCGAAAGTCCGTTATTGGCTTAATCTTATCTTTAGACAATATTGAGAAACTAATTTCAATATTTTTTATTTTACTTCTTTTATATTTTACTTTTACAAAACATGCACTGTTTTATCGACAGTCGACACTACTAAACTCTACTTAAACTGAGTTTAAACAGAGTTCAAGTCGCGTTCTAGTTTGAACTGAGTTTAAGTATCGTTCTCGAATACCACCCTTAATATCCAAACCATAGAACTTGTTTGCTACTCTACGCTGGAAAGTTTTCAGCAACTATATCAATGTACAAACCATTCGAACCAGGCGCCTCATTAGGGTCTCAGACAAACAAAAACGCTTCGATGCACATTCAACATGGCACTTTGCTTGCCGCCCGAACATACTTATTAGATGCGTTGTTAATAAGCCAGTTAAAATTCACGCGCATGCGTTGGCGCGTTGTTGTTGCGAAATCAGTCCAAATTAATTAATGCAAGGTACCTCTATCAATTCATACCGCTGTATCAGCTTCAATATAATAGAAGGCCAATATCCGATACTGTAATATAATTTTGGTACTGTTGGCACAGCTTGAGGATATTTTTCTTCGTCGTTTTCCGCTTTTTAAATCAATGACTCTACATAAATAATTACTGATATAACTTGCCATCAAGCACTGCGCAAATAGCTTACTTTCTTTCTGTATCTAAATAAACATGTTTTAAGCATTCAAAGATTAAAGACTTCGTGGGTAAAAGTTGGCACTCCAAAGAACGTTATTGGCAGTCAATTCTTCTGATCTATTTCGTTTGTTTAGCACAGTTTACTCGGTGCGATGATGAAACGATTCAAATTGTATAATATGCGTTAATTGGTTTAAAAATACTTTACACAGCCAGGGAATAAGCAAGCAAATGGGTGCATGATAATTATTAATTCAAAATTATAACCCGCCTAGAGCGTCATAAATTAAAATACAATTTCTGATGTCTCGAAATAAAAGGTTTCTTTATTTGCGAAAGAGACTGAATTTGAGGAAGGTGAGAAATTATATCTGTTTTCTGTCAAGTTCAACTTCAACAGCTTCAATGTGATGTTGAATGGAGTGTTACGAAAAGAAAAAGCTTCAGAATGAACCTCTTTCTTTCTTTTAACCCGGGAAATCCCCCATTTGCCTGTAACCCTTTTTGCAGACGATTAGCGCCGTCACTTGATGTAACACTGCATGCATATAAATGTGTTAGGCAATTTGCTTTACTGTGCCTATACTTATTACGAAATATAAAGGCACAGAATGCCCACTTCAGCCATCATAAATAAGTAAAGCCGAGCGGTTCCTAACTTTTATGCCCACGGAGCAATCTAATATCTCTTTTATTTTCCTTTTAACTTCTTTTATTTTTCTAATATAAATAAACATTGTTCCTTTTCCTTCCATCAAAGTGCTATATTTATTACTCGCAGATGAAATCGACCAGTCGGAAGCTTTAAGTTGAATTTGACGACGCGCACACTTTGTCTGTGAAAACGCGAAACAAGTTGTAACCATTATTTAATTTTTAAAAAAACGGGGTTTTTATTATATTTGAAATAAGTTCGGTTTTATTTCCATCGATTCAATGACAAAATGTGAATAGTGGAAACCTTCTTGTGACTTTTCGACAGAACCTACTTTAGGAATCGCTCTGGTTTGGGTTTGACTTCATTACAAACCGGTATTTTCACGTGAATTTTCACGTGAATTTTCACGATTGTTTTCTTTCTTCGCTCTTTCTGTGTCATACACTCTACGATGCGCTGTTATTCGAACGGACCCGCTTTGCCTCACTGATGAACTGCTCGTAATTATCCGTTAATCACTCATTATAATAGCAGAACCAGCACCTAATTAGTTCCAGTATCGTTGCTAACATTATCAGCTATTTTAGCGATAGGTATAGTGAATTTATTCAGCTGTCGAATCGTTGGTTAGTCACGTTGAAGTTAAAACATATTGATAGAGTTTAGTGAACGTGGTTAGCCGGAACAAACAAGAAAATAAAGAAACAACGCCATTCTTTCCCCAATGGTGACAGTGTAGAAACAATAAAATTACTTTACAAATACTCAATCAGAGAGGCACTTGAAGTATGATGTCATTACCATTGTGAAAGGGAATGACAATGGCGTATACAACCCATATAAAGATGGTGTGGTCACTATGGACAAAGAGCTCTAGCAGTAGCTACTTCACTAACATCCTATGGCATTTTATCTACCTAACTAAGGACACGTGTGCCATACCTTACTAAGGACGCTTTTGTTGAAAGCAAAATCATACTTATGTACTTCAAATACCTAATTAGGTGCGTACCACTTTTCACAGGTATAACTAGTTATGGAGTTGTATTAGGTTTGGCTAGACATAGGTACGTACCTAACTACTAGACTTGAACCAGATTCTTAAATTGGAAATACTACCTAGGTACAGTCGGCCACAGTCTCAGATACCCCTTTTTGTTCGTTTGGCGCTCTTATGCCGCGCGCGGTAAGAGCTGCCATGGGGTATCTGAGATTGTGGCCGACCGTACATACCTCCCATTCGTTATTTCCACGGCAATTTCAGCAATCTGTTTCTGCCGAAGTTAAGATAACGTTGTGAATCATGAAAGAGTGTGAACCTATCTGAAGATAACTGCTTCTCACATTGTCTATGTTTTTACGTTGCGGACGTGGATTGAGGGTTGTGGGCCCTCAATCCACGTCCACGTCCATCGAATGCGTTGGTGACGGATTTTGTACGTGACAGCGAAACTATTGCCTATCACTCCCACGATACTGGCCAATTTTACATCTTCGGAAATTCGGGATTGTGATTCCAGATCAAAAGATGGCTACCGTGGCAGGGCTTGGTTACCGTGGCAGGGTTGTCAGGCAGGTGACCTGAGTCCAACTGTGAAATTGTCACCAATTTGTTACAGTTGTAACTTAAAGACAGTTAACTCAATAAAGCCACTAATCCCTGGCCGTGATCTTCATCATATCGCTGTGTGCGCGAGACAATGGTCGTTTTATCTCACGTTTTTGTGCGCGTACGCACGCGTCGTGTCGCGCGGAGATTACACCGCGTGTCAACGATATTGCTATAAGCTTCTTGCATGAATTAGTCTGTGCTTTACTCTGTTTCTTCTGGCGGTGTGGGAAAAACTGTGGCAGATCACGATTACGATATAAAACACTTATTAGGGCCTTAACGACAACCTTAAACCAACCCGTAACCTCTACCTAACCATCGCAAACTTCAAATGCAGACACTAGGGCGGAAAAGAAAGCTGATAAAGTATCTCCAACATCCGAGTGTAAGATAAGAAAATACCGAATTTCGGAAGCTGTTGAAAGAATAAGATAAGATAATAGTTTAATCATATGATATTCAATAGATACGTGAGAGACTGTGATAGGCACTTGCCACATTGAATTCCAACTCTTATTGTAAAGATCATCTGAACGATTTTCTAAACTCTTTTCGTTCTTTGCTGAAACACTTTTTCGTCTTTCTATTTACGTATAACTATTTGCTAGATCACTTTCATTTAAAATAAAACTAATCTAAATTGAGCTTGGCTAGACAGGCAATAAGATAAGCGAAACATTGCGATTTCAAGTGTCCAGATGTTGTATTGCTCCACAAGAAACCGCAAATAGAGCTAGGCTATATACACGCCACAGTTGGTGGGTGACTCCTTGAGATATAAAAACTAGAGGCAAATTGGCTCCAATTATCAATTTGCCTCTAGTTTTTAAAATAAACTCGTGAATCTATGCAATTAATTATTAAAGTTTTCGCGAAACAAAAGTAAAAAGTGCAGCGTGTAGAAATAAAACGCAAGATTGATAAATAGAATTCCAGTGTCAGTATTACAAACAGTAACGGTGAGACATTTTCTAACAATAAATCAAGTTAATAAATATATTCCTCCCGCTAAACACCGTCATCAGTGCACGATATGTATGAGGTTTATTCCTTTCTGTTGCAGTTTTCTCTGACTCTAGCTGAACGTCTTTTTAACAGACTTCAGAATGAGGAAGGTCGACCCGTATTTTATTTTATTTCCGAATGAGACTGGCTGTTTTCGAGTAGGTACCTAGGTATGCGGACCTATGGGGAAAACGGACATGCAATAATTTTAGGATTAAATAACCAAGCAAAACAACTCGCTTCTTTTTATTGGTTCAACTTCACTTACGTAAGCTAAGGTACTTATTAGATATTTAGAAAATGCACATTCACTGAGAAAATGCATTTCTGATAGTACCAAAGTAATCGTGGTTCGACGAGAATAAACCATCAAGATATTCTCCAAGCTCCATTAATACTAAATCACAAGTCACATATCACCAACACTGCATCAGCCTCGTCGCATCTCTCTCGTCTCTCGTCATAACCTATTTCATCTCGAATATTTTACGACTGGATAATGCGCACAGAAGGATAGCTTCAGGATAGATAAATTACTTTAACTTGTCTAGAGCACTTAGTGCGGAAACATAACTGAGTAAACAGGTACCACATCCATGTAGAGGTACATTTTCGTAACGATCTAATATAAAGTACCGTACCTAAACTTTTTTGATAGAGTATACCGTATACATACCTCCGTTTCAGTTTGGGAAAAAACTCTTTCGTGAGTCCGGATGTCTGTTCTCCTATACTGATCGCATTTCTTAACAGATTCTTGTGAAAGTGAGCATATTCGATAATTAAATGGAATTATTTTATCCATTAAATTTTCTAAAAAAATCAATATGGTGAATATACTCGTATTGGGGTAGACAACATTGAAAAAATCATATTTCAGCCATTTCTCAACCGATTCTCGTGAAATTTTGTGAGCTGGTTTGATAATAAAATTACCAATGTGATTTTTTTTAATTCAGTTATTGAAAAATTTTCTCAAATGTCTAACTCAGTCGACCTTTGTTGTTTACTGGCCAATTTGGCTCTTTAGAATGGTCATAGATACTTAATTGACGTGTTCGAACGCTGAAAAGTTTCTAAAAAAATTCGTTTTAGGTGTTTGGAAAACTACTCGACACCCGAGGGGAAAAGAGATAGCGTTACCGATAGCGGCGATGAGGAGATGAGATACGATAGGTACCCCTGAAAATTACGATATCATACTCGTACCATACCAGACCTTTTTGCCATGTTATACCAGACTCTTTCTAGGCCAGAGGCAAGATTGCGAGGACGAAGACCGAGCGAAGCTAAGAGCGGGTCAAACGCTCCCATGAACTCCCATCAGATACCCCAATCTACGAGGCTGAAGGCCGAGCTGTATAAATTTTGGCAAAGCCGGAGGCCAAGCTCTGTTTTACGAGGCCGAAGGCCGAGCCCCGCGCTGAGCGAAGCACAGAGCGGCTCGACAACGCCCGGCACCCCCTCGTCAGACTCGCGAGGGTTACAGCTCACAGAGCCACTACAGGGTGCACTCTAAGTCGATTGTCTACTGATCAATACAAACAACTTGTACTAGGTGGCGAAAAAAATGTAGCGAAAAAAATATCAGCTGTTCGATACAAAAGTTCGACTCAGCACTGCACCAAATGTATGAAACAGCTGATATTTTTTTCGCTCCATTTTTTCACCACCTAGTACAAGTTGTTTGTATTGATCAGTAGAGAGCCTACTTAAAGTTCCGCTATCGAATTAAAGTGCACCCTGTAGTTATTTTTAACCGGTTAGGTTTTTTATTCCTAAGTGCCATTTATTTATATTGTAAAAAAAATTAACAAATTAACACCTAAATAAGTGTGTAAGGAAGTATACGCGTTTTTCAGGAAAAAATAAACAACATACGATTAATGCACCTTCAATTTGTTGATACTTACAAAAAGTTTTTTTAATATCTCCCATTATGGTAATACACATCGCGTATGGTCGTATGTATGGCTGCTATTGTCGGTAGATAATTGCGGTATTTATAGCCGAAACAATGCCGGTAGATATTCGTACGAGAGATGTATACTGAAGGCAGAATGCATTGTGTATTGTCTTGTATTGTGCCATTAGGCACTTCATTAATGTTCACTGACAAAATATCTGCGTGCCGATAAACTTTTTCTACCATAGTAATATTTACTTCCTGTCTGCGTGGTAGGTAGGTACGTACCTCTGCCAAGAAAGATATACACAAATTGACGAATTGCAGGCTATGAAGCAGTGCACTATCACTGCAATACGGCAAGTCGAGCTATGCATTACTATTACTGCACCAAATGTATGGAACAGCTGATATTTTATTCGCTCCATTTTTTTTTTGCCACCTAGATAGTGCCGGTACACACGACGGCAATCTTGGTTCTTGGGATACCAACTATTTTTGAAGTATCTGTGATGGGCGCAGACATATTCATTTCAACACAATGCTGATGGACATTAACTAGAATTTGCTTAAATGTTTTACAAACCCTTCGTCTTTTAATTTTTGGGTCATTCGAAGTTTCGTCTAGAGGCACCTCGGTATCCTAACGAACGAAAAAACATTTTATCTACACGCAGCGATCGACTCTCAATACAAAATACTAAGTCAAAAGTCACAAGCACAACCTCTCAATACGACGCTTTTTTGACGAGCGGCGAGCCAAATTCACTGGCGTGTTTGCGCCGCGTCGGCTTCCTTTAATTTCTTTTGTGAAAAGCCGCCGCGCGCCAAGGCGGCAAACATCAAAGTGACACTATGATAGCGAACGGACTTTACAAGTTGTTTGTATTGATCAGTAGACAGCCTACACCTACTTAAAGTTCCTCTGTCGAATTCACGCACCCTGTAGAGTTAGTGCATGTGCGGATCGGATCGAAGCGGAACGACTTATCATTAGTTTAAAAACTAAACAAGTAGTTTGGTCCCCATTAGTTTCACTTTTCGAAAACAATGCGTTGTAGTGGCGGCGGGCGCGGCGGCCAGAGTAGATAATTAGCATACCACTATTAGCATGTAACAGCAGCCTTTCGGTAACAATTACGATTCATCTGAATACAATGTTTCGACGACTGACCTTGAAGCAGTACAGTCAGCGACAAGCTCGGATATACCTACGCCTTTTTGTTCGATTAACGCACCTATATTCCACACATGACAAGAACTATCGGGGGAACCCAAGCGTCTAGCTGTCTGTACCTTACCTTACCTTATGTAAGTAAATCTACAAGTTTTTGGAGCTATTTTGTGACCACAAAAATGCGTGAACAAACGCCGTAGCTGCGATTCTAGGGCCTCTGAAAATCGGCCAAAAAACCTACCTACCAACCTAAACGTTGTGCCTTTCTTTACTTACAAGCAGCATCTCCTTGTTACAGACAATGGCAGCATAAATAGTCCGCCGCAATGGACCCTCTAACTTGGCTATCGCTAGGGCTGCAGCTCGCGGCCCTGTGCTCCATCGTGGGCGCTCTGCTTCTCTACCTGCTGAGGAAGGTTCGGGTGGCTGAGGTGCAGCCCGTGGAGAGCGCTAAGACTGTACTGGTCACCTCCGTGGACTCGGCGCTGGGGCTGCAGGTACGGATTCCACAAACCATCTTCGCGCCCAATAGACTCGCTTGATTGCCTGCAGAATATCCTGCTAGCTGGTCAATCCTGAAGACCAAGTTATTTGGGAAATTTCATTTCGCATCGGCAGAAAATAGATAGATAGATAGAAAACACTTTATTGTACACCAGAAATTAATTATTTACAAGAATTTTCTTAACCTAATAGTACAGACGGCGGTCTTATCGCTCAGAGCGATCTCTTCCAGACAACCTTCGGATGGACTGGAAAATATTCGCATTCCATTAGAATAGAAAAGCGTGGCCAACAGCTCTTTTACCAGTTTCCAAGTACCAGGTTTATTTTTCGTAACTGAGAGTTGCATTGGACGTCGATTCGCTATAAAGACTCAATAATGGTATAGCACGTACGTGTTCAACACCGAGTTACGCCTTGTAAGTACCTACCTCTTGTATAGTTTTTAATAGGTACAAGTAGGTATCCCCATAGTAGCCGGACCTCTCTCAGGCTACAAGATTTATCTTATTAAGTATCCCTTTAATAATAATCAGTCACTAACTTTCTGTAGAAAATATCTCTCTGAAAAACTGTGTCCACCATAAAGCCTCAGACTTCCTCATAACAACGTTGGCAACCCAACAGATCGCAACATACCTGAGCGCCCGCGGCTGGCGCGTGATCGCGGGCTGCCGGCCGGGCGGTCTCGGCGCGCGGCTCGCGGAGTCCTGGCTGGCCACGCACTCTGCGGTGGAAGATCAGCCCGCGCCGCGCCTCGCCACACTGCAGCTGGATGTGGCGCGTGAGGACCTGCTCGACGAGGCGGCGCGCGCCACCGCGCAGCATCTGCCGGCGGGAGAACATGGTAACTGTTTTGTTTGCCGCCGGCCGCGCTCACTCCCATACAAACTTTTGGATACCCCTAAATATTATCCGATCCCATTTTTTTTTTTGTCGTTTAGAAGGTTTTTTGAATGTATTTTACCTAGCTTTTATTTTTATTTTGTAACTTTTTTTTCCTTTTACTCGGATCATCTTTGTCCTCGTCTGAAATATCTTTTCCGTTTACTTTCATAATAAAAGCAAAAGAAAAAAGACTAAAAGAGTATGCACTGCCCGGGAATCGAACCCGGGTCGCAAGAATGGGAATCTTGCATGATACCACTACACCAGCAGTGCTTGAAGAGTTGGTGCGAAATTAAGCTCCATATTCACTTTGGGAACTTGAAAAAGCTGAAACTGCGCTTTGATTTTTCTTTGCAACAGATTTTTATAACAATTTCATCGCCGTGTGTTTTCCTTAACCGCTGCGAATAAACTTTATTTTATCAATGAGTCTGTTTGTAAATCGATGCTGCCGCCACCTACCGACTGTCTGCCGTATCGTCGCGGCGCGCTGTAAATAGCCAACTTGACGGACAAGTGACGTAAATTAGCTGCCTATTAAATTGTATAGATGGCGTTTCATGCAAAAAATTGTATGTTGTGAAAATTGTTTGAACAGTTGATGATAATTTTATTATCAGACAAAATCTTTAGATGAAATAAAACAAGATCTCTAAATAAAGGACAGTTTAGGATAAGTACCTTACACAGAACATAGTGGGTACATCCGGTTATGTTGTACTCTAGTTAGATCTAAGTTGTACTCTAGTTACATCTAAGCGTGAAGTCCTAGGTTCAATACCACAGCGACTCTAGCCTACTCCATAAAAAAAACCTATTCCGGCATACTTGTTTTGTAAAAAAAAACGCACGGTTTATTTGCGGGAAAATAGCTGTTGTCGAAATAAACAATCTTTTTTATATTTTCCCGTGCGGTATTTTTTACAGAATAAGTAATAATTATTTAGGTAGGTGCAAGACAGCTCGTAGACGCTTACACGCATACACTCTATTCAGTTAGACGATTTTACAAGTGCAATACAATAAGGGCGAGTGCAGTGATATTCCTAGTTAGTGGATCAGACATCCTAAGTATGCTGAAATTGGTCAAGTTTTTAATTTCTAATTTCTCTTCCTCCCCAGGTATCTGGGCTGTAATAAACACGGCGGGCAGCGGAGGTCTGACGGGCGCGCCTTGCTGGGAGAGCGTACTGCGGGCCAATGTGCTTGGGTCCCTGCGGGTCGCTCGCACCTTCGCACCACTCCTGGCCGCCGCCGCTACCGACCACCCGCATGCCGGACGACTCTACTACATTGGTAATAAGGGCTGTAATAAACACAGCCAACGTGCTTGGGTCCCTGCGAGTCGCTTGCACCTTCGCACCTCTCCTGGCCGCCGCTGCAACCGACCACCCGCATGCCGGACGACTCTACTACATTGGTCATAAGGGCTGTAATAAACACAGCCAACGTGCTTGGGTCCCTGCGGGTCGCTCGCACCTTCGCACCTCTCCTGGCCGCCGCTGCAACCGACCACCCGCATGCCGGACGACTCTACTACATTGGTAATAAGGGCTGTAATAAATAATAAATAAATAATAAAAATTCGTTTATTTCACAATAAAACAATAAAACAGGCGAGAATTACAGGGTATCAGTTACATAGATTATTGTGGGAGGTGGTGCCTGCACTAGGGAGACCTGTTACGCAGGACACCTAGCCTCCTTTCTAAATAAATTCACATTGGAGTGTTGAGCCTTATAATTAAAAGTAATAAACACAGCCAACGTGCTTGGGTCCCTGCGAGTCGGTCGCACCTTCGCACGTCTCCTGGCCGCCGCTGCAACCGACCACCCGCACGCCGGACGACTCTACTACATTAGTAATAAGGGCTGTAATAAACACAACCAACGTGCTTGGGTCCCTGCGAGTCGGTCGCACCTTCGCACGTCTCCTGGCCGCCGCTGCAACCGACCACCCGCACGCCGGACGACTCTACTACATTAGTAATAAGGGCTGTAATAAACACAACCAACGTGCTTGGGTCCCTGCGAGTCGGTCGCACCTTCGCACGTCTCCTGGCCGCCGCTGCAACCGACCACCCGCACGCCGGACGACTCTACTACATTAGTAATAAGGGCTGTAATAAACACAACCAACGTGCTTGGGTCCCTGCGAGTCGGTCGCACCTTCGCACGTCTCCTGGCCGCCGCTGCAACCGACCACCCGCACGCCGGACGACTCTACTACATTAGTAATAAGGGCTGTAATAAACACAACCAACGTGCTTGGGTCCCTGCGAGTCGGTCGCACCTTCGCACGTCTCCTGGCCGCCGCTGCAACCGACCACCCGCACGCCGGACGACTCTACTACATTAGTAATAAGGGCTGTAATAAACACAGCCAACGTACTTGGGTCCCTGCGGGTCGCTCGCACCTTCGCGACTTTCCTGGCCGCCGCCGATACCGACCACCCGCACGCCGGACGACTCTACTACATTGGTAATAAGGGCTGTAATAGACACAGCCAATGGGCTTGGGTCCCTGCGAGTCGCTCGCACCATCGCGCCTCTCCTCTCCGTCGCCGCAACCGACCACCCGCATGCCGGACGACTCTACTACATTGGTAATAAGGGCGTAATAAACACAGCCAACGTGCTTGGGTCCCTGCGGGTCGCTCGCACCTTCGCACCTCTCCTGGCCGCCGCTGCAACCGACCACCCGCATGCCGGACGACTCTACTACATTGGTAATAAGGGCGTAATAAACACAGCCAACGTGCTTGGGTCCCTGCGGGTCGCTCGCACCTTCGCACCTCTCCTGGCCGCCGCCGCTACCGACCACCCGCACGCCGGACGACTCTACGACATTGGCAATAAGGGCGCTAATGTTAGGGCATAACATTCTAAATGCACTTTAGGGCATCGGCTTAACATGACCAGCCATAGTTTATAGCTCGATACGCCCGCCGGTGCTGAAACGCCCGGCGCGCTTAACTCAACTTCATAGTCCACCACTCTCATTCCAGGCCTAACATCGGACACGGCGTGCGACACCCTGTCCCGGCCGGAAGGCCTAGAGCGCGGCGAGGCGGCGGCGGGGGCTGCGGCGGCGCGGTGGGGGGTGTGGGGCGCGGCCCGAGCCCTCCGCGCCTCGCTCAAGGCCAAGGGAGTCAAGGTCATGATGCTCCACGCGCCCGACCTGTCTGCGGTGGACGTGTACGCGCCTCCGGCACAGCTGACCGCGCCGAGTCAGCCTGCCAGGTACACAGAATCAGAATTAATGGCAGCGGTGAAATTTAGCCTTGGCTGTAGGTACTGACGCTGACTGAGTATAAAATGTCAGGCAAGCCTGAGACCAAATCTGAGAGGCAATCTCTGAAAGATAACTTATACGTGGCGCCGCCGGCCACCGATCCTTTAGGGCCTAAATTTTAGGCTAACTAACTAATAGCCGGGTCCGCAGCCTCGCGAGGCAGACTTTTGTCCAGCGTAATCTGATCTCCACGCCTTGTCACTGGGCAGACACGACACCTGGACGAGCGCTTGCCTCTTCAGTTACCCACAAAAAGAACACAAAATAACAAATGTTGTTTTCTTCTCTCTAAAATTCTGCTAAACTTATAACTGCTTAAACTTAGATATCTTGGCGTTGGCTACGAGCCAAAACGTGAACTATAGAAAAATTATAATTCCCCCAGCCGTCCGGACACGCCGAGCTCCGAGGCCAGTGCGTCGACCAACAGCTGTGCGGTGACAATGCCAGGGGAGGCCGCAGAATACAGCGCCAAGGTCCTTCCCACGAGCGCCCTGAAGATCCTAGAGGAGGCCCTGACAGCCCCCTCGCCGAAAGACGCCTACTATCTGAAGATGAAGCCGGATTCCTGGTTCACTCGAGTACCGTCGCTAAGGGTAGTCTAGGCACAGGTTGGAGGATACTAAAGATCTGGCTTAATACCGCATGACCCTTTTGGGGGTATCAGTGTAAGTAAGGGAATCATCGAATTTGGCGCCCGAACAGGGACAGAACGTTCTTCAAAACGCATATTGTTTGTAGGGTGATTATGATACGGACCACTGAGTACAGAACTAATAGAAAAGGTGGTAATTTTTTAGACTTTATAGACGCTGCGTATAGTGCCTGGAGAGTGGAGATACGTTTAGATGGAATAGGCTTCTTACTAAAACCCTAACTGGGTATCTTTTCAGTTTAGTAGACACACGAGTTTAGAAAGACAATGCTAAGGTATACAAAAAAGTCAGTGAGCGTAGGAAAATTCAAGTGAAGTCAATGTGGATCTTTAGTATCTTCCAAATTTGTGGTTTATTTGTAAGGTAAAAGTATGTGAATAAGTAATCGTCTTCCCGCTTTGGTTCATACCCCTATGTAGTCCTGAAAAGCATTATATTATGGAATAGTAAGCCAAGCTCTCTTTTTGTGATTATAGTTTTGTTTTGTTTTGCGCACTTGGTGCTTACAATGTATGTACCTAACCTAATTTCATTCACTTGTAAAACCTTTTGGTGAAGGTGCCCAAAGTAAAGTCTTTCTGTATTCTCCTTTGACGATAAGTTTTAACCATATTTATGTTTACTCACATCATACCTTGTAGAATCTCAGTGTTCGTTAATACATTATTTTGTAAGGTCTCTTTTGTAATCACCGACCCACTTCTCCCTAATCGATGGCACGGGAAAGTGGACGTTATTGTGCCAAATGTTAAGGTACTGATTGGTTTGAACGATCAATGAGAAGTAAGATTTGATGCAGTACCAGGTTTTTTTACGAGCTGGATGGAACTCGCCTCCATCACAAAATATTTTTAAGGGCAAGTTACAGTTGATTGTCTTTCGATAAATGAAAACTGTGTAAATAATTTCACGTCTCGCTTTGTGCCAATTATATAAACGAATAAAAACTGAATGTTATTATAGTTTTTATTTCGCCCTCGCTTAATTAAGCTTTCGGAAACATGGTAAAGTAACCGCAATCTGTAACTTGTTCAGTCGTTATTTTATATAACATTTTTATTCGTGTAAATAATTGTTGTAATAAAAACGTACTTCCGTAAATAAAATTACAATGTTTTATTTATTTACTAATCTAATCTAAATCAGGCTAAAAATATGATGTAGGTATAGTTTTTATGAAATGAGCACATGCAACTACATATTTACAAAAGTAAATCACGGAGTTTGGAATCAAAACTTAAACTGTAAGTAGGTAAGTTACCTAATACTAAAAGTCAGGACACTAATTAACAATCCTTACTCATTATACTATAAATTATCTAAAAGCTATGCCATACTAGGATACCGCGTGGCGCCACTAAGTAGTCACAATGAGTGGCGCAAGTTGATGGCGCTACAAAGTGTCCCATAGCTCTTAGTGATCATTATGTATGAGTTAGCTAATTTTTACAAGTTTGAACTGATTCAATAAGATGCGCAAAGTTGCCCCATAGGATAGGGTCCGACGTACAAACCGTGCCGCCCCCACGTGATTCCTGCGATAGCTGAAAATGAAGAGAAATAATTTTACATTAGGTGCCTACGGTTCGCTGGTGGCCTAGTGGGTAAAACAATGAACTCGGAAGCGAGAGACCCAGGTTCGATACCCGGTACAGGCATGTACCTATGACTTTAATTTATTTCAAAGTTACGTATTTTTGTGAATTTGTAGTAGCAAAACCACTCGCTGACTGTGAAGGAAAATATCGTGAGGAAACCTGAGCGTATTAGGCACGATCCTCAACGCAAAAATCGCCAATCCGCATTAAGCACGCGTGATCGAACTCTGCAAAAATCTAACTCTCTCTCTGAGAGAAGGCCTTTGCCCAGCTAGTAGGACATGTACAAATATACAGGCTACATCTTATTTCTTACCTAAGGTAGGTAACTCCTTTCTTTTATTTAAGTAGGGTTAGCCGACTAGTCTCAACTAAAGATGCCACGAATATTCGGCAACTATTCGGTATTCGGCCTATTCGGCCACTTTTTTGCTATTCGGTATTCGGCCGAATAGTACGTACTATTCGGCCGAATATTTTATATATAAATTTTATAAGCCTTTTGACGAAAAAACTATTTAAAATGAACTAAGGAACAAACTTCTTAGCAAAATAGTAATTAAGTTTCACTTTACGTATTATTTGTATACTAACAAAGCGCTCCGTGCCGTGATTTACTCGCAATTGAAACAAATACAAACAATGTTTGCTTGCACCCCGCCCCGCGCGCGCGCCGTCGTCGCCTGCCGCGCGAACGCAACGAGAAAAACAGGTTGTGACTTGTGTTATTCCAGCTAACGCGCCCCCACCAAGCATGTACGGCCGAATATTCGGCGCTTCGGCCGACAGCGTTGCCGAATATTCGGTATTCGGTATTCGGCCAATTCACTATTCGTGGCATCTCTAGTCTCAACACCTCGAAAATCGAGAAACGGAACCTAGCGCTGGACCTTGGCACCCGGTTTTTCCAAATTACATAAATCATGAAACATAGGAATAAGAGGTCTGTCTGACAGTGGAATAAGGTTGCCGGGCGGGACGGGGGAACATCCTGATTTTTTATCTCGAGTTTTTACTCCTTCCGTCCTTAAAACAAATGGATTATTTTTATATCGCTTTAACGGTTTCACTTACTTTTATTTTGTCGGAATAGCCGACATGTTTCGACTTCGTCCGGAAGTCTTAGTCATGGAGGAGGGATGGAAGACGCGTTCGTCTTGGCGTTCAAAAACCGTTAAATCGATATAAAAATGTCCAGTGCTTACGAAAGTTTAAGTTGTACAAATGGATTAGATATATTTACTCAAAAAGCTCGTAATGTGGTTATTAATTCGACAACCTTTTTTGAGCAAAGTCGGACTTGCCGGCTACTTTGATTAGGGACCAGCAAAGTTGTATGGAATTTCATTTCTGTCGTGTTTTGCGGCCAGCAATTTCCTTTTGAAAACCATTACTGTCGAGTTTTGTATCAAAAAATAGTCAGGCGCAAAAAGTATGCAAGTATGCCTAGATAATTCCGAAATTTCACCAATTTTAGAACGAAGAAGATAATGATGATATTCCAATTGGACAGCAACCTAATTGCCATTCGTTTTTATTCAAACAATAAATTAATATTAAAATAGTATACTTCATTACAAGTGTGGAAAGGCTGTCATTGCAACGAGTTCCGACAAATGGCTACCCGAGCCGAGGCGCAGCCGAAGGCGAGGGTTGACAGTCGGAACAAGTTGCAATGACGGTTCCGCACGTGTACTGAACGACTATTTTTAATACAGTTGCGAAAAAAATAAGCAATTTAATCCTACTTATATTATAAATGCGAAAGTTTGTGAGTGAGTGAGTGTGTTTGTTACCTTATAACGCTGAATGCGCTGGACGGATTTGGATGAAATTTGAAACGTAGATAGCTGAGACATCAGAATAACATATAGGCTACATATTATCACGCTTTGGTGCTTAGGAGCAAAATAAACACACAAAGATTATCATATAGTGGCTATTTGTATAAAAGTGAACGTCACAACCATTTACCAAAGACCCTCTGTCATCACGTAGCGTTGAGCTATTTACTTTCGTAAATCCATCGAAAACTGAACAACGGTGAATTTTAGTGCACCAAACAGGCCCAAATGTGCCGCAAAACTCAAACGATGAACAACCGTGAAGAAGTTGTTTTTAATTATCGCTGTCATCCGTCACTGTCACAAAAATGGTATATCAACAAAGCAATAAAGGAAAAATCTACAACTTTAATTACTCAAAACAGGCAAAAAACATAAGTTCAGTGATAGCTACTTTTAATCTGAAAGAGCCAATAAATCCTTACTTTAAAAACTCTGCATCCAGCAGTTTAATCAAAGCTCTTAACAAAGTTGCGGTTGCATCCTGAGATCTTTTGGCCAGACAAGATGGGACGTCCGTTGAGTGCATTGCTGATTGCTGGTTATTCAGGGAAGAATAGGATGCACCAGACCTCGAAGAAAAATAAAGATACCATGTTCTGACCAAAAAATCAGCTGTGCGTACTGTGCAAGTGTAGAGTCCCGAGCGACCATAGGCGCATAACATCAGCCATTGATGGTGTAACATTAGTACCATGATCGCTTTATTTCCATTAAGTAAGTACCTAGGACTGGACACTGGACAGGTGCACGTTTACATAATATCATAGTCGCCTATTCATTGTTGACAACTCTGATAGGCTTTCCACATACTTCAGACTGACGAGAAGATTGGAGCATGTGAAAATCCCTGAACCGCCTGCGTGGTGGTGTTGCCCGCATGAAAGATATGTGAGAAATAGAGCCAGAAGAGGTGTTTTGTGCCAATCTTAAACCATACCGACAACTTCGCGTCGTCATACCTGTCCTGATGCTCCACAGTGCAGCTTATCGGATTTCCTGGAGGCGACCACAGCGCGACGTGTGTCTGTGACACTTTCAACACGAAAGAAGAATAACACCGACGATTCAAAACGGTTGTTTCAGACTATGGTATCGTAGATGCTAAGAAGACGCGTTGGGTGTTTCAGAAGAGTAGCTCATAGAAAAAAACACTATTCAATGTGATAGAAATAATATCGTTCTCTTAGAAATAATATGATGCAAAATAAAAAAATAAAATAAAATTTCTTAAAGTTTTTCTCTGTTAAGTAACTTTATGCCTATAATACAAGTAGGTGACGCTAACTAGCTCTGTTGGAGATCTTTTACAGTTTTATTGAACGCCAGAGAGATGTTGAGACCTGTGACGTACTGCAGCGAATGCTGATAAATATTCATTCACTAAACAGTGCAAGCAAACGAGATGTACTCCGCATTAGGGCTCTCTAACATCGGTAGAGGCAGTGTCCACAACGACCACAAAGGCACGAAGACTTGGGGCGACACACAGTGGTCGATTTGTACGATTTAGGCGGCCAAAACTATTTTATGCTTTATTTCAGTAATAAATACGACAACAAATGCTAATCTGGTATTTTAGAGTGAATATATATGTTTATCCCTATTCGTTTCATTGAAAGCGTATTTTTCTATACAAAAAAACATTTCTGTGAAAATATTTTTGTAAATAGCGCCAATGTTTTTAAATTTTCTTTAAATCTCCCTTTGGTGTAAAATATATATTTTGAGTTCATTTGAATTATCAAAATCGGCTTAGTAGTTTTTGATATTTGGGTTAAGAATTATCACAATTTGTTAAGTAAAAGACGGCCGTACATAAAAAAAAATGTTTATTCTCTACAGTCTGCATGCCTATTTAAATTGAAAATAAAATATGGATGACAAAAAAATACAGTATACACTAAAATTAAATGGTCAACAGTTATTACCACATTATTATACTAAATGTTACTTACAATGTTAGGTACCGAATCATAAACAATAAGACAATATTCTAAGAAAGTTTAACATACAAATTGTTATGTTACTCTTTAAAAGACAATTCTTCCTCACCGTCACTTTCCATGCATTTATCACAAGTGCCTTTTGTATTTGGTTCTGCAGGAAGCAAAAGCTCCAAAGTTTCCTGCAAAAATGGTTTTGATCGGATCTTCTTTTTTTTTCTCATTGAACTGATGAGTGGATCTGATGTCAAGAGTAACCTGTGATAAATATCAAGGTTACAGTCTTCGCGTGAAAACTTTCGAGCAAAGTTTAGACGGTATGAGCGAAAGTGCTTATTACGAGCTTCTGCAGCTTCCTCCGAAAGTTGACCAATAGGCACTAGAGAATTTTCTATAACTTTTCCACCATGTACCAAAATTTTATGCATGGTAGGAGTCATAGAATGCCAACCATATAACTCTACATACAGTTTTGCTGTCTCCATGGCGTATTCATCAAATTTCGGGACATCTATTTTGTGACCGCTTGATATGGCTTCCAAAATAACTTTAATTCTATAAATAAAATTAAAGTCTATTCCCGTTATTTCAGCAGCCAGATGTGGGTTTTCAAAAAATCTTCTACTAGTATTGCCGTCATTTGTGTTACCAAAATTACATTTTGGCATATCTACCAAGATACCTACTTCTTATCTGAATCTCTTTTTTTTTTGTTGTTCTAGCATCTTTTCTGCTTTGGTTCTTTTTTCACGGTATTTCCCAACGGGCAATTTATAAGCTAAATGTAAAATACTCTCGAATAATCGAATTCTGGCATGTAAAGTTGATAGGCCAAATTCAAGCGATTCTGGGTGAATTTCGTTTTTTTTACTTAAGTCATTAAAGTTTTTTGAAGTGGCTCCGCATATGTAGCATCTACTCGTTGATTTGGTGTCAGTCGCCGCATTGCAAACTTTGCCGTCCACCATGGTCATTTTAAGACTGTGGCTAACCGAGAATTTTTGCCCATTCAGTTCCAATTCCGTGGCTTTTAGGGACTTCACACTGTCCCGAACGTAATTTATTTCATCTTTTGTAATGTCTGTAGACTCTTTTATAAATCTGAATCGTATCGGGCGGCAATATCGTGGTGAAGAAGGAGTCGGGTTTTGCCAAACCATTTTTGTTTTGTCTTCGCCGCAAACAATTTGTAGAGGCACGAATGAGCTCAAAAATATATTTGCATCCGAGTCGGCGTCATTCATTAACTTTTGTTTGTATTGAGCTTGTTGTGAACCATCACAACCCCATTTGCAGATAATCTGCAAGGAATTTCTCTCAGTTTCTGTAAGAGTCATTAGTACTTCTTCGAGGAAAATTGATGGTGTGATCTAACAAAGATTGTAGATCACTTTCAGCACAGGAAGCGGTCACTCGTAGCGTCTCTTTGGGTGGGTAACATTCCTGTTTAGCCTTCAACACTAATTCGTAGCACGGGTAAAAGCTTCTGTTGGTTGCTCGCACAATTTCATATTGACTTCGTGTCAAATCAGCGTCCACGCACATTCGCAGTGCCTCCCGAGGCGTAAGGGGATCTTGTGCCTTTGATTTGGAATGTCTTTTTTTACATTCGTTTGCGGCTGCAGGCGAATTTGTAATATCTTTTAGGACTTGCGAGGCGTTTCTTTTTCCTTCTTTTTGTAAAATTACTTGCGCTGCGTGAACTATCACTTCTTTGCCTACAGAGGAGCGAACTTCTTCTGTTTTCCTCCTTTTAGTTCTTTCACTACATTCACTGAATGTTTTGCTAGGTCGTCCTGACTTATTATGCGTTTTTATGGGCATCTCGAACGTTCCTGCTAACCATGCATCATTGCTTATAAGAAATTTTTCTAGCGTGTTGCGTGCTTTGGACCATCTCTTTTTTATTTCTGTTTTAAAATATGAAAATTTATGATTTATATACTTTTTGTCTTCGTCGGAGTCCCCGTAAGACACTAACAAATAATTTTGTAAGTATTCCAATTTGTCGTTTATTGATGGAGAGTTTTCCTCAATCATCTTATCAAAAAGATATCTGCGAGTTACTACCTCCATGCCCGAGTAACTTGATGAACCTAGAACAACGAAAAGGAATTTTAACGCAAAAGAAACAAAAAATGAATTTTTCTCACTTTCTGCCTAAGTTAATGAATTATTATTTTTCTCGCGAAGTGGTCAAAGGTGGTGGCTATTTTTTTTGTGGTTATCTGCTCAAAGAGCTATACTATTAGAAACCATAAGGAATTTAACTCGGACGGTCTCGGAAGTACAACATTTTTACTATTGAAAATAAAAAAATGATAATATTTTCTACGAAAAAGGGCGATCTTTGATACGTTGTAACTGCACTAAATATTGATATTCCTTATCTTAATTTAAATTATATTTGAAGGAGCTTACCTGAATTTTCGACTTCCATCACTTTCACTTGTAACTGAATAATATCCAATGAAATATTCACTTTAGAATATCGGTTGCGCTAAGAGTGTCGAGAACGAACGCGTACAGCTTGCGCGACGATCAAGTTCCGACTACCTGTGGGGGCGCGCACGCAGTTCTAGGAACTGGGGAGGGGTGGGGTTTGGGCAGTCGGGGTGTCTATTTTTCCGGGAATCAATTAGTTTTGTTATAAGTTAACTTTGAGAAATGGACTTTTGGCCGCCTAAATCGTACAAATCGACCACTGTGCGACACCGACTGAACAGAGACAACCCAGACTGAAAGTTTGCAATAAGGAGTAGCAGATTAGCGGACTAAATAATAGGATAGGGCTAAAAAGAAAAGATAATCTTTGAGTGTTTCTTGAAATGTAGGTAACCCGCGTTAAATCAGTTAGACGCCTATAACAGTAGGTATCTGCATCTTTGCTCCGTTCAGTTTAGAAGAAGCAGATAACAACGCGTGGTCCACGGGAAAGAAATCTCGGGCCAACGCTTTGATAGTGCAGGGGGTGTGTTTTAAGTACATCAGACCTAATAAGTGGTAAAAAATATGCTAGGTACAATTTGCAAAATCACCACGTTTATCCTTTTTCTTTTAGCCGCGTGAATGAAGTCGTGGGCACTAGCTATCAACACTAATATTATAAAGAGGAAAAGATTGTAAGTATGTACGTATGTAGGGGGTAATCTCCAAAGCTATTCATCCGATTATAAAAATTCCTTCACTAATGGGAAGCTACGTTATTGCTGAGTGCTATAGGCTATGTTTTATTGTGATAACGGGAAAAAACTAAGTCTGCGCGGACGAAGTCGCGGGCAAAAGCTAGTAAAATAATAAAAACACAATAAACTCAACTAACCTAGCATTTTTGACTTTTCCGGTAAAATGTTCTCCGAAGCATTTTGTGCAATTATACTGAGTTCCTGTGTCTTTTAATTAAAAAAACTAGGGTCGAAATTACTCATTTTACACACTCATACTCAAAGCAAAGAAAATTTCTGAAAAATCAAAATGGCGCCAACCGTAGAATATAAGCAGAGTTTTTTTTTCTTCACCCATTCTGGTAGGCAAAGGCAACTATGCATACAGCCAAGTCTTCAGTAGAAGTTTTTTATTGATATGAAATGAAAATGAAATTTAATGAAATGAAACCTAACCAAACTCATTCAATAAAATAATTAGATCTGATATTGAAACAAATTAGTAGCTTCTTTTTAGAAATATACGTATTTGCAAGAATCATAAAAACTTTTTTAGTAAAAACTTCATGGTTGGTTTTTCTTTTTAATAGACATTATTTTGACAGTTGGGAAAGAAAACGCACGAGTGCGGGAAAGGTAAAAAAAAAGCACGAGTGTGTAATAGCCCACATCCCGAACGCTATACGTCCCTGCAATACGCCACTTTTTGAGCAACTGTATTAAAATAGTATATTTCATTACAAGTGTGGAAAGGCTGTCATTGCAACGAGTTCCGACAAATGGCTACCCGAGCCGAGGCGCAGCCGAAGGCGAGGGTTGACATTCGGAACAAGTTGCAATGACGGTTCCGCACGTGTACTGAACGACTATTTTTAATACAGTTGCGAAAAAATGAAGCAATTTAATAAAATAATAAAAACACAATAAACTCAACTAACTTGACATTTTTGACTTTTCCGGTAAAATGTTCTCCGAAGCATTTTGTGCAATTATACTGAGTTCCGGTGGTGTTAATTTAAAAAAACTAGGGTCGAAATTACTCATTTTGTGCAACAAACAACTAAACTGGCGAAGAAAATTTCTGAAAAATCAAAATGGCGCCAATCGTAGAATATACCTAAGCAGAGTTTTTTTTTCTTCACCCATTCTGGTAGGCAAAGGCAACTATGCCCATACAGCCAAGTCTTCAGTAGAAGTTTTTTATTGATATGAAATGAAAATGAAATTTAATGAGATGAAATGAAATGAAACCTAACCAAACTCATTCAATCAAATCATTAAATCTGATATTGAAACAAATTAGTAGCTTCTTTTTAGAAATATACGTATTTGCGTATTTCATAAAAACTTTTTTAGTAAAAACTTCATGGTTGGTTTTTCTTTTTAATAGACATTATTTTGACAGTTGGGAAAGAGAACGCACGAGTGCGGGAAAGGTAAAAAAAAAGCACGCGTGTGTAATAGCCCACATCCCGAACGCTATACGTCCCTGCAATACGCCACTTTTTGAGCAACTGTATTAAAAAATATATATTTCTTTCCTGCCAGGGTAGTGCAAGTGCACCCCCTTGCACCCTGCTGCCGGCGGGCGCCCATGTTCGTTTTTTATCTACGACGCTTGCTATCTTACCTCGGTTGAACATACGTGTGTGTGTGACGTCTAAGAACCTATCTCTTGGCAGTCTTGCTGCAGTGGGTGTTATTGGTGATGTGTGTAAAGGGTTCTTACCGCTCGGTTGATATCCCCAACGCAGACCCAGTACTCGGCCAACTTCGTGTCCTGACTGTTGTGCATCTTGTGCGCCACCGCCACCGCCCACTTGGAGTGGTCGTGGTGCGATGTGAACGACATCTTGGCTGTGGGGAAATTTAGGCTCTCGATGTTGCGGACTCTGGAAGTAATGATAAGTCAGATTAAAATAAATACACCGAGTTATTTTAGTGGTTTGCATGCCGACACCATCTCCATCTAAAACAATGTCCCAGGCACTGCAGCGCCGGGTGGTCTCTGTATAAATGTATTACGCTATTATAGGACGCTGTATAAATCAACTCATTACGTAGATGCAAAGGCCTTAGTTTTTTGAATGCCGAGGGTATTTTATTGCACTGATGATTAGGGGCCAAATTCCAAAATTTCATTCCAAAATGCGCGAAAAAATATTCACTTCTCCATACTCGTACAAATAGTTTTGATTGGCTAACCAATCGAAACTATCCGTATCTCAATCGCTTTTAAGGGTAGACGATGTGTCTAACGTCTACGAAGCAGTGGCACTGCCCAAAAAACTTGTCGTAGACCAGAACACATAATTGGCTGAATTATTGATATTTTGTTGTTTACAATAATTAAAAGAATACTGTTTTATTGCCGCGAACGAAAAATCGCTGAACAAAAATAGCTCAGTTTAGCTACAAAATGTAAAAAACTGTGAAAATTTTGAATTTCCCGCCACGTTGCTATCGTCTACCCTTAATGACAGTTTGTGTCAAATAAATGCAGTGTGAAGTTCGTTAGCACCCTTCAAACGTCAAATTGAAAGGGATCGCTTTCAGCGCACTAGAGCTGTCCGAACTCATTGACGTGTAGAAAATAACAAAGAGTGCACTAACTGGAAGTTCCTCTCGCATTCAGAGTCGAGGGTGCCAGGCCCATTGGTCCAGGATTCGACCAGTAGATCCGACTGTAAGACCTCCGCGACCAAACCGCTGTAGAGGTCGTCGTTGAACATGGCACTCTTGGCGAACGAGAGGAATTTGCGGCCGAGCAGGGTCTCGAAGCCCTCCATATGGTACCTGGCAAAAAAGTAAGTTATTTGAAAAGTTAGTTACCTATTTTGTTTAAACGTTAAAGGTGGCTGCATTTATGTGGGTTTTGGTTAAGTTCAGACAAAGGGTAAAAGTACATTCTTAGTCTAAACAGTGATTGATGTAACTCTTAACCAGGGGCCTGAGTCTGTAACGCTATGGTGCCAAAATGGGCTCCCAGTTGACGGCTTCAATTACGATTTATTATAGATGTCGGTCCTTTTAATGTTTTTGTAGCACAACAAAGAATATTCTGATTATAATTCTAGGGGATTAGTTCGCTGGTTATAGGAGAAAATCAAGGAAACCCCGGTTGTGTCGTTCTACTGGGACGCCATTGACAAGCCATTGGGTTTTACATTTAAGCCCCTGGCCGAGTCATACAATTTTTATTGGTTTTGGACTCTATTCCGAAACAAGAATTTAATCTATGGCGGAACATTACTTTGGTAAAATAAGAAGGTACCTACCTACCTACTTAAATATCACGCTGGTATGTGCATGATTGGTGCCTTACTTTAGACAAAATGTTTTCATCTGTTTTAAAGGTCATCAAACCTTTTGGGAGAAATTAGGTCGCATAATAATCTAGTTCACCAAATAAGGCAAGACATGATTACTCAACTCATGTATGCATGTGTCTGCAATTGGACACATAATTGACAGTCCAATATCTTTAAATTGCTCCTAGAGCATAAGAGATCTACTCACCAAGGCGAAGCGTCGATAGTTTTGTTCTTGATGACGTCAACCATCCCAGGTAGCTCTGCCTCTAGGTCATGAGGTATGGAACTATACGCTATTAACGGCTCATTGTACTTGAGTTGAGTGGCGATAGCGTTCAGAGTGGTAGTTTGCACTGACATGCACAGAAACGATTGGCCGTATTTCATGCCCGTAGAGGGATATGAGTAGCCGGTCACGTTTAGGGTTGAGGCTGTGGAAAAGAAATGACACCATTACCTATAGCAAAATGTATGATTGTACTTGTACTTAGCCTGTACAATTGTACACGTCCCACTAGCTGGGCAAAGGCCTTCTCTCAGAGAGAGAGTACGAGCTAAATCACCACGCGTGCTCAATGCGGGTTGGCGATTTTTGCGTTGAGTTTCCTCACGTTTCCCCACGATGTTTTCCTTCACCGTCAGCGAGTGGTATTGCTACTACAAATTCACTAATGTACGTAACTTTGAAATTAAATAAAGTCATAGATACATGCCCGCACCGGGAATCGAACCTAGGACCTTTCGCTTCAGAGTCCACTGTTCTACCCACTAGACCACCACCGCTTCACAAAATGTATGTAGATCTTTCCAGCTCACTGTTGGATACATGCTCTCTTTTTAGGCCAATACTTTCGACCAAAAGCTTTCCCAAGAGCGAAGCTCGAAGCGGACCAAGCGCTCCCAAACAAACCAATCCGCGAGGCCGAAGGCCGAGTTGCAGATTTTTTTGTGACGCCGAAGACCGAGCTCCCTCTAACGATGCCGAAGGCTGAGTACCGCCTTGCTTGAGCGCCCCCAGCAAACGCCCCAAGCCGCGAGGCCGAAAGCGAGGAGAAATTTTTGTGAGGCCGAAGGCCGAGCTCTGAGCGCTTAGCGAAGCTCAGAGTGGTCCGAAAACACTCCCACACAACGGTCCAATAATCCGCGAGGCCGATAGCCAAGCCGGAGGTTGGCACACCTAGTCTTTCTCATACTACTTAACGGTTATGTATTTTTGGAATTGTTAGCAATCAACTCACGGTCTGGTAGTGGTGGGAAGTGCGGAACGGAGTGCACCAGCCAGAGCGCAGTAAACTTGTCCCCTAACACCACACCCTTCGTGTGTCCGCTCTCCACTCGCGTCTTCATGAGGCTGGCATGTAGCTTGCACATCTGCGCCAGGTCGTAATCGTCGTAGTACTTCTCGCCGAGCTTGAACTTCTTGAATCTCTTCATGCCTTGCTGCTTCATCATGCCTGGGGAGAGTTTGAGCTAGGATAATACGGGATATTTAAGACGCAATAGGTCTCACAACTAGCGCCGCCAATAAAAAAAAAAACATATCTTCTTTTGGTTCATTTTGGATCCTAGAACCTACGAATGCAATCGTTTCACGCCAAAAGTGGCCACTTTTGGTGTGAATCGATTGTTCTAGGATCTGGAATCCAAACCTTAGGTCCTAAAAATAGTTAAGCCTCGCGTTGAGAAATCGCAGGAGCGTTTTTTTGCTAAAAACGCATCCAAAAAGAAGATATGATTTTTTTTCATTGGCGGCGCTAGTTGTGCGTCGTATTTCGTCTTAACAGACTTCAAAAAAACCTCAGTACTTTTTTCTAGTTCGACCGATTTTGATGATTCTTTTTTTGTTTGAAAGAGTATTTCCGTTTGATCCCATAAAAAAGATCTGATGAAGAACTTCGGAGATGGAGAACGGAACTCAGTTTTTTAGTTTTTGTTAATTTTAGTTATAAATTATCAAGGATAGTCAGTGGCAGTGGATACAGTTTGATGTTCTGTTAAAAAGTCGACAAAATAATTTGGTTGGCTGCATTTGTTTATTGTTACCTTTCTTGCTCTTTGAGTACATGTTGGCGACAGTTTGCAGAATGTCTGGCTGGGCCGCGTGTTGAGGAGGCTGGTCATTGTAGATCACTGACAATATGTTCTTGTCCTGAAAATAACAGCAAGAAATGTTTCTAGCTATCCAGCTCATAAATAAAGCCCACTGCTGGCCATAGGCCTCTTCCTTTTCACGCCAACCCCCTCGGTCTAATGCCAATCTCATCCATTGTCCTCCGCCCACATCTTCGAATTTGGTCTTCGGCCGAATGTCGACGTTGCGTCTACCATCAAGGAGTGAGATGCCTAGCATGGTACGCTACATAGCTCTTTGTGAAATTTTGATCTTTTCCATGTTGGCTTTAGTAAGCGACCATGTTTCGGCGCCGTACGTGAGGACTAAAAACAACGTCCCAGGCACTGCAGCGCCAAGTGGTCTCTTCACCCATCTATATAGTGTGTGAAGGTGCCACTGGACGCTGTATAAAATCATCTCAATACGTAGATACAAAGGCCTTAGTTACCTGGTACAGCGGCGCCAAAGTCCTGCCAATCATGGAGTTAGGGTCCCCTATGGACTTGTCCGACATGGTCCACCCGCCGTGCAGTTGGTCAGGCGTCAGATACATGTAAGCTACTCCTTTGCGGATCAGCGGGTTTAGGTGGTTCCGCTCCCGAGGCAGCTTGTACGCATAGAACCTGGAGTTTTGGAAAAAAATATTAGGAATAAAATATCGATATTGGGCAAATATTGGGTGAACAAATAAAAATTTCAAAACTTGAAAAAATAACTCCTTGTTGCCAGGGAGACTTGACTATGGCTACTTCGATTTTGATCATTGATGTTTTTTCATTAGTAGCAAAGGAACAACAGAATAATATGTTCATAATATTGCTTGAAACAAAGTTTTTGAAAATGGTGGTGGTTGGTAGCAATTTTGAGAACTAGAACGTTGGATCAATAATACAGAATTAGATACAGAAACCAAGTACAAGTTCTACAATCTAACCCTTGGACCCTGTAGTTTTGTGGCAATTAATCAAGTTTACCATTCTACTCTCCTATTATTTATTGGTCCTTAAACAAAGCTGAACTCATGGAGTGATTCACACTCCGGCACATAAAATGCGAAGTAGGTAATAATGACAAAGGAAGCGGCTAATCGCGTGTCTATGTGTTTGTTGTTGTGAATTACATACTTTTGTATAAAGTCTCTACCAATTTCTTTGGTGAATAGAGTTTTGAGTTTATATTTTTAATAGATGCTTTACCTATAGGTATGTTGGGTTTACAGACACAGCAATAAATGTAGACCTTCGCCGGTTAGATAAATATTACTAAAAATAAGTAGGTACAATTTAATCCTTTGCAATTGTAAATTTATATGATTCAATTAATAGGTATGTTCGCCTACTGCAGTCTTAAGTTGCAGAGAAAAAGGCAGTACTGTCATTCAGTCTCAAACCCTTCCCCGATCAAAAGGTACTCAAAGAGACCCTATCTTGCGCGATTTAAATGCAACAAAAAACATTTTACCTCAGTAAAAACAAAGTGCACAATTTACTCACCAGTCCACCGGTTCCCCATTCTCGTTCCGACATTGCGGCGACATACACAACCCGCCACTCGCGAACAAAATAAACACAAATAACAAAATACTCCGCATGGCTCGAACGTCCGTTTCCACCCGCGGTCACGCGCGAAATAGCTCTATCTAAAACCTAGGATGGGACACTCGGGTAACAACTAACAGAATCGGTCAAACAAACGCACAACTTCTCATAAAATTCAAATAGTAGTCACAGTGCTAGGGGTAATTTCACAAGAGAATACTTTCCTAGGAAAACAGTCGCAGTCTAGCGAAGTTGTTTACAATGTGTAACCGTCCATTACTATCAAGTAAAGTAAAGTTGGCAGCGTACGCGCAGGTACACGGATTACACAATAGCGTCATTCAAGTTGGCCCAGGATTATAATCCTTCCAAAAGGGGAAGATTAGATTGTTGATCGAGCGGCTGTTTGTGCATGGCTTTTGAATTTGGTGAAGTAATATTGACCGGTATTGACTTTGTGGTAGCTTTTGTACTACGGGGTGTGGATGTTGAGTCATATTTATCACGCTCAGCGCCAAAGTATCATTATTGATACACGCTATGTAGGTACAGCGTGTTAAAAGACCGCCAAAAATCTGTAAGGCATACCTTCCAACATTGTGTATGTGTACCTTACCTACCTATCAAAAATGATACACACTGCTGATGCCTTATGCCCCGTACCCGTGTATAATTTTTGATCACGTTTTCTATACCTACATTTCGTATGGGGTAAAAAAGCTCTGGCCTTTAGCAGAATTTTCTGATATTATATTTTTATGAGGAATCGGTTGAATGAACTCAGAGCTATGAATTTTTTTTAACTACTGGAACAGTGGCCTATCATTGATACAATATTGTCAAGTAGGCTTGGCGGTGAACGTTAAGTAACAAATAGTAATTAAACGTAAAATAGGACATATAATAATAATATTCGTCTTAAAATTAGACCACGGCGAGTGTATTAGAAATTTAGAATACAGGCCGTGTATAAATGGTATTCTGAACATATATTATGATCGATACCCATCGATATAAATACCCTACTAATAAAATATTGGGTGCAAATAAACATCTCACGAAAAAGTTAAATATTTATAATTCGTATAGTGTTTAAAAATAAAACATAGACGAGTGATCCCTTACGTCTATTGTGGAAGACTAGGTTTTGAGACAATCGATTTTGGTAAATTTTATACTAGTCTTGAATCTAGGGTAAAATAAATGCATCTTACTTGTAGGTAATATGATTGAGTACAAAATAACATAATAAGATGAAGTATGCCATAACAACAAAGCTCTGAAAGCGTAGCATAAGAATGTTAGGCAGTACATAAGGTTGTTATAACTATATGCATCTCGTTTTTTTTGTTTGTCGTAGAGTGGGATAGGTAGAGTTATAAACACATAGATACGCTCTAACCCATTCTTATGCTACGCTTGCCGATATGGTTCTTATTTTCTTAAATATTTTCCTTGACATCCTGCCAGAGATATTTAAAAAAACTACTTATTGTGTAGGTATAGGAAACATAAAAGTAAATAAAATATAATGTATCTTTACTTGCAGAAAAAAACTACTGATTGTGTAGGTAAAGGAAACATAAAAGTAAATAAAATATAATGTATCTTAAATCCTGTGTAAAAAGCTAACTCTGAAAGCACAGAGACAGATCTGCTTACAAAAATATAAGTTTTTCTATTGCCATCGCTTATTCCTCGTCCATAATAATAACTTTATGTTTCTAAATACTTACATATTTCATAAATATAATGATAAAATTACTATAAATTACTTAACAAACACCCCCAACAAACGGAAAGCTCGCAGGTCTCCACAACAGAATTGTTATAAACCCACGAAACTTGACCCAAAACCTTTCACTGCTGTGTAGGCATAGAAACGGCAGACTTTGTGTGAGATACATCGCTCTGCCTCCAGTAGGAAACTACCGCTTTAACATCGGTAAAGAAGTCCAATCCCTGCTTGCCACAGAAGTGGTTTGTACCCAGGAAACTGCCGCGGCTTCCAGAGAACGAAAACATCGACAGCGGCACAGGAATAGGTACGTTTACACCCACCTGTCCGACGTCTATCTCCGCCACGAACTTCCTCGCCGTCGCGCCGTTGGTTGTGAATACAGCGGTACCATTACCATAGGGGTTATTATTGATCAACTGAATGGCTTCGTCGAGAGTGTCGACGAAGAGACAGACCAGTACAGGGCCGAAGATTTCTTCCTTATAGCACTCCATGGAGGGTGTGACCCCGGTGAGGATGGTGGGTCCCACGAAGTTGCCCTTCTCGAAACTGGGCACTTTGATCCCGCGGCCGTCTAGCACGAGCTTGGCGCCCTGTTTCACGCCTGGGAGGGGGAAACGTGGCTTTAATAAGAATGTAAATCATGATGTTCTACTTAGGCCCCTAAGATCAATCATAGTTTAAACCAAAAAGGCTAGTTTAAACCCTATCTGTCGATTAATTTTCATACAAAATGCGAGGTTAAATCTCAGGTCTGAGTTTAAACTGTGATTGATCTTACAGCACTTTGCTTAAGCTGTCAGGACGGTATAGTCGCTGGGCATCTAAAACGATGTCCCAGGCACTGCAGCGCCGAGTGGTATCTTCACCCATCTAGTGTGAGTGAAGGTGCCCCTGGACGCTCTATAAATAATCTGATTACGTAGATGCAAAGGGCTTAGTTTTTTAAACTTGGCCTCAAGCCCGACTGTTATTCGTAAGGATGAAATTTGTTTTATGGAGCGCGGATAGCAGGACTTTTATTTGTGAGATAAGCCGTCGTTTGAGGAGCTAAGGATTTGGCAACCGCTCGGGCCATATCTGATACAGAGGATCGCTTTTGCTGTGCTGCATTATCTACTATACTTAGGTACTACTTTTGCACTTTTGCATCCGATAAAAATATCTCGAGGCGGTTTATTTAATTATGGAGTATATAATATTTTCTTAGGTTTGCACGAGCACTATACATAATTTAAACACAGATTTTAACGGATTTAACACTCGTTTTATTAACTTTTTACATTTTCCCAACGTTTCGAGACCTTTGCAGGGCTCGTGGTCGCGGTAGACTGAGGTGACAGCTGTCTTGTATGTCTTGTATGTCATTTGTTGATTGAAACTACCCTCGGTTATGAACATAATTTGACATTGACTACCCCCGTTACGGATACAAATTAAAAAGTAAAAAAGTATTTTTAATAACGTTCCTGACTACGGAGAAGAGCTCCCAGTGACGTGAGATCGTGTAGATGTGACCATGGCTCGAGGTTTCAACCGATGGAGGATCGGTTCCCAAACTGAGGGGATGTTCCAACTACTAAATTTGTTAAAATTCGGATATTTTTGAATTTCTATTGCCTCCCGTAGCAGACGAGGATGGTATCGGTTTTCCTTGGCCAAAATTTTAGGTTTATCAAAATGAATATAGTGGTTGGTTCCCTCGAGTGTATGTTCACAGACTACAGATGTGGTTGAGCGTTTATGTTTGACGTCCGCCATGTGTTCTTTAATCCGTGTAGAGATGTTCCGTTTCGTTTGGCCAATGTACGAGAGACCACATTCACAGTCGAGCTTGTAGATGCCTGCGTCTTGTAAAGGGATGTTGTGCTTGACAGGTCGTAGAAATTGGTTTATCTTTCTGGGTGGCTTGAAGTAAGACTTTATGGAAGCCCGTTTCAAGATATTTCCAATTTTTTCAGTCACTCCTTTGACATATGGGAGTATTGCAGGGCGACGCTCAACTGTGGCCGGCTTCACACGTTGTAAAAAGTTAATAAAACGAGTGTTAAATCCGTTAAAATCTGTGTTTAAATTATGGAGTATAGTTACGCAGTTGCATTAAGTAAGGTTTTTCTTGAAACCATCCCTAGTATGTTACTGTGTCCGCTACGAGAAATGTGTATGGGTCACACACAACTCACAGGTAATCTGTCTATAAGAAGGTACGTACCTGATTCAACGAGTCGTTGAATCCTCTCCTTAGCCTGCACGGAGATGACTGGACCCACGTCGGTACCGGGCACGTGGCCTGCATTCACCTGTTGGCAGAAAACAAACAAGGATTTGAGCTAACTTGATGAAAAATTAAAAATAAATATTTAATAGGAAATCGACGTAAGAAGTATTAGGCAAGCATAGCCCGTATCGCAGGGAACTGGAGGCAATTTATGTACGTGGTTACAGTCAGATGAATTATATGGATAAGTATTCTCAAGTAAGCAATTATCAATTTATGTACCTTCAACTCCTGAGCGCGCTTGACTAGGTCAGGGATCCATTCCTTGGCTTCACCTGAGGAAATAATTAAATGTTAATAGATTTGTACATTTGGTCCGGCGGAATGAATGACGGACTATGTACAAAAGCAGTCACAGAGCGGTGGTGGACGGCCTGTGGGCTGTGGGTAAGACATCAAAAAGGTGGCCGGGAAACAGTGGATGAGGATATCAAGAGACCGCGGAGGTAGATGTGACAGGGAAGAGGCCTATGACCAACAGTGGACGTCATTCATGGGCTGGATACTAGATTTATATTTGTAATTTGGGGATGTCAGATTTTTTGCGCCTCGAAACCTGGGCCCCTCGAATGTCGGTAAGTGTTGGACCGCAAGCAGCTAACTTTCGTTTTAACGGTCGTACACTCGTAGGTATACGATACCACGCGTTTCCCGATCAAGATGGCCCGGCCGAGTTACCTACAGCTCTATCCTCGTAAAATTATAAAATTATTGTTCTGTTTCATCGGCTACAGAAGGGAAGGGAAGACTCTCGATCTCTCTGCCAAGAATGAAACGCGGAAGGAGACTCGCCAACGAAGACAGCAATGCTCAGAGCCATGCTCCTAAATGCTGCTCCAGCGAACTGGTTCAGAGTATGCTCCTTGTTCCGAGTCTCTCGATAAAGAACAAGACTCACCAACGAAGACAGCGGTGCTCAGAGCCATACACCTTTGTCCCCGAATGCTGCTCCAGCCAACTGGTTCAGAGAATACTCCTTGTTCTGACTCTCTCGATAGAGAACAAGACTCACCAACGAAGACAGCAGTGCTCAGAGCGATGCACCTCTGTCCTGCAGCACTGAAGGCCGCTCCAGCCTACTGGTTCAGAGCATGCTCCTTGTTCTGAGTCTCCCGATAAAGAACAAGACTCACCAACGAAGACAGCAGTGCTCAGAGCCATGCACCTCTGTCCCGCAGCCCCGAAAGCTGCTCCAGCCAACTGGTTCAGAGTATGCTCCTTGTTCTGACTCTCTCGATAGAGAACAAGACTCACCAACGAAGACAGCGGTGCTCAGAACGATGCATCTTTGTCCTGCAGCACTGAAGGCCGCTCCAGCCAACTGGTTCAGAGTATGCTCCTTGTTCTGACTCTCTCGATAAAGAACAAGACTCACCAACGAAGACAGCGGTGCTCAGAGCGATGCACCTTTGTCCGGCTGCCCCGAATGCTGCTCCAGCCAACTGGTTCAGAGTTTGCTCCTTGTTCTGAGTCTCCCGATAAAGAACAAGACTCACCAACGAAGACAGCAGTGCTCAGAGCCATGCACCTCTGTCCCGCAGCCCCGAAAGCTGCTCCAGCCAACTGGTTCAGAGTATGCTCCTTGTTCTGACTCTCTCGATAGAGAACAAGACTCACCAACGAAGACAGCGGTGCTCAGAGCGATGCATCTTTGTCCTGCAGCACTGAAGGCCGCTCCAGCCAACTGGTTCAAAGTATGCTCCTTGTTCTGACTCTCTCGATAAAGAACAAGACTCACCAACGAAGACAGCGGTGCTCAGAGCGATGCACCTTTGTCCGGCTGCCCCGAATGCTGCTCCAGCCAACTGGTTCAGAGTTTGCTCCTTGTTCTGAGTCTCCCGATAAAGAACAAGACTCACCAACGAAGACAGCGGTGCTCAGAGCGATGCACCTTTGTCCGGCTGCCCCGAATGCTGCTCCAGCCAACTGGTTCAGAGTTTGCTCCTTGTTCTGAGTCTCCCGATAAAGAACAAGACTCACCAACGAAGACAGCAGTGCTCAGAGCGATGCACCTCTGTCCTGCAGCACTGAAGGCCGCTCCAGCATACTTGTTCAGAGCATGCTCCTTGTTCTGACTCTCTCGATAAAGAACAAGACTCACCAACGAAGACAGCGGTGCTCAGAGCCATGCACCTCTGACCCGCAGCCCCGAAAGCTGCTCCAGCCAACTGGTTCAGAGTATGCTCCTTGTTGGCGTCAGGCATTATCACGCCGTGGTTCTTTGCGCCCATGTTGCTTTGGACGCGCTTGCCTGCAAGAAAAATTAAGTTTCAGTCTATCGCCGTTGCATCGTTGTTGCATCGTTGTCGTGTCAAACTAGTCCGCTCTGAAGACCTAGTGCGGAATGTGTGATGTAGGCTCAATTTACACCGCCGCGGAATGGAATGGAAGCGACTTTTTGCAACATAGCATTGTCTAACATACTAACTAAATACGAGCCAAAGAAAGGTCGCGCGTCTTCTAGAGAAGCCTCGCGCATTCTCGAGAATGTATGCCATAAACGTTGCAAAAAATCGTTTCCATTCCATTCCGCGGCGACGTAATTTTTGAGCCATAGCTTTAGTACCTGCGGCAGAAGCGCGTTTATAGATGTGCTTTCCGGCGGCGTCCCCGCCCACAAAGGACACAGCCTTGATGTCGGGGTGGTCACACACGAAGTTCACGGGGTCGTGGGTGCCGTGGATCACCTGACGAGAGATAATCAAAAATAAGCAAATGTTGGAGCCATTTCTTTGCTTCAACCTTTGCTGCAGACGAGCAGTCTACGGGTGGATTATACGAAAAAACAGTATGACGCGCGTTCAATACAATAATGCGTTCAGGGTGCTGATGGGGCTGCCCGGTGCTGTAGTGCATCAGGGATGTTCGCCGAGGCACTGGTTGATTGTTTCTACACGACTATGTGCAAACGGTGTTCATCCCTGGAGCCGAGGTTACGGGCCAGCCCCAACAGTACCCTGCGCATAAAACTTAGGCCTTTGCATCTGGGTCATTTTCATTTTAAATTTTTGAGTGAGCCATAGTGAAAACAGACATCTTTAGACTGAATTTCATTATTACAACTAGTATAACGGCTAGATTAGTATTTTTATAGTACCGGAAAGCACTTTTCATGCCTTTAAATAGCAATTTAAAAAAACTATGCGTCATTGAAACCCTAAAATGTCACAGTTCGTGGCTGTTCCTTTTCCAGTTTTCATTATTATTTTATTTTCGATAGTCTTATTTTTGCCGGTAGACCTGTAGTGATATGTAACCCACGTTTGTACTTAATATGGCTTTACGAATACAGTTTTGAATCATATTATGGCTTTGTTTTTGGAGTCCTAGCTTACGGATAGTCTTGTTCCTTTTTTTTTTGTCACAGATGTGGTCCTTAGCATTTCGCACACTATCTCGGTATGTTATGAATTTCAAGCTCTGGAAACACTGGCGACAAGAAAAGCGAACATCAGCCATTTTGCTTTTTGCGGCAGCGGAACACACAGGAGTACTGATCCAAGTTGAGAACATGTTTTGTTTTGAATTCTGGAAAACGACAAGCATAACTCGTATTAGATGTGGCCATCAGCATTTATCAGGTGGCTGAGCGATCTTCACGACTTTTATAATTTGATAAGGTTTTGGTGTGTAAATGCCGTCAAATCAGTTTCGCGTTGTTAGTGTAGTTTTTAGGTTAGTTTATAATGGCCATGATGCAAAAATGTCACAGGTGTGGTTTTAAAAAGTTGTCACAGACGTGGTTTTATTCAAATTATGTACACACAATTATAATGAAACTAAGTAAAATCGTAAAAAAATAAACTTTATTTGATCTGAAATAATATCTTAAGTTGATAAATATTGATAATATTTGTTTTGACTTTAATAGAAGGACGAATCTAACACTTTTTTTATTTGCGAATAATATCCCAAAAGCTATGACGTTCGTAAAAATTACAATGCTAAGTAGTTGTAGGTGTGTTTTAAGTGCATTTCTAAAGACAAACGTCACAAAACTCACAAACGTGGTCGTGAAATGTACTGAATTTCTGTAGATAAGTCACAGACGTGGTCGATATGTCACAGACGTGGCCAAATTTTTTTTTCAAAATTTATTAAAAAAAATATTTAAGTTCATTAAGCTCTGCCAGATATACTGGTTAACTTTTGTGAAGGTTGTCCATCGAATTCGGTAAAAAAAACACACATCTGTAAGATAACATGCCAGAACACAACTTTTGATAATGACCCATCTACGTAATGAGATGATTTATACAGCGTGCAGTGGCATCTTCACTCACACTAGCTGTGTGAGTGAAGAGACCACTCAACACTGCAGTCCCTGGGACATTGTTTTAGGTGGAGTAGGCAAAACATTGTGAGGAAACCTGCGGCTTAGTTGGCTCCGCACGGGTTGACCTTGTCTTTCCTGTGGGCTAGGCCGACTAAGCTGTCAGGATGGTAAGGTAAGGTGCTGGGCCTATCAAAATGAAGCCACAAAGTATATATCAGTAAACTCGGAACGCTAACCACTCTCAGTGGGCACGGCGCTTTAGTACTTACATTGCAGACACCAGGGGGAGCACCGGCCTCCTTCAAGAGATCCATCATCATCCATCATCGTAGGGATAGTTTTTGGTAACAGGAATAATCTCTAGCCACCGGAATCATCTATAGCCACATGAATCACTTCTGGCTACAGGAACCATAATTATGTAGAGTGGTAGGAGTTAACTCACGTTACAGACACCAGGGGGAGCACCGGCCTCCTTAAGGAGATCCATCATGAGCAAGGTCGCGCCGGGGTCCTGCTCCGAAGGCTTTATGAGACAGGTGTTGCCAGTCACCAGCGCGGGCGGGATCATCCACAGGGGAATCATTACGGGGAAGAATCATACGTAGAAGCAAGAATTGTCTGTGACGGCAGGAATCGTCTCTAGAGGCAGGGGTCATCTCTAGCGGCATGAATTGTCTCTAGAGGCAGGAATAGTTTTTTGTCATAGGAATCATCTCTAGCCACAAAAAACATCTCCAGCCTCAGTAATCAGTTCAAGCGACAGGAATCATCTCTAGAGACAGGAATCTTAATTTGCCAAAGGAACCATCTCTAGCCACAGGACTCACGTGCAGCCTTATGGATAGTTTTTGGTCACAGGAATAATCTCTAGCCACCGGAATCATCTCTAGCCACATCAATCACTTCTAGCTACAGGAACCATAATAATGTAGAGTGGTAGGAGTTAACTCACGTTGCAGACACCAGGGTGAGCACCGGCCTCTTTAAGGAGATCCATCATGAGCAAGGTCGCGCCGGGGTCTTGCTCCGAAGGCTTTATGAGACAGGTGTTGCCCGTCACCAGCGCGGGCGGGATCATCCACAGGGGAATCATTACGGGGAAGAATCATACGAAGAAAGCAAGAATTGTCTGTGGCGGCAGGAATCGTCTCTAGAGGCAGGGGTCATCTCTAGCGGCATAGCTTTTTGTCATAGGAATCATCGCTAGCCACAATAAACAACTCCAGCCCCAGTAATCAGTTCAAGCGACAGGAATCATCTCTAGAGGCAGGAATCTTCACTTGCCAAAGGAACCATCTCTAGCCACAGGACTAACATGCAGCCGTAGGGATAGTTTTAATCACAGGAATAATCTCTAACAACCGGAATCATCTCTAGCCACATGAATCACTTCTAGCTACAGGAACCATAATTATGTAGAATGAGTAGGAATTTATGTAGGACCATAATTATGGAGGAGTTAACTCACATTGCAGACACCAGGGGGAGCGCCGGCCTCCTTAAGGAGATCCATCATGAGCAAGGTCGCGCCGGGGTCCTGCTCCGAAGGCTTTATGAGACAGGTGTTGCCAGTCACCAGCGCGGGCGAGATCATCCACAGGGGAATCATTACGGGGAAGAATCATACGTAGAAGCAAGAATTGTCTGTGGCGGCAGGAATCGTCTCTAGAGGCAGGGGTCATCTCTAGCGGCATGAATTATCTCTAGAGGCAGGAATAGTTTTTTGTCATAGGAATCATCACTAGCCAAAAAAAATATCTCCAGCCCCAGTAATCAGTTCAAGCGACAGGAATCATCTCTAGAGACAGGAATCTTCACTTGCCAAAGGAACCATCTCTAGCCACAGGACTCACGTGCAGCCTTAGGGATAGTTTTTGGTCACAGGAATAATCTCTAGCCACCGGAATCATCTCTAGCCACATCAATCACTTCTAGCTACAGGAACCATAATAATGTAGAGTGGTAGGAGTTAACTCACGTTGCAGACACCAGGGGGAGCGCCGGCCTCCTTCAGGAGATCCATCATGAGCAAGGTCGCGCCGGGGTCCTGCTCCGAAGGCTTTATGAGGCAGGTGTTGCCAGTCACCAGCGCGGGCGGGATCATCCACAGGGGAATCATTACGGGGAAGAATCATACGTAGAAGCAAGAATTGTCTGTGGCGGCAGGAATCGTCTCTAGAGGCAGGGGTCATCTCTAGCGGCATGAATTATCTCTAGAGGCAGGAACAGTTTTTGTCATAGGAATCATCACTAGCCACAAAAAAACATCTCCAGCCCCAGTAATCAGTTCAAGCCACAGGAATCATCTCTAGAGGCAGGAATCTTTACCAAAGGAACCATCTCTAGCCACAGGACTCACGTGCAGCCGTAGGGATAGTTTTTGGTCACAGGAATAATCTCTAGCCACCGGAATCATCTCTAGCCACATCAATCACTTCTAGCTACAGTTACCATAATTATGTAGAGTGGTAGGAGTTAACTCACGTTGCAGACACCAGGGGGAGCACCGGCCTCTTTAAGGAGATCCATCATGAGCAAGGTCGCGCCGGGGTCTTGCTCCGAAGGCTTTATGAGGCAGGTGTTGCCAGTCACCAGCGCGGGCGGGATCATCCACAGGGGAATCATTACGGGGAAGTTGAACGCGGAAACGCCTGGAGGAGAAATTCATATTTAGCAGAGTCCAAAGTGCAAAGCAGTTTTGCGAATATTTTTAAATATAAACTCTACGATGTTAAAAAAATGGAGTAGAAGACCTGGAAGACCCAAGATATCATGACTTGAGAAGTTACGCTATTTCCATGTACAATTTTATTTATTTTCCAAATTAGTTTTTCTCAGGTCGCCCTGCTCAACTCACTAGACTTGCAGAGGCGCAGATAATTTGTGTTAAAAGGTCCCCAAAAATTAGGGGTGGTTGGTGAAAACGGGCCTTAATCGCAGGTCCCAAAGCATTGAATTGCCACTTAAATATGAAACAGAGACGAAGCTTGTCAAGATAAGGAAATGTTTAAATGTAGGGCAAACTTACCAGCGCACACTCCCAAAGGCACTTTGTAGCTGTGTGTGTCCATGTCTTTAGCTATGTTCTGAATGCTGTCTCCCAGCTGAAGAGTTGTGATGCTGCAGCAGTGCTCAGTCAGCTCTGCATGGAGAAAGTTGTAATTAAATAATATGTGTGACACTTGAAAGATTCTATCTAAATTGTTAACTTATTTTATCCAAAAGTTGAGGGGTCAAGAGGGAAAAAACCGGTGCAAAAATAAATAAGCCGTATTCGCTTGAGTGCCATATCTACATTACATGGATAAGATATGGCGGCCTAAAACACTCTAGGATATCTCTCATCCGCTCTTATGACCTACACAGAGCGGAACAGATATAGTGTATCGAGCTATATACCTCGGTATGGCCGGTCAGGTTCGCCGGGCAATACTGCACCTTATGTAGAAAAGTCATAAAAACAAGTAAAGGGTTTTATTTGCCCAAACGAACATGTTGTCAAACATGTTCGTTTGGGCATTTTGTTTTATTTAAAACAAAATTAGAAATGCCTTTCGCTACCCTGCCGGGATCTAATGACAAAAGATCATTCTCCATCATCCATAATCGATCGATCGAGTCTCGGGTCTCAAGTGGAAATGGGCAGGACACCTGGCGAGCAGGGAAGACGGCCGGTGGACAAGGGCAGTGACAGAGTGGAGGCCGAGAACTGGACGGCGATCAGTTGGAAGACCAGCAGACCGATGGTCGGACGACATCGTCATTGCGGCGGAGGGTCCATGGATGCGAATGGCTAGGGACCGTGAGAGGTGGCGCGAGGGGAAAAAGGCCTATACCCAGCAGTGTGCAGAGGTGGGCTGATGATGATGATGATGATGAACATAGAGAGAGACTAACGTATTCCACGCAGGACGTCGCCCTCAGCGTCAGCGAGGGTCTTTCCCTGCTCCTCCGTGATCTTGGCAGCCAGCTTGCCATGGTTCTCTCGCAGGAGGCGGGCGAACCTGAAAGCGAACACGAAACGAAACATATTATGGTAAAGTTCAGCCATGTAGATTTAGGAACCTCTGAAACTTTCAATAATGGTGTCAATCTGTGATCTCTGTGACTGTTGTGTTTTAAAGAATAAATCTTCATTTAAAAACCGGTCAGATTCGGAGTGCAGTCCCGAGCGAATTTAAATTTTAACCTATCTTTCCTAGCTCCAGTGTTTAAGGTGAATGGTAAGGCATAATTAGCACCGCAAATGAAAAAAAATAAAGGGTATGATTTAAACGGCCGGCAGTATATTCAGGTTTTGGTTGGCTCTAAAATGTTTTTGGTTGACAAAAATAGCTAATTGAGCGGCAACTAGTGGCCAGCAAGAATAAAAAAAATGGTCAGCAAGTAACGTCATATTGGGCAGCTCCAAAATTGGTTGTACAGCTAATTAAGTATATGTTCAGCCATAAATGTAATTCAAAGGCAAATTGTGAGCTACATTTAATTCAGTTTTGGCAAGCTGTAAAACTATTTTTGGTTGGCGAACTAACATTGTTCTTACAGCAACAAATGTACGCAAAATCTGTGCTGCATTAAGCAATTGAAAATCATTTAAATAATTAAAGATTACCTACCTAACCTACAGTTATTTTATTTGGTTAACCAGGTAAATAAAAATATTATGAATTGTATATTTAAATCAAAATGATTTATTTACAAAACAAGGAACTAGGTATCATGTACAGATTATAAAAAAAATTGTTACTTTTGAGTATTAAAGGCAATAACAATAGAAAATAAAGATAAAAAAGCTAAGGTGCCAAATAAAAAAAAAAACTTGGTTATTTCTTCTTTCCATCTTCTCTTTCGTGACTATAGGTTCTAAGATTAAGTACCTACCATCTTTTTGTTTTTTCTAAAGCACTAACCCGTGCTTGGGAGTAATTTAAACATTTATAATAAGTTGGAAAAATTCACTCGGGACAGGACTTGAACCTGCAACCTCTCGCATACCGTGCAGCGCACCTACCATCTGTTTTCACTGCCAAAAATCTGTGTCAAATTATGTTAATCTTAATTCGTCGAATGACAACGCCCACACGCCATTGGCTTCTCGCGTAACCCGCTTTTCCAGTAAAACCGAACATCAATGAAGCTCATTTTAATTAATTTGCTAACCAATACTATAATTTGCAGACCCATCAATATTATAGCTTACAGATATAATTTTTGTGCTAACCAATTGTATAATCTTGCCGACCAATTAATTATTCTGCCTATCGTTTATTTATTTCGCAAACAAATTAATTATTAAGCTGACACTAAATGTTATTTCTTGCTGTCAATATTATAATTTTTTGCTAACCACTTATTGCGAATCATTTTGATTTTATTGCAGGCAAAAAAATTGTTCGCTGCTCAAATGAAATAAAAGCTGCAATTTCTTGCTGACCAAATAGTTATATTGCAGCCTGAAAATTTACTTCCAAAAATAAACATATCTTCTTTTTGGATGTGTTTTTGGCGGCGGCGGGTTTTATTCGTAGGTTCTAGGACCTGGAATCTAAACCGTGGTCCTAAAAATAGTTAAGCCTAGGGATTCTCATTTGAGGACCCATTTTGAGCAAAAAACGCATCCAAAAAGAAGTTTTTTTTATTGGCGGCGCTAGCTGTGCCTTACTATTAACCTTAAGAAAAAATAACAAAAAGATCTACGTCACTTACTTGAACATGAGCTGCTGGCGAGTCATGATGGTGCTCTGACTCCATGACTTGTAAGCTTTCTTTGCGGACTCCAAGGCGAGGTTCAGCTCTTCGGGCGTGGTTTCTGGTACTCTGTAAAAGTCACAAAATACACGTTATATTAATTGCATATTTTTTCACACGGTTGGACGTCATAAATATCTCTAGGAAGACGCACTAGAAAGGGACCAGCGCGACGTATAGGGAAAGCTGGTGTCTTTTGGTTGCGGAGGCCAAGATCCACTTTGGGTCATTGCTGAGCCATGAAGAATGAATGAATGGATTTTACTGCTATCATAATTTAATAACTCTGTACATAATACAGAATCTCACAACCCCGCAGCACGACACCGCGACTAAAGTTTTAATAGGGAGGGATGTTGACAGGTTAGTCAAATGTTAAGGTTCGCGCGCCTACATCTTATGCTGAATCTCGAATGTGAAACAATTTTATTTATTGTCGTGAACAAAAATTGTTGAATAAAAATTGCTCAGTTTACCTTCAAAATAAATAAAAAAAACTGTGAAAATTGTGCGTTTCACGCCACGATACTTTCATTGACCCTTAAAAGTCAATCATTTACTGTATAATCGAGTCGGTAACTACCTCGTTAATTTACATAACCGGTGACTGGGTTGACAGCACTTTGCTTTGTTAGGTATCTTTGTTGTTTCTAGGTAGTAATTGTTATTATTTAGTAGGAAAGATACTATTATGAGAAAATCATAGCGTAAGGGGCGTTTAACTAGCGCCACCATAGGAAATAAATCATAGCTTATTTTATAGTACAGTCAACAGCACGTAAACTTTTACATTTAAATCGCCCCAACTAAGTAAATAGAGTGAACGCGTGTGTAAGTAAGGGTAGACGTGCTGACGACTGTACGTTTTTGGAAATGTTGAACAATGAAAATCTCAGTTCGGACTAAAGTAGCAATTTCTGGGACCTAGAGCCGTTATTGGCTTAGGCTTTTGTTTTCTATGTCCTAAAATAGGTACCACCACAACTGAGATTGTCATGGTTCCACATTTCCAAAAAACGTATTATGAAATAATACGTTTTACTACGAAAATTATAAAGCAAAACTACTTTTGTTGAACCTAAGAATGATAGAAGAAAAAATATTAGGATTATTCTTAGTAGTAAAACGGGCCTCCCTAAGTGTTATCTTGCCTAGCAATTAAGACCAAGTTGTTATCATACTTGTAGGTTTGCACATCATTGAGCATAACGTGTGATGTGATAACAGAGCTATCTACAGCTACACCCAACAGAAGAAGTTGTAATCAGTGTGGCGTGTGTGGCGCATGTTGAAATAAGATCTTACATTTATATGGCCTCCTCGCGTTTCAGAGAATCTCTTCAGTTTAAAAAAATATATATTGGTATAATTTTTGTCCATTGATATATTTCGTCAGCAAAAAGACAATGGACCGCTGTATTTGTAAAAAAAAAACCGCATGGTTGCTAGTCCTCAAAATCGGTTGATTTGGGGGAAAATATTTTTAAAAAAGATTGTTTGTTTCGATAAGAGCAATTTTCCCGCAAATCAAGTTTTTTTTTGTTACAGAATAAGCACACAGATCAGCTTGTGACCCAATTTGGCGTGAATTGAATAGGAATAGCTTAGAGCTTTTGGACTTGGAGTTGCTTTTTCTTCAATCAAACTACGTTGGACCCTTGGACCTAATAAACCACATTGTTAGGTCCAAGGATGCTACTTAAAAAATAAACCAGATGGAATCCCCTAAAGCGCTTTCACACATTTGACACTGTTATCGGAGTCAAGATAGGTTTCAAATGTATCAAAGTAAAGTAAAAGTATTTATTTACCACAACATGGCACACCTCCCATCCGTCACCTCTTTGGTGGATTGAAACCGACCTGCCAATGACTTCGTTGGTGGCGGGGTTGGTGAGCTCGATCCACTTGGAGGTCTTCGAGTCGACATGCTGCCCGTCGATGTAGAGCTTGGTTGTGGGAGCCGCACTGCTGTAGCTGCGCCTGAGCACTTGGAGAGACTGCGGGCAGAGGGGAAAACAACTTAAGGGTGGACGATAGCAAGGTGGCGGGAAATTCAAAATTTTCACAGACTTTTACATTTTGTAGCTAAACTGAGCTATTTTTGTTCAGCGATTTTTCGTTCGCGACAATAAAACCGTATTCTTTTCATTATTGTAAACAACAGAACAACAATAATTCAGCCGATTATGTGTTCTGGTGTACGAAGCAGTGGTACTGCCCAAAAAACTTGTCGTAGACCAGAACACATAATCGGCTGAATTATTGTTGTTCTGTTATTTACAATAATGAAAAGAATACGGTTTTATTCTCGCGAACGAAAAATCGCTGAACAAAAATTTTGAATTTCCTGCCACACTACTATCTTCCAGCCTTAAATTGGAACATTTCTCACACCGCAAAACATTTTCTTGAAACTTACTGAGGGACGCATTTGCTCAATTCAGGAGTCGGACCCATATTTGTAGCCCAAACATGGTCTTTGTGCCCCTGGGCAAAAGATGAGGAATAAAGAAGAGAGAAAAAGATAAGGAAATAAAATTAAAATGGGACACTTACGCACTCTAAACTAAACAAAATAAATCTCTCTTTTCCAAAAGCAAAATAATAAAAAAAAAAATAGCCTTTTTATAATTAATTGTCATAGATGAGGCTTTGATGAGTTAGCGAAAAATCTTTGTCATTTTGTTTGGCCCAATTAAACTGCGAGTTAATAATTTACTTCTGACGTTATTTAACACCCTGATAAGAAAAGTATGATGTAAGTAACCATAGTTCAAAAAGGTCTACAGATGTTGATTACAAAAATCTACACATTATCCAATTTTAATTACCAATAGGTACTTATTTACATGACAAATTCATTCTCGTCATAGGCAATACAGTATCTGATCTATACAAACAAAGAAAATTTTAAATAGCTTTATTCCTGAAACACTTCAACTAAGAATTTTTTTTGCGTCTATTTTTTTTCATACTAACTAAATATTTTTTCCAATATTTTTTTTTTTGTTTTCGGCCCGAGTAAGTTATAGGAGTCGGAAGGCTGGATAGGTGGTAGAGAATCGACAAAAGCGCGCCGCGCAGTCAGTGCTGAAATGGTTCACAAGACAGCACATAGACACTTACACTTGTGCACTCTATTCACTTGCGTTACGTGCGTGCATTGCGTTACTTGACTTTGCAACGAAACTGTAAGCGTCTACGTGCTATGGTGTGGACAAATGGAAACTTTGTAAGAATAAGAAACGTTCGAAAAACTTTTAAAAACGTAAAAAGTATCGAGTTTTTCGAAAAGTTGTAGAAAAAAAATTTTTGGTAATCACATTAACATAGAAGTTGACGTGTAAGTAATAAAGCTATTTAAAATTACCCTGTATAGTATATACTGTGCTAATTTTGACACCTAGGTATAATTTTAGTGAAAAATATAGGACTTTTTCAGGGCATACTAGCCAATGAAGTGTTTAAATCATCGCAAAAAAAGGTAGCTATGTTGTAAGAAGCCTATTGTGAATCATTTCAAAACAACATTATGCTGGAATAGCAGTCCTAGAATAGAAAATGTAGTTTATGCTCTTTTGAAATATTCATGCTACAATCCACAATCATTTGATTTACTAAACAATGTGAGTAGGAAAGTAAAAATATGTTTTGAAACTAGCCTAATAAATAAATAAATTACTTAAGGTATAGTTTATTATGTTATTTAAGATTATTGGCAAATAAAGGTTATACAATTTTCATTTTCATTGTCATTTCATTTTCATAGTTTTTTTGTTCTTTACACACTTGAAAATAGAGGAGCTTTTATTAGTTGAAAGGTGTAAAGTGCTTTATGAAACTTTCATCATACTGAACACACACATTACAGCCTAACACACATTATACATATAGACTTGAAGGCCAACTTGTAGACACTCAATAGAGTTCTGAGAAGAGGATCCAAAGGGGCCAGACAACACAAAGACGCAGCGGGGATGCCAAGTCAGTTTGATGTCACTGTCATATAAAATGCATAGAAGCGACGCGACGCAAACGCAATACACACAGAAGAGAAAGGGTGCGGACAAAGCAAGACATCAAATCAAAGCAAAATGACATGCCCGCGCTGCATCCTTGCCCCAAGTCTCTTCTGTGTAGCTGGAGCCTTAAAATTATGTAAAGGATAGCATGGTAGTAACAAGATAACACACAGATAAAAAGATTAACATGGTTTAAGAGAGATTGATGTAGGTGGGGCTGTTTTGTTAAGCATTCACTGTCAGCTGATACGAGGGAAGATTATTTCCAATGGAAAGTAAGGAAGATCATTTCCAATGAAGTAAAATATGGGCACGATCCTCAGCAATGAGCCAGTCAGCATGCCTAGCGTGACAGAAAGCCATATCAAGCTAGATAGGGCTCACTACAATGCCTTCTACCACTCTTTTGATCTACTTAGACCTACTGACAGCCTTAGGTGAACCAAGCTATAGACCTTCATCTGGCCATTAGTGGTGAGCAGAGCAGTTCCTTGGCCATAGTAAGTAATTATTATGCCCTGCTAACGGGCAAAGGGCTTGCTCGCAAACTTGTTTTCCAAAGCCATGTTTTGCAATTTATAGCAAGTGGATAAATAACAAAAAATTGGGTAGGTGCGTCAAGTCGGAGGCGGGGCGGGTTGATTCCCTAATTACATACCTAACTATAACGAGACTAAACTGGATAGGGTACCTACTTAACTTCAGAATTTATATTCATATGGAGGTAAGTTACTTAGATGTGCTGTGTAAAGCTGTGAAACAAATATAGGTTACCTAATGTACGTTGTACGATATCTGTTTCTTGCTGATCAAAGAAGCAGTACGTAATCTAACAGTAATAGGGTACATAAGCTCTAAAATAGTTGGAGAGTTGGTACTTACTTCGGACTTCAGTAGCTTCAGCATCGTGCGTGTATTTATGGCTATTCTATGAAATTAAAGGAGTAGTACACTAACTAATCTATATTCGAAGCGGCTGTTGGGGGCCAACTGATTAAAATACAAATGTTCTGACCTTGAATTGATAAAAATCCAACTCGGTGATATTCAAAACAACACAAACAAGTTCATGTTTTTGACATTTGGTGGATGCGTTCCGAAACGACATAATGAAACGTTGGACTAACTGAATAAAACTGAAACGACTGTAAATAAAAATACGCCCTCTGACTCAGAACTTACGGTATTTTGTATCATTAACTTTAAATACTAATACATAAAAATATTATATTTTATGCGCTTATAATTAAATTTAGAGTGCATAAAATTTTTAATAAACATTCGGAACGAAGCTATTTAACGTTTCATTCTACGTAAATTAGCTTTATGTAAAGAAATAAAATTTAAAAACTATTTGCGTAATTAGAAACGCTATTGTGTTGCCCGGCTTAAATTAATTGGCAGAGAAATGCGAATCCGAACCTCTGTCTGCGAATCTGAACCAAAAGTTCCTGAAGCAGAAGATTAGCAAAATGTTAATTGTAACAAAGTATTTCAAAGAATTTTTAATAAATAAATTATTCAGATTACAAATTACACGCGTAGCTATACCAGGACCAGCTATGCAACGGCATTTAAGACGACGTACGTCTCACAACTAGCGCCGCCAATGGAAAAAAAATCATATCTTTTTTTTGGATGCGTTTTTAGCAAAAAACGCTCCTGCGATTCCTCAACGCGAGGCTTAACTATTTTTAGGACCTAAGGTTTGGATTCCAGGATTGGATTTCCTACGAATGCAATCGATTCTCGCCAAAAGTGGCCACTTTTGGCGAGAATCGATTGCATTCTTAAGTTCTAGGATCTGGAATCCAAACCTTACGTCCTAAAAATAGTTAAGCCTCGCGTTGAGGAATCGCAGGAGCGTTTTTTGCTAAAAACGCATCCAAAAAAAAGATATGATTTTTTTTCCATTGGCGGCGCTAGTTGTGAGACGCACGTCGTCTTAAGATACGGGTCTCGGATCGCTACGCTAGGTAGGTACGAATAAGGATATTCTTTGACGTACAAAAGCATAGGGTTCGCTCTAGGTACGCTGGTTAAACTTGATGCAACTTAGGTGAGTAGCTTGTCGGCTATATTATCGAGCTAGACAGAGCGCTGGAATCTCTCTTTTGTTCTAGGTTCCCGAAAGGGCCGGTCATGCTCACTCAGCTTGGCAGTAAACTCGACAGCAGGAAAACATGACATTTTCGTTGCAAAGTCATCCATAAAGTAAGTGCACACAAGGTTGAGGACGTGCAGTGTGTGACTGTACAAGTTTAGAATGCGGCGCTACCCCGCACGCTTCATGCTACCGAAGATCCTATACTGCGCGGCATAAGATTTTCGTAGGGTCGGCCACAATCTCAGATACCCCATGGCAGCTCTTATCGCGCGCGGCGCCAATCGAACAAAAAGGGGTATCTGAGACTGTGGCGGACAGTACCTACAATGAAGGCATATCACTGTACCTATATTTTGCTAGTTTTACCTTAATTCTATGTAGGTAGGTACATACCATACCTACCGCCCATAGCCATAAGTAGTTATCTATACCCAGCGACCATAAAATAACAAGAACAACTACTTCCTTGTTGGCAGTCGCTGTTTTGATAAGCTCACACTTGATCAAACACAGTTGCTGCCTCCTACCTAAGTAGGTACCTACCTATTAGACGCTACTACACGAAAACAGTATCTACTCAACTCTCTACATTTTGAAAAGAGCTCGTTAACACCGACTGAGAGTGCTTCTCATGCCTCTCGCGATTCCGTGGTCGAGATATCTATGGGGTTGTAAAGTGTGATATGCTCGCGCTCCCAGGCAAAAAGTTACACATCGCGAGTTCACAGTTCGGGGCGACCGTACCTGCGTACCTAATTTCATGACGATCCGATCAACGATACGATACTCAAGTTATCTTCGAACAAACATTAATACCTAGAGACATAATACACGATACGATACTCAAGTTATCTTCGAACAAACATTAATACCTAGAGACATAAATACATACATACGAACGCCGGATTGTTCAAGTACTCAGAGAACTTCTCTCGCTTCGCTCGCTCGTCGGTTTAGTTGGTTGGATGGAATGAAAGAAGAGGGCTGGTGGTGAGGTCTGCTAACCGACCTATTTCCCTCTCGAGGTTGAGACTTCGCTATGGCCTGCAGAAATGGCCGCCTGGGAAAGCATCGGGAGAAGACTGAGCATACGTCGAGATGCTAAAAGGGTTTTAGAGGAGCTCTATCAAAGTCCTAACTAGCGGAGTTACACAAGTGTGTGAAACAAATCTTGATTGCATATTGCTGATAGGCGCCGCAGGGCACCGAGGCTCTGATAAGCAGGTCGATGACACGAAGCTATCGGTCACATTCACATCCAGCGCACATAGACCAAGATTAGGCAGACAGAAGGCACGGGGCAGCAGCCCGTATTCTAAAAAAGAAGCACCGTAAAATTCCCATTTGTTTTTAATGTGTTTTTATTGTTCACTTCAGGGGGGTTATCCTTGACGCCATTGCGTTCATATTTACTTAATTTGAAAATTTGTTTCTCTTTTACATCGCATATCGTCTGTCATCCTTTGCTTTTACTTTGTATACTTCGTAATGTTTATTCAAAGGTTTACTATATTGTACAATGCCATTAAAAAAATAGTCTTAATTCGTGAAATATTGAATTTTGTAAATTCCGCCATATTAAAAAGAATGCGTCAGGGGTAGAGGGGCAGTAAGGGCTATTTTCCCGCAAATGAACCGGGGTTGACGGTTGACGGAATTCGTAGTTAGTAGGCCAATGTAATTATTATATTCTCTTTGGCTAAATCTTACAGGTGCCATTTCTTTCGGAGGTGGTAAGTATTGTGGCTTAGCGAGATTTTAGACTCGGTTTCAGAACAGTTTTGCATACAGTAGTAGGTAACCGGAAGGAATATGCAAGATTCCATTATTAGGTAATTAACTATTTTGGTCATCATCATTCCCATCTACAGCTTTACATTGCGTAGCAATTATGGCATCGATGACTGCTCATAGATAGGAAAGTAGAGTTCTATGACTCAGGACATTTTCTCTATGTAGAGTAGTAAAAGCTACATCCGGGGATCCTCCATGGCACGCAAATAAGTAAAAGTACGTACCGTACACAATATCCACCCATGCGTCATGGGGGTACCTATTTATCCCTAGATGTCCCCAATTCAAAGGTATACAAGTTTTACAAAATAGGCTCTTTGTATGTACCTAGTTACTCATCGTAATTTTCAGGCAAATTGAAAAGTGAGCTGAGTAAGCAGCCGTTCTGTAGTTTTTCATTGCGCGAACAGAATAAAAAATGCTTCACCGGGTGACACTTATTACGGCCGACATAGGGGCGAAAGTCATACCTAAATCGTAGATTACAAGGTACAGTCGAAAGCACGTAGACACTTACACGCGTAGAGTGCACGCGTGCGTGCATTCAGTTACGTTACGGGCGACTTTGCAACGAAAGTGTCGACGTGCTGTTGACTGTACCTACGGAATTAATGTTCGTGTTCTGTTTGCCTATTTAGTAACAATCTCTCCTTATCTGACTTAACATTTCAATCTCTATTTGGAGGAATTTAAACATTATTGTGAAGGCATATAGACGCCTTTCTTCATACCTTCAAGCTAGACTTGCTCGACCATATCACTCAATAGCGTCCTTTCTCTTACTCTATTGACATTAGTTAGCTAAGATAGAGCCGAATTGAATTATTATTTAAATTGATAATGTAAAGAAAAGAATAATTGTATGCATTAAATTAAATTAGTAAGGCCTCCTCCATCTCTTTCCATTTGTCTCTATATTTTGCTTGTGTATCCAGTTTTGGCCCGCGAGGCAGACAAGTCATGATTTAATCAACTAAACAATTTGTAATTTAAGTTATTTTTTTATTAAAAAAGAAACAATAGACTTAAATGTAAGTAATTTAATATTTTCTTAGGTTTAAATTATGTAAGTAATTTAAATTGAATCGAATAAAAAGTAAGATGTAGCCTGTAAAATTGTACATGTCCCACTAGCTGGGCAAAGGCTTATAAAGAGATGTCGGCCCGGTTCTCTCCAAACAACAGTGAACCGATCGCAAAACTTCTGCCTTGCACAGTAAGTGCCATGTAAGTTGTACCTTACTTATTTTTAGCCAGCAAGGATAACAATTCAGTATTCAGTTTGTGATGCAAGGAGTCAGTCTGCCGAGGTCGTAGCTAACGATAACCCCATCGTCTGAGTCTGGGGGACTATTTACCTTATATTTAGACTCTGCATCGGAAATGCAAATTTGTAGTTTTTAGTACTAGCTGAAAGTCCATATCCAGCCAATAATTTTCAGGAATCATGTGAAAATTACTCAAACTTGGCAAACTGTGCTGTATTGATAGATTCTTGATACAAGCCTCATGAACTGCACTCTACTTTTGTTGTAAAGTCGCCCGTAACGTAACCACGTTACGAGCGACTTTACAACAAAAGTGTACAGTCCGACGTGCTGTTGTGTGTACAGTGACCACTCGACTCGGTTTGCAGTTATGTAGGTCTAATGAATCGTACCGATTCGTATCTAATTGAACGAGCGAGCGAAGCGAGAGAAGTTCTCCGAATCTTCTGGAACCATCCGGCGTTTGTATCTTTGTATGGATGTATAAATGTTCGTTCGACGATAACTTGAGTATCGGTGATCGGATCGTCATGAAATTTGGTAGGCGGGTAAATGAGTCAGGTCTATAATTGTCAGGACTTGTATTACATCCAGCCTTGTGTATCGGACAGACGGAAACTGCAGCGGCTATGCTATACATTCATACAAGCGCCGGATTATTCAAGTAGACTCCGAGAACTTCTCTCTCTTCGCTCGCTTGTTCAATTAACTACAATCACTCGCTACCGTGATTCACGCGATAAAATGAGCGATCTCAAAGGAATTATTCCTCCGATTGAGTGAAGGACAAATTCGTCGGGAGAGTCAGTCCACCTTCAGCGAGGACGATGGGACGATGACAAACGACAATCGCGTGGAGCCACCTACATTGGATAAACGCTTCGCAAATTGTCTAAAGCAAGCCAGATTACTGCACGGGCATCTTTATGTGGCCGTCTGTGTTTTTTCGCGATATTTACTCCGACAAAACTGGCTGGAAAACGCCCGCAAATCATATAACTGGATGGAAAACGGCTACGCAAAAAAATATAATATTAAAAGAGTTGTTAACTTTTTAAACATGAAATGCGAGTGGCCAGTGTTGACTCGTTGCTGCTTCTGCCTGCCTCTGCGACGAGGCCTGCTTGCTATTGGCTACGTTAAGTTTGTAAGTACACTTTTGTTTTTATTGAGCTATAGTGGATGTCACCCCTGGGCCATACAGGGTCGGACTTGTTACCTTTATTTACACATGAGTTGTAGAGACGTGTTAGGGCAGGCTGTCGATCATCTTTAACTTAAACCTGGGTTACACAGTCTGGATTCAGGTGACAATTCCTGTTCTACATCTCGCATTGCTTGATGTTTGCAATAATTCAACTACATTCTGCTGCTATTGCGTAAATTACAGTCGCTCATTTTTACAATAAAATTACTCCTTAGGGATTGCTCTAAGAGTGCGTCGAATCGTGAAGGAGCTTTCGGAGCTTTTGGGTCCATGTGAAGGAGTCATGAAAAAACTGTCTCGTCCATGTTACATTGCAGTCGTTGCTTGCTAGAGTTACTAATCAATGTCATGTTGTTAAAAATACACAAATCAAAAGTGTCCAGAGATCAGGCACGTTTTTTGTTAGTTACTTACTAAAACCATTATCCGACACCTATATCTCGGCCGTCATCTTAAAATGTCACAATATCTTAATTTTCTGGTAAACCACGATATCTCATCTCTTCACCACTGCTATATTGGTAACGCCATCTCTTTTTCCCTCAGAGCCATAGTTTTTTCCCGAAAAGCAGTTTTATATACAACATATCAATCTAGCTAGACGCTTTTGATTTGTGTGTCACCGTCTCCTTTCCAGATATACTCAGCCTTCATGCTGGGGATCTACAGCTACGCGATCCACATAGGGGTGGAGTCGACCACCTTGTTCCTCCACGGCGCCACGGAGGATGTGGCCGCCGAGTTCTGTCTTATCCTGTACATCCTCGAGTTGGTGGCGAGCGCCGTCATGCTGCATGGTGCTCACAAGGTAACAAACTAGAACTCATATATTAATTCACTGTGCAATGAAAAACAGTGAACGACAATTTGGAAATAAATTTCCATCTTCACCTAGCTACGGATCGTTTTCTTGGAGAAAAAGCATGGCTTAAAACTCCAAAGATCTCTTTTCAATAATTTTAGAATGCTTAACATTTGAAACATAAAATTATAACTCTTGAGACAGAAGAAAGTTGAGTTTTCAAAACTCGGTAAACTCTCGCACTGACGTGTAAATAAAATTGTAAAAGTACTTAGCTAGGTAGATGTAAAATTTACCAAGTCTAGTTTATTGAGGAGTTCAAAACCGCCTGAGGTCTGCAGAAGAGTTGCAGAAGTTGTATGCTTCATCCATACAACCGTCTGCTTGCATAAAGTTTTTTTTCCACTAAGTCAGAGTGAGCAAGATATGTTTAGAAGGCGTAGACATTTTCGTATTTTAATTTTAATCGGAGTAGTCACACCAGAACTATTTTTATCGGTACTAATTGCTATGGTCAAGAGTTAAGATAGCATCGTAAAGATTTTGCGGTGGCGCTAGATGTTCATGTAGCGCATTATAGCAGGTGATAAAAGATACTTTGGGTGGTATTCAACTATTCATGAACGATACTTAAACTGAGTTCAAAATTGAACTCAGTTTAAAGTGAGATCAAATTATTGAACTCTGTTTAAATTCAGTTCAAAGTGAGATAAAAACTGATCTCTGTTTAACCTCAGTTTAAGTATCGTTCATGAATACCACCCTAAGAGTTGGTAAAGACGACAAACAAAACGGCCTCTCCACATTCACACCGCGCACCTCCGCAAACAGTGTTAACTCGCCACACCTTGCGTCGGTTTTCTATACAAAACTGATTCCGTCCTAGGTTTACGCGGCGTGAATGTTTTTCCTTTACATTTTCAGAAGTTACCGTTCTACCTGAGAGGCTGTTTCTACTACGGATTGGCGTCGACGGTCGCCATAATATGTGCAAAACTCGTTGAGTTCGCCGACGAACACGAGATGTTTATTGGCCAGCTGGAACTGCTGGGCTTCTGCTTTACTGGTATTTGTGAGTATAACCTTCTATAAAAAGAAAGTTCTGACTACCTCTTGCGAATACCTATTTCAAATGTACGGAACAAACGCTTTTTTCGTCAACTAGGTCCTCTATTTCAGCTTACAGACGTTCTTAGTTCTTAAGGCGCGCAGGAAATTAATTTCAATATTTTTTATTTTGGTTCAGTAGTTTGGATTTTACAACGTTTCAAAGATACGGTTTTATGACGTCACGCGACGGTCTGCATACTGTTGGCGGTCATAGGAACAAAACATTTTAGCGCATAAAAACAAAACTACTAAACCAAAATAAAAATTATTTAAATTAGTTTCTCAATATTGTCTAAAGATAAGATTAAGCCAATAACGGACTTTCGAACCAAAAACTTTGCCTTCCGAATTCCGCGTTTCGAGTTCATAGTTCTCAGATTTGCTTCACGAGAACTCCGCGTTCTGACAGCTTCAGGGTAAACGGTTCCAAGCAACCGCTTAGAAAGAACGCAGAACGCAGAACTCCTAACGCGGAACGCAGAACTCCGGGCACCTTACTAAAATATATTTTGAAAGTTTCAGTTATTCAGTTCTACATGCTGACAGTCCTGTGGAATCTGGTGAAAAAGCTGGAAAAGTCGGGATGCCATCAGTTTGAGAATCCACTGCAGCATTTCGTCTAAGCTACAGCTTAACATTATTTATAAAGCTTCCAAAGTAAAGTATTCTGTGATGTAAATTATGAGAAATATCCCGTTTTCTTTTTATTCATCAGCCTCAAAGTTCAGTGTTTTTTTTTAAAGCTATTACAAAACTCAGTAGGAAACCAAGTGAAAATGGCTTTCTGTGCGTATTATGCATGATGAATGACTCACAAAACACGCCAAAACTCAAGGTGGAACAACCTTAAAACAAACAGATACGATATCTTTATGATTAAGGTAGTTACTAGATAACTAATTTGGCTTTTAGATGACCGATAAACTGAGGAAAGTCTCATTGAAATTAATCGGTCAGTCAAAATTTATAATCTGTCATTCATCAGCGAACGGAAAAACATCGCTATCTGTCATTCATTACTTCGTCAAACTCTACGTTTAGCGGTCAAAGCAGAGTGAAATTAAGAATATTCGTTTTTTGTTGGCTAATCCTGAAACCTAGCATGGTATCAATCAAGAATGAAATCGCAGTAGACAAGATAAAATAGTGCGATAAATAAATGTCGTAACTGTTTGGCTGTTTGGTAAACACACGCCTACTCCTTCTAAAACGATATCCCAGGCACTACAGCGCCCGAGCTCACTTCAACCATCTACTTAGTGTGAGTGAAGGTGCCACTGGACGCTGTATAAACCATCTCATTACGTAGATGCAAAGACCTTAGTTTTTTTAGCTGCTAAGCGTACCAGCTGTTTAGGGTACACACAGACGTAACGCTCACCTCTCTGCGATCTACGACAATAATGCGTTACGTACGAAGTCAACGACCCGCCTATCGTTCGTTTCAGCCATAAACAAAGTTTATCGCACGCACCGACCTCTCGCACACAATACCTGCGCGACTATAAAACCTCTCAGTAATAATAGCAACGCTATTATATTTTTCAGCGCATAATGCGCGCGCGCACTAATTAAGGCCGCAGCCACACCATGCTGTGAATCACACTGTATAAGCCGTACCTACTTACAAATAGAGAAAACGTTTAGGATGATCTTCAAAACTAGCGTGGCGAGACTTTGATTGTATAACCTGTGTCAATAAAGGAAGGATTTAGGATGAACTTCAAAACGCTCGCCCTCTCGCTCTAATCAATACAATCAAAGCGAGACACAGGTTAATGACACAGGTTATACAGGGATTTTTTTAAATAGCTTTATTGCTGAAACACTCAACTTCTAAATGTGATCATTTAAAAAATGTTGCCAAGGCAAGACCTGCATACACCTCGCACTGTTAAAAAGCTATCAGATCTCATGTAGAGCCAAGCTTTTAACTCTACACGCCCTAACTCTACAAGCCCTAACTTCATTAACTCTACACCTTAGTCAAAATATGTGGCTTGGCCTTTTTTGCTTAGATAATTTTTTGTAGGGTTGCTGATGGAAAAAAATAGAATGACCCAAAAAATCCAAGCTTCTGATTGGTCGTTTTTATCCGAGTGCACTTTGATGAAATGAAAACGTCAACTAGGACTCAGTGCTCTGCTACTGAGCTTTGACTTTTTGAATGTGAAAACGCGGCTTGACAATCGACGCACCACAGCCGAAACCACTAAAGAAGAAACGTGTACCTAGCTTAGCATGAACCCTGGTTAGCCTAAGGTGAGATGATAGCAACGTGGCGGGAAATTCAAAATTTCACAGTTTTTTACATTTTGTAGCTAAACTGAGCTAGCTACGACAAGTTTTTTGGGCAGTGCCACTGCTTCGTAGACCAGAACACATAATCGGCTGAATTATTGTGGTTCTGTTGTTTACAATAATGAAAAGAATACATTGTTATTTCTGCGAACGAAAAATCGCCGAACAAAAATAGCTCAGTTTAGCTACAAAATGTAAAAAACTGTGAAAATTTTGAATTTCCCGCCACGGTGCTATCTTCCAGCCTTAAGTCAAAGCACCTGTGTCTATAAAGCTCTACTATGTAGATCAAAACAGTGGGATAGAGGTATCGAATCCCTGAAGATAATGGCGTTCATGCTACGCCAGCTCGAGTGTAACGGTATCTCGAGTGTCGAGTGTAGTGTAGAGTGTAGACGGCAAACGGCTCGACGGATTTGAATGTTTGGAATGGAGTTGGCTTAGACACCAAAATAACACTAGGCTATAAATTACTGTTTTTTTCCTGCGACTTCATCCACGCTGACATCGATAACGGAGAAGTGTATGGGCAACTTTTTCTCTGTAAGTTTGCGCGAAGTCACGGGTAAAAGCTAGTAGGTACTGCATAGTGCTACGTGCTAGGCACACGTACAGAGCTATAATAATAGAGCAGTGTCAGGCAGGGCAGTTCATCGCCATTCAATTCATGTTATCATCTGTTTAAAATTCTCTATTCAGATAGCTAGAGGTGCATGGGGCCCTCAGTTTACACGAATGCATGAAGAATGTTCCATTTATTTCCATCACTTGTACAAATATCGATATCGTGTGTGTGCGCAAATATTTATGTGGGTAGATGTGTTAATGCTCGTTTTAGGATTGAAGGAGGTACTTACGATAAATACCTATCTACCCAGCAAACGTAGCATACCCAGCAAACGTAGCAATAAGGCTGGATTAGAGCGTATCTATGGGTTTATAACTATTAAGTATCTCACTCTTTTGTTTGACGTAGAGCGGGATAGACAGAATTATAAACCCTCTAACCCAGCCTTGTGCTACGCTTACAGGTAGATAAGTATTATTGTTAAAAATGTTAAGGTGTACCTACGCGAGAAAAGATCCATTGTATTTCTCATCTTTTACTTGGGAATTAGTCTAGTGAAGTTATAGACATTAATCCAGTTGCTCCTCAAGTAACATTTCACATAGGTAAGTGACCACTCACCCACCGCCGCTGTCCTAAGATTTGTTTAGATGCACTAGAAGAGGCTTGCTTTGCTCAAGTCAGGATACGTCTCTACCAACATTTTACTACCTACCTAAATACTTCCTAGTTCCTACCTATTTGAATGAGTTAGGTACTTTTAACACCTTTCAACCTGCTTTACCATTTTTAAACTTTACTGTTATACACGACAGCACGTCAGACTACACTTTTGTTTTAAAGTCGCCCGTAATGTAACCGAGTAGAGTGCTAGCATGTAAAGGACGACGTGCTGTCGTGGTACGGTCGTCCACAATCTCAGATATCCCATGGCAGCTCTTATCGCGCGCGGCATAAGGGCGCCAATCGAACAAAAAGGGGTATCTGAGACTGTGGCCGACTGTACTACTAAAACTACGTTTAAACTACGTAATACCAACAAAACTTTTGCAAACTTATCTTTTGCGCAATGCACTGACTCTCATTGGTTATGCGGAGTATGCCGTAGTAGAAGGACTATACAGGGCGTCCCACGGCTATGCCACATGGAGGGAAAGTACCTTGAATATTGTAGATGGAACATTTTACTGAAAGAAGACATTATTTGAATTTAAAAAACAATTTAAACTGCATTCATAGATATCTAAATAATTACATGGTTGAATAGGGAATCGAACCCGTTACATGAGAAAAATAATTACCCTGTAGTTTTATCATACCGATCGAAAGGCATCATCATAAGGATTATTTTTTGCTAAATAACATAGTGTCAGAAATAAAAGGAAGACCATGAATTTTAACATTTTTAATACAACATTAGTCAATTTATCAATGAAAATCATAATAACAAAAGAACAAAAGTATGAAAATGAAACACATTTTTGAATTATTTCTTTATAATCAGCCAGCCGCATTGCGATGGACAAAATTTTACGCGTCTTTCGGCTCAGGATACGGCTCGATTTGTTGCATACTACCAGGCAAATGTTAAAATTCATGGTCTTCCTTTTATTTCTGACACTATGTTATTTAGCAAAAAATAATCCTTATCATGAAGCCTTTCGATTGGTATGATAAAACTACAGGGTTATTATTTTTCTCATGTAACGGGTTCGATTCCCGGTTAAACCATGTAATTATTTCAATATCTATGAATGCAGTTTAATTTTTTTTTTTTATTAAAATAATGTCTTCTTTCAGTAAAAAGTTCCATCTACAATATTTAAGGTACTTTCCCTCCATGTGGCATAGCCGTGGGACGCCCTGTATATCTATCGTCCATTCCACAGTTGAATTGCATATCTACGCCGACACAATGATTGCATGTCAGTCTGTCCGTCAGACATATTCCTGTCTGAATGATAACACTGTTAGATAAATTATAATAATAGGCACAGACAGTACTCTACATACAATGTAGGTATAGATAGACCGTCTGACACTGTTGCATCTACGTAATAAGATCATTTATACAACGTCCAGTGGCACCTTCACTCACACTAGACCAGTGAAGGGACCACTCGAAGTCAACATGGCGTTTCACCGAGTTTCACGTAAGGTGCCTGCTTAGAATGATTAATTACATTACAAATTATAAAATTAATGCTCTTTTTTTCTCACTTTTATGGATGCTTTTTATCGATAACGATAAATCATGGTGTTATGTGACATCTTCATCAAGGTAAGTCACATTTTTGGTCTCTTTTTTCTGCAATTTCGTTTCCCACATTCGTCATATCACAGCCGCGTTGTAAATTTTGCGTAGAATTCTATCCTGAATTCTATCAAAGATTGTATCTTATACTTACAGGGTATTTTGAATGATGCATGAGTTATTAATTTGACTTTATAGGCACTTCAAATATTGCCAAAAACTGGTAAGTTACTACAGTTTTACGGGACAGCTAAACTCTTTTACTCTACTTTTTCGCTCACCATGCGGTACAGACGGCTGTGGAACTGTCGAGGTTATAGATGTGTCCTTTATGCTAGTCGTGCTGATTGATGGCTGGTCGGAAGTTATTGTATAGTGAGTGACTAGAAGTAGAAGTGGAAAAATATCAGTTAATGACGGCGATATTCATGTTCTTCATGATTTTCTAAGATATCGCGTCGTGTCATGTGTCGCACTTCTAACCACACTTTACTATGTAAGAAGATTGATAACATAATAATAATAAATCGTCATAAGTATACGTATATCATATCATAAGCCCTAAGTTGTTTTTACGACTGCATGTGCGATTGATAAAGTCACGCCACTTCGTCTTATCACCCTATTGTCTTTCACATAAGTTGAATGAGTTTCTAGAGCCAATTGATTACGTCTTAATTTGTTTTAATGTACCACCTATTTATTTATATTTACCTAAACTTTTAAACATTAAAATTGTTGTGTCTGTGGCGTAAAGACAGTCGTTTGCCCGCCCTTACTGTCGACAATACTGTACTAGAGTCCGCGCTCGAAATGTCTGCGCGTGGGCAAAACTTTTACTGAATTATTGTACTGTCTATGTTTCGTGTGCAATAAAGTTTAATATCTAACTTCGTAGAAGGTTTATAGAGCTTCTTTGTTTATTATTACGGTCGGGATATTATTTTTCATAGCAAATTAAATTAAATACGCCACTTGTCGCGCACAGACTTATCGTGCGCGTACTCTATGGCCCGGTTTCTGAATTGAGAATTTTGCTAAGCAAATACTTAACTATCGTTCTGTCACGCTCTTTTGTGAGATATCTGCAGAGACGATACTTACCCATTTGCTTAGCGAATTTCTCAATTCAGAAATCCGCAGTAACACTACATTATTGCGTTTTGACTATTGATACCGGCAAAAAACGCGTGGGAAACTACCTAGTAGTGCTTCCTGTTTGGATGCCCCAGATCCAGCAAATTTTAAGATCCATTTACTTTCGACGACCATGACTATGGCATCCGTGGTCGCCATTGGTCGGGCGACTTTTGTTGATTCGGCAGGGGTTCAGTATGCGGACGACGAGAGAGACGACTGTGATGTGAAAGGTAGCGCGAGGGGAAAAATTCACGAGGTGTACGGCCAGTGACTTAGCTCTTTGAAGAAAAAGGGTTTTCCTAGGCTGTCGCTGATTATACCTCACCTGATTAATGAAATCTTTAGTATTAAAGACTAAACTATCAGTTTAGAAAAAATATTTGAAATAAAATGACTTGCAAAAAATAAATGCACTTCTTTGAGTTCTGCGCTGTAAGACGCGCTCATTGTTTCAAACCAGTAAAACTAAATCGTTCATGCTGTGCTGACCTATATTCAGCACTATCAATCTTTACATTAGTGGGTGGTATTATTGATAAGCTATCTTTATTTTTTGTCAAGCGTTAAAGGCCAGTTTACACTACAGCAAGAGCAGTGGCATGCAACAAAATCTTATAACAAAAAGCAAATTTTTTTGTTTTTAAGTAGGTTCCTAGATTTTTGAAAAAAATAAGTTACTTGTAAAACCACTGTGAAGTTAATCATAAGTGGGGGGTAGGTAATTGTATGAGGTAGCGGCCACCCCTAATGTCAGAGTTTCTAGGCCACCCAAATTTTATCGACAAATTACTTATGTAGGTACTTACAAACGTCGTGTACTAAAACTAAAAATTATATAGTAGACCGATCCAGTTGTACTGAAACATTTCGAATAATAAATTTTATTAGCAGGAAAGTGTACACCGGCCTTTACCCACTGACTTTATTAAATAGTGATACCTACACGGACATCCATAACTCTTTTTTTAATCTTTGCTTCTGTATTTGCTAGTTCAATATTCGGCTGCCTCGTAGGTCTATTGATAAGTCACTTGCTAGGTTACAACACCGTTGTGGGTTCGATTTCCGCATACCTATCTATGTAGGTATTGATAGAGTGCCCACTCAATGCATAACAAACGCCTAGTGTTTTCAATAGGCAATAGTTACGGAGCGGCACTAAACCCTAATAAAATTATGTAAGTAGGTACAGACTGACCGCGAAAAAAGGTCTCGTTGGAAAATCAGCAAAGTACCGAGGTATTATAAATAGGGACAAATAAAAATAACTGGCCATTGGTGGTCTCATCAACGGTACAATCCGATGAATTGGCAGACGTAGAGCGGAACGTTCGTCAGCTTGATGATCCATCGATCTAGGCCTCAAGTCTCTAAGATGTGCATAATGGTTCACCGTTCAGCAGAGTTTAAAATACAGTTTTTTAAATCTGGTTGATGATGTTGGTTATCGAATCTCGGGTCTCAAATGCACCGGGCAGGACATCGGCGAGGCGGGAAGATGAGTGATATGATAACAGATTAGGAAGAGGGGATCAGGGCAAGATTACAGTCGGCCACAGTCTCATATACCCCTTTTTGTTCGATTGGTGCCCTTATGCCGCGCGCGGTAAGAGCTTAGCTGCCATGGGGTATCTGTGGCCGACCGTACCATGGAAAGACAAGGGCAGTAACACATTGCCCGCCAGTGCGGGCAGCATGGTAAGCCCGAGATAGGCCCTTCTCTATGCAAAACTGTCAACTTGTCGGTCGGGCTCGAGTTGGCTCTACGCCAACATGGCGATGGAAACAAAAATACAACATTTTTATTAAAATGGCAATAACTACTCTATGCTCGACATGACCCTAATGTATTGCCATCTCAAGTCCCGCCTGCCATGCTCGCACAATAGACATGGCACGTCTGTCACTCGAGTTCGAGAGAGTGTCACACACAACGACCATGCTAAGCATACAGAAGCTGGACGAAAATCGGTTAGAAGACTAGCAGTACAATGGTGAGATGGCGAGAGACGTTAGGGATGGCGCGATGGGGAAAAGCCCTACTTACGTCACTATTATTTGCACCCAGCAGTGGGCAGAGCTCTAGTTGGGCTAATTCGTAATAATATGTTGGTGTTCCATTACCAGCGGATCCTTAAGCCTGGTCGACCTGTACTGTACGTAGGTACTCGAGCAGTCGATGTGTTACTTGGTTTACGTAAAGCAGGCCAAGCGATACGTCGCCTATGTTTATGGTCCTTTGTGCCAGCTACCTATTCAATGCAATACAAATCAAATGGCTTGCCGGCTACGCAATAAGGTTGCTACCTACCTCTTTTGATATACATACAATCATAGACTTATTATTACCTAATTCTAATTCTATGCATACAATACTTACAATAAAACTCCAAATAAGTAGGCAGCGGCAGTAAAACTTATACCTACATAGAATTTAAGGCTCATAGTTGGCCGCTTTGCACGCGTATACGAGGCTATACAGGGTATTTCAGAAAGGTCCTGTGACACTGCAAGGGGTTGCCACCAATACAATACAAGCAACCATCACCAATACAAGCAACTTTTTAACTTTTTGTCGACATGCAGACATATTATGGTACCTTTACCTGTTTTTTTTTTTTGGAGGTTTTGTGACATATTATTTTACCTTTACCTAGCTGACGCAAGGTACAGTCGGCGACATACTACGTTACCATTTTTAAACGATAGACGCACTTATAAGCCGTGTCAATAAATAAACGATATGTAAGCGTCTACGTTCTATCGTATGTACCTCCCAAACACCATTTTCCGTAGCTTATTATCAACGGAGTTTAGTAGCCGAGCTTTTTAGTGTAGATCTAGCTATGCATTATCTAATCACTCGACTGTACAAATGTTAGATAACCCTTATCGCCTCCATCCAGCAGCAATTATTGTTATCTAACCAGCCGAGGCCCGTATTTACTTTGGTACAAACTAGTGCTTGATAGGTGTGTGTGCTGACTGATATATAAAGAGTTTCTGAAGGGGAAAATGTTTATTTTTTGTAGGAAAAGGGTCCGCTACAAAGTCTACATGACATCGAAATACGAATCGCTAACGTCCATTAGCTAGCTCTATCTCATGCATTCTGGGTATTGAACTCGCTCTACCTTAAAGTAATCTGCGCGATGTCTTGGATCTCTACCGACACTTAAAAAAACCACCACAGATTCCATAAGGCCGGCCACATACAGACGGATTTTTTCCGTAACGGAAAAACGAATGGGAATTCCGAACGCAGCAACTGCATAGAAATTCCGGACAGAAAAACACCGTAATTGTGTGTGGTAGATCCCTAAACTTGTATGCAGTCACTGCGTTCGGAATCCGATTAGATTTTTTCCATCCGGAATTCCGTCTGTATGTGGCCGGCCTAATAGTCCGACACCACGATAACGCCCTTCAACTCAGGCGCCTCCCGCCCGCTTGACGCCCCGGCCGCCGCGGCACGGTTGGTTACCGCGATGACTATCTGAGGAGATTTTTAGGGATACTAGGGGTAGACGCGTGCGCCTATTAGACTTACCTACCTACTCAGCTGGATCGTGGCCTATTGCCACTGCTCTCCTTCCAGTCGCTTGCCTGACGATCAGGAAAGTCCTTGCCTTTCCTCCTTTCATAGTAACATATCTCTCGGAAAATACCCGACCGCTAGAAATGTAGAGTAGACACTACAGCTTCTCGGTGGTGGATTGAACAGCCTTCGGCATAATGCATCGGATCGGAGGCAACACGTGAGATGTGTTGTGGTTGTGGCCGTAAATAATTCAAATGTAAACGTCACGCTGCGGATAATCAGCTGGGGTGTTTATTTGTAAAACGCTCTCGGATAGTATATTATGCTGCTGTGTGAAACTTTTCTTCAATGAAGAAGTCGTACTTAATAAAGTTTAGGATTGGTAGTTATTAGGTTTTTCAACAGTAGAATGATAGAATCAGAGCGCATCGCCAGCCAACAAACAGTTTGGCGAGATTGTTTCTTAGTAATAATTTAAATAAATTTAAAAAAAAATAGAGAATAACGTCGACGATTTCGAATTAAATTTCCATGTCGAAGAACACGAAGAATTCTAGAACTAGAAGGTTGAAAAGAACCGTGCTTTTTGGTTACTACTCAGGAACTTACAGACTAAACAAACTTAAAAATTATCCACCAATATCTTTAAAAATCTAAGTAGCTAAGTGGGTAACGCAGTCACAGCAGGTAAACCTTTACATTTTCGTTGCAAAGTCGCCCGTAACGTACGTAACTGAATAGAGTAGATAGATAAGATAAAGATAAAAGGTACTTATTGCCTAAAACAAGAAAAATATAAATTACAATAGGAATAAAGAAAGTATGGTGTAAGGTGGAAGCTCCGTCTGTACCACGAACGTTCCAGTGTTCAGTGCGTTGTTCTTAGTGTTGTGATAAAACACCCATCATCATGAATATTATTTCCTTTGCTTCGAAGCAGAAAATTCCACGTCTCCTTTGTGTTGTATGTATTGTCTACTAGGAGGACTAACCACCTACTGAGATCATTTGAGCAGATGTCTGGCTGGAGTCAGGCCTTTGTTCGTCCAAGGGCAATTGGCCTGTCTGAGGTCTATCTATTCTTGAATGAATAGACTGTAGGTAGACAGTTGATGGGGTGGGGACTTATTATCTCATAGATCATCCTACGAGTACCTATTAGTAAGCTAAATAACGTCGCGTCATAATAAATGATTTGCCCTAATACACCGTGGAATTTTAGTGGTTTTAAAGCCAAAGGTATTTAGTTGCACTCGTGATTCTGCGCCAAATTCCAAAATTTTACATCAAAACGAGCAAAAAAAAAGGACTTCCCAATACAAACGGCTATCGGAAATCGACACTATTTGCATGGAGAAGTGTTTTTTTTTTCGCGCGTTTTGGAATGAAATTTTGTAATTTAGCTCAGAATCACCAGTGCAACTAAATACCTTCGGCTTTAAAACCACTAAAATTGCACGGAGTATAATTAAAATATCAAGACAAGAATAACTCAGATTATGTAGAGTACTTATTATTACATTTTGATTACGACGGTACAAACATTTGAATAAAAGGGGGGGGGGGGGTGGCGTTTCCACTAGCTGTTGCTCCTACTCGGTTCTCAAACTACAGGGTGCACTCTATCAATATCTAGTCAATAGCGGAACTTTAAGTAGGCTGTCTAATGATCAATACAAACAACTTGTACTAGGTGGCGGAAGAAAATGGAGCTAAAAAAATATCAGCTGTTCCATACAAAAGGTCAACTCAGAACTGCGCCAAATGTATGAAACAGCAGATATTTTTTTAGCTCCATTTTTTTCGAAAAAAAAAAATTTTAAAGTTTCTACTTCATAAACGCGCTCTTTCTTTGCAGCTCGTATGTTTTTGTAGACAAATTGTACTTACTTATATTCGCCTTCACCATTATACATTCAGCTAAATACGAATATGGTTAGAATGTGAATGATATTAAAAAAAAAAACATAATTTTAGAAATATATTTAGACTCCCTGAAACCTAATAGGACGTCGCTGCCCCTTTTTTCACAATGTGCTCAGACTAGGATCATATTGTACCTCCATAATTTAAAACTAACCTTTTATGAAGGGTGTTATTTTGTAAAAATAAGTAAAAAATACAACAAAAGGGATCAAAGCGAGACAAAAAAAAACAACAAAATTAAACATATTTTTGACTATAATTCAATAAAAATGCAGATGGAAATAAGGAAAACTTATAAGAAAAATGTCATAAACAAGCTTTAGCCTTAAATTTTGTCTTGTCCGTAAGAATATACGTAGTCAATTTTTTTTTGGAAGTTTATGATTAAGTTTACATTGGAATTAAATTAAAAAAATTAAATACTTAATTATAACTGATGTAGGTACTATAACATTACCCTAATGTCTATTATATTAAATGACTCATGATATATTACTACTTTAGGTTACATAATGTAGGTGTGTAATCTTTAGTACTTATATGTTGTTTTAAATACAAAAGGAAATTAAATAAATCAGCTTAAATGGTTTATACTTCGTAATGAACTGATAATAAATAATATTCGCGAACACTGAAATGCTTAAAACTACTTAATATTAGGGTACAAAATTATTATCTTTCCTTCAGTGGTCGGTCACCATGCTTACACTTATATCGAATGGAGAAAAACTGAAATTAGACAAATAAAAAACAAAAAAAAAACCTCTTTCTCGGTTTCTAGCTAGCTGCTACAAATTAAACACATAACCGAGATGGCTGAATATATCTTTAATTGATACAAAAAATCTATCATATAACAAAATATCGATGTATTGGCGCGAGGATGCAGTCTCTATGTTATTTGAAAGGTTCGAAAGCGTATCTGGATCTATCAGAATTTCTCCTAATCACCTACATTGGTCCCTTAATTAAAATCGAAACTTTGTTATAAATATAAAAATATCACACTTCAAATTCAAAGAAAAAAACTATATTCTAAACTAAACTAACCACTTATCTCCTGTCGAAGTACATAAAGTAATAACTGTGCCAATTTGAATATTACATTCAAAAAGAGAATAAATAAACATTCAATCTATCTCGATCAACTAAAAATTAAAATATTTTTTCATAGATTTTTTCATATTTTCGTAAAGTAGAAGGCACTCTGTGAACGCTTTTGTGTGTGTGTACGGACGCGGGGGGGTGAGGCTGGAAGCGCGCGGTCGGGAGGGGGGTTGTGGCCGCCCCCCGCGCCGCACCACTGCTATATCATATAAACATGCTTCATATATTATGTATATCGTTATAAACTTTATTACAGGTTTTGGTTGTTGGCCTCGGGAGTTCGGCGGGTCTCGGATTTCTGTCAGTTTTTGCGGACGCGATCCCGGCGCGAGAGGGCCCTTGGAGCGCGCGCGCAGACCGGGAGGGTAACAAAAAAAGGCAATCACGAAAACCACGAAACTGGTTTGTGTTCGCCGACGGTCCTCTCGCACGACACGACGCAAAACGAGGAAAAAACACGAGGAGCAGACGAAGCCTGCGCCGACGCACGGGATCGCCTCGTCTCTCACACGGGCCCGCCTGCTGATTTAGATCGCCGGCTCGAGGACATAGAGCTGGCTACGTGATACGCGTATTGTAAAACGTGCATGCCCTTTCAAGCGTTACGTTTCGAGAAAGGGGTGAAACGCGATACTCTGTGGTAGCAAATTCTTCCGAACCGACATATCGGTACGGTAGCCCGTTCTGAGAAGTTGATAGATGAGTTGAGGACAACCGAGAAGTTCGCCGCCGAGCCCCCGAGGAGGTCGGTTGTTTGTTACAGCCCGCTCCATCCGTGTGTGAGGTGTGTGGTAGTTAGTAGGTACTAGACACTGGAGCACAAGGGAGGGAGCGGGCCGCTTGGAGCACGCCCCGTCGACGCGGCCCCGGCCGTTGCGGCGCACGCAGCCACTAGCTACGTAACATTAATAAAGAGACTCGAAATAAATAATAAATTATTATCTTAAACCCTTAAAAATAGATCACGAGCGCCTCCCCGCGGCACGTTCCCGAGCGCGGATGGGCAGTACAAAATAAATAAAATGTTCTAGGAGCTAACTTTACAGAGACCACCGCTCGGCGGAGCCGCCCCGGGAACGTAAACGCGAGCTACGCAATAAATATCTAATGTAAGTGCAATTTACAAGTGCGTGCGCTGACAAACTAATATAGAGCGTTCATAACCACTATATTCACACCGCAAACTTTCGAGACGCCAGTTAACACTTCGTTTTTAAGTTATATATTACAGGGGTGAAGTAGTAAAGAGCATCGACAAACTGGAGATCATTCGTTGAGCGGGTGCGGGGTGGCGCGAGGCGCGCGGGCGGGGTGGCTGCTGGCCTGGAAGACGTCGAGAGGCACTTCGGTGACACGGATCCTTATGCTACGCTCGATAAGTTAACTTAGACTAGGCGGCCTAGGCGATGACGAGGTCTCCGAACGCCGACGAGAGGCGGTTGAAGACGGGCAGGCGCTCCTCCTCGGAGTCAGGGGTCTGCGGACGGCGGAACGCGAAGGCTGGCTGCGCCGCGGGGGATAGGGCCGGCGGCGACTGCGGGGCCATCGGGGAGTGCGGGGAGCGCGGCGAGCGAGACCCATCACTCATGTAGGAGCCCGTGGAGCCACCCGAAGACGACAGCGACGCGACCGAGCCGCCAGGGGACGAGGGCTCGCGGCGACGCGCCTCCTCGGCGTTGTGGACGAAGTGGCAGCGCGGCCCGTACGGGCAGAAGCCCACCGAGTGGAAGGTGCGGCAGAGCTCGGTCTTGTACTTGGGGTGGCGCTGCAGGTTGCGCAGCTCGCGCATGCCGTGCGCGAACTGGCACTTGTCCCCGTACTTGCAGACGCCTGCCTCCTCGAAGGGGCGGCAGAGCTCGGTCTTGTAGCGGCTGGTGGCGGGCGGCGGCGGCGCAGGCTCGCTGGTGGTGCGCTCGAGGCGCCGGTGGCTGAGCCGGTCGAGCAGCCCGGCGATGGCGGCGCGCTGCTGCGCCGGCACCGACGCAACCCTCGCCAGCGCCGGGTGCTGCTCCCAGTTGAGGGGCGGTGTTACGCCGCCGTTCGTCGGCACGCCGCTCAATGCGTTCGTCATCGTCTGCACTGGTCGAGATTGGTTCTGGAATTGAAAGAGAGGACGTTCGTGAGCTTTTGCCTGTAGGTGATGATTTTAGAGTGACACAAAGAATACAGTCACATTGACCTCGAAGATCCTAATAAAATACAGAAATAACACTAAAAGAGAGAGGTTTCGAAAGTAAACAAAGCCTGGTTCCGTTATCGAAGCTTACCCGTCGTAAGTCTTCCCTTTTCAAAGTTTTAACAAAAAGATCCTAAAATCGACCCTTACTTATTTTTTCTGCGCAGTCTGAGTATAGAGGACAATTCGAACCTTATTTCTTTATGTTTACAAGGCTGCACTTATCGCAGTTTCACAGAGTTCGTGCGTTTTTGTCTTGTGAAAAAAACGTAAACAATCTGGCCTGAGGGACCGGAGCGGGTACCTGCCGAGCACCCAGCAACAAAAAACACACCCCGGGAGGCTGGTTTGGTCGACTACCTGCACCAACCACCATCACGCTCTATCGAGCAACCAAAGATTTTCACTAATGGCCTCCATTCCACATTAAAATGCTTAATATTACCAATTAACTGAGCTCGGATGTGGTATTTTGTACTGCCCGGGGTGCGTCGAATTTTAATGGTCTCCGTTTATTATACGGGTCCCTGTCCGGTCTTCTATCATGAATAATTTACGTCTGAACGAAGATCCCGGGAAAATGATGCGATGCGTTATGCAAATCAGCGTCACATTTGTTTCCACGGTGCGTCGAACCTGGCTGGCTAGGTATCACCATAACAATGGTGGTCTGTACGAGAGGCGGTTGACATCGGCGGCGAGCACAATCGTGGTGATTGTGCACTATTGTTCAGCGCGTCACTCGCCGCCGCCGCAAGCCACGAGCGAACCACGAGTTCGGACACTGGAGTGTCGACAGCGAGACACAATAGCGGGTCCACTGTTCAAATCAGTTCAAGCTTCAACCGCTTATAACTTGTATTGGACGGCGAGGAATAATGTCTCCGTGCCATCCGACGACACCTCTCGCCTAGCGCACTATCACACACACCTCACACAGGGGCCAACGGTCGCCTCGTGTCGTGTTGAAGTAACAGTATTCTCACAACGTACCGGCGGCGGTGTCAGTATCGTTATACGATCACACGTATGAGCTGTCCGCGTCGTAGGGACTTGAAATAACACACGGCCTTTGTTATCCGCATATCTGGGGACTTCTGTCTAGGTGGTAATTGTCTTTCAATTGGCATTGTGGGTAATTCGAAGGTGGCGTAAAGGATAAGTCGCAATTGAGCAGGGGCAGTGGGCGAGCGGCGCGTGGTTTCGCAATGTTTTGCACTCCAATTATGGTGGTGCGATAGCGTCGCGGCGGCTCATGCGTGGTGCGCCGGCGCCGAAGGTCGGTCGACTCCAACACCGAGAGACGCGGAACATGAGCGCTATACATTATGTATGATATACTCCATCTCGTATGCGGCCCCAATCGATGTGAATGACACGTCATTGTATATTCTATTCGCCTCCGCCTCGTCCGGAGATCGTAAACACGCAAACACTTGTGTTTTGGAATACAACGGACAAATTATTGTAGCTTCGCCATCATGATGGGTGTTGTTGTAAGTACCGATAAAGCTTCGGATCTGATGTAAAATATTTCTTTTGTTGAAGTATTCATCAAGAAAATGCGAACCAGTGTGTTTAATTGAACGAACGAGCGAAACGAGCGAAGTTCTCCGGGTCTACTGGAACAATCCGGCGTTTGTATGTATGCATGTATGTATGTTTGTATGTATGAATGTTCGTTCGAAGATAACTTGAGTTTTGGTCGGATCGTTATGAAATTTGGTAGGCGAGTAAACGAAATTAAAAGAATTTTTAAGTTCGAACATGAGCCAAATCGGTCGAGGGGTTTCCGAGATATGGGGTTGTATAGTAACTAAAATATTTATATGCAAAGCGCGCGCGCGCCTGCGCGAATGTCGTAAGCAAAGTTACACATCTGTAACTGGGGTCGCGAGTTCATAGTTCGGAGCGAACCACTAGTTAAACCAACTCCGGGAAGGGAATTGGCTGGCTGTTGTAAACTGGAAGTATTCTATAGAAACGCTTTTTGTAACTAAACTAAAACTGTTCAACAATGGTTTATGCCCTGCCTGAGCGTACTGATTGAGCAGGTAGCAACAAAACACAAATAATTACAACGCCTCTACTAGTAGTCGTACACGGTATGATATGAGGCTATTGTTTCATTGTGGATAATGACAGAGTGATTGTGAGTAAAGGTTGCCTCCACATCTACATTATTTGTCCTTCGCCGGAGATTGTGAGTCTTGGTAAACATCATTTACGTGACTGAGCAGACCCAGTCGTGATTTGCAAAATCCGTTCTGTGAGGCAAGGGATGCGCTACCTACAAAGTTTAGATAGCACTGATTACGGAACAGAAACCAGTTTACAGAGCCCGCACGGACGAAACAGTCTAACACAAACCAGGCTATGGAAAACGAGTACCTAATAACAAACGACAAAGGAAAGTTACCGTTGTCCTACTCCCAAAACGTCGAAAAGCGAAACGGTGCAGGGAATTTATTGTAAACAATATATTGCTGTCTAATGAAACAATATGGAGTTGTCGGGTTGCCGGCAACTGGAGGGCCGTCAAAGGCGAAAGTGTAGCAAACAAATGAGCTGGTGCATGCAGCGCGGGTGAAATGTTGCAGGGAAAAGCGCAGAGGTTAACTCGGTGGCCGGCTAGTGTCGAAGGAAAACGGCCGGCGCGTAATTAGAGAGTTATCAGAGCGTAACATTGGTTAAACGCTGCTTTCCATCGGACGTTGCGCCCGCGCAACCGAGCCCCAGGGAAAATTGTAATCACTGTCGATTTCAAATAACTGCGGCCGCTGCGTTCGAAACTCCTGCGGAGTTTGCGCCTCGCGGACCACGATTGCAGGCTGTTTATTATAATACCATATGTTTAACGAGCTCGCCGTCAACAGTTTACACAGACCAGGGCAACAAACTGATCCATTCACGGGTGTTTGTTGATACATTTTAGGGAGTTTGACTAGGTGATATAATAACGTCAACAGAGGCACGGGTCGTGGATGTGTGCGAGCTCGGTTAGCGTCCAACTATGCTGTCAACTGGATGGACACGACACTACGTGTTTGTGCTGCTTATTAGCTCCAACATCCATCACAGCCTACAAACACAACATATCATCTAAGAAACACGATATATTGGCGTGAAAGAAAATACAATTTTAGACGTAAATAATGCCTTTCACGTGGTAGTTAAATTGAAATGTGAAGGCAAAGTCGACTTGCGCAGTGACACTCCTCTTCTTGACATTGACAGAACGTCATAAAAACAACACGGATTTCCGACGATGACTGATAGTCGGATAGTGATTAACGACCTTGTAATGATTTGTGTGTTTAAAAACTTGTTAACGTTAATTAAGAAGTCATAAAATTGTACCCACAGCACATCAATAACCTAGCAATGAAGCTTAACAAAGCACATCCTAATTATGCGATGGTATTGCAATAACTGTAACAAAAGTAATACTTTAATGACAAAACAAATTGCAGTCGTGAAGGAAATAAACAAGTGATCATTTACGAGAGTATTTAGCTGTATTCTACATGGGCATTGCGAGGTGAGTCCTTGAGGGCAACGACATCATCTCTCGAAACAAAACATAAAATGAGGCGCGGCACCGAAACGTACGGAGGTGCGAATATAGGTACACACGACAGCACGTCGACCTTTACACGCTAGCACTCTACTCGGTTGCGTTACGGGCGACTTTACAACAAAAATGTACAGTCTGACGTGCTGTCGTGTGTACTTACACCAAATGCATTATCGCTTGCCAGAAGGCTTTCTCTGGTCGACGCACTCGAATCCACGCATTCTGGGCATTGATTACAAACTGATATAAAATACAAGTCGTTAAACTTATCTGCGTGAGGTCAACCAACTCGCATACCTACGTATAATATCCTTCATCGGTAATTTTTGTTAACGCAAATAGCGCATGAATCAACACATTTTAGTCTGCGGTTATTTCACGTGAACTTGACTGCTGCGAAATCTTCTTAGCCATGCAAAATTGAAGTGGATTAGCACGATAAACAAACTAACGAATTTGTTTTTCACTTCTGCAAACGCTGCGTTATGCACATTTACCTTTAGGTAAACGCAAATTATTTGTACGGATACAGATTCAGTTTTTTTGAGTTGCTGGGAGTTACAATAACTGATGTAGAAGTGGGAGCAATGTCCAAGTAAAAACAAACATGTTATATTTGACATCACAATTTGTTTTACATTGCTCATCTTAAAACCACATGTTAGAATTTTAACAACAAATTTATTCTGCGTGCAACAAGCAACATGTCTCTACTGAAGACGAAGCATTCATATTATTATTGCAGTTCGTCCAAACAAGTCCCTCAAGCTGATGTCGACACAAGAGAACTTGTTTTAATTAAACGTTAATTGCTTTTAATCGAATGGGTTCTATATTTAAGTGAACTTATAATGATTTTAAACGTTGGGTCACCCACCAGCGCCCAGTAGAAACATTAACTCTTTGGTCGGATGCTGTTATTATTGTCATTAAACGAGTATACGATAGAGTTTTTATTAGTGTCATGTTTCACCAGACAACAGGCAATTAGATTCATGTAGATGCGGAATAAAAACACGAACACGACCACATAAAGTGAGTAATCGTGAAGAGTGTCATCGAAAGTGGTTCATTTCTCTGAGTGAGGAGACGAGGGTCTTGTCGATTGTAGCCATCACGTTTATTGAATGATTGCGCGAAAATTACAAGTTGGAGACATTACGCGGCCCCTCCGCGTCTAGTGGCTCCAACAACCTTCCAATAATGGCAACAACCTATAGTTGTCATGCACTCACTCACAATAATAACTCGTTTCAAAGGTCTCCCAACCTTTATTCTTTGTTAATTTTCCTCCTATTTTGATTTGCTGAATTTGTATTGCTCATGTTACTATACGATTATTACAGTCGTACGTGTGTATCTTAGTAACCTACAAGAACCCACCATACTGACTACGAATTTGTCACATTTCTCGTGGACATGACCTGAATGCAATCGAGGTGAATGATTCGAAAATCTTAGGTCTTTACATCTGTTGCATGAAGATGCTTTAATCTATCATCAGATCTAGGGGTAGATGCGCTTTTACCTACCCTAGCGGGTTGACTATGTATGTATGGCCCATGGCACTTTATGGGTGCGAAACATGGACAATGACACAGAGGGAACGGGAAAGGCTGGAAGCTTTCGAGATGTGGTGTTGGAGGAGAATGGAGAGGATATCTTGGACGGAAAGAGTGTCAAATGAGCAAGTCCTGGAAAGAGTAGGGGAGAGGAGAACGTTGATGAAGACAATAGAATGCAGAAGAGGAAAGATGCTAGGCCACTTGCTACGTCACGACAAATTCATAACCAACATAATAGAAGGAAAGATAGAAGGAAAGAGAGGTAGAGGAAGGCCACGGAGAAGCTACTTTGACCAAATTAAAGAGAAGGTGGATGTCGTGACGTACCAGGCTGCAAAGGAACTGGCCTGTGATCGAAGTGCATGGAGAATGCTGCACCGACAAGAGGATAACTCTTAAATGTAATGATGAGCGGGTTGACGTGAGTGCCGTAATTGACCTTGGATAAGCCTAAAACTGCTTTGGTGCTGCTTTGCTGCTGGTTGTCTCAGAAGTTATTTCTTTCGTCTTCTTCTTTATTTTCATCAGACCGTTTCTTAATAACGGTTTGGTGATCTGTTTTTGATCATCTTTGGAGCGTTGTCAATTAATCTCAAACTGCAAATAATATTTTATGGTGATGATTCTACAAGGTACAATGACTAATTGAAATGACACATTCACCACTTGATTACAAGTCTAAACAAAGCCGACCTTAATGCACTGTTTACCTACTGCTAATGTAAATAATTTTGCGCCCTTTGCAAACAATGAACAGAAAAAGTAGCAGCGTATTAAAATAATAGTAGTCGTCAATTACGTACGACAGTGCATTGCTCTCCCACCGAGCCGAGCTAAGAAATCAACTGCCATATGAGTCGCATGCGGGAGGGTGTTACGAATTTATGATTAACAAACCTTATAAATAGCTAAATGTGAATTTTATGGAGCTGCCTTAGTCACACGTTTCAACACATTCGCTCGAATGTCTCCAGACCTTCTAAAAGGAGAGCATCTGATTAATTAACGAATTGTGTAAAAGTTGACACAAGGTAGCGCAATTCATTTGAGTATTGGTCAGAGTGTCGAAACTCTCCATTTGAATGCTGTAAAGGCGAACTAAAATCGCTCCGAATGTTCAAATAGGCAGGCAAGCATGGTATTTGTTTAGATGGCGAACGTTAGATGAGTAAGCCCGGACGCGGCGCGTAAGGTTTGCATTCAGATGGGGCTGCGAGGTGTGTTTGCAATACGAGAACACCGGCAATGGTAAATGTCGATTATGAGCCGATGTTTCTTGGCAACCGCTTGGCAACAACCGGAGGCGAGAGCCATTTAAATGATAAAGAAGCAGCGAAAACCCGCGTGATTTTCCATCTGGTTAGCACCGTGACTCTAACAGCGAATGATTTTTCGTTAGGGTTCATTGACTGCGTTGATGACATCACATTACTTAGATGTTCTGTACATTGTTCAGCGTTTCACATTGTTTTGCTGTCTGTAACTATCTGTGTTTCCACTCGTAATCGCCTATCATTGTTGACACTTGTTTTTACTTTTGAACTCGTGCAAATCTTGTTTTCGTCGATAGAGCCGAGTCACGCCAGTTATCTGTCATCTGAAGCATACAAGGTCCAGTAAAACGAGTCTACCTCCTTCATGGTGGTCAGAGCGACGATGGATTGCCATATTGGTCGGTTTGGTTCACGTGTTTAACATGCGCGCGGGCAAGCTCGCTTGTTTACAGCGGGCGAGGTAGAGCCGTGGAGCTATAAAACAAAGGGCTGCGTTCAGGGCGTGTTTACCCCTCGGTCACTCAAAGCGGAGGAAGCACGTCCCCCGGTCGGGCCGCTTTTAGCACCTCCTTATTTATAGACGCAACAAACAGGCGCTGCACCAAACGCCGATTTGCAGAAACGCAAGCAAACAATGTTGTGGCAATAAGTTTTAGCCCTCGCTTCACAATGTCATGCTATGTGGCTCGTGTGATTTCCTCGACCCATAAGAGCAGTTATGAGGCCCATGACAAGGTATATAGTGCTCTGTGCGTGGTCATTAGTGGGGCAAGCAGGCCTGCCCTTACGTCAGGCGTATATCTGGTTGGTGTAATTCCTTTGTCCGTGTATTTTTATCGTCGGTTGCCTAGTTAGTGGTTGCGTTAAGCTAGCTTTCCCTACCAGCTTATTACGAACTGGAACTTCAAGGTTTTAGACTACGATACTACCCAGTTACACATAAGGACTAAGGTTCAAAGACTCTATTGCTGTATGTGGGAGGTCGTTTACGATTATGGGCCTGCCCTGACATCAGTGGAATGAGAGGGTTCGATAGAGGCAAGCATCTTTTTGTTCTGTCCAAACCTATGTGGACAGTCTTTCAACAGAATAAAAACAAAACTATAAGCTGGTAGCAAGGCTGGTAAGCCGAAGTACCTAATATCTTATGACAGTACAGTCGGCCACAGTCTCAGATACCCCTTTTGGTTCGATTGGCGCCCTTATGCCGCGCGCGATAAGAGCTGCCATGGGGTATCTGAGATTGTGGCCGACCGTAGGTCTTGCACATCCGAATACATATAAAAAATGCTTTAACAGACATTAATAGGAAGAAAGAATAGGGGGCAGAATATTCAATATGGATTTTCCTGGGGCACAAACTACAAGAATAAGACATTTAGTGATGGAATGAGCAAGCAAAGAAAATTACGGAACATGACTTGTTTACTAAACACTTAAATGATTTCCTGTGACTAATTCAACTTAAAACACCATGATTTCGAGTAATTATCGACCTGTTCCAATGAAAAGACGTCAACGTTCTGAAGATAGATAGATAGATAGATAGAGAACACTTTATTGTACACAAGAAATTCATTTTTTACAAGAATTTTCTGAAGAAGAGATGGCTTCCGTTAATTTACATAGGGGTCGAGGTCAATGATATTGGCCAACATTTTACTATACATACTTAGATTAGTATTCGTAAGAGCTATTAAAATGTAAATTCCATTACATAAGCTGACAGTGACAGTACAACTTACGAAGGTCATTTAATTTTGTTTACCATCGAAGATGGATTCGGGTCTCACCTGGGAACAAAAAGAAAACACAACGTTAGAACAAAGTTCAATAAATTTAGATGCTTAAGTTAAGGCGCCGTGCATAGTGAGTGAATCGCTCGCGCGCAAAAAAAAATGCGCAAAATCGATTCCTGTATCAAATACATTAAACAAATCGAAAATTTTCACATATCAAACCCTAGAATTAGGCGAGACCTATCATCTAAAACAGCCAGTTTCGTGTTGACATTCATAAACGTTTTGAAGATATTTTGCTTTTTCAAGTAAAATATCTTGCAATCTGTTATGGATATCAACACAAAACTGGCCATATTAGATAGGTCTCATCTCAACTAATTCTAGGGTTTGATATGTGAACATTTCCGATTTTTTTTGTGTATTGATACAGGAATCGATTATGTGCATATTTCTTTGCGCGCGGGCTAATTCACTAATAACTACAACATTAGCAATAGTCGAGTCCGTCAAACTATTGCAATACCTCCGCAGGCCGTCAAACTATTGCAGTATGTAGAGTTTATTTGGTCGAGCCCCGCCCGGCCCTTATATTCGAGATACTCTCCTTGAGTACCTACCTAATTTATTAACTTTAGTTGCTTACTGAGATGAAGGTCATGGATATGGAATACGTAAACTGTCCGTTTAGTTGTATGTGGTGTTGGCTTCAGTCTGAGTTTAGTGTTGCCAACAAACAATAGGCATTGTTACCTCACCAGTAAAGTTGCTATTTGTAGGGATCAGTGATGAAGTCATTGTGTTGTATGAAAGTATAATTATTATCTCGTGCAAGTCAATTCGAGGTAATAACAGCGTTAATTCCGCTGCAGATTTACTATCATTTAAGTACCACGGGTCTGTTTGATGATCACATTAAGTTACGTTGCTGATACGAGCAAGATATCTCGTTTGCTGAGGATCGAGCTTCGATTTAGTGTGCGTGGGAGAGGTCATTGGAGGTGAAACGAGGGGAACGCGTGAAGGAGTATCTTAAACTGATTCGCCAAGCCAATTTATCCAGCTTTGTGTCGCTCGTTTCAGTGAGCATTCGGATTTTAAACTGGAATGCTACGGATGTTTACGGGAACGGTACATTTGTTTGCATCATCTGGAAGTATCGTATCTCTGACAATGACGCGTTTTTTAAGTTGCTGATCCAGAGGAAGTTTTTCTTACTGAAGATGGATGACACACTCGAGCCATCCATCGTTTCGAAAATACCTCATGCATGCTTGTTCATATCACTATGAGTCTATTATAACAGCACACGGCACACATAAACTGGTTACACACAAGTTGCGAACGCGGTTCCTGTAAACATTGGAAACATTCTCGTAAGTCACCAACGTCAGTCACACAAAGCAACCTCTCGGCACCAATAATACCAAATGTATACTATTCCCGCCAAACAGTTGCGAGAGTTTCCCGCCAAACGGTCGGGCTCCGTGGCTAGTCGAGCCGCTGGACCGGTCTCCATTGAAAGTGACAGCACTTCCTACAAGAAAGTAAAACCGAGCGCGCGGGCGCCGGTATCGCCCCGGAAAACTCGCTGGATTTATTATATTTTATGGACCCGGACAGTGTAAGGAAATCCACTGCGCTCGGTGCGGGTTAGATTTGCATTCGGCGGCTTAAAATATATGTGGAATCCAATCAGCTAGTCAACAGCATCGGCCATGAATTTGGATAAAAATACACTTTACACTTTACAACTCATGTATAAACAGGTTTAACAAGTGGGATCCATTATCAATAATCACGTAAATTATTGTTTTTCAGCCTGATTTTGTGAATTTTGTTCCTTCACAACCTCTGCGGTTAGCGCAATGCAATGACTGATAAGGAAGGTTCTTTCAAAACAAACATTTCGTGTGAGTACAACATCATGTCATGTGTTATCCTCGAGTAACTATGTGGGCTTTATAAATACAACCCATAATACAACTACAGACCGTTAACCCATTACTAAGGGCGCGGCGCGAACGCTCTCAAAGGGACGTAAAACCTACGAGTAATACAAAACTATTTAGTGCTTATTAAATTATTTCTGTACTTAATTTCCCTGTAAATATGTTCAAAGTTAGTATTAATTTGCAGGTAATGTAAACCATAAAAATGTATACGGCTTTTGGCAAAACATAGAGCTCAATTTATTTATGACCATCTTTTTTCTGTTATCTATCACCTATGTTTGATAAATAAATAAACTATTCTATTCCAATACAAAGCTACATTTTCTTCAGTCTGTGGGTTTTGAGTGATATTGTGTTGAGCGAGCCAGATGCCAGTTGGTTTGGATGCCGCCGAATAAAGCGTTGCTCATGTAGTTTTGTGTTTTCTGTTAATTCGCTATTGTTGTAATGAGGCATGCATGGATCTCTGAGGGTAGAATTAATTGTCGTCAGCAGAGCTGACGAGAGCTGACGACTATTAATGCCACCCTGAGTTTCTAATAACCGAGTTAACCTCCTAATATTGAGTAATGTATGAATGTATGGTATGATCCGACTGTGTCCTTCGCCCGGAGCGATATCAACACACGATAGTTCCCACATTTTCCGCTCCCAGTTGTTGTAGGCTCCGCAATTAAACGCTTTGTCTACGTGGTAACTATCGACAATACTATGCTAATCGTGTAACTATGCGTCGCTATGGTAAGGGTTTCCGGGGTTTTTTTTTAGTTTTACAGCTTTGTACGTACTTAGTTTGACTTCCGAGGTGCATCCATCTACATAGTATAATCCCGACTTAAGCCAAATGTTCTAGTTTGACCACGAAACTTACAGTGGAATATCAAAGGAAGCTTACACCTTAAAATACTTACAGTTAGTTGCTGTGTTCCGAGTCGAACTACAACACAAACCATATTTGTGGTGTTAAAATACCTTTAGGCCCGGTTTCTGAATTGAGAATTTTGCTAAGCAAATACTTAACTATCGTTCTGTCACGCTCTTTTGTGAGAAATCTGCAGAGACAGGACGATACTTACCCATATGCTTAGCGAATTTCTCAATTCAGAAACCGGCAGTTAGTCATCTAAATAGAAACGAGAGCAACAAACAAAATAAATTAGTTCTAAATAATGAAGGAAGGATCAATTTCGGCCCATAATTTTTCGTAATAAAGCTATTGTCAGTAGTCCCGAATGTAAAACACGCGAATATCGAAAGAAAGGAGCAAGTTCCTTCGTTCGTTAAATGCATGATCGAGATTCGACACTCCCGGGAATTAGCCTCCAGGTCTTTGGCCGGCTTAATGGAGCTCGCTGATGCTACAACTCTGCGGACGAACTTTAATCACCCAGCCGTTCTTTAATTGAAGGCGACTTAAGCGGCTACACAACGCGAAAGTCCGGTTGGGTTACATGATTAACAAGCGAGATTGTTTTAAAATGAAAATAACAAAACATGCTACCTATATATGCTTTGACCGGGGCTTACTTATATTACAGACGGAGCTACAGAGTAATATTCTTCTTAAAGTACCATCTCCTACTTGGCCATCTGTTAGCTACGAGTATATCGTCTTTTGGAGCTGCAAAACGAAACAAGGAGCTCGTGGTTTGTTCAAGTTGTTGTCAAAAAGTTTTCAAGCAATGTTTGGGTCTTCCAGGCCTTCTTCTGCCTTGGATCTTTCCTTAGTTAGATGATAAGTCGTGCTGTTGTGCAATAAAAGTAATATGCATAACTTTAATAGACAGAATATAGCTTAAAAATCCAGAGGCCAATGAAACCTTCAATAACAACAATCAACAAGGTAAGAGGAGAAGTTGGATATAAAATTAAGTAAACGAAAAGACACAAACATACGTAAGAAATACCTAAATGAGAAACCATACTTATTGTAGCGCACTAGACATGTGTAGGTAATGCTTGTAATATTACAAAAGACATATTACACAACGGTGTCATGAATTATTACACATTTCACGAGAGAATAAAGCATGGCACATAGCATTTCATTACACTAGATGACATGAAACATGACACATGGCATTTCATCATACTGTACGTACTGCAATTAAAGTGTGCTGAAATGCCATGATATCATGTTTCATGTCTGCAATGAAGAAATTCCATGATGTCATGTTTCATGTCTGCAATGAAGAAATACCATGATGTCATGTTTCATGTCTGCAATGAAGAAATACCATGATGTCATGTGTCATGTTTGGTGCCATGATATAAGGTAATATCACGCGGTATGAAATGTCATGAAATATAATAATATCATGACTTCGAAGTGCACTATTTCGCGCATGTCTATAGCTCACGAGAGTGTAACATTTTCTGAAGTAGCAGAGCTACGCTAGGCGCGTTGTCGCGGCGGGTTTCGATCAACGAGGCAATCGGGGCCACTTGTGCTAATGAAACACTTCAATTGAATTGGGGGCTTTAATTCAGCGACGATGTTTACACGATGCGTTCGTATACATACGTATATTCGTGCTGCGCATAGTTTATGTGTGGATGATGCCGCTTTACTTTTACGAGAATACGGCGGAGCAGAACCGAAAGTAACCGAAACGCAGTTTACAGTTTGTGAGCGCCAGAAGCCCTAAAGTAATATGGCAGACTAAGATTCGGTTTTGGTCTACTCTTTCTTATGATATCTCTATGGCTAGCGTAAGCAGAGTCCTACTGCCGGTTTCTGATTTGAGAATTTCACTAAGCAAGTACTTAAATATTGTTCTGTCTCTGCGGATTTCCCACAAAAGAACGTGACAGAACGATAGTTAAGTATTTACTTAGTAAAATTCTCAATTCAGAAACCGGGCCCTAGTCAAGTTAGCCCGGCCATCAGATATTGAGTTCAGTCTATCTAACACCCTCCTTCCTGTCAATCACCTCAGGGGATTGTATCAAGCACATAATGCACACAACAAACGCGAAGATATCTTTCCAACAAAATTCATATACCTCCTTACATAATGAATATCTATCTCACGGTGGTATAGCTGAACCTACAGTGGCTAGCGGAAAACCACTGAAGGAAACAATAAGAGCTAAATATAACGTGGAGGTTTACATTGTCTATTTGCTCGTTATGAAGAGAGTTTCCTTCGTTATTTTATATTTTAATATAAAGCGCTACTTTACACATCCGCTCTCAATTAAAAACATGAGGTCATAATTCGATAACAAGGCCAGACACAGCAACAAAAACTTCACAAAATTTAATTAACCACATGTATCTTTGTTGGATTTGAATCGAGGCCAAATTTCAAATAATCTCGAAATAAGTTAAGTTATTATTTTATAACAACTTTTTTGGTGCCCGTTTCATAAATACAATTTTATTCATTATGATAATTATTCGATGTTCATTGAGGGGTCGGTAAGTGAACAAACCTTTTTTGTAACCTTCCTCATTGTCAAATCGGCTACGCAATATAGGTACATAGAATTGTCATTAATTGTAGATAAAACGTGAACTTGTTGGTATGAATTCCACCCAGATGATAACAATGATTTGCCAAAGAACCATGTAGTAACATCAGTATTGTATTGAAAGTGGTGAGATAATAGAAATGACATTGTAAATTGAAAAACATGTGGCAATCTGGCGAAACCATCTCGACTCCGGCCGACCACTCGAATCAATTTCGTTTCGTATTCAAACTATCCCGTGGCCTTGGTTTCTAATTCATGGCTTATTGATGTATCGAAATAATTCATTTCAAAATTAAACACCGCCACAAATTATGGCTTAGCTACAGCTTGGCTGACCGCACACATCGTCTTATGTGGTTGTAGATTATCAACAGGCCCTATGGTGATTTATGTTGCCTACCTACTTAGTTTGTCCTTGTACGCAACTAATGTTCTTGTTCTCTTTAAATTTCCATGAATCAAACATTAGGAATTTAATAAATGTTTGGCTTTCAGTTTTGAACAATGCTTACCTAACGAATGGATACTTACTTAGTTAGTTATCTATTGTTCATTCATATTATGCAAAGTGTACTATCAAATTACCTAAATAAATGTATTGATGCTTTGAACACGTGAATACACAAGCGGAGGGAAGTACATACAGTACAGTACAGTACGTTTCAGTCGGACAGTGCAAACAACGCGGTTCTTTGACGAAGACTGACACGATAACCTCCGCAGGTTTGTTTGCTAGTTAAACCGAATTGAAGTACCCTTAGTACCATTGGTCAAGATCGATACCGAGCAACCGTGAACAGTCAATAGGCTTCATTAATGAATAATGGTCACGTTTATTCACAACACATTGAAGAGCAACCTTCAACGACGTAGGGTGTTCCTGACCAAACTGACGTCCCTGTGACATTCAAGGAATCAAGCTAGGTACTACAAAACAAAACCGAACTCAAGAATAAACTTCCACTTTCCTTTCACTGAAAAAGAAAAAACACTACCAAATAACTCAATAAAAAATAGCTACAATAAAACCCATTTGAAAAGGCGAATAATGATTATTCAGTCACAGAGTACAATAAGGTAAATTGAAGGAGAGTATTAAACTCTCAGTGAAGAGTCCAAATTCTTCTATTTCCTTATACGATAGGACATCAAAGACGATTGTCAAAAAAACAGTCTGCCTCTATTATTATAGATACCTACAGACAGGTATCTTCAAAAGCGCGTCATGCTTGACCTTGAAGCAACCAACATGGAGTTAGCAATCCAAATATTAATTAATTATTTATGAAAGACCAGTTTGGTCACTTCGTCCGACGTAGATGTTGCGGCTACATGTGAATCCTTCTCTCAGAATTTGTCGGCATGGGCAATAATGCAAACGATTTCGAGACACGAAAATCGATTTGACGTGCACGCAGTTTTGATAAAAGATTATTGTTTTTTGTGGGCGTAGTAGGTATGTAGTTTTATTGCAGCTCAATGAGTTCAAATCATGCCATGGTCGACAGGTAATTTGTGTAAAAATATCTAAAAACAACTTTAGGAAAACCAAATAGCTGGAAAACGGATCTCGTCATCTCGTGTAGAATCATTCGCACTTGCCAAGACCTTTCTACTGCGTTTCATCTTGGGGTTTTTTCGATACAATGTGGCAATGTCGCAAGTGCATGACAAAGACTAGTTAACTGTTCCGATGAACGCGTGATGTCGTGCGCTGCTTCGACAAGCCATTCGAATTCATTCGATGCAATTAGTAAAATGTGTTATAGAGACATTAGAGTGTGAGGATCTGCGGTGCGCGCGCAGCAGCAAGCGTGCCGCACGCGACGCGACTCTGGCGCAGGATGTCGCAATCACGGTGCCCGTCACGCGACAACCTTAATCTAATTCGCTACAAAGGGCTCGCACCCATCATCATAGCAATTACGCATCACGAAAATTACAAGAGAAATCACCACACGTTGCGGATGCACGTTAGAATTGTAAATTATAAGGTATCTAAAAATTCCTGCCCCGAAATTGCAGCGCATGTTTGTGGAGTATTATTTATGGGAGACGCCCTAAAGGTGTTTCATATTATTTTAATTGCTCCTTCATTTGCTGTCGAGCGAGACACGGCGCCAGTTGCGCAATCCGAATGGACGGAAACTGGCCATTCTAGCTAGTAACCTTTGGCTAGTGGAAGGGCTTTCCACGATACGTCACGTCAAATGGGGTTCACGGTGTGTAATTAGCGATGGTTGTTTATGTGCGATGGAACCCGGAAGCCGGCGAAGCGAGCTGAAGGTCAGCGCGACGGCGAACGGCCTTGCCGTAGGCTGTGCCACTTTCTCTTGCTGCACCGAGCTCCCACGTGCGTTACGTAGTGAGTTGCCGACTTGCCGCCGCCGTCGGCGTCGTCGCTTCGCAAAACAATACTTTGTTCCACTACGGGCGGTTACGACGACGCACTCTATGGAACAGCTGACATAATCTCACTGATTACTCCACATCTATATACGGCTTTTATGAGGACAATTAAGATTATATTTTAAGCGGCCCACGAGATCTTATTGTGAATAACAATAAAAGACAAAGAGTTGGGCCGGCGATTATTGTGTTGTTTCGTGTATAGAATGTCATGCTGGTTTTCGTAATCGCGCTTGGCCTACTTGGGTTGCTTCTTACTTTCGGTTTCGTTGGCTCTGAATCTCTGATTGTACGTTCGTACCAAACAACGCTGTCGATGAAAGATCAATAATAGATGATTCACAAAAAACTTCAGAGAATTTGAGTCAGAGAGATCCATGTCGGAAGTCACTAATCGTGTATCGAAAGGTGAAGGTGAACACGTGTGAAACCGTAGACAGTTTCATTCAACAGGTTTCCGAAAGTCCCGCACGCCTGAATTATTAGCTAGCATAAGCACATAAACAAGATGTCATTACAATGTTTGAACTTATAATCTGCACGGGGGGAAACGTAAATTCATCAAAGGAAACGGTGTTTGCGCAGTTTCGCGATCTATCTAGCTGATTCTGTATTGCGTACAAGATAATTATTACAACAGACTCGAGATTCTCACCTCGAGGATCTTACTCAACTGCAATTAAACTACGTGATCCGACGACCGCTGTCATTACTTAGGAAATTAAATAAAGTCTCGGAGGAAACCTTTTGAGACAATGCAATGCAACCCAACGGACATTTTCACGTACAATAATGGGATCTTTGTTGTACAGGTACATTATTTTCAAGGGGTCACAGTTTTGAAACGATTTACCCAAGAGAACTTTACTATAAGCACCGTAAGTGATATGGAGAAATTTTGCCATGAATTGTCTTCTGGTGAACCTGAACTCGAATGTTGATCTCTCTTTACATTTAAGGCATATTCGTAATTTAAATATATTTTTTCTGGTTTTGTTTTAGTTTTGACCTCAGACTCGGAGAACACTAGGGCGGACTTGCGTCACTCGAGGTTAGCAAACTAACTCCGAGTTAACTTGACATTTCCATACAAATTTTGACGTTAACTCAGAGTTAACTCGCTAACTCTGGGTGACGCAAGTGGACCTTAAGCTTCACTATGAAATAGAGATCAGAAAGCTGGAAATCACATAACAATTTCAGGTTTGTGCAAAGTTACATTTCAATTTCAACACGACTTGGACGTGGATTAGCAACTCATCATTGAACATTAAAATAGCAACGATTTAATGTTCAACTCCTCATCAACAATGTTGTTCGTGACCGAGATGAATAAATTGCTAATTTGAATGCATTTCATAGCGATCGCTTAGCATTTTGAATACTAAACAGCGTTGCGGTGGATCTACAACTTGACCGCCAAAATATAGGCCCCTTATGTAACCCCACATATAATTAACACTTTGATTTTGTGGGTCGCGCTGAGGTGTGAACTCGACATCTATTCAAATCTAGTGAGCTACGAGGTTACGGCGTGTTTGCTGTTGGTTTTCTATCACCTGTGGGATAACACATAGACCTCAGCAAAGGCTGTAAAAAGTGTTAAAAGCATGATTTGGTTGTTTTGTATTACGTGCTGCGCGGTCGGGCGGAGAGGCGGCGGCGGCGCGTTGAGCAATGTTTTCACAACTTTGCTGAAATAATGAGTTTAGAGGCAATGGCTACGGAGCCGATACGGCCGCCCCAGGGGGGTTACCCTTGACGCTATTGCGATCAAATTGAAAAAGTTTTAAAATTAATTTCTCTTTGGATTCGCATAGTAATGCTTATATTTTAAATACTTTGTAATGTTTATTCAAAGGTAAGACAAAATGCGTCTTAATTTGTAAAATACTAAATTTTGTATATTGCGCCATATTGCGGCTGTATTGGAAAATGCGTCAAGGGTAGAGGGGCTGTACGGATTATTGCCATATTGGTACAAAGTATTATAATCAACAATCTGCGTTCACCGCGACCGGGGCAAACACCTCCTTCCTCGAACTCCTCGATAATTTCTTTCGTAGGTAATTATTAGGTATGTGGTCACGTTACTTTATGTCCTCTAGCACTGGCTGATCCTCTAGAACTAAAAGTAATAGTCGTGCAGGGCATCGGCATCAATCTTACCTGTAACAAACGAAAGAGAGACATCAATAAAACTGTCAGTGGAGCAATAAATACCAGGATGTATATCTACGCTTATTTATAAAGTCATATAATGAGGAAGCATTAAAGACGCCGTGAGCAGATAAGCCGGTTAATGAGAGAGTAAAAAATAAGGCAGTCGATTGTTTGTTCGCGTTTGTCTGTTGCTGCGTGCTAGAGCCATGAATTCAACTTGCGATGGGTAATGTAATTATACAATCGACGTGACGCTACACAACGCGGGGCTGATCGCGCCCCAGGATATGACTCGCCGTCTTGTTGGACCACCATCATAAAGTGTAAATATTATATTTTTATGTGCACGCGCACGCCTCTTCCACACAATATTAAACAAAACACATTTGAGGTGTTAATAATAATAATTGTTAATGCTTTTCATGAGTTTCGCGTCAGCTATGTATGCAAGCGAACGTATGACCTTGGCAGGAGGTGGAGTGAGCAAATGGGCTCATCAAACCAACAACACGCATCTAATAACCGGCTATAATGATCGTTATTATTATTTAATTGCCGAGCGCCTCCTACTTTAATTGGCTTTAATCTTTGGTTGAGACAATAAATTTTAAAATGTGTGATTTGTAGTGTCTTGACAGCGAGGATCGACTCCCAGTGCCCTGTGCGTCATTGGGCAGTTCTTCAATTGACCAATTGTTGGAGCGTGAACAGTAATTTGTTTGTCTGGGGGTAGAGTAGCCGCGGGTAGTCCCGACCCGTCCGACAAGACGGGATGTGCTCAACGTGCGGAACACATTGTGCGAACTGAACCATCTGAGCCATCTCTCGCTGCTCGTCTTCTTCGCTAATTGCTTCTTATTATGTCACCAACGCAACAGATGTGCAACATCCGCTCCCAAGTCTTGCTTAAAAGCTTCTTTTTTCGCCGCAAATTTAAATTGTAATTATCTACAATGGCCAGCAAGATCTCACTTCGAAGCGAGGCTATTAAACGAACATTGAAATTTTCAACTCAAATTAAGTTACAACAACAATCCTAGTACCTATAAGATGACTTCTTTAACAAAAAAGGTCCCAAGAAGGTTATGAGGTGTGGGTGTTAAATCACGAAGACTTTTGACATCTGCATAATCAATACCACCTACGGATAATCTTGGTTCAGTAGACAGCGTAATAATACTTAAATAAAAAATCAAGGCTAGTTAAATCGTTTATGTTATTTTAAGTATGTTGCGGCGAGCGGCGGCGGCGGCGTGAAGGCACTTGTACAAAGCTCAGAGATCGTTTGATAGTTCGGCTACTAGGTGCATTATAAAATAAAAATAGAGAACAAGCAAAGCGGGCGCAATGGCTGGTGCGCAGGAGTTTCACTTTCGTTCGGGCGCGGCGCATGCGGGTCATGCAGTGCACAACGATGCGACCTCACATCGCGGTTGCATAGGCAAACGTGCTGCAATATACGCAATACCTTGCCTAGCTACTATGTTCTTACACCACTCTAACAGATTTCAAATGAGATTTTTTTAACTAAAATGTTTATGTTACCGCAGATGAATAAATCGGGGAACTAATGTGCCATCTAAACGTTTCCATAAAACTGTCTCAACCGGGCATTGGAAAGGATCTAAATTCAGTATCACAAGGACTTCACATGGCACCTAATTAAGTACAGTGTAGCTATAGAGACAATTTCAGAGAAAGACGCAGAGCAGGATGTGGCAGTTAAGAGATTATATTTAGACTTGCTCGTCTAAGAAATTGTAAATAAAGCGGCTCGTGACGAAACAGGGTACGTTGGACAAGTTGAACAAACTTCCATAAACGACGGGCGATGGCGGGTCCATATCTAGGGTTCAGGTCAACGCGATAGCTTCTGACTGAACCGGTGATGTACTCGTTTGCTTTATCAATTTGCGTCACGCGATGATTGAGTACAACGAAAATAAACACAGCAAGACCAATTAAGATAATATTTGAGGAAAGGCTATCGTTGAAAGTGAGTTTCTTTTCGAATAAGCCAATGGTATAGGAACTAAATTGCTAATATGTGAGTATAATTACGTTCTCAATTATCTATGAAGGCCAAGCCATCGACTCTGGTAGGCAACAGTCAACACCATAGTTATGTATGAGTATCGCAACCGTTTGCCACGGCCAGTGCGCCCGCGCCACCGAAGCATGGCACCTCGCCACAAGCCATAGACCACCCCACTTGTCACGGTGATGAGTAAGTACCTAGCTCTGCTGTGCACTCACAATGAAAAGTTGTGTCGTAATGGCTAGTTAGGTTACGACACTGCTGCTTATGATTCGCCGTCACGACCGTGGAAATGACTCCGATGGGGGTTTTCCGTTTGCGACAGTGCAAGACTAAGGGGACCTTATCAGAAAGTAAAACTTGTTCGGAAGGAAGAAGAAAAAGCCGTCGATCATAGATAAGGACTCAACAAAGGAGTCGTTATAACTGTTCCTGCCCCTTTTACATAAACGAAGGGTAGGTTAGCAACAGAACAGGTTGTAGTTTGATCTACAATCTACATAGAGAAACCTGTGTGTCAGTTACGATAGTTTCACGGCCCTTGCCCTCAGCGTTTCTGATGACTTTTCAAGTGTTCAATGACGCGTACATTCGTACAACCCTGCACGGATGTGTACAATGCTGAGTGAGTGCCACCTGTTTTTATTAACCTGCAGTGCTCTTTATTAATGAATTAATGACCCGGTAAATTTACGGATACAATAAGGTTCCCAGTTGGGGAATACTTTTGAAGCTACTGAACCGTGGTGTCTTTAGCGATGAATGAGTTGTAGCTCACAACTTTAATTCGCGTTTGAGTATCCGAGGCTTCCTCAGAAGTCTATAAAACATCAAGTAACTAAGTGAAGCAGTGTTTTTATTGCACGTTTTTATTGTACCTCGCGGCTTGGCAACTTCAATTACATAAGGTGTGTTTAGATTGTCGATTAGCTTTCAAAGCGCCTATCGCTCATCCAAGGTTACTCCGACATTAGGGGTTTCGTTACTATGAAGAGGAAAGACAACGCTCAGCAAAGGGTAATGTTTCGCAGTGTTAAACCGCAAGTCGTTCGTTCAACACCGATACTTAATCTGCCCACTTAAAATCGTACATGTGCACTCGCCTTTGGCAGACTCTCAAGCTGTATCGTGAGCAGGAAGTGTCTGCAAGACCTTGCCCGGTTCAACGACATCACTGATGACGACAGGCCAACCCACGCGTCGCCCCTTCCCACCTTTGCGATACAGACAGTTCCGCAATAAGAGAAAATTGACCCTTGAGCTTTGCCCTTTGCATATTTTGCAATGCACCTTTTCTGTTAGCTCATCTTTTATACGCACCACTTTAGTGGTACTGCTTGTCAAAACCCACATTAAACCAGACATGCAAAATTTCGAAATTCGCAATCACAATGCATCTACACAAAGCAGCAGATTCTCCCAATTCACGTCATCGACGGCAAATATGCGCTGCAAAGATTTACGGCATTAAAAGCATCTGACTTGGGTATTTATTACCCACAACCGTGGTTTCTAAAGCATAATTATCGGGCAACATAATAGCATTATCCTTAATGAGAAAATAAACATTGATTACCGCGTTGATTTAGCCGCGAGAGCGTGAACAATCTTACTTAGCCGATTATGGCGCAAAGAAGAAAAACATTAGAACTTGCGAAGGAACGGAAATGTTCGTGTTGTGCGATTCCCAAATTTGGCACACATTGGATCATCTGACGGTGTTATGTAATGGCTCGACACTGACCTACCGGCGAGCGTGCCGGTCGAACGTACTACTTTCATTATTGACACAGAATCTATAAACGGACGACTATCGCTGAGCTGGCTACGTGATCGCCGATTGACCGTCAACTGTGTGAAGCAAGCGTGACCTAATGGAGATGACTCAATTGTTTTATTGTGTTTTATGTAACTTATGGGTTTACTTTCTTTGTGCGGTTAAAGTATGCAACAGATTCAGGGTGTCTATGGTTGGTTTCCATAGTGTCTCTTTGTGCATGTGGGTGGTGCGCTTGCGAAATTGTACGTGGTAGGTAGGCAATTATGTGAAACACGTCGTAGAATACAATTATAATGCGGCTGTTTTGATTAACATCTAAGTGTTGTTCAAGTTCCCGCCCTTTGTGATTAGCTGATGGCAAATTGGCTTGTATTGTTTCAGCCGACACTCTTATGAATTAATTATCGCACCAAGTGCAACCTTTCAAATGTCATCCATTATAGGCTGATTTATGAAGATTAGCATCAAAATGCGCGACGGTCGCTGGAAGCGTACGATAAATTTGTTGCGTGACTCTACGTTTTTACAAAACAAAGAAAAAAACATTTCCATTACCTAAATCCATCGATGATACATCGGAGGTTACCCGATCGAGCCTACATTATTGTGTGAACACAACACGGTCTGATAAAACTAATATAATAAACCTAGTTTAATATGCAAAACAGGCATTGTAGTGACTAATCGAGTTGTTAAATAAGGACACACCCAGTTGCCTACAGCGCTAAATTATCATGCTGATTGTGTATAAAGCACGTTGACTCCCATAAATTTGTGCACAAACAGTGCCAAAATACGCAAATCAAAATGAGTTTCAGTGATTTGCCCAACATCTTTGTTAGCAATAAGACTCGAGTCACCTTGAAGGCAACATTTTCCTACTCCACACAATGACTAAGGCTGGTATTAATAGTCCTCTGAGATCACCTACTTGAGATCGGTCTCAAGTAGGTGAACTCACAAAACAAAAATCACCTACTTGAGACATTGGCTTATTAATAAACCTATCTTAGGCGCGAACTTGAGTCCTCGATTTGAGTAAAGAATGAACTATTTGAACGAATGATACCATTTAAAGTTCAAAATGTGGTCAAACAGCTTAAACCCAACTCAAAAGTACTAGGCGCCCATACATTATAAAGAGACTATTCGAAAGGCACAACCTGAGTTTGACCTCCTTTTGGTCCATAAAATTGTCCATGGTCCGGTGTTATTCAGTTGTCAACTTGTCATTTCTATAATAGTCCAGGATTCCACAAACATAAAAGTGATGTTACAAGATATAACACGAACTCTACTCCAAATAGGTACTCGATTATAATAACTAGTGGTTCACCCCGAACTGTGAACTCAGGATAACTAACTTTTTGCTAACCCCATATCCACTCTTCGTCCGATTTGGATTTGGATGTTAGAATTTTAAAAATCTTTTAATTCCATTAAGCTGCCTTTATATTTTTATGACGACACAATCATTCATACATACAAACATACAAACATACTTCGATCGCTCGTTCAATATGACGACACAATTTTGTAGCGGCACCCTGGTCTAGACAAAAAGGAACAGATCTGACTCGCTTCAGCCATTTTTATTCAGCATTGTTATTCGTTACTTTGGCAACAGAGAGCTTGATCTTGAGTGAGTAACTCAGCATATTAATAAAGCAGCGCTTACTTGAGACCGATCTCAAGTCCTCGACTTGAGTCAAGAATGAACTATTTCAACGCTTGAGTAAAGAATGTACTAGGCTACCATACATTAGAAAGAGGCTAGCCACAACCTCAGTTTGACCTTCAAAGAGGTTCGTAAGGTGAACAACTTTTTTCACGGTTTTCAGAACTGTCGAATAAAAGAAAAAACTTTTTCTACTGTCAAACATCAGTCAAACTACGAAAATAATTATTATAAAAATGTCTCGTAAATTCTTGTGATTTTCAGTATATTGAACGTTTTAGTTGGTTATGGATAATAAGTGGCGCCAGAGAGGTTATTTTCAATATTTTGGCCGAAATATATCAAGCCGGAAACTTCCAACAGAGAGCTTCAGTTCATTCGAGCTTCCGTTATTCGAGCTTCCGTTTTTCGAGCTTCAGTACCTAGCGGACCCAGTTGGATGACCTCTACAAACGAGTGGCTGACAAGACAGGTATTTATTCACTATAATTGTATAAAATATACATAGTTCACGATACAAGTTACAGATATCGTCAGTTAGGTCTTTAAAATACCCCATCATCAACGTTTTTTGCGCATTTAATATGCGCAAAAAACGTTGATGATGGGGAGGTTATGTTTACGTAGAGAAAGTAGTAATTTGCCAAGCGAATTTATAATAAATTATAGAGCGACTGCAAACCTAACGTTTGATCGTTGCGCACATCATTCTACTACATTAATGTTTTATTTTGATTCCAGGAAAATCAGAAAGTACCTACTGTCCGACGCATAATCGACGAAGTTAGGGCGTTATGATAGGAGGGATAAAAACCAAGGCAATTTTACAACACCAGCGTTGGTCCCGAAACCTGGAATAATGTGTGGAGAATGAACACATAAAATGAGGGGAAGAATACTCGACTCAGCGCAAATTCATGTCAGGTGTAGAAATTTTAGATGATGATTAGGAAACAATATTGTATTAATAAATATGTTACAACTCTCCCAGGCTTGTTTATTTTCCAATTAGAAAAAAAATTAGATAATTATGTAACATTAATGAAGGTCTTCCCTATTCAGATTTATCTTCAAGTATCAACTTAATTTACTGAATACCTACTACTCGTATGAATAATACCACACCCTCAAGTTTTCCCTACTATATCCGCTTTATATTTTATGCATGCCTAGTAACCTCTATGGTCCAACTGGGCTTTGAAGGCCGGCAAATTGTCTTAAAAAAACTAGGTACGAGTAAAGAGGTTTGAATTGTATGTTGTGCTGCCATCTATATGATATGTATCATACTACATGTAACTTTCTGTCACCAATCGCCTTAGAAGAGATTCCGGATGTTTATGCACGCCTAATACCTTCAGACCATTGACATGACGTCATTCACGTTACAGCACTCAAATTCTATTGTACACACGACAGCACGTCAAAGTGTACACTTTTGTTGTAAAGTCGCCCGTAACGTAACCGAGTAGAGTACTAGCGTGTAAAGGTCGACGTGTTGTCGTGTGTACGTGCGTTTCACGAAATAATTCCCTTGGATTGTACAAAAATAGTCCCTATTACATCGTAAGTAAGGAAAGAGTTGAAATATACTTTCTGCCTTTTTATTAGTGTGTGGTGTAGTTTCTTACAAGATTATGGGAGCCTGCAAATAGTAGTATTTCTTTTAAATTAAAACTTAATTTTGACAACACTTCTGTATTTGACCAAGTACAAGCTCGTAGCTTCTGATTCTACCATGCCTTTATAGGTAGTATTTGAGTTTTAGATGGTGACGCGGTGGTGGCATAATGGGTAGAACAATGGACTCGGAATCGAGGGATCCTGGTTCGAGTCCCGATGAGGGCATGTACCCTACCCATGACATTAATTTATTTCAAATTCGCATACATAACACTCCCTGACTGTGAAGGAAAACATCGTGAGGAAACCGGAGCGTCTGAGGCTATATACCAAACTAAACTCAAACTTAGTACCAGCTTATTTTTTTAAACCTCAGCTCTTCGGAGTTCTTTCTTGGTAATATGACTGTGGGGCTCTGAACTGCTGGAGTTTTGCAGCTCGAAGAACTCGGGCTGGTAGAAACACTTTTCTGGCTAGTCATAGCGATGTGGTAGAGGTGCCGGTCGAATGACGACGACAAATTATTTCACACCACAAGGTCCCTTTCCACGTAACTTCCGATGTCGACGATGGTCCTAAGTATATTGTTAAGCTGCAACTTCTTGCGGTAGGTTCGCTTTGGATGCGCGCTGACTAGACATCATTTTTGTATATTAATTATCAAAGAAAATAACTCCCCTTATTGCTTTGCGTAGTCGGGTGATGAAAAACACGAACTTGAGTCGGCTATCGCCTGCACTTGGAAATGACAGTCGCAAGTCTGGTCTCAAGTAGGTGAACTCACGTAAGATTGTGTCTATTAATATGCCAGCGACTCCGGTCTCAAGTAAGTGATCTTACAGCTTCTTAACATTTTATGCATGCCTAGTACTCTAAACCACGTTGTATTGAAATTGAGACGTCACGGACTGTCAAAAGATGAATGACTCACTCAATTCAGAGCTCAAGTCGGCTCTATTAATATGGCGTCGACTCAAGTAAGTCGACTCACTCAAGTAAGTCGGCTAATGTCAATGTCAATCTCAAGATCGTGACTATTAATAAGCAGACAGCTACTCAAGTTTGACATTACCCAAGGCTTGACATTTACCTCCTTGAGATCGATCTCAAGTAGGTGAACTCAGACGACTATTAATACCACCCTAAGTTCCCGTAATTAATTAGATTTTCATTCATACTTCCGACTGCTGGAAGCGCCCAATTGCGCGTGCAAAGGTCGTGTTTTAGAATATTAATCGAATGTAAAAGACCTGTGGGAGGTTCTTTAATTGAATGTGAAACAGTATGGTGGGGACACGATAATGAGTGGACCGATCGGCCCAATTAACTAGTTACATAAAATTCTACATACATATACATTAGCTTTGTTCGCGCGGACTATGATTTGGTGCGCAACACCTATTACAATCAAAAGTGTATTGCTGTTGCCCAATGTCTGGTTGTTGTAGTAACAAAGCTACGGTCAGCTTATTAAGCAACGTAGATAACGAAAGCGAAATCAACCCAACGAGTAGCAACTCTAATTCAGCAATCAATTAGCCAACGACTATTATTGTGTTCATACAAACAAATCAATCTTGAACAAATTAATCAAACTTTGATTTGCGTTATGTATATATTTTTTTAAGTTTACAGCCATGTGGTACTTCGGCCAAATGACAACGTGAGAGGTCTATCCAGTCGGCGATTATGGTCCATTCGCTTAGATACGGTCCCGTTTTATATCGCCTTGGCAAAGTCACACAATCTAAGATTCTAAGCGAATGATGGACTTAATAGTGTATTTTTCCTTACTTGTACTATTTAGTAAATAAACACCACACGATCACAAATCACGACATTCCTAAAGAATCATACAATGTAGGTTAGCACACTATGTTAGAAACGCTACTTTATAAAAACATACGCATTGATTTCCACTGAATACTGCACTTATTTCTCTATTCTTCTCACTGAATAATAAAATTTACATAGATGGTAAAAAGGTGACATAGATGAAGGACTGACTAATCAAATGATGATGAATACTATGAACATTATTAAACATAATCCGCCCATGGAACAGTTGTCAACCTTTAGAAGTCGTGGTGATGCATACCTAATATAGTATAGTATAGTGTAGTAGCCAGCTGCAGTCCAGGTACTTGTGGTTTTCATGAAACCTAATCTAATCCAAATTAGTAAGGGTGATAACTTCTGCAGGTAAGAACCGGCAAAACACATTGAAAAACCAATATCGAACTAGCACTGAAAAATAATGAATAGAATTCGGTCGGTCCTGCCGAATCCAAATGGTTAGGAATTGAGATTACAACCAGTAGAATTTGAACCAAAATATTGAACATTTTAGAATATTTCTACTGTTTCCTCTCCTGCTATCTTATGCCATTACACCACACCAAGGGTTGACTGGAAGAGATTTCTACTGAAATAAATTCGCCGTGTACACTACCACTTTCTTTTATGTAAGGGGGCGTCCATAAATTACGTGAGCTGTTTTTTTCAATTTAAAAAAATTGCGTGATATTTGCCGAGACCCCCCCTCTCTCCAACGTAAGATTAGATGAGATTTGACTCGACCCCCTCCCCCCTTAAACATCTCACGTAATTTATATACGCCCCCTAATTTATGTTATATTTATTTTCATGTGTGCAATAAAGTATTTTAGTCTCTGAATAATATTTTCTAGCACCTGTTAGTGCTTTAGAAAAACCTTAAGACAGAGCTTTTACAATAAAGTTAAGTATGACCTCTAATAGGACACGTAATGGAAAATGACTCTTCGGGTGACATGGACCACTTTTCTGTGATTGCTATCCGAGCTGGATTTGAGAACCACCTTTGGTGTTCGATGAAAACAAATACAAAGGTATGAGTGAAAAGGCCAGGAAGATGGAAAATTTAATGGCTGTGGAATATCAAACAATGGACCGGTATCAAAACCTAGGAACAAATATTCAGGACAGCCATGAATATCTACAACGTGTTACAAAACATCCTAACTCTTTTTACAGGGTGTAACCTACTGGTCAACAGGATGTCAATTCTGTAAAAAGAAGTTGAAAAAATCAATTTTTATTTTATAACCTCAAAATTGAAAATTTTTCATAACTTTTTTGTTTTTGGTATTAGCTCAAATTTAAAAATATGTTTGTGTGTGTAGGTGCATTTGCAAAGCTTTGAGTTGTTAAAACATTGTGAAAGTCAATGAAAACAATATTTAAAAAATACTTTTCTCCTGCCACAGTGTTCACATTTTATTTATTTAAAAATCAACGGAACGTCATAGAGCAAAAAAAAAAATTTAGGTTGTGATCCCTATCACCGGGTGCTATTACCCTGTAAAAAGAGTAAGCATCTTTTGTAACACCTTGTATAGAACGGTGCAACTGCCAAAGTGCCAAGCTCCAGTGATGGTGGTCACTTCAAGGAGAAGATGCACGAAACTTTTCACACAATTCGTATTTGCCGTAGTTGCTTGCGCAAAGGCTTTCGAGGATTACCCGGCCCCGTGCTGGGTTATGTCAAAGATCATGCAGAGCGAAGTGAAAGAGGCTGAAAGTTCACTTCCTATTGCAACTCCGAGATGCATGAGACAACGGCGCCCGCGTCGATTGTAATCTCGCTGTAATAGCCCCCCCAGGGCCGTATCTGGGACTTGGGTGGGGGCAATTTGTTACGAAGCCAGTTTTATCCTGAAAGTTATTGTCTAAAAGAAAAAAAATACCTACCTCAGGTAGGTATCATCAGCGCGCGATGAGAATGGGATGGAACATTGTCGAAGTCAATCGAAAATATACTTTTTTTTACTTTGACAAGGTTGCTTCGACGCGGGTTTGCTTACTGCGCGCGTCTCAGTTCCAAAAGGTCGCATAATCGCATTTTTTATTTTGATTGATAGCTCCTTGGCTGCCAAGGTCACTGAGATGGTGGAGGAAAGACGAATCCGTGTCGGTGCAAGCTTAAATAGGCTCCTAGTTTTACGTGATGATAATGTGATAAGGTAACCGATCAAGGGTTGGGGGGGGACAACGCCCTTCCTCCAGAATCCGCGCCTGAGCCGCGTGTTTGTGCAACGTGCTTATGCAAACTACAATCGTGTGAATGAATCATACGCAATACCTACTGATGCCGACAAACTCGACGAGTTATAACACTTTCAGACGTCCCCTAACAAAGGGTTATTGAGATTACAAATGTTCCGATAACACTCCACTTGCATCATGATTGCGCGAAGCGATATAAAGGTAGGTTGTGTTCTGTGATATTCGGTTGGAATTCAACTACGTAGGCTAGGCATTGTTTTGCTAACCAGACTCATTCATTGGGCTAGTGAAAATCTAATGACTTGCTTTTTCCTCGTTTAGCCACGGAAAAGGGAGTTGATCCGTCCCACGGCCGACGAATTGGCAGAATTTGGAGAGCGTTAAGTACGCGCTTATAAGTAAATCGAGTATTAAATTATTGATAATCCGACACCGGTTGTGAAACGGCTTTAAGGCCCCAGTACACATTGGCCAAAGCCCGACCAAGCCAATCATCACCATTGCGCGCCAATATGGCTAGTCGCCCGCCGACATTCGGCAGTCGGCCACATACAGACGGAATTTTTCCGTTCGTATAAACGAAATGAATCAAAACTGCATTCAAATCTATGAAAATTCCGGACAGAAAAAAACCGTATGTGTGTGGTAGGTCCATATGCAGTCACTGCGTCCGGAATCCCGATTCGTTTTTTTCCGTCAGGAATACCGTCTGTATGTGGCGGGCCTTATCCTCCCTGTACACATTGGCGATGGCCTGTATTGGGCCAACATTGGGCGATTTGTACTGGGGCCTTTACGGCGCTAAGGTGTTGGGTTGCTTGCCCGGCGCCGACCCAAGATGGCACTTCTGTCATTACGAAACGAGAAAGGAAAGTTAAAATACTGTTTCGGTTGAGAGAATGTCGCTCCACAATCGTTGCAGCTTGCGGCAATACGCAACCGCTGAATCACACAATTCTGCTAACTGCGTGACAAGTTGACAACTAGCTATACCTACCCTATCTAAAACATGTTGGTTGACGGAATGTCGTAAGACGCACTAAATGATTCCACAAACTGTACTCGATCTTTTGACTTGGGCTGCGGTCAAAAACCTATTCGGATTCGGAATAATTTTACCGTCTAGCCACTACATCGTGTTTGTTGAAAAAATCAGCTGCACTGTGACATACGCAGATATGCTCTAATACAGTCTTGTTCGGAACCTGTACAAGTAATAGGTACATATTTTGCCTTTTAAATTGTAGAAAAAATAATGTTGACATACCTAGGTTCTTTGTCATGTTATGAAAGACTGAATGGTCCCAAGCTATCACTCCGTCCAGCTAACGAGTAGGATACCGTTTAGTTTAGTCAGTAGGGATAGTTCTACATCGCCATCGCGCCCGCTCCGCTCATGTCGTGTCCGCGGCCTTACAGAAAACTTGCACTTTTTGTTTGTTTACCGAGTAATGGGTACGCTCGTACGCTCCGACTAGATGCTCTCCATTTCGATTGAGGTAATGTTCAAGTTGTTCAACAACTGTGACATACACAGTCGTCCTACATAAAGTTGTTGATTGTAGAACAGTAAAGTTTTAGTACATTTACACAAAGGGAGATTATTCTTCCATGAGTCTTATGTAAGTAGGTACTGTTGAAAAAATTGTGAAAAAGTATTTTTATAAGGTTAAAAAAATTCGCTCGGGACAGGACTTGAACCCGCAACCTCTTGCTTAGTGCAAACTATCACACCAGATGGCGCCCGCTGTCCGTAATACGAGTAACAAACAATGAAGTGGGGGAATTCGCGGCGACTTGGTTCGGTAGCTCAATTTGTAGAGCGCTTGCCCGGTATGCGCTTGGAAGAGGTTGTGGGTTCAGTCCTGTCCCGAGCTAATTTTTTTACTTTATAAAAATTTGTTTAGCACGTATTCGACACATCTCGAAGGAAAAGTCTCATTTTGCGGCAAATGTGACAATATCTCCTATTCTCACGAAGTCATCCTCGACATAAGGCACGAAATTTCTGGGAGATGTTTGCCTTTTTCGCTCGACATGACTCGAGTGGTCGGGAGCAGTCGAGATCGAAATGACATGAGATTTTCCTTTGAGGTGTGTCGCAATCGAGATTTTACGGAGAAAACCTTAGTAACAAGTCAAAATCGAGATTTCCGAGAATTAGGCCCCTGACCGGTGCGCGGATGTCAAAGTAGCAGTGTCAAGTCGATACGAAAGGCGGTGAAGGCGATACTCTCAAACAATAGAACATTAGGCGGCTGACGCACATAGTGCGCTAGGCAATCAATGAACGCGGAAGCTGCAATCGAATATCCGGCTTACTGCAACTAGCCATGCTAATCGCTAATCGTGCCATAGCAACAGACGCTTAAAAACACTTTAGGCCTTTGCATCTAACGCCCGTTTTCTGTAAGTGCGATCAAATGTAACAGGTGATTAATCGAAGATTATGTCAAAATACTGGCATGTGATTCGCTGAAATGAGATCAATAAAACGTTTGTTAACATTGGTCGCTCTTGCAAAAATTGGGCGATAGATGATCTCCACTCAACGAGATGGGTGAAGCGACCACTCGGACGCTGCAGTACTTGGCACAAGTAGGCTTGCCCAGGAGGACCTATACCTCTAGCTTAGTCGGCTTAGCCCACAGGAAATACTAGTCACGGGTTTCCTCACGATGTTTTCCTTCACGGTTAGCGAGTAGTATTGCTACTACAAATAAGCTACGCCGATTCAGCAACGAATCCAAATTATTAACATAGGAATCCAAAACGCGCTGTTATTTATAGCTCATTTAAAATTTTAAGGTCAATAAAATCAAAACTAGACTGCTAGCGGGCCAGTGTCAAGCTGACCCTCTTTTTCGAAAACTTGAATTTTTTAAATGTTGTTTTGTCTATTGCGTAAGTTGGCGTGTGTTTATACGTGCAATTATGTAAAGCGCGATCCACCAGCGAGCTAAAGTAGGTAGGAGAGCGGTGGCCGCGCGGGCGCATGCTCTTGCCGGTAAAAGTGTTACGCTTGGCGTTCAGTGTGCTCGATTCCGAGCTGTGACGCAATGTTGCTGGGCGAATGTGTGCCAAACAGAACTGCAATAGAGCCTCCCACAACTTATAGACATTCGCACGCTCCAGACAGCTCGTTTACATGAAGATGATTTTTCTAGAAGATCTATTAGACTAAAACAAAACTCATATAATCGAGAGGTCTTAATATCTAACTTCAACAGCTAAAACTGTCCCTTTCGAGGCTGCCGTCATTATGGTCGTGATCGAGACTCGACTGTCGAATTTTAAATCACAATCGCGACAGAAGGAATCGGTTAAAACGCCATCCTTGGAGTGACCACGATCGTAGTCGCAGCTAACAGTGTCAGAAAAATGCGTTTTGAAGTAGTTGACTTCTTTCAAAAAGTCAAATTGACATCGTGAATATCGTGATTGATGTTGCAGTTACACATTTAGGCCTTGTACCAGCAGCGGTATAAATAGCGCCTTCAACTGAGCCCGACTATTTACCAACAAGAGCACAATGTGCCCTCTTATCAGTTGGCGTGATAAGATAGGGCACACTATCCCTTTGTTTATGCGCTGCAGTCTGTGTAAGACCTCTGATACGCTTTATCGCGGCTACAAGTACAACGACCGTTTGCTTACTCACTCATTATGCCGACTTTAAATCATCGACGCCGACGACTTTATTTCTAACACCAGAAGCATACGACAAAAAGCCTAAAAAAACTTAGACCTTACATCATTTCACAGTGATCAGTGTCTCCTCAACACACTACTGGGTGAAGTAATCACTCGAACGTGCCTGGGACATTTTTAGAACTGTCAAGTAAAACATCGTGAGGAAACCCGCGGCTTTATTGGCTTCGCACTTTACTGTGGCTAGGCTGAGAGCTACAAGTTGAGAGGATGGTACAGGTGCTGAGCCAACCTACTACATCTAAAAATCAGATTCAGAGCCGATTCGAATGATCCGTTTTAAAGTTGGCGAACTAACATCTGGGCCTAAGTTGATGTAACTTCATTTAAAGTTAGGAAACTACCCAGTCTCCGTGAATCAGGCAATGCCCCGTTATCAGACACTTCGAGTGAGGTAAGTGGCCATGATAGTGTAAGTAATGGATAATTAAACATTGTGTTACCATTATCAGAGCTAGAATTTGTTTTGGAAAGAAAGACGGCGAGAGGGAACGTTTTTGTACACGACTGTAAGCATGGGTTTATTTCCTACAGCCTGTCACAGTGTCACGTAAAACTAAGGGGGTCATCATACTCATCACCGCAAACAATTTTTACAAAAAGGCTCAGCCACAGAACACATAATAAAACAAATAATTTGATTAGTGTTCTGTCCGTGGGCTCACTCAGCGCTCAGACAAACGAAACCCAGGCGGTCGCCGCGTGACAGAATTCGTGTCATAAACGCGCCCTAAGGTTAATTTCTTTAAAAAAGATCAGGTTTTCCCTACTGAAATTGTATCATACCTTGTTTACCAAATGAATTTGGTTTCCTTAACCCAACAAAAGTGCGCTGCAACTTCAGATTTACCATATTCTTCAAGTTTGGTTCGACCTCCATGTGTGACAAAGCCAGTTGTCCGGCAATGAACTCTACGTAACCGCCGAAAGCCGAAACAATTAGCGCCAAGTCGCCACACCTTCCAACCAGACTGTTTACTGACAGCAGCCGGCTAATGATGCCTTAGGTCGGTCGTCTGGCCTAAGGTATGGCAACCTAGACAAAGTATAAAACTTAGTTATTGAGTTTTAGAATGTCCATCGTTACCGACATTCCAAGACCAAGGCTGGCCGGTCAGAAGAAACCTTTGGTTTAATCACAGACCCTGGCTACCTAATGAAAATACGATTGTGACGAAATACGGAATTTTCCATTGATTTCGGTTAGCGGCGGCCCTTCACCAATTACGACATCAAAATATGCAATCGCATAAGTAAATGTAGTATAACAGCCCAACATCGTTAAGTAATAGGCGCCATCCAAAACATGTTATAAGAAATTGTGTTGTAAACAAGAACTACGTGTGTGCGGTCGCAAGTCGCAACACAAGAGTCGATTGTCGCAACAGCCAGGGTCGAACGAACGAAACTAAACTATCATCTTTGCCTTAAATTAATGTCTAGTGTTTTACCGAGTCATAATGGAACGTCCATCATTGAGTAACCGAGCGGCCGGGCGGTTCAAGGCGAGCGAGCAGCGCATTAAAAATCTTCTAAACAATATTCTCGCGTATGGAAAACGCTGGACTGAACTGTTGGATATTAATTTGAGTGGAACGCGCTCTGTGGTGAGGCAAACGGACCCGTGTCTTCGCGCGAGGCCGCGAGAACAAAGGGTTGATTCATGCATGCCCCGACTTTTGTCGCAGGAGAAAGGAGTACGGCTAAAAATAGTGCGGTGGCGGTTATGAGCGTGGCCGTTGGAAACATTATTACATGAGCCTACTCGCCGCAAACTGACATTATAATAAGAGGACTGCAGAACTTAGGTGGCACTGGAACGCTTCTTCGGCTGAGCGTATGCTTGCAAGCAACTAAACAAAGGCTAACAGCGCAAAAGTACGTCCCAAGGGCTCGACGAGACAAGGCCCTGATAGACAGGCTATTAACCCTAGTAATAGCATTTCCCGGTAAAACATTTACACGCGTCAAACGTTTACGTGATGTATAAAGTTTCAAATATGGTCTGCCATTTCAAACGAACATCCATCCAGAACTAATACTGGCCATAAAATAATGGAGCTATATGCGACGTTTCGTGTTTCCAGAGAAATAACTGGAAAACGATAACCCCAACGAGTTCTGCTGGGTTAGCATAAGGCTGGGTTAGAGCGTATCCATGGGTTTATAACTCTAGTAGTTATCCCACTCTACGTCTAACAAAAGAGTGAGATGATAGTTAATAACCCTCTCATACAGGTTAGAGGCATAACCCAGACTTAAGGGTAGACGATAGCAACGTGGCGGGAAATTCAAAATTTTCACAGTTTTTTACATTTTGTAGCTAAACTGAGCTATTTTTGTTCAGCTATTTTTCGTTCGCGGAAATAACAAAGTATTCTTTTCATTATTGTTAACAATGGAACAACAATAATTCAGCCGATTATGTGTTCTGGTCTACGAAGCAGTGGTAGTGCCCAAAAAACTTGTCGTAGACCAGAACACATAATCGGCTGAATTATTGTTGTTCTGTTGTTTACAATAATGAAAAGAATACGGTTTTATTCTCGCGAACGAAAAATCGCTGAACAAAAATAGCTCAGTTTAGCTACAAAATGTAAAAAACTGTAAAAAATTTGAATTTCCCGCCACGTTGCTATCGTCTACCCTTAAGTCTGGGTTATGCCTCTAACCTGTATGAGAGGGTTATTAACTATCATCTCACTCTTTTGTTAGACGTAGAGTGGGATAACTACTAGAGTTATAAACCCATGGATACGCTCTAACCCAGCCTTATGCTAACCCAGCAGAACTCGTTGGGGTTATCGTTTTCCAGTTATTTCTCTGGAAACACGAAACGTCACGAAACGTATCTTCCATCCTTAAGGCCCAGTAGGACGCACAACTAGCGCCGCCAATAATAAACAATCATATCTTCTTTTTGGATGCGTTTTTTGCTAAAAACTCTCCTGCGATTTCTCAACGCGAAGCTCGCCAAAAGTGGCCACTTTTGGCAAGAATGGATTGCATTGCAAGGTTCTAGGACCTGGAATCCAAACCTTAGATCTTTAAAATAGTTAAGCCTCGCGTTGAGAAATCGCAGGAGAGTTTTTAGCAAAAAACGCATCCAAAAAGAAGACATGTTTTTTTTTCATTGGCGGCGCTAGTTGTCCGTCCTATTGTGCCTTAAGCCAACCCTGCCCGAAATCCGTAAAACGGAATGGACATGGATGGACACATCTCCGGCGCACGCGCACCGTGAGCAGGTTTGTTACGTAAAACTATGTTTGTTAGTTGGGCAAGCGTTACAAGCCAAGTTTTGGAGGGACATACATGCTAGGCGCCGGTTGACGGTTGTCACATGTCAGTTATTTAGTTGAGACGGTTGAAAGCGTCTCAAGTTGCAGCGAAGGGACATAACACAAGCAAAATGGCGCCGCCCGAGTCCCACGCGAAGTTCACATTTCGCCGATAAAGCATGAGAGGAAACACTTCTATAGTTACTTATTATGTACAGTATAAACGACACGACAGCATTGCTAAACTCCCACGAGCGGGCAGAACATATTGTTTGCTTTGCAATTGACGACTGCAATGCTGCCTGTTGGAAAATCGCGCCGTTGTCGACTTAGAGCCTACGCTGCGTATTTGAGAAACCATTTGAGCTTCGATTGCGTTGCGAAAAGTGTGGAAAGCTGTGTTTACAATGCAGAAATTGACAGTACAAGGGTAAACACTAGAATAGAGGTGGCACTGGTGCGTATGCACTTGCGCTTCAAGTAGGTATGATCAATAGAAACTGAAGTTGAACTCGCTGCTAAAGCTAATAATCTCCCTCATCAGTTGTCTATGAAATCAGAAACATAGTAGAGACGATACTTTTATAACTACTAAATTGAAAATAACCCACCCCCCCCCCCGTTCAGCCATAAACGGCTGAACCGATTTAGATATAATATAATCTAAGAACACTCGCTAGAAAACCTGCTTTGAAATAAAAAAAACCGTATGCAACATTCACCCGTTTAAGAGCTACGGAGCCACTGTGCCCAACTTACACACACACATAGCGGCCAAACTTACAACACCCCTCTTTTTGGATCGGGGGTAAAAACAAGAGAAATGTAAAAACTGATAAACCTTTACAGTAGAACGTCGATTATCCGAACGTCCGTTATCCGAACGCCGGTTATCCGAACACCCATGTCCCCCAACCTAACCAATTAGTTCCAATAATCGACGCTCTACTGTATCTTCATGTACAGTCAACAGCACGTAAACCTTTACATAGACTCCACGCGTGTAAAGGTCGTCGTGATGTCCACTGTATACTGGCTGGCGCTAGCTTTTATAAATAGAGTGGGCTGCCTACGGAGTACTTAGGGAGACAATAACATTATAAGTACAGTGCACCTGCAATAACTTCGCGAATAGAAAAGGTTTTAGATTATTATTATAGACGATAAACAGAATTTACACCCGACGTTAAATTGAGTGGGGCCCATCGTAAACTGCGAAATTGACTTTACTCTATAACTTTAGGAGCTTGTCTCTACGTATTGGCAATATTTATACGGACATGTAAACTGCGCTGTGGTCCCACCCAAAGCTACAGAGTGTTTGAAATATTCTCTCTACCTACTCGAACATGGCTAGATAAGAATCAGGGCAGTCAGTGATTTGTTTCAGTAACTGATCCTCAGGAAGGTGCGACAGCGCCCTATACGGCGCATGTTTTGGAACCAAGACTTTGTTTGGCAAACATGGATAGCATGGTAGAGTCGCTACTACCGGCTAGACTATTTAGGTACATGAGATAGACTAATTCAATACACAGTTTATAATTTGCGGCCTTATTGCTACAAGCAATTTACAATGTAGATCTCATAGAATGTGGATGCTCCGAAGACGCTCCTAACTATTCGTCGCCCTATTCGTGGACCAGGCAGGGATGATCACGAATAGGGCGAAGTTGAGAGAAACAACCAGGCAGGCTGACCACACCACCGTGTGGGATTAAAGCTTACCATAGTCGGAAATATTGCTGGCGATGAGAGCGGATAATGGGGTGTTGCCTCCGCGGAGATAGAAATGCTTAGTTCTAATCACTTGGCTTGATAATTACATTGAGGTCTCGGTTGTAGAATGTAGCCAACATAGTTTTAATTGTTATCAAAAGATAATTGCGGAAACCTGGAGCAATGCCCTAGTGACAGATAAAAACCTTTTTGATAACGAACTAGAAAAGGGGCTACAACAGGGCACAGATACATGCATGCCATGCCGAGTTATGTACAATCCCATGCTGGATCCCACTCTTTTGAATTAGTATACGTGTAGACATCGAGCGATAGGATTTGTAATGCTAAGTCAGCAGAGTTCTTTACTAGAAACTTCTAAATTTTGGAAAGACAGAATTTATAATCGGCAGTCAGGTCAGGTGTGTTGTAATATTGTGCAGTATGATCGTATGATATTACATTCATAGGAGCGTGGTGGCGGATTGGCATGATAGCACGCTCCACCGCCTCACGAGATTACACGGCTTACTGACCAACTAACGACTAGCAAAACATACCTACCAAATTGAATAACCTACTGACTACAGACTGCAAATCTCCGAGCAAAACAAACTGCGGAACAGCTACAGTTCGGCAGGTGATTGGCAAACTTGACAGGTTTTAGCCACATCCCACACAATAACGAATGAATTCGATACCGCGACGGGAAAAAAAGAACCCTTATGTAATAGGTATTATTTCCACCTTGCGAACTCCCTTTTCAACCAACGGACCGTAGAGCAAAAGATAGAGGGTTCCTTGGATGTACAACTATTATCTGAACTTTCGAGCAATAAAATTGTAGGATAAAGGGAATCACGGGACAAAGATTCTTTTATCACCAGCCAGGAGTGGCAAAAAATCCTTTTTATATTATTATTATTTTGAGCCGTTTGTAAATAAAGCAGGTAGAGACGGTTTGTGGAGGTGTGTTTCCCCAAATCCGAGGGTCGTCGACGGTTATAGTACTTTTCTTCCACAATGTAGATTGAGATAAGAATGGTGCCTATATTCTTTGGCACAAAATAGACAAAGGAAATACTAATAGGAGGCCATACTTGAACTATTTGACTGATTGCGGGGTCGTACATAACGCGGTAGGTAGGTTGGTACTGGTTCATTGTAATAATTGTAAGAACTTTTTAGAATTCATAACATGTTTAAATAGGCGTTAAAGAAAGAACTGACTACTGATGACTACCCAGCAATCCCCTACAGAATTTAAAATAAGGGCATCCATAAGCAACAAGTGTCTGTGACGCAAAGAAAATACCACAAAAACATTAAGCAGGTAGGTAGATAATGTACAGGCTGATTTATAAATAACGACCTCATACGTTTAGAATAGGAACCAGTTTTGCTTATCGGGTTGTGGAACCAAAGCGCGTGGTCGTATGTAGCCCCCTCGATTATGATCTCTATGACAGTGTGGTTGGATTCAATTCTCCGAAGCAGTTCTTGACAACCAGTTTGGGGTCTTTCGTACAAGGGCTTACGACGATACACCCCACTGCTAAGATTTGAGAGGGATCACACATGCACCACTCAGAATGCTAACCACAAAAGAAACGTCCTTGGATGCAGGGTTAAGTTAGGGAGAGAGGGAAGATATGAACAGGTTGCTATTATACATTATAATATCTAGTAAGTTATTTTTGTCAGGTTATGTTTAGGTAGATGACTTTTCGTTTCTTGATTTTATACATATATATTTTTTAGTTCTTATTTATGTTGATACGTTAGTTCAAGATTTTCATGGAAATGCCCAGTTGTACAAATCAAACGTGCGGCAATTTCCTTCAAAGTTACCAAAGCTTGGGTCAGATCAGCGCAACAGCTTGCAAAACTTGAAGCGAGTTCTAATTTGAGCTGACAAAATCTGCGCAAAGCCTGCCCACTCAACTCGGTTGGCAACGAGTTATTTGCAATTAGACCCGCCCGCCCGATCAATCGTGAAAATGCGGCGGTTTCGTAACGTACCGATTGACAACTTTTCCAGGGGGCTAATTCTCGAAAATCTCGCATTCGGCACATCTCGAAGGAAAAATCTCATTTGGCGGCCAATGTCTCCTATTCTCACGAAGTGATCTTCGACATAGGGCACAAGATTTCAGCGAGATGTTCGCTTTTTTCGCTCTACATGACCCGAGTGGTCGGGAGCAGTCGAGATCGAAATGGCATGAGATTTTTCCTTCGAGATGTATCGAATGCGAGATTCCCGAGGATTAGCCCCTAGGGAAACTAGCCTCGACTCCTCGAGTAACGAGTTAACGACTGGGCCCCGCGCCTTGATTACGTACGGGCCACACTCTAGGATACCCCCTGGCAGCTCTTACCGCACGCGGAATAAGGGTGACAATCGAACAAAAAGGTGTATCCTAGCGTGTGGCTGACCTAGGTGTCTTTTGTAGAGCTCTGCAGTGATCGCGCCAGTACTGCGACACCGCTAGTAATACGTCAGACAACGCTTACAATACGTCAGACAACGTTTACGCTTTTTAGTGCTCTGCTAAGTTTGCCCTTACGAATCTGTGGTGCTGGTGGTAGGTAATGGAGACCACTTTCGGTTTCATCGGGAGGTGCCTGGTCCCCCGTCCCTATACATGTAATATGTAGTAAGAACTGGTGCTGTTTTGACTTGACAGCGAGAATCGCTCCCTGGTTACTAACTGCAAGATACGTAGAGTACCTAATAAAGGTGCCGCGCCGGTCGTGTTGGATTCTTCGCGTCGGTTGCAAAGCCCTAGCTTCTGGACCAGGGCCCTAACTCTGCTAACACACAAACGGTCCTGCCTGCGGGACGGGACCTAACTACTCTGCCATAATATGGCGTGTTGTGTTGTGTCATTGTGTGTGAGTGAGTAGAGTGGGCGGAAAACGGCCGCAAATGCTTAGAGCTTATGTTCTGAGGCTCTACCACGAGTTACGACCGGCAGACCTACGGCGCCGGCAAAGCAAGTTTCACAAACCCTGTTTTGCCGGTGCCGTAGATCTGCCGGACATAACTCGTGGTAGAGCCTCAGTTCTGTCCATCCAACCGAAGTGTAAGTTAGCAGAATTGGCACCCAGACTAGTTCGCAACATCATACGGGGCGGTTGGTTGCACGCAAGCGCAACAGAGACCACGACTGGTTTGGCTTATTTTCCGTACCATGCGGGTATGTAATTACGACGATGGTACATTGACTTAGGCAGTTAGTGCTGCATGGAGAAAAAACATGACTTACCTTTTAGAGTTTGCATATAAGATAAGTTGTCTTGTAGACACGTTAGCTACACCTCAGTAACATGTTTAGGACTAACTGCTGTGCTTGTGAGTCTTGTGACTCTTGGCTATGCTAGCTATTAATGGACTTGGACTTGTCTAAAATAATTTATTTCATTTTGAATCTGCTAAGTCCATTTTTCTCAGAGACAGACCGAAGACTAGTGTGCACGATTTTCTTATAGCCCTTTGATTCAGATTCAGATTCAGATTCAACCCGGTTACGTTACGGGCGACTTTACAACAAAAGTGTACAGTCTGACGTGCTGTCGTGTGTACCTAGTCTTAAAATGTGTGGTACAGACAGCACCGTCGGCTCGCACTCTACTCGGTTACGTTAGGGGCGACTATAAAACCAAAGTGTACACTCTGACGTGCTGTCAGAGTGCAGTGCAGTGTACTATCTGAACGTAAAATGTTGACACGACGACGGTGTGTGCTAAGTATTTTATTGCGGTGAACTGGTCTTTGACCAGCATTGAGCAGAGCACCCGAATAGGTAGGTATGTATGAGCATCGTAGACTGATTATTAGGTATTTCCTATTGTTGTTATTGGTAGGTAGGAAAGTAGACACGACAGCTCGTCGACGCTTACACGCTAGCACTCTACTAGTTTACGTTAGGGGCGACTTTACAACAAAAGTGTACAGTCTGACTTGCTGTCGTGTGTTTTTGGGTAAACGGGCCCCTATAAGTACCTACCTCATTAAGTAGGTTTTGTATTTGGGTCATTTTCATTTTAAAATTTTGAGTGAGCCATAGTGAAAACAGACATCTTTAGACTGAATTTCAAGTTTTTGGTGTGTAAATGCCGTCAAATCAGTTTCGCGTTGTTAGTGTAGTTTTTAGGTTAGTTTATAATGGCCAAGATGCAAAAATGTCACAGGTGTGGTTTTAAAAAGTTGTCACAGACGTGGTTTTATTCAGATTATGTACACACAATTATAATGAAACGAAGTAAAATCGTAAAAAAATCAACTTTATTTGATCTGAAATAATATCTTAAGTTGATAAATATTTATAATATTTGTTTTGACTTTAATAGAAAAACGAATCTAACACTTTTTTTATTTGCGAATAATATCCCAAAAGCTATGACGTTCATAAAAATTACAATGTTAAGTAGTTGTAGGTGTGTTTTAAGTGCATTTCTAAAGACAAATCACAGATGTGATCCAACCGTCACAAAACTCACAAACGTGGTCGTGAAATAACTGAATTTCTGTAGACAAGTCACAGACGTGGTCGATATGTCACAAACGTGGCGAGATTTTTTTTCAAAATTCATTAAAAAAAAAATTAAAGGTCATTAAGCTCTGCCAGATATACTGGCTAACTTTTGTGAAGGTTGTCCATCGAATTCGGTAAAAAAAACACACATCTGTGAGATAACATGCAAGAACACAACTGTTGAAAATGACCCATTTGTTAAAATGTCTGTTTGGCATTTAGGCAATCAATCCACTTTATTTATCAAGTCTTAAGTCAAAGTTACAAAGTTCACACTTGTAAATTATGAAATATTTTAAATAAATTTGCAAATATTGTAATGTAAAATTGTAAAATATACATAAACTATTTAGGATAGGTAGGTACTTAAATTAAATAATAGTTGGTAGGCATAATTACATGCTTTTTCGGTTCGATATCGATCATCTTGTGAGATTGGATATCCCATAGACTTATAGGATACCCTGGAAGACTTTCCACAGGGTTAGCCATTGTTTTTAACTTGACAAAAGAAAACAAACTACCTACCTACTAGAGATAGGTCACTGGGTTATTTAGAGCTTTATTTTGGGCAGGCCCCACGGTAGGTAGGCAATGAAAACTTACCTTCAAGAACAGATCACCAAAGTCGTACAGCGCAGACTGTTGCATTATGGCAGTAGACATCATGTAGGATCAATCGTCACTTATTCCACGGTCACGTTTGGGTTTCTTGATTGACAATCTATAGAACTGAGGCACTGAAGCACGAATTTTTAGGGTCGACGAACTCACTGTAATTTTAGGTTATGTTGATAAAATGTCCCGGAGATAAATAACTAGAATTTTTATTGGGATGAAGCTTCGAAATTGAATAGAGGTAATGCAGTTTTGTTTGTGGTTCGATGCTATTTTGTTTTCTTCGAAATGTGACCACCACCACGGAATCTCGCGTCAGAACAAGTTGGCCGTGAGCAGTTTATTTTTCAAAAGCTCACTGTCAAAACGGTGCTAATGCTATAATTTTGTTTGAACACAATTTCGCATACGTTGCGAAAATGTACAAAACAGTCCTTTGTTTCGAAAAGTCTCACTTTTTCGCGTCTATACGGAAATCCACAGTTATTGGTCAAAATTCTGCGCAAACTGTCAATAAAGTAACTTTTTCAACTTTAACTTTATTCCTTTTCACGACTTGATACTCCAAAAGTAGTTATTTCTGGCGGTATAAATCGCAAAAATAAAAAAAATATATCGCAGAGTCAACGCTCGCGCAAAATGCACCACACGATCATTCCGTATCACGCTCGCTCGCGCACTGACTGAGAAACCGAATGGAGCCGAGCCGCGAGCCGGCAACCAACCGGCAGCGGTTGGGTGAATTTGTTTTCAAATCAACAGCCGCGATCACGTTTTGAATACCATTCGGGATCTTTCGGCTAGCCTCGGCCCAACTCGACTTGTTTTGATTGCGGAGGGCGGCAATATTGTTGGCGGTTGAACGAATTTACGGTTGCAAACTTTGCAAAGTTTTGAACTACCTAGGCCGAATGAAAAACAGTAAAGAACTTCAATATCTATGGCGGTATGGCACGGTTAAAAAATAGTTTCACAGCTGTTCTTCACAACTTCACCACATGACATGACATGACATTGTCAAATCAATCTCTATGGCTGTTATTGGAGTTTTTTTTAGTCACATTGGTAAATATTTGCCAAGGAGGTTGGATACTTGGATAATATTGGAACTTATTCCTCCGTGGCCTTTTTCTACATAAAGTAAGATTGTAATTTTTTTTTCGCTCAATTAGGGCTATAAGGGTAGCGTTTGTGATGGCGCTACTGCCGTAAGACCATGAAGTGCTCAGGCTGGAAGAAAGCAGCGTGGCGGCAAATTCAAAATTTTCCCAGTTTTTTACATTTTGTAGCTAAACCGACCTATTTTTGTTTAGCGATTTTTCGTTCGCGGCAATAACATATTATTCTTATCATTATTGTAAACAACAGAACAACAATAATTCAGCCGATTATGTGTTCTGGTCTACAACAAGTTTTTTGGGCAGTGCCACTGCTTCGTAGACCAGAACACATACCTAGAACACATAATCGGCTGAATTATTGTTGTTCTGTTGTTTACAATAATGAAAAGAATACTGTTTTATTGCCGCGAACGAAAAATCGCTGAACCAAAATAGCTCAGTTTAGCTACAAACTGTAAAAAACTGTGAATTTTTTTAATTTCCCGCCACGTTGCTATCGTCCACCCTTAAATTACGTAAAAAAAATTTACTTACATTAAAATCATATTTAATACCTACCTTAAAACTGTACTAATAATAATTTTATTAATAAAGGTTGTCCCAAATTTCCAATTTTATTGTCCCCGTCCAAGCTCTAATCTGAGGTTCCAAATGTAACTCAAGCGTGTTGTAAGTAGGTACGGTCAGCCAAAGTCTAGGATACCCCATGCATGGCAGCTCTTACCGCGCGCGGTTTAAGGGCGCCAATCGAACAAAAAGGGGTATCCTAGCGTGTGGCTGACTATACCTACTAGTGCCCTAAGTATTGAGTAGGTACCTATTTTACCTATTAAGTAATATGAAGGTGAAAAATTTACAATCGAACTTCGGTGTTAGGTAGGTAATTTACATACCTAAGATTAGTAAGTACCCAATAAACCAACAAACATCCACCGTCGCACGCTCTTGTTCTCTGCTTACGTTCGTTTTTTTTTCTCAATAAAAACCTAAAGAAAGGTTTTATCAGCACATGTAGCAAGCTTTCAGCACAGCACACATTTCAGTGTTGAGCTCGTGTAGAGCTCTCATGGGAAACATTCCGTAACACGACGCGCTGTAGAAGCTAATACGTGCCGGTCTTGTGTATCGTAGTTAGGTACCTAAATAGGTATGCACCTACGTCACGAATACAATATTGTTAGAACTTGTGAACTTATGAATGAACAATACAATCTTAATAGTTCTGTTTTACCCGTTTTGAGGTACGGAACCCAATATTTCTATGTCTGGATCTAAGTTCAGTCATTTTAGTTGGTGTATATTATGAATTACTGATAAATCTGACAGGATGGTATATTATAGGCACAATACAGATAGGTGTTGGGCAAGCCTACTCCATCTGCAGCTTCCGACTTCCGAGTAATCTTTTCATCCATAGCTGCCCCTCTACCCTTGACGCGTTTTTCCAATACGGCCGCAATATGGCGCAATTTACAAAATTTAATATTTCACAAATTAAGACGCATTTTGTGTTTTTATTGAATAAAACAGCCTTACCTTTGAATCAAAATCACAAAATATTTAAAATCAAAGCATTACTATGCGAATTCAAAGAGAAATTAATTTTACAACTTTTTCAATAGAATCGCAATAGCGTCAAGGGTAACCCCCCTGGTGTGAGTGAAGGTGCCACTCGACGCTGTGTATATGTCACCGGAAAATAACAAGAACCGCAAATTTATAAATTTTCTAGGAAATTTATTAACTTTCGTAGGATTCTAAACGGAAGATAAATTGTATTATTTTACTCCCACATTTTCGCAAATTGATAAACTTACTCTATAAAACTTAACTTAACTCAAGCGTAAAATAATAAGTACCTAAGCAATAACCAAACGACGAAGTGAAATTTACCACAGACCTACGAAAGTTTTATAGTGGCCATGACCAAAATAGTAAGAAGTCGGATTTTTCTATTTTGAGGTTATAAAGTATTTTTTTTTTATAGTCTGGCAAGTCTGATTGTATCTTAGTCTATGGACACAAGCATTGCCACTGTCAACATCGACCAAACAGAGAGCAGTGTGTTATTAAAATTTGCCGTATTTTTAAAAAGCGTAAAATTAAAATCATTTCTGTGATTGGTCGAACCGTTTAGAATCTTACGGATGGATATCCGTTAGTTTATAAAACCACGAGACGTCGCAAATTGATAAATTTGCGAAAAGGTTGGCGTGAAATAATACAATTTGTCCCTCGTTTAGAATCCTACGAAAGTTTATAAGTTTCGGAGGTTTATAAACTTGCGGATCTTGTTATCTTCCGGTGACATATATAAATCAGCTCATTGCGTAGATCGTAGATGCAAAATAATAATTATGTCTGTAGGCGTAGCATGAGCGCCATTTTTTCTCTTATCTAGCTACAACGACACAATGACGCTATACGAGTACAACAACGGCGGGGGCGCTTCGAAATTCAATCCGCACACACTTATAAACAAAAGCAGCAGTGTCGCTGCAGGCAAAGAAATGGTAGGTATAGGTACCTATGCGTAACGTAAATAATAAATAACAGATAAGCCACCTACTCTACTGCGTTGTTAGAGTAAGCAGATCCAACGTCCGGTGTCCGGCCGGTGCCACAGTTTGACTTTTGGCTCCATACAATGCTCTCTCTCTGTCCTACTTCAGGAAGATCGACAACAGTAAGGTGGAACTATCGAGCTTGCTATTGCCCTCCTGCTAGGCCAGGGGACTTGAGAAAAAACCAGCATGCGTAGCAGAAGGATGGGCTAGGTAGGCATAAGGGGGTTACTTTATGCATCTCACTCTTTTGTGTGACGTAGAGTGGGATAGGTAGAGTTATAAACCCATAGATACGCTCGAACCCGTGCACGTGCCTATAAAAAGGCTTTTCGCGTTCGCGATCCAGACCACGTAGAATTCTGCATAGCAGTAATATTGGCAGTGCCTGCCAGGTAATTTTGTCCTCTAGGAAATGGTGGAAATCAAACATGACATGACTGAGGTGATTCTGTGATGATGATGGCAGGTCTCACGAATGTGAGAAATGTGCCTAAGATATTATCTGAAATAGTATTAAAAAATATTTCGCTAGATTTCGAGGCAATTTCAAATGTTGTGTAAACTAAGTAGGTACCTTATTATTATTCATACATTTCTTTCAAATTATTAAAAATTTTAGGGAGAGTTCTTTAGTTTTTATTAATGCTTCACAAATTACGATCTCTAATAATTATAGTGTCTTCGCCTTTTAATCAATGGTATCATATTCTAAAACCATTGGTTTGCTGGTGACCATTGGTGACACTGGTACCTACTATTATGTATTCTGTGCTACTATAAATAGGTACTCATACCTTGGACTGCTGCGGCAAGCATTTCGTTTCGTTTCGTTTCTCAATTAATCTGACCGAGTTGACAACTGCTAATAGGCACAAACCGCTCTCAATTTCATCTTGTAACCGCTCTGTGACAAGTCTCTACATTCATTACAACTAAACTACATCCATTGCTGAGCAATTCGGTACGCAAAGTTTTTTGTTCGAAAGTCCGTTTCTTATCTTTAGACAACATTGAGAAACTAATTTCAATATTTTTTATTTTGGTTCAGAGTTTGGATTTTACAACGTTTCATTCAAAGATACGGTTTTATGACCTTCACGGGACGGTCGCATACTGTTGGCGGTCATAGGAACAAAACATTTTAGCGCCTATAAACAAAACTATTGGATCAAAATAAAAAATATTTAAATTAGTTTCTCAATATTGTCTAAAGATAAGTTTAAGCCAATAACGGACTTTCGAACAAAAAACTTTGCGTACCCACCCTGGAGTCTGAGTTATCATGCCGCCCGAAGGGCCTCTTACATGACAAAGAAGATGATGACTGATTTTTTTTTATATTTTGACGAAGCTTTTGTGAATGTTTGTTTTTTGTTATTGTTTTTTTTTGCATGAATAAATAATTAAAAAACATTTAAGAACATCTGACCAAAAACTTTTACACGGTCTACGTGTTTGGTCTAGCTACGATACCCGAAGGAAACTCTTAAAAGCTGCAGCTAAAGTGCGACAATAAATATGTAGGTAATTAGTTTGTACAAATTGACACCTTTTTGTAACACGCCGTTTAATCTTCGGATTACTCGTGGACGATGTTTCTACGTATCGTAATAAACACGTACTTAACGTTTCTGTGTAATTTAAATATGAACTTTTGACACTCAATTAAATGGAGCAACTTGGAGTGACTTTCTTTTTAAGTGACTTACCTAATTAACTACAATAGTAAACATGTCCATTATTATTGTAAAATCGCTAGCACAAATTACTCAATTGACGACTTCTATTAGCAGAGCTTGGTTAGTAGCTCGGTAGCTACGTATGTCACGTATGTGTAAACAGAACAACTATGATGGTAATTAGGTACCAAAAATTTTTAAAACCGACTGCAAGTACCGAAGTACTCTCCATGTTCGAAGTTTTTCATCAGACTGGTTAGGATTTGCAATCACTGGTGAAAGAGTACACCTGATTCCGAGTCATCTGCTGGTATCAGTTGAGGAGCTCCGTTCTCCATCTCCGAAGTTCTTTATCAGATCTCCACAATTTTTTTTATGGGACCACATGGGAAGTATACTTTTTCAAACAATCAAGAATCATCAAAATCGGTCAACCGAAAAAAAGTTCTGAGGTAACAAACATAAAAAATACGGTCCGAATGGAGAAGGTACTCCTCCTTTTTTGAAGTCGGTCAAAAATTTACGTTTTTTATCGAAGTTGAAGATAAAGTAGTACGTAGGAGTAGGTTTAGAAGATAGTAAAATGTCACGGTATGTTTTACGATAAGTTTACGATAGACGAGACATTCAATCAAGGTACGGTCAGCGACAGCCTTGCATGGCCCATGGTAGCTGTTATCTCGGGCGGCATAAGTGCTCAAATCGAACAAAAAGGGTTACTTATCCCATGACTGTACAAGTAAACAAGTTTGATCTTTCCGCCAATGCACCGCGTTGTTGCATCTCGTTGGGCTATTATTACTTAATTAAGCTGAATTAATATTTTCTGCACATTCGTGGACAAAACAATGCAAAAGGAATAACAAGCCAAGTTATTGTAAAATTCACGGGAACAGTGGTTTTCATAGAGTAAAATTTTAAGATTGACATTTTCTGTATACGATGGACTCATATTTCAGCAGACCCTTTATCTCTCTCCCATTATTTTGATGTGTTTTTTTTTCTTTCCAAGGAATTTATATCTCATTCTTACTATTTATTGAACGCCCTTCGTATTATGGGATAAGCCATGCAATCATGCATTCGTCTGTCGCATTTAACTTCGCGTTTCGTGACAGAACATAATCCACAAAGGTTACTTCCGTACAAAAAAAAAAACTCCTCATCGATTGCCTTTAGCGGAGAAAATGCGGCAATCATTCAACATTCCCTCTAAGGTATGAGCTTATGAGTTTTAAAGGGCAGTGGCCATCCACACTCTTAAGGGGGGGACTAGTCCTCAAACTTCAGTCCATAAGGCCCCGACTTACGCAGATAGCCTTGCACATTTCTAACATGCAAGAGATTTATGCAACTCTCATCTCTTCTTTATCCGGCACCCACGGGCTACGATACCCGTCCTTGATTGATATTGTGTGGGTCACCAATGATTTTGATAACAAAAATAATTCCCGCATAAAAACTTCTTGCATCCTATGTATATTTTGTATTTCGTAAACGGTTAAACTTACTTTTATTATGTCGGTGTAGCCGACTAGTTCCGAATAAGAACCGAAACTAGTCGGCTACACCGACATAATAAAAGTAAGTTTAACCGTTTACGAAATACAAAATGTGCAGTGCTTACGAAAGTTTAAGTGTAAAAATCCTATGTATAGTTATCTTCCGCTCGCTGATAGTAGGTAACCTGTAGGTTCCCTAGTATGAGCCCCACTGAAGATTATTGTGTTAGTAACTTTTGGCCGCGAATTCGTCTCCTCGGACTCCTACAGAAAAAATTACAATGAAATAGTTACTGAGGAAATCCAGAATGGAATAACTACCGCTTAGCTCTCCTCTAGACTTCGTTCCCGTGGATTTTGGTCTTGGATCGTAGACTATGCGGCTCAACCAAATTATTTCGTGCTATATTTCCATATACATGCATCGTGTGGGGACAACTTCCTCGAGTGAACGTAGTCGACCTCCCGAGGACTGCCGGGTTAATCCAATACCTGAGTTGATATGTCGTGTTATCGTGTACCTATGAGTACTCTTACAGTACACACGACAGCACGTCAGAGTGTACACTTTTGTTGTAAAGTCGCCCGTAACGTTACCGAGTAGAGTGCTATCGTGTAAGCGTCTACGTGCTGTCGTGTGTACAGTCGACAGCTGACTCTACTTTTTTGCAAAGGCTCGGGTAAGCGGGTAACTAACGTAAGCTTATAAGACGTGCACGCAAAGTTTGTTGTGTCGTTGTTCTATCAACTCTTGTTTGTAACAGATAGTAACAGATCCCTGCTGGCTAAGTACACGGGCTAGTTCTGAACTTATACTTACGATGGACTGTAGGTACATACAGCAGCCTAGAAACTAGCCCGTATATCCGTGTGTAATCACATGTACTTAACTACAAACTCACTGTACCTACTAACACAATAGAGATAATGAATGACACAGAAGAATATGTATAACCCGTGTCATTAAAGAAAACATTTAGGGCGGAGTAAAAAACCTAGCGTTGTCTCGCTTTGACTGTATTAATTAGAGCGAGAGGGCGAGTATTTTGAAGTCCATCCTAAACGTTTTCTTTAATGACACGGGTTTTATACGTATACATATCTATCCCCTCCCTATCAGAAAGTCTAAGTAGCTAAACGTCTAACTAAATGTCAAACTCGCAGAATGTCCAACTCTCAAAACGTCCATGTAGCAAAACGGCCAACTATCAGATGGTATATTATATCAGAAGGTATCTTATCTACCCTCTATACCGAGTGGCAAGCCTTCTGAATTTAAACAATGTCCCACGCACTGCAGCATCCGAGTGGTCGCTCCAACCACCATCTAGTGTGAGTGGAGATGCCCGGACGCTGTATAAATCATCTGTCCCAGATGCAAAGGCCTAACTCTTTAGACAGGGTACTTCAAAGAGGTCCTGTACCTAGGGGTACAGTTAATAGAGCTAGGAATCATTAGTAGATTACACGACTCGTATGACAATATTGACAATAATACATAGATAAGTAATGGTAGATAAGTAGAGACGGACATTTCAATACTTTTTATTAAGAAATACTTAGACCTTTATGTTCCATTTTAGGCGATGGTGAAAGGTAAATGCAACTTCCAGAAGCATCTCCTCATATTGCATGAAGTGGCCACTCGGATTCTGCAGTGTCTGAGACATGAAAATATGCAGTAGGCTGGCTTGCCAAGCGCCCATATTCAAGAAGTTTTCCTAAGGGAAAACTGCCTTCGGGCGCCAGGGGCTACTTCTCAAATGGCCAACTTCTCGTCATACCCTCTTCTCTGTTTTAATACTTCGCAAACGGCCTACTTAGAAAACAGCCTATTTTGCATTCAGCCTACTCTCAAAGTGACTACCTGTTCAATGGATTTGATTAAATTAGGTTGCCAGCTGGTATAAACTTCTATGCCTATCTCTTATCTATTAGAGTAACCATCAGTAGGTAGTTACATCGGCGTGTCTTCCTGCTTGCGATGCGAATATCACATATTTGCATTCGCGACAGTAAGGCCGTGTCGGTTAAGTGTTTATGCTGATTTTGATAACGCAACCGCACCTTTGAAATTGCTAGATAACAATAGTTACACTTTCGGTTCCCTCCGGACTACTTGTACCCCTGGGGATACAAGTTGCTTCCATAGCTACGGCTTTTAAAAAATACTTACTTCGCGTTGGCAGGAAGTGACGCTATAATTACGCTCAGTGACACGCTAGGATACCCCTTTTTATTCCATTGACTCGCTTTAAATATTACGCGCGCGACAAAAGCTCTACCATAGGGCTAGCGTGTCGCTCACTGTAAGTCTAGCATGAAGTTCGATATCGCATGATACTTTGTATACTTTGCTTATCTATTCACCTAGTATACCCCCTTCGCTGCCTAGACCGGGCTAAGTGTTCAGCAATAAAAGCTAAACTACCAAGACTCCTATCCTACCAAGCTCGTCGGCGACAAAATGAGCTCTGCTGTACCATGACCGGCCATATTGAATATGTATGTTTTTCTGTACCGCTCTATGTAGATCCAAATAAGATATTAGTAACATCTATGTAGATATGGTGGTCAATCTAATCCCGTGCGTGCATCTCTAATAAGTACTAAATATAAATTTCCCTGACAATTTAGCTTCAAATAAGCATATCTCATAAACGGCTGAACAGATTTTGATTTTAAAGAACACTCGCTAGAAAACCTGCTTTCAAATAAATAAAAAAAAACGCATCATAATCGGTTTACCCGTTTAGGAGCTACATACGGTGTCACAGACACACACACAGACAGACAGACTGACAGACAGACAGACACACATAGCGATCAAACTTATAACAACCCTTCTTTTTTGTTCGGGGGTTAAAAAGAGGGTTCGTTTCGTGGGAGGGTAAGAACCAATGGAGAAAGCATTTTTAGAAACACCAAGCGAAACTAGTTTGATATTTCAATTCAGTTTATTGATAAGAATATTGGCATTTAGCACACTCTAATGTAAAATTGGTATTTACAAATATTGCGCAGAGACAAATTAATTAATACTAAACATAGGTTAATGTGGCGTTTAGATATGACCTATCGATCTCTAGATCTATCGAGAAACTCGTTGCTTGCTGGTAAGCACATACCTAACCTTGTATTTACACTTGTAGCTACTTTAGTTAGAAAATTCGCAATAGCCTTTGACTGTACAAAGAAATTGTCAAGGCCACTACTCCACTGATCTGCACCTCTACCTTTGACGCATTTTTCCAATATGGCGCAATTTACAAAATTTAATATTTTACAAATTAAGACGCATTTTGTGTTTTTATTGAATAAAACAGCCTTACCTTTGAATAAACATTACAGACTATTTAAAATCAAAGCATTATTATGCGAATTCAAAGAGAAATTCATTTTAAAACTTTTTCGCGATTTGATCGCAATAACGTCAAGGGTAACCCCCCTGGAATACGACAGGACGAGCGAAATAAACGCACGAAAAGCTAGCTTTATGTGGAGCCGTAACGCAAAGCTTTTTTTTTGCTTGATTGCGTATCGCTTTCATCGCAGATCGCTTCTCTGTCTGGACCCTTTAAACGTTCAATATTGAGTAATATTGTATACATGCGTTTAATTAACGACGTTTTATATTATGTATTTACCTATTCACCACCGCGTCTAGCAGACTGACAGACGGAACAGCTCAATACAATGCTATCTGCCGCGCTTTTAGCCCCATCCTGGTAGAGCAACATAGACTGTAAAGAGTCTGTCATACGAATGCCATTGTAGAGTCCCTCATACCCTCTGAGAAACCCGTCTTTGTTCGATTGAGGCGCTTATGCCACGTTTTAAGAGCTGCCATGAGGTATTTCAACATCGTGCCTTCGACCATGGTGGATTTTGATTCCTGGGGCAAATTTTTGGTGTCGCTGTTACCTATCCTAATTCTTGTAAATAAATAATTTCTGGTGTACAATAAAGTGTTCTCTCTCTCTCTTTCTCTCTCTCTATCCAAACAAAGCTTGGCCGCTCCCTTACTATACCTGGAGGAGCTCAGTTGAGAAAGAGGCTGCATCAGCCGGACTCGGCTGGAAAGAGTTAGAGGCTGCCGCGCAAGACCGCGAAAAATGGAGATCCCTTCTTCAAGCCCTATCAAAGAATAAACCTAATCATCATCAGCATCACCTTGTCTTAATCTAGTGGCTCTACCATGTGTTTGTTTGCGCATCTTCTACTTGTATCTAAACAGTATAACGTCATTAAGTCTTGCGAAAACTTACAATAGAGCCTCAGGCGGGCGTATCCGCGGGCAACTGCTAGTCTGTCAGTACGATGCTCTTATCTTGAACTGATGTAGAAATCTTGACCTACGGTCATGCGAGCAAAGATGGTCACGTACTGGCTTCATACAAAACTAGGTTACCAAATTTAATTACCGCAGTGCATTTTAAAATACTTACATCGAAATGTTATCTGTTTAAAATTCTATGGGTGAAGTAGGTTAACTGAATATTTGGCACGTGTAGCATTACTAGTTAAATTTTATTGATTCACGTGGATTTTCCGTAGTAACGATAAAGGAGGAAATAGTACTTGTGCCTATTTTATTTAACGCTGATGGAGTTTTTTGTTATTCGTTAGAGACAAGTTATAGAGAAAGCGTGGTGGTTATTACACTTTATTGCACAAAATAAAACTTAAATAACAATGGTGAGAAATTACATACAAGGGCGGACTTATTTCAATAGAAATTTCTTCCAGCCAGCCAAATAAATTGTGAGTTATTGTTTTGAATGACGGCGGAATTGTGAGTTATTGTTGTGAATGACGGTGGTTTGGGGTACGTCAAATTTCCAGGTGTTACCATCGAAAAATTTACTTGGAGTTATACAAGGATCACTTCTTGCTGCACAAATAAACCCTGTATAAGCTATTGCAAATACATCCGTGTTTTTTTTTGCAAATATCATTCCCAAAAAAAACTAATCTCGTTACAAGGGGAGCGAGATAAGATAAATATGTTATTTGCAAGCGTTTCCGCACACCATAATACTTTATTAGAGAGTGTGATCTTGGTAACTGTTGGCAATCGGTTCTAATTTTCAACGGCCGAAAATTACCTACTAACAAAGATAGTCAGACTATCACATTCACACCCTTAGAGGCTACCATTGACTTCGTAATAATTTTACGAAGTGAAGATGCGTTGTGGTGACTTACTTACCTATTGTTAGGTATTTTCGCTATTAAAACAGGAACGGGTATCAATCCAACATATTTTATTTTCGGAAAACACAAAAACCATAACACCATTGACAATTTTACCGGGCAGATTGCCCCTTTTCCTCCAAAATCCAACACTATGTATGTTGGTCGGCAGGACATTTTGCCGATCCACTATTTGAGATGTTGCTGCTGGTTATCAGACTGTCCTTGGATTCAAGAGGTGAGACCCGACTAAGACGCATTGCTCTAGTCTTCTTGCAATCATCCAAGTGGTTCATTCATCAATCAGCGCCGACTCTACGCAAGCCGAGAATTGCTTGGAACTTCAGAAGATACGTCATCCATCACAACAGCTTCGTGTAAGTAATAATCGTAATAGAATCACGACTGCGTAATAATTAAACGAATTACAGCATATTGTTGCCACGGAGGCGAATGGCGATACATTCGTGTGCTGAATCGTGTTTGGTTTTCGGGCGCCGCACGCAATGCTCAGGAATACACAAATTAAACTACAACAAAAGGTCTGGGGGTCTACCGGCTAAGACGAAGCCGATTACCATTGGCGAAAATCGAAGTTCGATTTTTGAAAAATGTACTGCCACCCAGTTAATTTTTCTGCCACCCAGTAAATTTTTCGTAAATCGAACTTCGATTTTCGCCAATGGTAATCGGCTTCGTTTTAGCCGGTAGACCCCCAGGCGGCTCTGTCGTCCATTTTTTTCGGACCATCTTTACTCTTTCTTTACTCACCCTATCATCACGCGATCTCGCATATGGTGAAGAGCTGCATTCACTGGAATAAACCGCAACACCCAAACTATAAGAGCGACCACAAAAATGAATCGCCTGCCTTGCCTTCCCATTGCAATTTGCTCGGTAACTCTACCGAATGGTTGTATAAGAAGCAGAAAAGTATTTGGATACAAGAAACATATCAACGAAAAATTTCATCACTTTTCACTGAGAGAGGCCTCTAGATTAACTAGAATTAGAAGACTCTTGATAAGCGGCGATCACACGCAAAACGTAATAAAAGCGCTCTTCCTAATCAGTAGTCACCTCTATTGGCATAGAAAATGGCGCCGGGTGCAATCGGTGAACTATTATCGTCCATAATCTTCAAATGCTCGCAAGAATTGAAATCAAGGAGTAGTTTTGTGTCGACAGTCTTGAAGACGTTTCACTGCGTGGGCTAATACTTCTGCTTGTACTTATTTGGTGCTGAAGACAAATTGTTTGCAAAACAAAACATAAGTTTACGTGCCCACCGGCCATTAAGGCTCACACGTTTGACTGTATCGTAATCGTTTCGTCATACATACGTCGGCTATGTGTGTCGAAGTCAACGTTGAATTAAGTTCTTCGCGAGATTTGTGCTGAGGAAGGATTGGATTTGGAGTCATTATGATCTAATCTAGAGTTCGAAATCCGCTGAGTTAAACTAGGTAGTAGTTAATTTGAGAAGTAGTTAGTTCGATTCTCGGTTATAACAGTAAGCACCTAGATTGGTACTCACAAATTCGATGATGAAATAGTTCCAAATACGAGGAGCGGCTTTACATCCCTCGATCAACAAAAGTTTCAAAGCTAAAGTTATGAAATAGTTGTTGTACAGTCATCCACACGCTAGGATACCCCGTTTTGTTCGATTGGCGCCCTTATGCCGCGCGCGGTAAGAGCTACCATGGGGTATTCTAGACGATGGCCGACCGTACTTACGCCAACACCAACATTAGATGGGCGAAGTGACCGCACACCGTAGTAGGTACCTGAGATGAGACACGTTTAGATGGAGTGGTCTTGCCCGGCAACTATTCCATCACCTCAGCTTAGTCGGCCTAAGTCCACAGGAAAAACAACATTGCAAAACAAGCTATAAATTGGTAGGTAATAAACAAGTCTAGGTTAGTTAACAGAAACTATTAGTTGCGCTCCTTCCTTCCGAGGCTGTGGTCTATGACAGCCCATTCAACAACATTTCAACCAAGCAGCGTGATTGTTATCCAATGTGGAGGTAATTTCGTAACTTGCAACGCATGATTTTCCAGTTTAATAGGCCTTATCATTAATATTTCACAGTTTGCCGGAAAATAAACTGCTTGCAAAGTAACTTTCGATCCACGTTACCTTGTTTAAAATAACGTTTTTTGGCATAACAATGTTAACTTTTACAACTAAACGCATAACTCTTTACGAGCCGCATTAAGAACCATTTTGCTTTCGTTTTCATTCCGTCTCTACACGAGAAAACTTCATTATCGAACTCTCCCTACACCACAAGGTTAATTTAAAAATAAATAAAAGTGGTTAATAAACGATTACTTTTTAATGGAAACAAAAAGGCATAGTTTGTCCCGTCCGGCCGGCCGTAAGTACCGTTTCTCGAGATTGACTCGATGCAAGGATCTCGAAGTGGACGAGGTAAAGTGGTCTCTACACCTGGCGAAGATTACAAGCTAGCCAATAAGACAATACCTGTAACTGTTTGCCATTACTCGCCCTTGGATCATAACTGGTCCCGGCAGTGACACAAAATACGGAGACACAGAAGTCGCTGAAAATAATAAGGAAAATGGCCTACAAAAACTTGGAGCAAGTATCTATGCATCGTACTGATCGTACAGCATTATTCTGAACTAGTTGTGCCCGCGACTTCGTATGCGTTTTTACACATTTGATATTTAATTTAAATTCGACTGTGGAGGAAAACTCAAATGAAGGTTTTTTTTAACCCCCGACCAAAAAAGAGGGGTGTTATAATTTTGACAGCTTTGTGAGTGTGTCTGTATAGGTATGTGTTTATGAGGGTGTGTCTGTCTGTGGCACCGTAAATGCTCTTAAATGGGTGAACGATTTGGAAGATTTAGGTTTTTTTTTTAAATTTGAAAGCAGGTTTTCTAGCGAATAATTTTAGTTATGTTTTGTCAAAATTGGTTCAGCTATTTATTAAATATGCTTATTTGAAGCTAACATGTCGGGGGTATTTTAATTTAATAGTTATTATTTCTTAACTTGCGGTAGCAGGGCTCAAAAGAAAGTAATAGAATAAAAACCTTAATCTAAACAAAACATTTATTAATTTAATAATAAATATGTATTGTTTACATTAAGGTATCGCCCGTGATAAGATACCGGAAGCTTAGCATAAGAATTGCTTAGGAAGTAAAGGGGTCAGGGCGTCCCACGGCTATGCCACACGGAGGGAAAGTACCTTGAATATTGTTATAGATGGAACATTTTACTGAAAGAAGACATTATTTGAATTTAAAAAACAATTTAAACTGCATTCAATTCATAGATATCTAAATAATAACATGGATGAACCGGGAATCGAACCCGTTACATGAGAAAAATAATTACCCTGTAGTTTTATCATACCGATCGAAAGGCTTCATCAAAAGGATTATTTTTTGCTAAATAACATAGTGTCAGAAATAAAAGGAAGACCATGAATTTTAACATTTTTAATACAACATTAATCATTTATCAATGAAAATCACAGTAAAAAAAGAATAAAAGTATGAAAATGAAACACATTTTTGATTTATTTCTTTATAATCAGCCAGCCGCATTGCGATGGACAAAATTTTACGCGTCTTTCGGCTCAGCATACGGCTCGATTTATTGCATGCTACCAGGTAAATGTTAAAATTCATCGTCTTCCTTTTATTTCTGACACTATGTTATTTAGCAAAAAATTATCCTTATCATGAAGCCTTTCGATCGGTATGATAAAACTACAGGGTAATAATTTTTTCTCATGTAACGGGTTCGATTCCCGGTTCAACCATGTAATTATTTCAATATCTATGAATGCAGTTTAAATTGTTTTTTAAATTAAAATAATGTCTTCTTTCAGTAAAATGTTCCATCTACAATATTTAAGGTACTTTCCCTCCATGTGGCATAGCCGTGGGACGCCCTCCCTCGACGTAGAGTGGGATAGATAAAGTTATAAGCCCATAGATAAAGTCTTACTCATTCTAATACTAAACCAGCAATCAAAGCATACGGCTAATAATTCTGTCTATCCCGCTCAACGGTAAACAATAGTTATTTGTTATGCAAGAATGCAAAATTTTTGTTTGCGGCGAGTGCTTGTATTGAATCGAGCGGTGTTAAAAGACCGCCAAGAAAGTGGGAGACTTCATATAGTCCTCATCATAACGAACATTTTTGCGCAAGGAACTATGCCTAGGAAATCAACGGTTTCCGAGATAATGAGGTTTCCAAGTCGGACTTTTTTTTTTTTTTTCGTTTTTTTTTTCAGAAATGTGTTCACTATCACGTTATTAACATATCTTCTCAAGAAGCTATATCAAAATTATGAATATTTCTTACAAAAAACCAAGTTAAAATTGCAACCCGCAATGTATTCTGAACATCGGTGAGCCTAGATTGTGCCCAGAACCAGGACTTATCACGGTCCTAAATTTGACTGAAAACTATTCAGCGGTATTCGCGTGATGAGGTAACACACAGACAGACAGACAGACAGACAGACAGACAGACAGACAGACAGACAGACATAGACCGATTTTTTTGCATTTTTGTATTCAGTATAGTTTATTTAGTAACCCCTGCTAGTTTTTTTCTAAAAATATTGAATGTACAGAATTGACTTCGCTAGAGTTTTATTATAAGTATAGATATAGATAGATATAATTCTGGTTGATACGTGGGGTGGTTAAAGGATGCATTTTTTGAGATAAACTCTACCAATGATTTTAAACGAATTCCTCGGAATATCTTTGTATTGTTAATCTTCTGCATGTTGTAATTTTGTGGTACTTAAAGTTGAGGTTATCGCTCACTACAACTACAAGTGGCGGGTACAACAACGAACTATTTAATTAAAATAGACAGAGGTTCCATTGCCTATTGCATCTCTGCCTCAAGGAAAATTACTTTCGCCGGTGGGCATTTTTGTTTTGCAAGTCGCCCTAGTATAGTGTTGGGAAATACCTAAATGCACGCGCGTACCAAACCGTAACAGAAATATTTCTAAATAGAAGGTTTTTGTAACGAGATTCGGTTAAAAATATTTTTAATCACTCACCTAGCTAGGTAAGTTCATTATATTGTCAGTCCTTTCCAAAATAACTATAGGGTCTATTGAGGCCCTAAAAAGTTTCAGTCTCATAAGTTGTTGGCGCATTACCCCTTTTTGTTCGAATGATGCACTTATGCCGCGCGGGATAAGAGCTACCATGCAAGCGTTTTGCTGACCGTACACTTGAATAATTATAAAATGCAACATTCGTATTTTGTATTTTTTACGTGAGTTTGGAAACCACTGATACTGAAATGTAGTTTAAAACTTTGTGGCTACATGTCTTGTTGTCTACATGCAAGTTTGGTTACTTACTTACACTTTATTCTGTTACCTCAACATAATAAAATGTAACATGTCTCGTATACGTATTTGGACATAATTCGTGCTTGCATTGCTCAAGAACCATTTAAATAACCAAATTAAGTAAGTATTTTGAAAGATGCGTAGGAACGAAGGCTTTTTAAAACAAGTAACAAAGAGACTATTTAACCTATGATAGTTTTGTAAAGTATTTTTTTCGAAGACAGACCGAACATAGTACTTTAGTGTCATTTTGGGTCTGAATTCGAAAAAAACGGCTTTAGATTCGTATCTGAAAAATAAGTCCTACCATGAAGTTCCTTCCTACGCGTAAGAACGAACAAACCCAAGAACAGACAACGTTTAACTTAGTATTAATAACTAAGGTTGGGATAAGAACTTCCAGTTAAACCATCGCACAATACACGACACGCACGATTGTACTTAGTAGACTATTCCATTATTTACTTATTTCAAACGCAATTAGTTTCAAGGTTCTGCGGTTTTCCTTCCCATAAATATGTGATTAGGCCTTATTCATTCAATTATACACACAACATGCCTTACCTTTGTAAGGTACCCCTAGCGACAACGTAAACTATACCAACACCACTCTTATCGCAGGTGACATAAGTTCTAGAATCGAATGACGAGGTTTTGCACGCTTTCCGCTGCAGCCGACTGTCTTCACATGTGGCAATTAATGTAACATTAGCCACATTTTCAACGGCGACGGAAATATTACTTCTCCATAAAGAATCGTCATAAGTATTTGAGTGATTCTGAGATGTAACAGATAATTAGGCGCCATTAAGCGCTTTGAATACGAGTTACCTACGTAACGTTACGTCGTCGTAACAATGGTTTGAAATCCCTTTCAAACTGCGCTGAAAACTGAATAATGTACTTTGAAAACTCTACAATGAATGCCACATATTACGGACAAACTTCTGATATTATCTTTTTTGTGGGTTTCTTTACGAATTGTGCGTAAAAACGTATTTCTTCTGACTCGCATTTGTCTCTACAAGTAGGTGTGCGTTTGTGCCTGAGTTCTGCCCCCGCACTACTACATCTACCGAACCCGTCATAAAACGTACCAAAAGATAGAGATTCCAGCCAGTTTTCGTAGTAGAAGGTAACTTCATCAGTGAAAAAAGACTGGGATCTTATACAGCATTCGTGGTCGGAGCGGGTCGCTAATAGTTCCAATAAACGCCGATCGCTCACACAAGGAAGTGAGGACCGGTTAACCCTCCCCCCTCGCGCGACACCCAGCCCCTGTCGCCTCCACTACACATGCCATTTATTAAAATTCTTCGAGAAACGTGTTGTTTACTCCGCGCCATAACAAGAGTATAGTTTATAGAAGTAGACGGACGTTCTTGCCGCGCCACGAACTCCACTGGTGGCCGTAATAACTCGGAGCTACGAGTACGAGTAGCCAGAGTATTTCCAAAGCATAGTTCTAGTGGTGGGTTTGCGCGATTGGCGATTGGATCTAAAGCTGGTCTGGGATTGTCGGTGCCTAATCGGCGGCGCGGCTGAATGTGGCCGCACGCACTAATTTGAATAATGAACAATGTACCGGCCCCTATAACCAGTTTGATCACGTGACTGGCGACTTAAAAGCACTCGGGAGTGAGTTCGCGCTGCCCACACTGCCTCCGCAAGGAATGCAATGCTCTTGCCGATTCCTGCCTGCGCGCTGCAATAGCCTTCGACTTTACGAGGTGTTACACTGGACGCTGAAAGCCTCTTCTTCGATTTGACGCCGCCATATTTTATGTGCACCTATATGAAGTTTACGTTTCAGTCAGCCTTGCATAAACTCCAAGACAACAGAATATCGTTGCATTGTTTTGATTACCAAGGATTACGCATTGCCTTTGCTGGTCTGTCGCCTTCTATGCGTTGTTAGATCGCACAAGCGATTGTTATTCAACCCGCCCTAAAGTAAGATTATGCGAGGAGCCAAGCGGAATGTCAAGTTACATAATTCAAGAACAAAAGAACACGCATAAAAACCGCGCCCGCTGCGTCCGCCGTGGAACAAAGCTCGCATTGGCAACGTTATGTTTTTATAAGCAGAAGTAGGCCCCCGGTCACTTAAAACGTCACATAAATCGCGCTGCGAATAAGAATAAAGGAGCAAAATGAGCTCGCTGCGAGGAGAAACGGTTTTTTTGTTTCGGGCCTCGGATCGCTGGCGAAATAGCCAATTTTAAACTAGCGGACGAAAATATATGACGAGCTGGAGCGCCTTTGGTGAAGCCGATCCTGAATACTTCTAGGTTTTGTTTGAGAACCGATCTTCGGTAGAAACTAATAAGAACCAAAACAAGTTTGTTTATAAATAGTCTAGCGGAACAAATATTTTTCTTAATTCCCAATGGCGTCGTTACATTAAGTTCGCGGAGCGTCTTGATAAAAAATAATGAGTCTAATTAAGCACAGGAAACTGAAAAGTCAACAACGCAAAAGTTTTAGGAAAAAACATGTTGTTTTATCTTCGTAAGTGAACGGATTGTTTTCGCTTTCAGTATAGTCCGTTGTCGATGTAGAGTCATTAACGTTCATGTTTATCGTACGACACAAATAAATAATGTCGCTTATCGACGACTGAAAGTAGGTTGCCCGTTGCTATTTTCCGTAAATATGAATTTATTTAGTAGTGTAGGTATTGGTTTAAGCCTGGGACATGACTGTGTGACCAAGTAAAGTAAGTGCGAAAGACCGGCCATTTTGCATATAATATGTTTTTGGATGTTATTATAATTTATCACTACCATTACCACTACTAGCACATACGTACGATTACCTACCTACCCATTTTATGTATTTTACAATATTTATTATTGACCACTTTTTGTATTTTCTAAAGCACTAACCCGTGCTAGGGAACTTTATAAAGATTTTTATAAGGTTAAAAAATTCGCTCGGGACAGGATTTGAACCCGCAACCTTCTTGCATTCCGTGCAGGCGCTCAATGATAAATTCCAATGAGCATTTCGTCTGTAATGATGATCGCATTGGGTGGTGTAGATAAGTGCAAACTATTACACTAGATGGCGCCCCATCATCCGTAAGACGAGTTTCAATGAGGTTAGAAAATTCGCAAAGACAGTACTTGACTCGGTAGCTCAATTGGTAGAGGGCCTGCACGGAATGCAAGAAGGTTGCGGGTTCAAATCCTGTCCCGAGCGAATTTTTTAACCTTATAAAAATATTTATTATTGACGTCTCTACCTTCGCACGGGTGCGTTTTCCTATTTATCTGCATCTATGCGGAAAAATCGTAACCCGAAGTAATTTATAACGCTTAACATACGATGACCTTTTAGTATGAAACGTAATATAATAACAACACAGACGCATGGTATAGTGTTCGGTCACCTACTAAAAGGCACAGTAGGTCTATATTCCACACAAAAAACGTACGAATGTAAAGATTTTGGACCCTGTCTTCATCGAACAACACTCCGAAAACTCTACATTGTATCAATAGATCCATAAGTTTATATTATATGTACAGTCGGCCACAGTCTCAGATACCCCTTTTTGTTCGATTGGCGCCCTTATGCCGCGCGCGATAAGAGCTGCCATGGGGTATTTGAGATTGTGGCCGACCGTACCTAGGTTGACAATGCTAGAGACAGAACAAAATGTCACAAAACCTTCTATACTTTCCTTGTTTGTGATCCCGTCAGAACAAAGCTTTATTTATGGAGTTATCGTTTAATAGTCCCTACCTACCTACCTATAGTCGTAAATGACTTGTGGGAAATACTAACGTTGGACATAAGCTAGCATGCAACTGATGGCATCGTCGGCGAGATAACTATTATGTCCCTCTTATTTACCTCAGTAATCATTCTATTAGACTCGATATAGTTAGGTTGGCATTAATAGTCGTCATCTCGAGATCGGGCTCAAGTGAACACAGAAAATAAAATCACCGACTTGAGACCTTGGCTAGTGTTGATGTCAAGCTCAAGCTTAGGACAGCTACTCAAGCTTAACATTGGCAAATTTGGTTTTCTGAGATCACCTACTTTAGCTCGATCTTGAGCTGACGACTATTAATGCCACCGTTAGAGACAAAGACGTTCGTTGATTTTGGAATATCGGAGGAGAACCTCTAGACCGCCAATAAAAAAAACGTATTTTTTTAAAATAAATCCGGCACACACACACGAGTCAAAAGTGGCCGTTTCTTTCTTGTGCGGGATTTATTCGCAGGTTCTAGCATCTGGAAACTAGGGCTTAATCCTCATTTGACGGCCCGTTTTTTATTAAACGGTTTTATTTAGCTCACCCCGTTTGTTTTATTTATTATTCTTGGGTCAAATTTACTAATTCAAATTTCACCCTCTTCCTGTCAACCGATTAATCTGAAATTTAGTGTAATTAACCTAATTATAGTGTAACATTACAAAACAAACATTTTAATCAACGATTGTAGACAATTGACGTGCCCCACGGTTTTATTTTAGTCTAGTCTATGCATATGTTTATAATTCCCACGACTGTATCTATTTTATTATTTTCTGGTTTTTAGTACATTTATCTTAAACATTGCAATGTATGTTTAACATAAAACCGTTTAACTTAAAAAGTTTTTTTACCTATTTTTATTAGAAAAATACGCATCCAAAAAGATGTTTTTTTTTTTCATTGGCGGCCCTAGTGGATGGGACCCTCCTCTTAACTGGTAGTAATTGATCACCGATAAAGTTAGAGATTCATAGGCGTTATAGTTGACAGGCTGACAGGGCTGGCTGGAAGACATTTCTTGAGAAATAAGTCCGCCCTTGTACATCATCTTACTACCATGTTATTAAAGTCTTTATACGAGTATATTCTGTGTGCAATAAATTTTAACAAACATAGTTTCCATAGGCGGATCAAAAGCAGGGCCAATAAGCTGGCTATCAACTCTACAAAAGCAATCGAGGACAAGATCGAATCTACAGAAGTTAGAAACGTGAAAGGAACAACCGAACAACTGTTCCTAATGGGGTGTAGAGTAGACGTGCAAAAAGAAGGCATTTCCGGAAAAATCTACCCTAAAAAGGATAAAATAAGGTCGGAGTCTAAAATAAGTTTGGATGAAAAAAAAACCATAATAAGTTTTTAGTCCAAAATAATTTGTATGACAAATGTTCAGAAAGACATAGTCACGGAAAGGGACCATAAATGACGATAGCTGACCTGGGGAAGAAGATAATATCTCTAGGAATCTGTAGTGATCGCCAATATACCTATTTATTAATCAAGTTTTCCCAGTGGATCTCGATTTTGTTGTCGTCTTGTATGATGGAGCGTGTGACCCCTTATACGATCCATCTCACAATCAACGCAACATTGTGTTCGGACAAAACAATTGCAACAGATGGACAGCATTGTATCCATACAATATTAGCCATCTTTTAAATAAGAAAATGAGCATCAGTGAGTAAAAATATATGTTTCAAGGCTCGGAAAGTATACTGTTACTTTAACATGCGATCGTAGAAAATCCTATTTTAAACTACCTATCTGCATTATTGCTCGCTTCGAAATTTGAAACGCGACGCCCTATGGTGTATAAAAATAAATTTAAGGAACTCCTTTAACTTGTGGAAGACACGACCTTCTTGAAGTTTCAGAAAATCAACAACCCGTTGCTAGGCAACGCCACAGACTCATCTATCAAAGCGCAGAAAAAGAAAACTCATTTCACTAACCTTTTTAAGCCTACCTATATTTGTGTATTGTTTTTCTTGCATATTTCCCCGCTCTGTAAGATGAAAAGTTGTGTGTTTCGCACGGATGCAATATTAATTGCGCCTCGTGCTTCCGAATACAAGCACTCGCTGCAAACAATAATTTTGCATCCTTGTATAACGAATAACAATTTCATCTCCCAGGCTCGGAAAGTATGCTGTTACTAGTAACATACGATCGTGGAAAATCCTATTTTAAAGTACCTGGGGGCTAATTCTCGGCAATCTCGAATGTGACTTGTTACTAAGGTTTTCTTCGTAGGATCTCGAATACGACATACCCGAGAATTCGCCCCCTGCATTTTTGCGCGCTTCGAATAACTAGTTTTATGACCAGAACACCGAAATATTTCTGTCTGGCTCTGCCCTCGCTGTTGAGCGTGTCTTCTGCACCATCGTCTTTAGTGACAAAACAGGGAAGGAAATGAATATTAAAAAAATGTTGACTTAAAATATGGAGCTGGTTGCGATAGCGTTATCGGCCGACCCTCAGCCCGTTCATAGTCGCAGGCGCAGATAGCGATGCCGCTGGACAAATATCAAATAACGCTTATTTACTCAACAGTGCTATTTATAACGCAGTATTTTTTCAATGATTAACTGTTTGTAGGTATGCGAGTCAATAAAATGTTTTGAAAGCACTGGTCACGTCATACGTACTGCGCTGGATCAGCGACCCAAAGACGATCCCTCCGGTCCGTAAGGACCGAATCTCAAAACGCCCTGATTTATTGGCGTCCGCAACCAAAAGACGCCATCTCTCTATATCCTCCACCTGAATTCTTCGCAAGTCTTTTGAGAGTTCGTTAATCTAGCGACACTTGGGACGTCCGACAGGCGGACTGGTCATATCATGCGGAAAGAAATTTTAGCATTCTGTCACTAATCCTCCACGAGAAAATACTGGGCTGCCAAATAACATCTTGGCTCCAAAATGTGGCTGAACAATTAAACAGGAGCAAAACAGAACTCTTCCTTGCCGAAACGTCACGGTCTAAGGGCCATAATGACAGCCGATCTCTAGTAGGAGATGGCACCAAGAGGAAGAAGAATAGCCACAAATTAGCCAAAGCCATTTGGTTCGCGGGAGTTTGGCTCTACCAAACTCTAAACGGATAAGACTTCTTATTATTAAGAGCCAGAACATCTATAATGTATCAGGCGACGTGATACTGGCCAGGTAGGTATAATATCCTGATCTTTAAACTTATGCAGTTCTTACCCGCTTGAGTTTCATTATTATTTTCCTCGTCAACCGCGGACGTTGACTCGTTCGTCCTTCTATGCGCGATTGTGAACCTCGTGCTATGTTGATAGAGAGACTATAATTGACTGTCATTAATCATTAACCAGTTGCATTTTCCTGATCTTAGCACCTGTTTCCGTACGTGTATTGTTTTTTTGTGGTTGTTAACCTCTTTATTCGATTATTTTTACATTATCCCTCGATTATTTTATATGCGGGTTGTTTGGATTCTGGCCAAAGACCGACCCTTCCTCCTGTACTCTTAATTTATGAAGTCTTATGTTTAGATACCTAACGAAATGTGTAACAGGAAAATAATTGCTTTGCCTAGTGGGGAGTATGTCCAATAATTTTATCCAGCGGCATTCAGTGTACCTTTGGATATGTTTGAATAATACTCAAGCCTGACATGTTTAAATGGATTGAGATTGCCTATCTCTTATACCACAGATATTCTTTCCCAAGTCAGCTTAATGCCTTCATGCTGGACTTCCCATAGACCGCCACTCTATAACTGCCCGTGTCCACCGGCCATCTTCCTACCTCGCTAGGTGGTCTTCCCATTTCGACTTGAGACTCAAGATTCGATCGCCAACATCGTCACACTTCGTTCGTCGTCGATGTGACGACCACAGGTTAGGAAAAATTTAATTATGTCATAAATTAAATATTCCCTAGCACGGGTTAGTGCTTTAGAAAAATCAAAAAGTGATATGTCATAAATGTCAGAAAGTTAGAAGCGCTCACAGCCTAGGTGGACTAGCCATTCTTAATCTATTGGCGAAGTTAAGCAACATCGGGCGCGGTCAGTCCATGGATGGGGAACTGATAGTGGCAATTTATCTGGGCGCTTCCGTGCTTCGGCAGGTTAAACGGTTGTTATTAATAGCAATCGTCAAGCTATGACAGAGGCCCTTGGGCGGTCTAAAATCTCTGACACCAGCCCCCTTAGCACGCGGGCCATTTTGCCTACTCTCAACTGTCACCTTAGCCACTGTTCACTGTGACCTTAGTAGTGTTAAGTGGCTAAGGTGACAGTTGATAGTAGGCAAAATGGCCCGCGTGCTAAGGGGGCTGGGGTGGCGACTACCTCATACGATAACCAACCAACCAATTTTGTCATTTGGTACTGGATCTACGAGTCTGAAGCCTAGGGGCTTACTTCAATCATCTCTCAAAAGGCGGTGGGTGACTCGTCCATTTGTCAGTCGGCCGTAGTCACAATATTGTCGACCGTCGAGCCACAATTAGCCGTCAATTGACCCGCCTGGACCCTGATTGTGGGCGCTAGTCGCTACACCACAGGGGCCTTAGCCTGTAACACAATGGCGTATCAATGGCGTCCTAGGTAGAAGGACAAAAACGGGATTTTTTCGTTGTTCTCCTACAACCAGCGAACTAATCATCTAGGATTAGACTCTTAATATTCTTTGCTGTACTACAATAACATTAAAATGACCTACACTGGACTGACATCATCAATAAATCGTAATTAAAATCGTAAACCGGACGCCCATTTTGGCACCATTGTGATACAGGCTAAGGGCCCAGTTCGCCACACACAATCGGATCACGTGCGTGAGGCTTAGGTTCCAAAATGGGTGAGTCGAATGGAGTTTATCATGCATGGAACATTCATATTAAAAATAGGTACATTCGTTTAGTTAGTGTCGCTGTGCCAAGGCGGCGCCATATAAAACGCGAGACTGTATCTAAGCGAAGGGACTTCAGCTTATATTGTTATTCTGATATAATATATCAGAATAACAATATAAGCTTATTATAAGCTATCTCTATTCTAAATTTCAAATCTGTCCTGCGTCATTTTAGCGTGAAAAAGTAACTAAAAACTTACTCACAATTTACAAACTTTCGTAGTTATAATAGTGGTATAATTCGATGTCAATTTCGTAGCCGGTTATGTTAACCTTCCTAATGGCTCAGCGGCTACGCAATGTAACATCAAGTTGTTTTAACAAATTATGTTTTTTTGTAGTTTTATGAAATGGGGCCCTGCCAGTCAATGTTGATACGTGGTGATGCCGTAATTATTTAATTTTGCTAAGTCAAGTTTCGTAACTTTTGATAAATAATTACACTCACAATTAATTCACATTCATATCTCACTTTTATTTACACTCGTAATCTACGATATTGTTTTTTAATCTAGGTTAAATAAGTATATTCACCGCATAACAATTGACCATTACAATTTGCTACACATCACAATACCGCGGAAGTCAAAACAAAAAAAGTCTGAAAAAAAAATCGCCGGATCATAATAAAAATTATCAGACGTAATAACCGCATGCTCTGATAAGCGTACTCCAGTTTTCGCTCAAGAGTTATGCATTTGGCTTCACTCTTTCGAAACTGATATTCATAATTTTACGTTTACGATGCATCCAGCACGAAACGTTGCATTTCGTAATTGTATATCAATTAGATTAATCTCGTTTACCTAAGCGACATAACTGGTACACTTAACTTAGGTCCATAGCAACTATGCATGTTCGTGGCAAGTAAGTAAATGAAATTACACGAAAAGTTTGAACATCTGTTTGAGATCTTATAACCACTCTACAAAGAGTGGTTATAAGATGTAGAGCTATTAGATGTACTTCAAAATCGTACTCTAACTCCGTACTGGCAGTAAGATACCACACAAGAACCTATGATACATACCTACAATATTTCTTTAAAAATTACAGCTGCCGTTGTGTTGATATAGCCCGACTTTTCAGATGAACTACAGGATGTAACATTTTGAGGTTTTGCTCTATCCAGCATTATTTTTGTAAAACCCGTCCCGGTGATGATGATGATGTTTTGGTCAGCGCAAAATCTCATTGCACCATCGCGGTCACCTCATTACCACCGACCGACAAAAATGTTATGTCAAATCCAAATATAATCTTGCACCGACACTTACTAGGGCCTAAATGACCGGTGGTTTCAGGCAAGTTAAACTGTGAACGACCAGGCTAGCTTGAGCGCTACTTTCGTTGGAACTTCTTTGGTGTATAGGTCAGGTAGATGTGGTGGTTTGTTAAGTCTTTACCTTTCACTGACGGAAGCTGGTTATGTCACAGTCGGGGGCCGGCCGGTGCAGTGGGCCATCGGCTGACCGCAATAAGCGACACACTTCGGGCCACGAAAACAAGAGTTACGTCACGTGACGTGGCGGCTTGCATAATTATTGGGGGCTAGGCCTTGCCCGCGGCTTTGGCTGCTCTGAACACAACAGGGGGTGAACAAAACACGCAGCAGTCGCAGGAAATCTCAAAGAAAAGCAACAATTCGATAATCCCTAATTGGCCCCCTGATCCTCGCGTCAATTTTTTTATTTGTTTTAATCGCACTCACGTAGCGATGTTCCGTCTCGTAAACATTGGGAACATAAACGGGAATATTGCCGGATTCGGACATTTTCCGAATTTTCACGAGAACACCACATCGCTACGACCACTATCCGAGTAAAATTCAAGGGTAGAATGTAATAACTGCTGTTTACATAAATTAGAACCATTCTCACGCCCGCCTCGCCTGCCAGTTTCCTGCTGATTCATATTTCTTGCATATACGGAATTATAGCATACTGTTCCAAGGGATAGAGTTGCATTACATCATTGTGTGACTGTTTCGTGGGTAATTTTCCAAGGGAATTCATAAAGTCTGAGTACAGGCATGAGAGGATTTACGTACTTTATAGCACAGCATTATATTTTATAGCAAAACTAAAGACTACATGGAGAAAATCTTGCTCTACCATGTTGCAGAAACGATTTTGCATGAGGTACTCACACGAGTACATTCTGTATTTTATATCCCAAAGGATTTATGATCCGTATAAAATACGGCTTATTTTATATTCGGGAAGAATCTATCAGAAAGCGGAATAGAGATAAGATAATGGCCATAAAACAAACGGATCGACAAACTGTTTTTATTCAAGTTTAGTGACAAAAAATATGATGGACTGTAATATGCATCGGCGACAATGTTAGGTGTTATTTGCGTTAGAGTTGAGTCACTTTTATGGACCCAAGACATTGGTAGCATTATACAATAAGAAAACTAGGTTTACAGACACCAGATTTGTAGATCAGTGTGTTTATAAATTAATGAGCACTAGTGATACAACTAAAAACAAAAGATAATAAGGTTGTCCTCAACGCAATAACTAGAAAAACCCTCTAGCTAGGGCTTATGACTGCAAGGGCCTGCAAACCCTGCACTATGGGGCCAAGTGCGAAATCGTATAGAACTCTACAATAGATTCTCCATCCGTCATACGTTTTCATGATGATGTAAAATATCTTACTTTCTTTTTAGACGGCATAACATGAGCAGCCATATCGAGGTTTATAGCTCAGTACGCATATTATGTCTGTACCGTTCTTTTAAAAAAAGGGATATATTCATGTTGATATTATAGCGCAGCGATCATGTCATGCCACGACGCGGAGTTAAGTTAAGTAAAATTTACAAAGTTGGACTATTCATGTCCTATCTTTTGGCCGAATTCAGGGCACGGCCCCACTAAGTCTACTTTGCTAACAACGTTGATACACAACACGATAATGAGGAGTTCCACCGGCATTGTCACGTACGTATAGTAACAACGTCGAGAAGTTGCGAGCTTTGACAATAACTTTTAAGAGGGAACGCGGGTAACCTCAACTCCATCTCTTTCCTCCCTGGATAATTGTTTTAGAAAAAATATGTTTATGCCATTCAATCTATATTTACCTCTGCCATGTCCCTATGTTTTCCTTTTTTTATTATTTTAATTATTTAAATACATTTTATTAAAATAACAAAAATAATAAAAAAGGAAAACATAGGGACATGGCAGAGGTACATATAAATTGAATGGCATAAACATATTTTTTTCTAAAACACTTATCCAGGGAGGAAAGAGATGGAGTTGAGGTTACCCGCGTTCCCTCTTAAAAGTTATTAAATTATCTAACAGCTTGGACGTAAATGTAAAATTTTTCTTAGTGATAGAAGACTCCTCGTTTTCAACGGGCTATAACAACGGGCTAACGGGCTTCTGTACTTATCTACGTGCGTGCGCGCTGCCACAAACACGTTTACTCGGGCAAGTCACTCCGAGCGTCATCGCACAGCGGATAATCGAAAGCTTTGGGGCAAAAAGGTTTAGGTTCAACACTCACTGTTTGCGAGTCTGATTGTGGCGTAACAATGGCTTCGGATCGTAATATAGATTGTGCGAATCGAATGAGATGGTGGTGTGTCATAGCTTGATGGCTTTGAATGGAGACAATCAATGTTGCATTTTGTTTACATTAACTTCGTGATGCAGTTGAATGACGGAACGATTATAGGGATAAATTATTTTGGAACTCACTAACTCAATCTCTGCAACAAGCTAAGTAAAATCAGTGTAGTGTAAGTCTTACCTTATAAAAAAAGTATGAAAATTTTAAATGGCCGCGGGCGCAGGGCGGCCAAGCGTGGCGACTCAGAATTTGTGTCGAACCTGCGCCATTGTGTAATCCCTATTGCAATTACGTTTAGTGCTATTTTGCTTTACACAGCTGCATCTAAGCTTAATGTAGTCGTCGTGATGCAAGTAAATGAAGCGATGTACATCAAAGTGGCTATAAAGCCTATTGCCATTGAGATTACGTCATTCCCGCGCCGGCTACACTCGAATGGTCCCAATTTTGTCGAGTCACAGTCCTCACCTCAACTTGGAAACTGGTCGAGAGGTGTTCCAATTTCAAATCTTACTGTTTGATATGCGACCTCGTTTTAAAGGAGGCAGCTGGACGCTGGTGTTCTATTTTCAAAGTATTTTTTTTTTCTTTGTGCCGTATTTAAGGTTGGACGTAGCAACGTGGCGCAAATTCAAAATGTTCACAGTTTTTTACATTTTGTAGCTAAACTGAGCTATTATTGTTCAGCGATTTTTCGTTCGCGGCAATAAAACAGTATTCTTTTCATTATTGTAAAAAACAGAACAACAATAATTCAGCCGATTATGTGGTCTGGTCTACGACAAGTTTTTTGGGCAGTGCCACTGCTTCGTGCCACTGCTTCGCGAACGAAAAATTGCTGAACCAAAATAGCTCAATTTAGCTACAAAATGTAAAAAACTGTGAAAAAATGGAATTTCCTGCCACTTTGCTATCTTCCAGCCTTAAATGACTGCCAACAAATGATTGGCTTCATTGTTCTTTTTTTCTTTAATAATTCATTGTATCACTACATTTTCTTTAACTTGAAAACCAAGCAATAATTTTTGAGTAATTATAGCAATACCACTCGCTGACGGTGAAGGAAAACATCGTGAGGAAACCTGAGCGTGTGAGGCATTATACCCTCAACGCAAAAATCGCCAACCCGCATTGAGCACGCGTGGTGATTAAGCTCGAACTCTCTCTCTGAGAGAAGGCCTTTGCCCAGCTAGTGGGACATGTACAATTGTACAGGCTACATCTTACTCTTACTATAGGTACTTAATAATAACTGTATCAATGCAACGACTTTTTCTTAGCTCAGATACATATAACATCAGTTACATACAAAATCAAAAAACCTTTTTTCAACTAGGTAGATACGAAACTTGTCCCAAGTAAAATATTGCCTCCATGTATGTTGCACTCTGACCTGTTTTATATGCCAATTAAAAAAAGTATCTAAGTACTTACCAAAAACACAAATGCAAGCAAGCTATCGCATTAACAAAATTTTAATGGTATGTAAATAATTGCAAATCTATCAAGATATTCGGTATTCATTAAGATTAATTTGAATAACATTACAATAGAATTATGTTTTATTACTCCCCGAACCACAAGTTTTCATCCATACAGACTTGATCTAGTCCAGTTTATTGGGTGTATGTATACAATGTAGCCCCATTTACCTAATAGCACTAATGAATTCAGACAAAACTAGTTATTTATATTTGCATACTGCTATAATACCCTCTTGAACGATAAATCTCCGTCGCAAACATCGCGTTACGTATCGAAAAAATCCGGCCGCGAACAAAAGACATCAACGCGCTCCGTCCGTTAAAAGTAACAAATTCATTAGTCAGACTAAAGACATTATTTATTACCTTCCGTGATCTGTTTACATAAACTAGTAATGCAACGTGCAACAAGAGGAAACGTTCAAGTGCTAAATAAAATCTAGTCCACCTGGAGTTTCCTAGTCGTTCTAAACTAGGGGACCTATTGCTTGTGTCCACTCAGAAAAGTTTCAAGAATTTGTTGCAAAAGTTGCACTGTTATCGTGTAGTTTTTCCGCCGAAGAGCTCACGAATAGGCCCCCCAGCATCAATTCGCCGGCAGTGAGAGTTGAGCGAGCGTGCGCTCGCGCCGCGCCGCCGGTACATTACGTCACCGCGCACACACTCACACTTTCACTGTTAGATAATAGCCGCGCTACGTCACTGCCTTACTTACACACTTACACGTACAATAGAAAACGGTCAGCTGTGGAATTATGTACTCGGAACATTACAGAGTTGCCTCCTTATCTACTGACGAGTTATACCATCAGCTTTATGAACGCGTGCTGTAACCGAGCGGAATCAAGATGAAACCTACGGAATCGACGCGTATTGCTAATTTCAGACTGAAGATAGCATCGCTTCGGGGGCGTTTAACCTGAAACCGGAAGATAAAGCCATTCATTTACTGCACGGAAATAAATGTAACATGTTATTTATAACACAAGGAAGAGCTTTTTTGCACAGTCTATCTTGTAAAGAAACTACAGACGAAACTTTACTTTAGGTCGATTAAACGCTAAGTTAGGTTTCTCGGTTGATAGTAGAAAACGCTAGAACATTGTTTAAAAAGCCTAGATCTGAAAATGGCGAATTCTATAAATTACTGAATCTGAATAGCTACGAAAATGCCAGTTGCAAGATTAATTAGGCATTAGTCGACTTAATCCGATTAAATTCATAAGTTCACCGGTCGGTTGAGCACAGAGATTCAAAGATTCAAAGATTCAAAGACTCGACACAGACTCGGACAGCCTCACGATGTGTATCTCGACAACGCATCGACCGAATATTAAGTCGGACGTTTGGACGTATCCGCCTCGCTCGGCCTTGACAATACCTGAGCCTCACAGGCTACCTGAGCTGTCATACAGACTGTATGAAACTACAGGTCACCAGAGACCAGAACAATGCTGTCTGTTAGACTACTCTTAGGTACTCGTATTCAGGTTTAAGCGTTCCGCGTGGCGACGGGGCAAACGCTTCGGGCGACGCAGCACAAGCGAGGTTTTATAACTTTTAAATGGCGATGGGATACGTGAGGTTGTCCCAGACGCGTGTGATGTAATGCGAATTGTGTGGAATGGTTGTATGTTCTTCTTCTTTGTTCATATTCTTCGTAGAGTCTGGGGCCAACACAAGTTATTTCTGCCAATGGCTAGGGAGGGCACACAGTGTGCGTATTCTGTAAAAAAAAACACAGAGTTGCTAGTCCTCAAAACCCTGTTTGTTGGCGGGAAAATATACACTAGTGGTTTGCCCAGAACTATGAACTCGCGAGTGTAACTTTTTGCTTTGCACCACGCTTTGCTCGCACGTTCAATAAAGAAAACTCGTTTTTCCTGCAAATACACTGGTTTTGATGACCAGCAACTGTGCGCATTTTTTTTTTGCAGAATAAAGACACTGGTCAAGTTGGCCAAGTGGTTGTGTCAAGTTGTGCGTTGGTATTGATCTTATGCCATCACAGGCCAGTAATTTTTTTGAACCTGAGACTATGCCATTCTACGCACCAAATTGAAACGTTTCTTCATTTCATCCACAACTCAAAAACTCTATTAGGTTAAGAAAGTTCTTGTAAAATGTATAATAATTAATTTCCGGTGTACACACGACAGCACGTCGGAATGTACACTTTTGTTGCGAAGTCGCCCGTTACTTAAGGGAGTACAGTGCTATCGTGTAAAGGTCGACGTGCTGTCGTGTGTAAAATAAAGTGTTCTCTATCTCTATCTATCTAACTCATTGATATTATTTGACGATTTAGCCATCATCAATCACGTATCATGGGGTGTACATACAGTAAGTAATAAGTAAGTTGTAGTCATTTACTGTCTCGCTAAATATAAAGGAGAGGATACTACCAACACCAGTATCGCTGTAGTACTTAAGCTTTCTATCTTTATACTTAGAAAGGTCGTTAATTGTTTTGCATATTTTTGATCCTAAAAGCTCTTCGTTGTAGGTAGAGCCTACAATAAAATTTAATTGACCTCATACATTTTAATCATCATGATTGAAATTAATGTTTTAATTAAGCACAATTAAGCCGACTTATTCAAACTTGACAGACGAGAATCGGAATGGACACAAATGTCTACAAGTTTGTGATGAATCGTGTCGGTCAAAACGTTTCGTGTGCAGTTCTAAACAGTTTTATACCACGCGATGTTGCAAAAAAGTTTTCGAATTCACGAAGAACGAGATGAGCGTCATCGCGGCAATCTGTGAGGTAATTTACATTTATCGCTAAAGTGTTGAAGCTGCAGAGTGGTTCAAATGTTCCATTCCATATGCACGCCGAAGTTTTTGCCACCCAAACTTATGGCTGGTCACGATCGCACGCAAAAACTGAGTTAACTCCAAATTTACGGCGCCGCAGCCTTAAACTTTTGTTACGGAATTAATTACGTTGTCAGATCATTGTTGTAATTATAATAAATCTGTGTGTGATTACAAAAATATGATTTGCAATTCAAATACCCTTTGTATAGTAAGCATGGGTGGACAAAAAATCTTGTTTTTTATTTATGATGCAATAAGGATTTTCTCGTCTAACAAGCTTTAATGCTGATGAAGTTTGCTCAACAACGCGTTGTTTGGCACACGCTATAGGTAACTCCTAATCTTTGGAGCGAGTTCGAATAATACGAGGCTGAGCTGCAATTACGGTCAGGTTGAGTTGAAGATTATATAATGAATGCCAATATACGATTTTTTTTATGTAAGAACCTTCTTTTGAGAGTCGACAATTATGCATCGATCGTATTTTTTTTTATTGCAATTGTTGTAATTGAAACAATTAATTCTCTTTATTGGTTTCGATATTATTGGATCAATTAAAATTATCGGTGAAAAAGACGACCAAAAATAATAAGCCCCAGCTCTGGTGATCCTCGTTTACTGACTGAATTATTACAATTGTTTGGAACACTAGAATTTTACCAATATTTCAAATTTAAATTAAAGCCAAAGAGAAAAGAGGCGGTGTCGGTTGCCAACAATCGGCTATCTATTTTATATGTTTTGCTGACCGGAAGTGTAGGATTCGATGTTTGTTCGTTTGTTGGTAACAGAACAGTAACAGGTGCAGCGAGCTCCGATACGACACGTCGCGGCAACCACACAAATAATTGGCAGTGAATGGGCAATTTGCAAATCGGGAGGTGAGAGTGAAAGTGAACTGATTTATTTAGCACGTGCTCATTTTGAATTGAAAATTGTGAAATGTCCGATTTGGGATGTGGTTTCACTTACACAGCTGCGAGAATACAAAAGTGGAAAATGTTGCGTCACTACGCAGGCTCGATATCGATACGCTTTTGGCAGAAAGGATAATCATGATCGCAATTGTTGCATAGTAAACGTCGTATCCTATCCTACTTATAATATTAATTCGCGAAAGTTTGTAAGTATGGATGGATGGATGGATGGATGAATAGATTTTTGTTACTCTTTCACGCTGAAACGGCTGAACGGATTTGGATGAAATTTTGAATAGAGATAGCTTAGACATCAGAATAACACATAGGTTACATATTATTACGCTTTTACACTTAGGAGCAAAGTAGTCCACGCGGACGAAGTCGCGGGCAAAAGCTAGTAATCAATAAGTTACTGTTTAGGTGCTGAATTGATTGGATTTGAAACTGCTGATTTTCTCATGCAGGGCAATTTAATAAAAACTTTATTCCTGAAACACAGCAACTTCTGTTCTACGAATTTTCGAAAAGTTCGATACTTTTTCATATTCTTTAAAAGTCTGCATTTGTACCATTTCAGCTCTGCCTGCGCGGCTCGCTTTCTTTTGCCCTTTACTCTCCTATACCACCTTTGCAGCCTTTCTGGCTTCTATTTAGGTATTACTTTGAGCCAAAAATTTTTTTTTTTTTGTTATGTTTAATTGAAAAAAAAATGCACTTTCACCAAAGTCGTATAACAAAAGAAGTTGACGTATTTCAGGAAATAAATTTACATTTCATCACTACATTCAAGAGGCCCTTCTGTCGCAACCGCACTGACGATTCGAACACTTACCTCGAAACGCCACCTTTACTGAAACTTCATGAAAGTCATGATCGATTACTGCGACAAGATATCCCCTGCCTTCGTTTGACTTTCAAACGGCCCATTTGGAAGCAAATCGATCCCTTTGTCCAGGCCCGCATGCAAAAATCGCCGTTCCCGTTGGATCGGCCAGAGATGGCCGTGTTTACGACACTTGTCATAAATATTTAATCGTTTCTCGTGACAACTGGCTGCGACATTATACTCTTTGGTGGAATAAGGTAAGCAGTGGACTGTATTAACTGAAATTGGACAGCTGTCACGCGTAGGCGGTAAAAAAAAGAAGTGTCCGTCCGAGAAGCGGGGCGAGGGGGGGGGGGGGGGGCGGTCTTTGGACCCCCGCAGTCCCCTCAAACGCCCAGGACGGAAGTGTCGCCTACACAACAGAGGCGTGAATATAAAAATTTGATTTATTTGGCTGCCTATCTATACCGCTCGTAGCCTAGTTAGACTAAGCCATTCTTAACCGATTGGCAAAGCGCGGTCAGTCCATGGATGGGTGACCGCTAGTAGCACCGTTGCTAAATAATATCAATCGTTAAGCCATATCAGAGGCCCTTTGGGCGGCCTAAAAACTTTGACACCACCACCACCTTTAGCCGTAGTGGCCATAGGCCCGGTTTCTGAGTTGAGAATTTTACTAAGCACATACTTACGTATCGCTCTGTCACGCTCTTTTGTAAGAAATCTGCAGAGACAGGACGATACTTACCCATTTGCTTAGCGAAATTCTCAACTCAGAAACCGGGCCATAAGCTCATAAGATTACCTACTCCTACCCATCTATACTATACCTACCTCTTCTATAAGCAACAAGAGGGAATTATCAGCTAAGCGTCACCGCGGTGAGATAAAGCAACAAAATTGTTGACAGAAGGTTGACAGTAACAATCAAAAGTCATCGAACTAATTATTATTATAATTGTTACGGAGGTGAATGGTCGATAACGCTCTACCTATAATGCTGCAGTAGGTACGACCGTTTGTTCCGAATATCCGTATCTGTCATCTAGGTGTGCGACGGGTCGAGTATTTAATTGTCAGCGATGGAAAATAAACTCCCAAGTAATAATAATAATAATTGAATTATCCAATCTCGAAACATAGACAGCACAATAATTCAGTTTAAGTTTGATCAAAATAGCAGCGTGGCGAGAAATTCAAAATGTTTACAGTTTTTTTTTAAGCTAAATTGAGATATTTTTTTCAGCGATTTTTCATTCGCGGTAATAACATAGTATTCTTTTCATTATTGTAAACAACAGAACAACAATAATTCAGCCGATTATGTTCATAAACTAGTTTTGGACAGTGCCACTGCTTTGTCGACTGCGAAAAAATGCCGCGAACGAAAAATCGCTCAACAAAAATAGCTCAGTTTAGCTTCAAAACTTAAAAAACCTGTGAAAATTTTGAATTTCCCGCCACGTTGCTATCGTTTAACCTTAAATTTTGCCCACGCGTGGACTTTTCTCGCGCGTACTCTCATCGCGTATGCGGCGTATACCAATACCAATACTATGGTGGCAATGATTTTCTGTATAACCAAAAAATATTTTGAAGAACAAAGACGTTTCGCATCGTTACAATGCGCTAAGTAGAGACACAATAGTTTCCTGTAAACATGTTTTCTTTCATCCGCATTCAATTCAGTCGGAGGCCGAAACTAAATACTAATCTACCGGCAAATGTGTTTAGACATGTCGGACATAACTACTCGTAACTAAGGTTATCATTATTCGTATTCGAGTGAAGATAGCAAGAGAACCTAAAGAAACGTTTAGCCCATGGACAGAGGCATGTATAAAAAATTGTTGGGGGCATAAATGAAGGGTACAGATTTTTCACAAAAGGAATAAAAATGCTCGCATTGAATAAAAATTATTATACAGGGTGACTCGTAGGATGTTTTCCTGATACAAGGTGTTATAGATGAGGTCAAAACTACTCGATGTTATTCTATTATTAGACGTTTTTTTTCAAAACTCAAGGGACTTGAAATTAATTGATATTTTATAGTTATTTTTCTAATCATACGTTTTTGGGCAATACAATAATATTTCAAAAACCTACCCGCTCAATTAAATAAGTTTTCAAATGTTTTCTAACAAAAAAAGGTATAAAACTAAAGGTTTTCACAAAATTATCATACCAAAACGAAGAACTTTGCCAGACTACAAGAAATCTTGACAAAATAGCAATTTTTATTTATTTAATATCATGTTAATAAAATGTGCAAAACATGTAAATAATATCTGCGTTTATAATAGCTTTCCACAGATGTATGAAACTTAGAGAGGGAACGCGGGTAACCTCAAATCCATACAAAAAGGGAGACCTGTTTCCTCCCTGGATAATGATTTTAGAAAAAATATGTTTATGCCATTCAATCTATATTTACCTCTGCCATGTCCCTATGTTTTCCTTTTTTTATTATTTTAATTATTTAAACATGGCAGATGTACTTATAAATTGAATGGCATAAACATATTTTTTCTAAAATCATTATCCAGGGAGGAAACAGGTCTCCCTTTTTGTATGGAGCAGCCGGCTACCCGCGTTCCGTCTTAAACAAAACATTTAGGATGGACTTCAAAACACTCGCCCTTTCGCTCTAATTAATACAGTCAAAGCGAGACAACGCTAGGTTTTTAACTCCGTCCTAAATGTTTTCTTTAATGACACGGGTTGTACTTATATACTTACGATGACAATTGGCGAAGCAGCGTATTTTAGTGAGACTTACACACAGCTCCCGTATGGTTGGAAGAAAAAAAAAAATGGGTTGGTCTCAGACTGTCTAGAACGCATTATGACTAGGTACACATGAAAGCACGTCAGAGTGTATACTTTAGTTGAAAAATCGTCAGTAACTGAGTAGAGTGCTAGCGTGTAAGGGTCGACGTGCTGTCGTGTGTACAAGTAGGTAATAGTTGTGTGCAGCTTAATGTAACCAATATTATGTTAACGTAGGTACTGCCCCTCTACCCTTGACGCATTTTTCCCAATACGGCCGCAATATGGCGCAATTTACAAAATTTTATATTTCAAAAATTAAGACGCATTTTGTGTTTTTATTGAATAAAACAGCCTTACCTTTGAATAAACATTAAAAAGTATTTAAAATCAAAGCATTACTATGCGAAATCAAAGAGAAATTAATTTTAAAACTTTTTCAATTTGATCGCAATACCGTCAAGGGTAACCCCCCTGTGCAGGCAATGAGTAAAAACTAAAAGTATCGTTTCCCCCCAACAAAGCAACATTCATTGTAGAGTTCACATGCGGGTCGCGTGTGCGGCGCGCGTGTCCCACATAATACGCAAATTTGGACACAATAAAAAGCTATAGTCGACACTTCAGACATGCATTTAATGCTCTATGAGCCCCAAAACTAGTATTAGCGCCCCTGCGATGACAGTGGGTGAGGGATAGGTGTAAACTGGTTGACCCTTGGAATCCTGGTCCTTCAAACTAGTTTGATTGGTTCGATTTGATGTTGCATATTTGACTGGTTAGAAAACAGTCAAAGAATTATCATCCGCGATTCTCTTTTATGGCCAGCATTTCTTTCGAAAAAAAAAATCCCAAAGTTCAAAGTGCCTGTACCGTACCGAATCGGAAATTTCCGAAATTATAAATATTTTGTTCTGAAACAAAATCGTTATGAACTCAAACTGATTTGAAAAACCAATAAAAGTCCTGGAAGTTTCAGAACAGGTTTTTCGATCGACCTTCTCTGCCAATAAATACAAATGTTGTTCTTTTATCAGTGCTCGTTGTTTGGCTCGCAACACAACCCTTTATCTGCTGGCATCATGGGTAAGCAGTATTATGTAGCATTAATTTGCTACATAGTTGGTTAGATTTGTGTGATTGTGATGTGATAAGGTATTCTCTACATGGTGCGAAAACACTGAATATTTGAAGTGTCAAACCAGTGATCGCGTAGATGAAAGTGGTTGCCGCTTTTGGCGTCAGCGATACACAGGTTGATGCATTATGAATTAAATTTGCTAATGTTTATTTTGAATACTGAGTTTTTTTTTTTTTTTTTTTTTTTTATGCTATTCGTGTTCCACTAATGATGCTTTACCACAGAATTAAGTGGCGCGGTGCAGTCCGTGGACATACTGTATAACGATAATTTCTTAACTTTGTTAATTTTTTATGATTAGGTACTTTGATAAATTGGAGTTATAGCCAAAAGTAGGTAACAATCGTGTTTCTTGGTGATCCAATTCAAAAGCGCTGGCAGAGGAAAGAAGTTGTATTTGATACCTAAGTATGTGCTAAGTATTCAGCAATAAGATAATAATCACTCAATTTAGATTGAACATAGATATTATTGAATAAATTTGCTGCATCAAATACGTAATTAGCTATTATGATGTAAACTCAACTGGTAATGCAAGATTACAAGAGTGTGAAAAAATTATATGTAGGTATGTGCTACTACGTAATGTTTCGCTTTGCTCAGATTGCTTCCGTACTCCGTAATTGCTATACAATACAACACATCGACATTGTGTCGATAATGTATTCGGATTACAAAAACGATCGGGAAAGGCAGTCGATTATGTCTCGGATCGAATCGCCCTCAATCATGGGAGTATTATTCAGTTTTCTGTAACGAGTGAACTATTCTTTATGGCAAGTATTTATTCCTTGATATTACTTTCCCTATATCTACATGGGAAGGAGGTCTTACTCAATGAGAGTGTGTCGATTACATAATAATGCACTCACAGGACGTGATGTGCCAATTTTGCCAGCAATAGTGGCATTATTGCCAACATTAGTGGTAACCTGTAAATAATAGATAGATTTAGGCAAAGTGTTTCACGAGCTGCGAGTTGATACTAGGTAGGTTTCCAGGAATCATTCGACGAACTCAACATACCAACGAAATTCATACAAAACGCTTCGCCTAGCGACGCGCAGTGGGTTTAGTTTGATCTCTCGAAGTAAATAGCACCTCGTCTCTCGCATGCCATGATACTAGCAAATCTCCCGGTGTAGTTAAACCTTAGAAAAAGCTTTCGTATTGAGAAAAAGCCTCAGTCAATGAATAAAGATTAATCTAATGCGTAACCCGGAACTTCGTGCGACCGGCGGTACAAGAAAATTCTTTGTTCGCGATCATGCGACCAAAGACCAAAGCTCGATTAAGATGAGTCAAAAAGCTTTTGCAGAAACAGAAAAGCATTCAATCGGACTAGAGCCGTAATAGGTATGCTTCAATATTTTCAGAGGGATTATTAGGCAGAGTGTTTTTGCCAGCAGGAAGGAAAAACAAATAATAATCCTGCGACCGTTCCCACGCCATCAATCTCGCCCGTTTTGATTCCGCTCTGTTAATAGTTAAATTGATGAAATATATAAAAAAAAAAACGATTGCAAACCTCGACTCTGCATCGCTGGGCATAACGTTGAATTTTCGTTGACGAAAGTAGTTGTGATTTAAAAAAATACCAGTAGAAACACGCAAACTTTACCCGCATACTCCACCCCATTCAGAAATTAATGTTACCCTACAAGTTTAGATGACGAACCCCAAATTATTTTACTGGTTGGAGTGCGACATCATATGGCAAATTCCGTTAATGATCGATATTCAATAATGTATCCCAGGCTAGACTTAAATTGATGGTAAAGCTTACCTAACAAGTCTAACAACACTGCTCAGTGATTTTAAAGTGACTAAAAAGGCTTTGTCGATGAAGTAAAAAAACTAAATAATTAAGGTTCTACAATAAGTATCTACAACGTTAGGCAAACCTACAATCAGAAACTAAAAAAACACAAAATAAGATTAAGCAATCCATAGAAAATGAGTAGGATATAAGCCCACAAAAGTAAAACTATAGAAAAACTTGGGAAACGCTGAAAAACCCCAGGAAATAGTCGCTCGTGATCGGCAGACATTAATCTAGCTTCGAGCACCTCATCTAGCAATCAGATGTGCATAAAAAATCGACACAAAAAATATTCAGACCATTAGAGGAACTGGTTTAGTAAAAAAAGAAGTAGGTAAAGACGTCAGTGTTGTGGTTTTTTTGCGAAGAAAACGCGTAACACTAAACTAAAACCTATAGGACCTGTTTTGGAGGTTCTGAATTATGCAACATTTCTGGTATAAATTTTCCAGTGCCTGATTGTTTTTACCTATTCGAATCTCAACATCGACGTCTATACTTTAACAAAAATACAAGATGTTTATCGCGGCGAAATCAATATGTTAATTGTAGAGGCAATAGCAGCCGGCATGCATGGGCATGGAGGGTTCTATAAAAACTTCGCGGGAGATGGGGCCGGAATGACCCGCATGACAGTTATTAGCAGAACGCGTAGCGCCAATCTACCCGCGCCTCCCCTCGAGTAAACAAGCTCTAACCGCGAGGGTGTCGCTTACCAAAATGGATCAACAGCTTTAAAAGTGTACTTCCACTAATAGACTGGTGAATGACATCATTATGCGTGCGTACCAGCTTTGCTTAGCGCTGCTATTATTGTAACATGTTTTATTATTTGGCTACAGCAGCAGGAGGACCATACTTTTGATGTTCTTAGTCAAGTTTTTGATTTCGTTATTTCTGTAATTATATAGGTATGTTATAACAGTTTGATTTACCAAGGAACCATAAAATATCATAATGCCTAAACTAACATTATTGAAAAAAATGTTTTCAAAAGTGGAACCTAGTTGGTAGACTCGCTATGATAATCTGACAGCGGTAAAATGTTCAAATGTTCGACCATAATAATTAAACAATAAAAGGGTGACAAGGTTACCCTTGTCACAGGGCGGGCATTTAGCAATTTCCTGTCTTGCTCAAACGGTTTTGGTTTAGGAGTTGTATCCACCGATCCCGGGATCAGATGGATGTCTCCACGGATCCCACCGAGTTGTCTCCACCGATCACGGGATCACCGGATACAAACATTAACTTAATTTTGATGTTTCCACTGATCCCGGGATCAGTGGAGAAAACTCGGCGGGATCCGTGGAGACATCCATCTGATCCCGGGATCAGTGGATACAACTCCTTGATTGGAGGAGTATTGGTCCGCTCTACATTTTGACTTTGTGGAAACTAGAGAATAGTACGTACTTACGTACCTACCTAGATTCTTCTGCAGAAAAATTGCAAAAACATCAACATAGAATACGAATAATGCCGTGCGCATGGACCTTTGCCGTAGCCACGTAGGACCTTGAAGCGTTGCCATTCGCGCTTGTTTGCAGCTAAAACCGGCTGGAAAGCCAGAGGGATTCTATATTTAGTTCATTTGCGTGCTCCTAAAAGGCAAGTCACGTCTGAAAACAAAACCCTGCGCCAGACCACCGGGGGACGTTTTCCGAGAACTTTACTTGAAGGGAAACCTTAACTCTGTGTTAGGTTATAACTCCAAGCTACATTGTCCTGAAAAATGAGCTGGTGGACAGCAAAGCTGGAGGTAGCTGTATAGGCTCACTTCGAAAACCCTTGCTGAAGAAACGTGAATCGGTCTGGATTAGATAAATATTCTTTCAAAGAACGATAACAAAACGCTCTACCTATGAATAACTTTTACTGAGTTCGGATGATTTCTATCTCCTCTATGTAATGAATCAATTATTATGATCGATTTATCAACGATTTCTGCTAAAAAAAAAGGATGACCGCAAAAAATCGAAGTAAGGAGGTTGCCGATAGCTTAAAAAACATGGAAGTTTTGTGCAGCCAAAGTTTATCGCCTCAGTAGGTACTTAACCTCAGGACCCAGTTCCGACATGCTTGCCTCGAAGACCTCTTATCATCCGCGCGACACAGACGTCAAGAGATTATAGTAATGTTTATTTACCCAATTTAAATTTATACAGAGATAAAAAAGCAGTTCTTCTAAACCGCTATCCATTTCCGACTATGTACTAACCGCGCTTCATATAACTCTAAATACTTATCTATAAAATAATATGCATTTGTTAAATAAGCCCGTACCTAGAAGTGCAGCATTGTTACGGATTCGGTCGGCATAGCCCGTCTCTCTTACGTCACAGAGGCTAAATTGGTCTGTCGTGATGAGGAAGCTAATGTGGTGTTGTTATCTGGAGGAAAGAGATTGGGTCGAGGGTGTTGTGATAAGGCGAGTTGACTGAGCTAGTGAACTGACAGGGAACGCGTTGTGATGTAGAACCGATAAACTCACCAAGATATTAGCTTGGGCATCGATTTTAGAAATACATATTTGTCTTCTTATCTTGTATCCTTTGGTCCCTAATGCTGAACGATATTTAAGCGTGTTTAAACTATTACAGCAAAATGGCCTAGATGGACGAGACCCACACACAGCCAATTATAATAGGCATAGTTACATAGAAACATCTGTTACAAAATTCTATAACGAGTCTTTGAATTGAGGCGCGTTCACTTTTACTTTCGTTGCGCTCGCGCCGGTTCCCTCAAGAAAAGAGGAGGGACCGCCTCTCTGGTTGTCTCTTTCGTTTCCTCAGGAGAGACTGGTGTTTCCCTCTTTCTCTGGCCTCCCTTTGACTCTTCCGTGGTTCCGACAGACCAGTTTTGCTCTGTGCTTAGTCATCACGGGTCAGCGATAAATGTCACTGCAATCAGTCTCAACGTTGTATGTAATACTGCCTTTCTGCAGTTTGATGCAACGCTCCGCTTGCTTCGGGTTGTTTGGTAGAGCTATTACTGGTACTTAGATACATAATAATATGGTATTTAGGAATGTTTAGAAATAAATCATCAGGCGGAGTTGAAGGAAAGTTAATTTTAATACTGGTTTTGACTTCACCTTATTCGTAAAGGTAGAGCCAAATAGGTGCTGTAATGGAATAATAGCCAACTAAGTATTTACAGTCGGCCACACGCTAGGATAACCCTTTTTGTTCGATTTAAGCCCTTATGCCGGGCGCGGTAAGAGCTGCCATGGGGTGACTGTGGCCGACTGTACTACGTATAGCTAACAACCGCGCAATGTTATATCTTATAGGTAAAACTGATATTCTTCGAAACCGATACAGTTTTAACCTTTAAAAACATACTTACCTACCTAGTTGGGCCTTGCTGACCCTACCTATACTACTTTACAAGGCCTTTAATTTTTTTGCCATCATAAAAGTCGTTAAAATTTAATAATAATAAAATAGCGCACGTCTCTACATAAAACAAAAAAGTTTAAAATGAGATGGAACATTGTGCGGTTTTGAAATTTAAATTTGGTTAACACTTGATCGAAGATGGTTAAGTTTAGGGTGGTATTAATAGTCGTCTGAGTTCACCTAGCTCGATGTCAAGCTTTGGCTAATGTCAAACTTGAGTAGCTGACAGCATATTAATAGACACTATCTTTAGATTGACATTGACATTGGTCAAGGCTTGGCATTAGTATTTGACTTTTCTGAGATCACCTACTTGAGTTCGATCTTGAGTCGACTCGATCTTGAGTTAAGAGTGCTAATGATATACTCCTTTTGGGTCCAAGCCATAGGTTGTAGCGAGTTTCAGAATTTGCCTAGTATAGACTGAATAGTAGGTAGTAATAAAGGGTAAAACAAGACATCGAAAACGGAGAGCTTATTGCAGAAGAAAGGAGTTTTTCCCCTAATCTGTTGAGAGGGGTAAAAGTCAAATGGTCAAACACTATGCGTTTACCTGACAATGGTTGTTATTTTCGTGCAATCAAATACTTGATTACGATTTGTTGCTTTCCATTACCAAAAGCACCAAGACATGTCTAAAACTTTTATCGCAAGTTGCTCCAAACTAGCCTCTATTAATTTGCCACCAAAACCTGAATTCGAACCTCCTATAAGTTTTTATCGCCCCCAGATTAAGCCTAGTATAATTCGCCAGCGAATCACTCAGGCGATTGGTATAACGCTGTAAAGAACATGTGCAACAGAAGAATATATCAGCAGTAAGATAAACAATAAACAGTAATAAACACTGATACCTCTCCTTTCAGTTGATCTGCCCAGTCTACGAGGGTCTACGAAGTGCTACGCCATAGAAAGCGTAGCGTAAAATAAATATACTTCTTCTTCATCTTCTTCTTCCTACTCGCACTTTCCATTATTTGTGTAACGGATCCATTATCTGACATCGATGTCGGGAAAAACTTTTGGCGTCCATTAGCGGCGGATCGGGCCGTGGCGGGCCGCAACGCAAAAATCCGCCTTCCGGTATTTATAAATGAAACAGCGTCCACTAGCGGCGGACTATTGCGCTGCGGCCCGCCCCGCCCCGATCCGCCGCTAGTGGCGGATCGGGGCACATAAATACAGGCAGGCGGATTTTTGCGTTGCGATGCGCCGCGGCCCAATCCGCCTAGTGGACGCTAGCCTTTATGATTAAGTAAAGTCGTCGTTCTGTGGTAGGATATCGGTAGAGCGGCGGCGCCAAGGTCGGCCTCCCCACGCGGCACCATCACTTCCTCGCTAGCAACGCGGCCGCTTGGGCAACTCGACCAACTACCCTCTTATCTCTCTCTGAGCGTTAAAGTATCACTCCACAACCGCCGATTTCTAAATTGAGAATTTCATATTTAAGCATAACATATTTTTTTGAGAAATTAGATACTTTCAGTTCAGTCTGAGTATATATCCGTCCTATACAATGTCTGAAGAGATATTCTCTAAAATATCCAAAATAACGGTTTTAAATTTAAATAAAATATATTGTACATTTCAATAAGGGCTATTTCCGAGTGTTTTGACGCTCAACGGTTCAGTAGATTTTTTAGAGAATAGAGGCAAAGAACCTTAATCCCCCGCCAAAATCATTTGTCATGGACCTAATAAAAATAACTCCGGAAACTTTTAACCGACCTCGCAACTGCCTCGTTTAAAACTTACAAGATATCAGGATATATACAATTTTCGTTATTTCTTCATTGAACTTTACTCTGACGAAAGCCAAAGTTTCCCTCCCCACGCGGCATCATCAATTCATCACTTCCTTGTTGACATCGCGCGGTCTTGAGAGACTTCACACCCTCTCTCCTTGAAGTTCCATACAAACAAGTTACAACGCACCCTCTCTCCTTGAAGTTCCATACAAACTAGTTACAACGCAGTGGCGTTTATTTGACTCGTCGGTCGTCGCACGTTTCGTCTTTTTATTAGCGCGAGAATGGACTCTTTTTAATCGCAATAGAGTCGATTATCATGCGAGGCATATTATGTTTATTATCGGACCCAGCTCTGTCCTCCGAGGGTGTATCTTTTTCCCTTCGCTACTGTGAGCATTACGACATGATTTGAGCCTATGTGGTAGAGCCGATAAATCTTTTCCTAACAGCAGTTATTAGTTAGAAGAATGGGCAAATCTACGGCTGGCTAGTGTACACACTACAGCACGTGAGACTGTACACTTTTGTTGTAAAGTCGCCCGTAACGTAACCGAGTAGAGTGCTAGCGTGTAAGGGTCGACGTGCTGTCGTGTGTACGTAGATTGTAGAGTTAGGTGTATCTCAGTTATAGCGATATGACTGTTCGACCAATATTTGTTTTCTTTCGATGCTATACTTTTGATTTCGACTACGTAGATGGGGAAGAACATAAAAATAATAGCACATTTATGCAGACCAGAAATAGCAAATCTAATAGCCTATGTCATTCATTATCATGTTCGGGACCACACTACAATACAATGAAATCAAATACATGTAAATCCACCAGTCGCTAAATAAGCAATCGTCAGGCAATATGCTAATGCGGTAATAAAATAAATCAACATAAATAGCACAGAGGTTGCCTACTACTAGTTCTTAAATCGTCTTAAAAACCTGAATTATTTTCAAACATTACATTTCAACTCACTTAAGCAGTAAGTACCTCCTTACCTAAGTCTACAATAGTGGAGGGAAGATATGTAGAGATATAGCCATACAATACGTATAATACAATATGGACTGCGATTGCCATATATTATGTCCTACGACTATTCCTACAGACAAAACCTACTTTCATATAGGTAGGAAGGCGGATTCGGGGCGCGTAGTAAAGGTTTTGGGTGACTGTCGCATTCATCAGGCATTCAAGGTTGGCTGGAGAATGCTGAGCCGCCAGCCTAGACCGAACCTAAGAATAGGATAGGCCTACTAAGGGAGCCTACACACTTTTGTTATGATTGCTATGAGTAAGAAAAAAAAGTACGAAAATAAATACTATGTACAAATTCGTATTGAACGTAAAGTGAATGTAATGATTTGGGGGCATCGTTATAATGTTCAAGTCCTGAATCTAGCATTTTCCAAGCCCACAAGAGTAGGTACTACCAAGTGCTTTTAGACAAAACCAAATGTGATTATTTATTATTTAGTAAAATTTTTTGGTAAGCTTCACAAGGTATCTGCTGGTACCTTGTAAAAAAGCTGGCGTGGTCTTATCTTGGATTTTGTTCAGCATGCGACAGATTCCGCAGATGCATTTTTATTGGTTGTTTTGACAGCAGGATCAAAAAAGGTGATGGGAATTTCGCATTTCCTTCACTCGCATAACCTACTTTCCGGAAAAAGATCAATAAGCGAAATGGAAATAACAGCCACCATTTCGCAGTAAAACAAGGAACAGAACAGGTATTACGTTACTATTTACGATTGTAATCTGCGTTGTGTGTAAACAGTGCTCAACGTAACGTGCTCCCAACAAAGGTGGATTTCACGTGGACTACAGTTCTTGCAATTCAAGAGTGTGCGTGGACCGTGATCAAGGCCAATTTCGGGCCACTATCAATATCCATGAGGAAAAAAAAGTTCACGTTTACGTATTAGTCCAATGAGGTGGACAATCAAACACGCTATACCCTTTTTAGGGTTCCTTACTCGAAGGATGCCAAAAGGCGCTACATATTACTCTGCCTTCGCTGTTCGTCTGTCCGTCGGTCCTACCTTTAAATGCCACGTGCTGATTCGCATCGCGAGTGTTAGGAGTCAATGGAGGACTAGGTACTCTCCCCCACTTTAAAGTGATGGTAACGATCAGCATTATGGGAATGACTGTCTTGATGGTTGGATACCGCATGCTGTAAGGTGCCATGGGTAGTCCTACCTGGCGCGTCGCTGACGGGACTAAGCTAAAAGCCTACTTCCCACTTAGCAGATACCCATTCTTGTCAGTGAACTAAAATGGGTTGACTTATAACTAGCTTAGCATGAGCGCTAAACATATTAATATCTACACACATAACATATCTTTCTCCCACTCTTTAATATGAGCAGCACAGAGTTATAAACCTCATGAGAGCCAGCTGCAACAGATGTGTGAGATTTCCCTCGGATGCTGGCTGATGTGATGACGTCACCACACCCGCTCACCTCGAGAACATAGGAAGTGGCAGCGGAATGCGCACAGCTACAGCGCCGCTGCCCTTTACGGCTCACAGTAAACCACCCATTTAAAAACCATCACCGCCACTTAACATTTCTAAAGGAGATTAATACTTTTTAACTGACTGACTGCGCAAGCCGAGGTTATGTTTTTCTCGCGTATGTGTGTATGTGGGCATGAGGTGTAAACGGCTTGACGGATTTTGAAGAATGAGGTGTAAAATGTTAGATGGTGTTGTTCCGACTTCTTCTTGTTATCTTGTTGACCTGAACCTACAATATCTTGTCATTAAGAGAATCCGAAAATCAATGAAAACGTGACGAAAAGAAAGGAAAAAGGGCATCAGCTAACATTCAGTCAAAGCAAAGAGCACAAAGAAATACATGATGTGTTATAGCTCCCGCTTAGCTTGTTTATTTTGAGCAGTCAGGTTGTTTTTCTTTAAAAAAAAATTTTCTTATTTTTATTACTTTACAGTGAATGCTACGGGCAGGTGACATATAAACCGGTAGAGCTGTTTATACCATCAATGGTTAGTAACGATTATACTGTTGCAAATCATTGATTCATATTCACCGTGTGTTGTAAACAAAGGTAGGCAACTCGCATGCATGGAGGTAACGTGTGTGGTGTGTGGCTGGGCATATAAATGGCCTTAAATTTTAATATATTAAATAAATAGTTCCTATTTTAGGGTGCTGTTTAATCATGTAAACGTGTGGCTATTTAAATGAAACATGCTGCGATGAATTAGGCAATTTTGGTAGTAGCATTTTTTTTTGCGCATTACTGAAATATTTCCCTGAAAGAAAGCGAGGCAGACAGGGTTTATTCGAAAAAATACAAACGAACGTACGAATAATTTGAACTTTAGTTTAGAAGTACTCGTAGAGCACATACTCCTAACTATACCGACGAAATACCGTAACTATATTAAAATACGGAACCAATTACCTACGCCACACAAACAGTATGAGATCCAATTAAATAATAATCACATCTAAGCAAAATGTTATCAGGTAGGTATTATAATAAAACGTAATCTTATTTCTGTTGGCAGCCAGTCATTTATAATATGTTAATAGGTTGTTTTTAATAGGCTAAATAACGCGAAATGCCTCTAGCCAAACTCTTGACGCATACCAACAGCATAATTCCTAGAAAGTCATCGTTCGCTAACTCTACGCAATGGCATGCCTTTTGTTGGGTCCTTCTCTTATATCATAAAGTTAATAGCTACGAAAACATATTATTTTTCTTCGGTTCTTCTACGTACATGTGTCTATAGGTAAGTAAACACTTCCGTGATCTTTTAATTTGCATATAATATTTTATTTCGATGAAAATGGCACGATATTTATGTTTTAAATTATAGACGGTAGGCAGGCGGACCAATTTGCATCATAATCGAGGGGTTTTGTTGTTTTTTCCGACGAGGCGACTTGAAGAATTTCACAAAAAAAGTTGACTAAAAGGAAATTGACTTTTGGAAAAACTCGTCATCTCGTACTGTGGTTCATGATTCTTGATTCGTGCTTGTTGCTGAAATGGCTGGACGAATCTGGACGTTTGGAATTGAGATAGGTGAATAAATAACACATAGGTTGTAACTATCTTTTTCCCGGGACTTCGAAAATGGCAAAAATATAGGCTAGGCTACTATTAAAGGCTGTTTTTGTCTGAGCAGAAGAAGTCGCGCGGGCAAAAACTTAGTAGTTAGTTATTCATTGTAACACATAGGCTGTAACTAGCTTTTTAGATTGAACAGGTCTGTTTAGCGGTATGAGGTCTGAGTGTGGAACGAGACCGGGCGTCAGGGGCGGTGGAAAGAAAAGCGGGAGGCATGCTCAAGTCTCTTCGTTCGTGGCTTTGTACCTATACTACCACTTATAGGAACAACAACAAATTTTCGGCAAAATCCCACAGAACTGGTTTGCCGACCGCTTCGACCCAACATCTCGACCGGCGAAGATCGTAAATAAAATAATTGGTCGACGAACGACTGACTCGTGCGCTGAGGGTTCTACAGAGCTCACTTTAAACCCCTCTGCATCTATGTAAAGGAAATACTTAGCTCTTACCGGAATAAAAATAAATACAGGGTGTTGTTTTGGTCAGTGACACCCGACTAAACAGGTCTTGAGGACTAGCAACTGTGCGTTTTTTTTACAGAATAAGCACATTGATTTGCTGTGGAGTGTACCTAAGTCCATACGACGTTGAGTCTACTTCTGCTAAAGGCTGACTCTGGGAAATACTCTCACAGAGGAAACCCTATCTACGGTAAAACCTTAATATTATTTACTTAGAATTATGACCACAAATTACAGTAATTGCATCTATAGGTTGTAATGGTTGTAATAATCATAATAGTCGACTTATGACACTGATACCTTTGACACATTACGCAATATCCGCGGGAACCTACTCGACCGGACTATTAGAAACTAAACGGACGATAAAATGTATCTATCGGTATAATATCGACTGATAGATAACGCTGTAGCCCTCCCGCTTTATCGTCATTATTTCATATTTATTGGAGCTCGTTATAATCATTGATTCTGTTCACTGCAAGCTTGAAAGGAAGATGAAGTACCTACACAGAAGATACACTCAAGTTCATCGAAATTCAATAGTTGAGACACGAATGGATATCGCTTTGACTTCAGTTATAGCTTTATAAGTAAATCACTTTCTATCGCGTTCTATATAGAACAGAGTGAAATAGATCACAGTACCTTTCAAGTTAGGCCTGAAGATCTGAAAAACTGATATAGTACTTGGATCCGCATCCCGTGGCGTATTTATGCAGCGCCGTCGCGTCTCATGTAGCCTAAATATTTGTAGCTCTACATAACTAGGCTCTCGCCCGCGGAAAGCAATTCTCGCTTTCAAACCAGCCCCCTAAGAACAAGGGTGCCACTATTTATATGCCATGAAAGTTAACCACAGATTAGGAGATTTATGGACATTTTACACCCGATGCAATGTCGTAGCCCAAGCGTGGTCACTCCAAGATACGTAAAATTAGCCCCTGGGCTGTATTGTGCCCTGGGTATAAGTACGTGCCACGAAAGAAGAGATTTGAGCGGAAAGAGTGCGGGAGGCACTGTCAAGTATCTTCTTTCGTCGCACGTATTGGACTTTCTGTATCTCTGTGTGCTTCGGCCGGCTGGAACTTGCATTCAGAACCGGTACAGCGAAGAAGGCGCGATGACTTTTTTTTACAAAATTGAGGCGTCTCCTCCTCTAGAGCCTTATTTAGGCGTCAGCGGCGTCCGATGTTTTTGTCCGATATTGATTTAGTGCTCCGTAGTATTCCGCTGGCATGCCACAGTCGTCATTACGTTTTGCGCACCAAGTAAACGGTGTTTATGTCGGTATCACGTTACGTGTCGCGCTGCGATGCGTCACTTGATCTGTTGATGATAGCTTTATTTGGTGGAATTATTGGGCATGTGCCCGTACATCGATGCAGGACGGTACTGCACGTCACCAATGGATTGATCTTGGATTGATCCAAACTAATTACTTTAGTGTCGGCCAGTACTCGATCAAGATCGGTGTTGATCGACCAACAAGATTAAACACAAAGATGTATGAAGATATTGAAAAATATCCAAAACCTCTGGCGTACAATGCTAGCAATTACTTAGTCAATTTCGAACTGAACTAATTGTCGTATGGATAATATATATCCTTTCAAATAATCCATTGATTTACGTGATCAATTAATCATTCGATAGGAAATTTTGCTAGGAGTCTGCTTCCCTAAATAGCTTCGATTTACATAGCATATTACAAATTAATACTAAACTATACAGTAAATGGCATAGCCTAAGTTACTGATGCTATTGCTAAACCCTTCCTTCTTTCTTAGATTAGTTGACAGTTTTAATGGTAATTTAAAGAGGCAGTTAGGTCTCAAATCGTCCATTGTCAAAGGTGACATACAGGCAGGCCGGCAGGACATACGTGCTTAGGACATTCGAGCTCTCTTGCATATAAAACACCACAAATAAATAGCTAAGTGCGTCATTTATCCACGTGTTAGCAGATTTTGAATGATGTTTTGTATTCCCAGAAGTTGCGTGCGTTGATTGTGCTGCTAATAAAACTCTACCAAATGTTTTATTCGATTGCTGGAAGAGAATCTGGATTGATGAGCGTCAATATCTAATGAATGACAACGAGAACAGTTTATTATTTATTTAGGAAAATAACACACGTAGAGATCGTCTAACGCTCGATACAATGCTTTGTCCCACTATTTTGATCCACCTATCTATAGCTACATAGAGTAGTAAAGAAATAGATGGAGCGGCCGTTTATGCTAAGCTGGCTGTTGACATATTTTAGTTTCAGTCTCCAGAGAATTATAAATTTATCTACGGCTGCATGCTGCGCTAGTGAGAATGCAAAATAATGGTGCTGTAGTCTATATATCCTATGTATTTTATAATTGTTCGCCAATTGCATTGTAGGCTGTAGCTGTACCTAGGTACGTTAAAGTAATACCGGCGTCTCTATTGCGAGTGTATTACATTTCACTTCCAAGAATATATCGGTCAATCCTCGGGCTTATCAGACAAAGGTGTAGATTGAGCACGGAGTGCTGCCTAGATTACGGTTGCACTTAAGTTTCAATTCAATATCGTTACACATGTTATTGAAACCGTTCGTCATCAGCATAATATTCGCAACTTAGGTGGACGTTCTATTTTTCAAAGATCTACTAATCTTCTGACAACATAATAAAAAAAATAGAGTGACTTCACAAAATTAATAATACCCCCGATAAAACACTCGCTAGAAAACATGCTTTCAAATAAAAAATAAACGCATCCAAATCGGTTCACCCGTCCATCCGTGGCACTGAGGTACACACGACAGCACGTCGACCCTACACGCTAGCACTCTACTCGGTCACGTTACGGGCGACTTTACAACGAAAGTATACAGTCTGACGTGCTGTCGCGTGCACGTACGGTGCCACAGACAAACTCACACATACACACACTCATAGAGTCATAGCGTAGCGGTAACATAGCGGCTGTGCATAGCGGTCAAACTTATAACACTCCTCTTTTTTGGTCGGTGGTTATAAATCTCACGTGTGTTTCAACGCGGTACTCGCTAACTGTGAAGGAAAACATCGTGAGGAAACCCGCGGCTTAGTTGGCTCCACACGTATTGACTTGTCTTTCCTGTGGGCTATGCCGACTAAGTTGTCAGGATGGTATGGGTGCTGGGCAAGCCTACTAAAACCATCTAAAACAATGCCCCAGTAAATCTCACGTGTGTTTCAACGCGGTACTCGCTAACTGTGAAGGAAAACATCGTGAGGAAACCCGCGGCTTAGTTGGCTCCACACGTATTGACTTGTCTTTCCTGTGGGCTATGCCGACTAAGTTGTCAGGATGGTATTGGTGCTGGCCAAGCCTACTAAAACCATCTAAAACTATGTCCCAGGCACTGCAGCGCCGAGTGGTCTCTTCACCCATCTAGTGTTAGTGAAGGTGCCACTGGACGCTGCATAAATCATCTCATTACGCAGATGCAAAGGCCTTAGTTTTTTACCGCGGCAAGCGTTTCTTTAGTTTACGAAGTAGTACTCCATCCAAGTCTGTGTAGAGAGCAGCTTGCTTAGCATTATCATGAGCCTGGGTTACGCCGTACATAAGGGGGTTATAACTATATGTGTCTCACTCTTTTGTTTGACGTGGACTAGAGTTATAAACCCATGGATACGCTCTAACCCTCATGCTTCGCGAGTAGTGCTTGAAGCGAGCGCTTAGCTCCTCGGGCCTATGGCGACAATCCAGCTGATGCAGCGACTGTTTACGCAAACAACCGTACCTATTGACTTACCCGTTTAGCGACTCCGTCTAGATTGCCTCGTGCAGGCGCGGACTTGGGACTGACTACGATGGTATTCAAAACATCAAATATTGATTGAGTAGTGGAAAACCCGTTGTTTTTCATAAGGACTAGACCGACTAAGCGAAGAGGGTAGGGTAGAGGTAGTAAAGGCTTGATAGGTATGGGTAAGCCTACTCTTTGATAATACAGGGCAATAATAAATTCCTGAAACACGTCAACTTTTAAATGTGATTTGCAAGAACTTTTTTTTTTAAATGCGGCGCAGAGTAACAAATAGGCAGGAGAAACTTGAAAAAGAAACGTTCAACAAATAAAAAGTATCGAGCTATTCCAAAAGTTGTAGAACAAAAGTAGTTGGAAATCACATTTAGAAGTTTCAGGAATCAAGCTATTTAAAAATTACTTTTATGTATATCCTACAGTTTAGGAAAAGTATGTTCCAGATACACAGAGTCGGCGACATATCTACTAGGATACTCCTTAGTTGATCTTATCGCGTGCGGCATAATGTCTCCTAATGTGTATTTACTTATAATTTGTTTACCTTTACACCAAATTAAGTGCGTATTTTCCCTGCATAACCATTTATTGGACCTTCCACATTCTGCTCTACCATTAGAGTGAGTATTATTTGGCGCGTATCGAGTACTTCATGCAGCCTGAGAAGCAATAAGGAAGGCTAAGTCGTAGAACTGCCAATTTCCCTAATTATGTTCAGAACTGAAGTGTAACGAATTACATTACATGTCATTATCATTATATTTCCAAACACTGCAGCATTGCCTAGACTAGTGTGTCGAGGTGACTGCCTAATTCTATAATCTGTCCAAATTATAGCAATAATGTGGGTGGCTTGGCTAAGCAATTCGAATTGCCTCATTTTAGTCGAGTGTCACGCGATTATTGCTATACTACCTGTGGCTTAGATGATTGTAGAGGTCTATAGTAAATTCTAAGCATTATTTTAGTCAAATCAACATCAATGTAAAAGGTTTCTATGCAAATACATTAGACTGTTCAAGGATAGTGACCCAATGACCCTCGGAAATAAGACTCTTTTCAAGATACCAGACAGAAAGACCTAAAATATCAAGGCAGCTTCAAAGGGCGAGATAAATAAACATTGGATGTTCTGAAATGATAAGGCTTGCAGGAAGAAGAAAATCTGCAGGCAGCCAAGCGTCCAGAAATAGTAAAACATCGACTGATAAACGATGACGTTGCAAAAAAACCTCCAATAATGTAGTTTAATAACTGACTCGAAGCACTGGATATATTCATGCAGGGTGGAGATCCGGTGGAAGCCTGAAAAGCAGATTCATGGGGGCGTAGTCACGAAAGACCTCATAGAATGCTAAGGGTGGTATTCTAGAACGCTACTTAAACTCAGTTCAAACTAGAACGCTACTTAAACTCTGTTTAAACTCAGTTCAAACTAGAAAGCTCCTTGAACTCTGTTTAAATTCAGATAAAGTAGAGTTTAGTAGTGTCGACTGTCGATAAAACAGTGCAAGTTTTGATTTGAATATCCCTCCCTTCATATCAAAACTTGCACTGTTTTATCAACAGTCTGAACTCTGTTTAAACTGAGTTTAAGTAGCGTTCTAGAATACCACTCTTAGTCATCAGAACAAGGCGAAGTAGAGATAGAAGATCGCGAGGAGTGACTCCACCACCCTGCGTGTGGGGACTAAGTAAAGCGTCTAAGAGACAGAAAGAGAGAGGCAAAGTAGTATAATTGAGCTGTTTGTCTGTTAGCCCCTGTCCCATCGAGTCCGTCCCAGCATCTCTCGGAGCCACCTGGGGACCGGTCGCACTCGTTCGACCGGCCCACGCAACCTGCACCACGCACTTCGAACATCGCAAGTTACACGATACAATCACTTCACTTACGAGTCCAACGCAGGTATTACATAGAGGGAGTGAGGGTAATGTGGTTCGGAGCAGCAGTGGATGGGAAGATAGGAAGATGATGTAGAGGGAGGTATTGCAGTTTTAAAGTAGATGTTTTAGCCCGGCAGTTAGTTGCGAACTATTTGCATGCTAAGCGCTCATGACTACGGTTTTCCTTGAGCTGCCTAAGCTTAATGCTATGATATTTTATTTTAGCTTGCTCAAACCAGAAGTTGTCACTCCGGCCAATGTTTCATAATGTGATGAAATTCATGCTATGCGCAGTGGATGGGCCCTTCCAAGTATCACTAGCCGGTCGTAAAGTTTATTGGATAGGTAAATTAAATTGCATCCAGGAACTATTCTAATGTGTAATACCTACGAAGAAAAGCTTAGGTAGTGAGTCTCATTTCACATTTGGATCATTCACGCGGGAAACATTATTAAAACCGCAACAATATAAGATCCCGAATGATCCTATTGACCTGAAAATAGTGATTTAGGCGATAGCTGTCAGATTCTAAATTAGTCAATTGGGGATCTGTGACAAAATCTTGATTAGTTAGATTCTGTATTTACAAGACCCATTGAGCTAATCACACTATCACATCACATAGTATAAGTAATAAACGCGGAAGTTTGTAGTATATTTGTTACTCTTTCACGCTGAAACGGCTGAATGAATTTGGATTGTATAGCAATAGCTTACACACTAGAATAACAGAAAGGCTACTAGCGACTTTATACCAAGCAATTTTTTAATGTTTCATTCCTGAAACACGTCAACTTTAAAATGTGTTTCTATAACAACTTTTGTTCTACAAGCGCAATTTTATTTTTCCAAACAAAAAAAGTTTTTTTTTTTTTCAGGCAGCGCTGAAATGGTACAATATACCTAAAACTTTTTAAAGGATATGAAACATTCAGTAAATAAAAAGTATTGAGCTATGCGAAAAGCCGTAGAACAAACGTTGTTGGAAATCACATTTAGAAGTTGAGCTGATGTGTTTCAGTAATAAATATTTTTAATATTGCCCTGTATATACCATCTCAAAAGAAAATGCAGATGATAAAAACGGTGAAACTGAAACAAATAGTAACACGGCAGCACGTCAGAGGGTACATTTTTGTTTTAAAGTCGCCCGTAACGTAACCGAGTAGAGAGCTACCGTGTAAAGGTCGACGTGCTGTCGTGTGTACCTACCACTCCTATTTCTCAGAATGTCTGTCTACGACAAGCTTTAGTAACTTATTACCACAATACTTACATTACTCTCATCTCAACTACTCTCAAGACAAAGAGAAATGGTTCTACCTCTCAAGTGGGAGATCTCATAAGTCACTCAGTGACGTCACCAGTCGCTACCCGCCGAGCTTCCACGTAGCTTCCGTGTAGCTTCCGTGAGGCGGTCTTGACCATTAATTAATTAATACTTACTGTGGGTCCCATTTGTCTTCCTGAACACAATATTATTCATGAAATCCTTCCTATTCTCTAGATGTCTGTAATAGTGCCAAAATATCGGATGACCTGCGGCCCAAAGCAAACAAAATTATTATTCAGTATCTGTGCTTACAGGCTCTTGCATCTACTTAATGAGATGATTCTACAGCGAACAGTGGCACCTTCGCTCATACTAGATGGGTGACGTTATCACTAGCACTGCATGGGACATTGTTTTAGATGGAGAACCGAACTTGCCCAACCATCCTTGCAGCTATGCTGTTATATATACACATTATTTTACTATTTGTGTTTTGTATAAATACTCTATTTACCAGGCCATACAAGATTTTATAGCTCGATAGACTATGTCTGTACCGCAATGTAGAGCTATTTGAACGAGCGAGCGAAGCGAGCGAAGTTCTCCAAGTCTACTGGAACAATCCGGCGTTTGTATGTATGTATGTATGTATGTTTGTATGTATGAATGTTCGTTAACGATAACTTGAATAAATTTGGTCGGATCATTATGAAATTTGGTAGGCGGGTAAACGGAATTAATAGTACATTACTGCCGCGATCTGTAATGAGTGCGTTTCTGGCGCGCTTTTGATGGCCGACAGAGCGCAGCGTAGCGCAGCTCAAGGCCCTCACAGTGCGGTCAGCATTGCAGCCCTTGATGGACAAGCTGAAATGAAGGCCGAGACCGAAGGTCGAGGCCTTTATAGCGCGGCCAGCAAGGGCTGCAATGATGACCAAACTTGAGGGCCGAGAGCGTAGCTAAGCTAAGCTCGAGGCAATCATAGCGTGGCCAGAAGCGCACTCATTGCAGACCAAGGCTTGTATAGTGCTTTACTCAAACAATGCGAGTAATTAAAATATTAATTAGAATAGTAATTAAAATAGTAATTTAATTAGCTTACCATTTGTCGTAGATTAAGTACTTTTTGTCGATTTTCCATTCCGCAAACTTTTTGTTGGTAAGCTTGCTTGTATTTTTCTTTTGACTTCGGTGGCAATAAATTTCCAATTACTAATTTCGCTTGATTTTGAATGTCCGGCGGTGTTAAACACATTAAATCCGAGGATTCGTCGCTTTGAGAGTTCACTTTTTCAACAAAAACATAGAAAAAAATCACTTCGAACAACGCGCGAAAAGTCGAAAACAATATGGCCGCGCTTTTTTTTTTCTGTGCAATGTGTCGACTGCCAGTACCCATACAGCCCAATTCTAAATAAATACTTTTTGCACCTCATGTTTGAGTTCTATTTATGAAACAAAACTCGACATTAATGGATTTTCATACAGTTTTTCTGGCCGCAAAACACGACACTAATGAAATTCCATACAACTTTTCTGGCGCCTAATCCAAGAAGCCCGCAAGTCCGACTTTGCTCAAAGAAGGTTGTCGAATTAATGTCCACATTACGAGCTTTTTTGAGTAAAATAATTTTTAAGTTCGAACATGAGCCAAATCGGTCGAGGGGTTGCCGAGATATGGGGTTGTATAGTTTATATGCAAAGCGCGCGCGCGCCTGCGCGAATGGCGTAAGCAAAGTTACACATCTGTAATTGGGGTCGCGAGTTCATAGTTCGGAGCGAACCACTACTTATTAGGAGGGATATCGTATCACTGCACTGTAGATATGGCGCTCATGCTAAGCCTCCAGGGCGGGCGGAAGTGACGCGGCCTTCGTGCTTCCGGTCGGTAGAGCCTCTTCCTGCATAACGCCATGATCGAGAAAGTGTTCTTGCGTTCACCTGTAAAATACAACTGCAGTGCTTGATACGATTGCCTTTTTACTACGTTGCCATTTTAAAGATTAACTCTGTTGATGCAGAAAAATCGAGAAACACATACTTGTTTCTGTGAACTAGAACCCATACAGACTTCTATAGAGTCTAGCATAGCGACAGAAACTAAACCGTTATCGTGATAAAACATCACCTTGTTTAAATACTTCTGAAACACAACTATCACCTTTTACGCAAAAAAAAACTTATTCTTACTTCGGGGGCAGAATTTTCAAGTTCCTTTGCCTAAGGCGGTCAATGTAGCAGCTTTCTAACGATATTTGGAAAAGTTCTCTCAGTGCTTTTCCTATTTCTTACGTAGTCCTCGGGAAATAACAAGGTCAATACCGCCATCTAAACAATATCCTAAGTGGATGTGCCACAAGACGCTACTTAAACATACTCGTAAAGACTTACATTTTCATTTCCTACCTAGCGAAGCGCTCACAACCTTGTTGTACTAGCCGTTCTTAATCGATTGGCAAAGTTAAGCAACAACGGCCGCGGTCAGTCTATGGATGGGTGACCGCTAGTGGCAATAATATCTGAGCGCTTCCGTGCTTCGGAAGGCACGTTAAACCGTTGGTCCCGGTTGTTGTTGATTAATAACAATCGTTAAGCCATCAGGGACCCTTTGGGTGGCCTAAAAACTCTGACACCAGGGGTGGCCACTACCTCATACGATTAACTAACTAAATTTCCTACCTCGGGTACAATCTCATAAGTTCCTGCGCCTAGGGCGGGCGGAAGTGACGCGGCCTCCGAGCTTCCGCGCGACTTCCGGTCGGAAGAGTCGCTTCCTACGTGGTGCCCTGTTCGGTGCGAGGTCGCGACGACGTGTTGGAACGCCTTTTTATAAAACACTTGATAAGATAGAGAGGTAGGTAGGAAATGTGTAGGCGCACACGGCGACACGACGCGCTACCCCTTTATGTTCGATACTCGTGCAAACGCGCGCGGCGGTGTTAGGAGCTGTCGCTGACCGTACGAGTATGTCATTCGTAAACGGAGTATTGGTAAACGGTTTCACTTGCTTTTATTTATGCCGGTATGGCTGACTGTTTCGGTTCTCATTCGGATATCGGAGGTACCTACGAGTATTACTGAGCGAACTAATCCACTCACGCGTCAACCGTCAAATTCGGTCTATTTGCTGGAAAATTACCGTAAATTTTTTATTTTAACAATTACATACATTTACATATGGGCTGGGCAGTAGTTTTGCGATAGGTTTACAGCTGTTGTTAGGATAAAACAGGTTTTTCTTACAGCGCTAAACCTTTCGAAACACAACTCCGTTACAGACTTGAAGGCGGACGCTGCACTATGGGACTTTTTGGCGATTTAGGCGGACGAAAATCGGTTTTCTATATCTCAACCCAGGTATAAAAAAACGCATAAAGGTATAAAAAATATATTTTTTTGTTTGTTTTATGACTTTTTCTATAATATCTATCCTAAACACCGCTAAGTATTAAAAATCTATAGGAAATTCCATTTGAAAGACCAAAATCCAAGAAAATACTTTCGTCCGCCTAAATCGCCAAAAAGTCCCATCGTGCGCTGTACAAATCTTCTAACCTTTGCTTTTCCCAGGACTGTGAAGGTGAACCAAGTCGCGGGACATACGCTAGTAATAATAAACATACGAGCACTAAACTAACACAAGAGATGTTCATGAATAATATTTTATGCCACAGTCAATATTGCTTATTCACAACATTTTTAGTGTTCTCGGAACGGGGATTGAACTTGTAACCTTGTGCTCGCATGTCCTCATCGACGACCGTCACGACTGGTCTAATATACACTACATAAACATATTTAAAAAATGCAAACATATCTAAAAACCATATCTGTTTTTACTTTTGTTTTTCGAGAGCAATACTACGTACGGGCTACCATACGTAGGTACTTACGACTCAAAATTGTGTAAGGTTAACTGCCGGTTCCTGATTTGAGAAATTCGCTAAGCAAATAGGTAAGTATCGTCCTGTCTCTGCAGATTTCTCACAAAAGAGCGCGACAGAGCGGTACGTAAGTATGTGCTTAGTAAAATTCTCAACTCAGAAACCGGGCCTAAATATGCCTTACTTATGCAAAGTCTAGTAGACCAAGGTATTTCTATGACATCTGGTGCATCTACTGTGTCTACTGTATTGGATAAAAACAAAACAAATATTAGAGTCTTGGAAACTATAGTAATGGAATTGCACGTATGTCCACTGTCAAAATAATATACGAGTATACCTGCCCTTTGCACTGCTAAGGTATTTCCCCGCATACAGCACTAACTTAGCTTAGCACTCATATGTTGCTTCAAGTTGATCAAACAGTGTAGGCACACTGCTCTAGTCGCTACAGTTGCATGGAAGTTTCCCAAATAAAGCATTCAGTGCCGACGCAGAACACAGAAAGTTCTCTTCACGCGCACGATAATAAGAGTATTTTTTCTGTCAGCTCATTCCGAACACAGAACCTCAGACGATGAAAATCAAGATAAAAAAATCAAGATAAAACCAGAAATCACGTGTGAGTGTCTGCTAATGTTTTTAACCTACCCTTGTTCAGAAACATTTCACCTTTTTCATCTTCGTATGAAAAATGGATTGGGAAAAGGTCGGAAAACCCCGTTGATTTGAAGCAGCTTTTTGCGGGCTTTCCACTGCAAACGGAACAGACCCATACGGATGTGCTTCCACCAAGCTGAGAGTGAGCGTAGCTGAGTCACAAACGAGGTTAGCGAGATGCCAGTGGAAGGTGAAAAACTCTTTCTTGAAAAACTCTATCTCGGTGGTAGGCGAAAACTACATAGGTCTCATTTCTAACTCCGTTCCGTATGGATATTTCCCGCTCATTTCTCTTTCGCAATGTTAAGACCGCATGAGTGTCCGTGCTTGAATAACGTTTCGTGCTCACTGCGGTAGTGAGTGTATCTTCTGTACGTGTGTGGAATTACCATTCGATGTAGATTCGAGTCGCAACCGCTTCGTCGTCCTTGGAATAAGGATGTGGCGTCGTCGGGACTCAAAAGTGTTGTTTTGTAACTTTACTGTTGTTATTTTTCAAGCATGTTTATATCATAGCTTTTTTATGTTTGTATGAAGGAACTTGACAGCGCATGTTTTTTTTTTATTTGTAAAAGACTTTTAATTTGGTTTCAATATAACCAACAATTTGACGGCTAACTTAAACCTTTAATCATTCGTCAAAAAGAAAAATAGCATAAATAAATAGAAATCTACAGTCAGCGACCTGCTAAGATACCCCATGGTAGGTTTATTGCGCGCGGCATAAGGGCTTCAATCGAACAAAAAGAAATATCCTAGCTTGTGGCCGACTACATGGTACAGACGGGTAAAATAGTTATTTGTTATGCAAGAATGCAAAATTATTGTTTGCGGCGAGTGCTTGTATTGAAAACCGAGCTAGCGAAGGTTTCTAAAATTGAGCCACGAGCGTAGCGAGTGGTTCAAAAAAAGAAACCTGAGCGTAGCGAGGTATTCAGAAGCACGAGACGCAAATAATATTGCATTCGTGCGAAACACAAAACTTTTCATCTCACAGAAGCGAGGAAATGACTTTGTTAGCCAAGCGGGACAAACTCTATAGACAACTACTTACAAGCAAAACAGGTGAGTCAAATAAGTTCCTTTTAAAAGCATATTTTACTGTAGTTACGGCTGCCGCACTAAAGTTTTGAGCTTCGTTGGTATTAAAACCATTCGTTTTATTAATAATTTCCTGAAGTTTATTTATCCAGACACAAAAATAATGTAAATAAAAGAATGTTTTTTTTTCCGGGTGCATTCTGAACTTATACCATATAAATTAAAAATTTGTAGGAGATAAAAAATTAAATTAGTAATATCTTTTGAAAAAATGTATTTAACAAACCAAAAAATAATTATCTATTTGATAAAACAGAAGCGCAGCATTTTTTTTATTTACTGGTATTTAAAAATAATTAAGTGTACCAAATATTGAAAAGACTATAAGAAGAAACCGCGTTTCTGAATGTTCTATTCCGTGACTTTACCTTTTTAAAAGATGATTATGCACCATTTACATTCACAGTTTTGTATAGAGAATGGGCACGAACAATCGCTTACGCTGAAATACGCGTTTAATCGAACTATGAATGAGGTTTTATTTTCCATCCGGATCTGGCATCTACTTAAACGGCCAGTGTTTTTTTCTTTTTCAAAACCATAGGGCGCGGGAAAGACTGTCCCGGCGTCGCGTTCAAATTTCGAAGCGCACAAAAGTTCAGATAGTTTAAATCCGGCCTTTACACGATCGTAAGTTACTAGTAACAGCAAACTTTCCGAGCGTGGGAGATGAAAAAAATATTGTATGCAACTAGCCAGACTTTTGTTGACTGTCATATAATTTGCCATCATCTTATGGTACGTAAGTAAGTACAGTGTTACTTCGCTAGTAGTTTATACAAATTAGTTTTCAGACGGCTGTTTTATGGAACGACTTGTTTTCCATAATATTGTTGTTTCTTCGCAGATCATAATCTAGTGATTTATTTGTTTACGTCCTGCAGGTTTCAATCACGTAGTTCAGAATAATCCTTCACTACTGTTTACATTGGTGCATTAAGAAGCTATTTGCTATTTAAACTCTGGCAACAATTTGTGATGAGCAATCGATTATTTAAAAGCAAGAGTAGATAAAATAGAACTTTGCTTGCGTGGGTGAAAATAGCTCTACATTTTTACAACCTTTTGTTCCTATTCTTTCTAAGGAAAAGCTACTATAAAACGTATGGTTAAGGTGCGAAAATTCAGTAGATATAAATTAGTATAAATTTCCCGCCAGACTATTTGGTGACACTTAGTGAAATGCTTCGGAAGAACAAGTTGGGAAACTATTAAAGTTTTATTTTCATTCATTATGGAGCTTTGCAGTAAAAAAATCATAAAAATCAAAAGTAGCTCACCAATACAATGTGAGTAGGAGAGGTGGCTAAGTGAATCTAAAAAACATGAACTGTAAGCGCCACGCTAGAAGGGTACCTCTTCTCAGATATCTTAGCGTATTGTTGGCTAATGTATTTGATTCTAAACTTTTTTTGGAATAACACCGATACAAAGTTGAGGAATTATTAACATAATTATGTCGATCACTAAAGGTTTTCTTACGTGTACAGTCGGCCACACGCTAGGATACCCCTTTTGGTTCGATTGGCGCCCTTATGCCGCGCGCGGTAAGAGCTGCCAAGGGGTATCTGTGACTGTGGCCGACCGTACATAATTAAAGTACACTTTTTATGAACTCATCAAAACACAAACACAAAGCACAAATGCAGGAAGAGCAGAGTAGCGTCACTATCGGGCGGGCGGAAGTTACAAACTAAGTACCTACGTTCAAGGTTCGCTTCAGTAGTTAGTACATTATTTTTCTCCTGAAAAGAGCCTTGCGGAAAGTGAAAGCGTACCTAGAGCGAAGTTTACAAACAATGCGCGTGGCTGCCAAAACAAAAGTCCTTGACCGTGATGCCCGAGTTTTATTCGCGATTCGACCACTCTAAGTACTTGCAAACAGAAGTACATTTTCACTCAAACATCATTTAGGAACCGCACTCAAATTATTAATGGATTCTCTTGCTGATTAAGCACAATATCAGTCATATCTCTTAAAATAATTCCTCTCCATACTTTCCCATTCACCTCATGCTATACTGAAATGTATTCTACTTTAACATCGTTTTCATCAAGACTTCGTAATTTTCGTATACAAAAAATAGAGATCCGCTGAGTTAGTGAGAGTAATATAGAGGGTACAGCCATGTTTGGCGTCATCGAATCAACGAGGAATGCTACTATGATGGTCGATATCAACAGACTTTGCTTCGACTAGCCATTGGACGCTTTCAGTGCATACACCCTCCGATATTATCAACAGGGTGGTTCTTGCATTTGAGGTTGCGCACTTGGCCTGAGTTAGGGTGGTATTCTAGAACGCTACTTAAACTCAGTTTAAACAGAGTTCAGACTGTCGATAAAGCAGTGCATGTTTTGATATGAAGGGAGGGATATTCAAATCAAAACATGCACTGTTTTATCGACAGTCGACACTACTAAACTCTACTTAAAATGAGTTTAAACAGAGTTCAAGGAGCTTTCTAGTTTGAACTGAGTTTAAACAGAGTTTAAGTAGCGTTCTAGTTTGAACTGAGTTTAAGTAGCGTTCTAGAATACCACCCTTAGAGTACCATAGACTCTACACTCATAAGTTTGATCCATACCTAACAACAGCAGAAACTCACCCGTCTATCCTTCTGTCGTACGTATTTACGTGTAAGTGTTCGAGTTTATAAATAAGAGAGCCGTGAACTTGCGTGTGTGCTGTGTGTAGGTATACTACAGTATGCGTGGAGGTAGGAGCGTGGTAAGAAGGCGTTGTCGCTCCACCGGGCGGCCTTCGTCGGTTCACGAGCAAGGTTCCTTTGTGCCGACAGCGAGCGAGCTTCGAGCTAATGGCAACGCTGCCTATAGAAAAGGTAGAGTCGGCGAATGTGGACTGTTTTTTGGAAGTCTGTCGAGCAAATATAGTGGCCTATTTTTACCAATCTCATAAAAAGGTAGTTGTCAATTCGACCGGTTGTATGTAATATATGTGGGATTCTTAACCGTTTTTGTTATGCTGAAGCGTGGGGCTCTTAGGGCTCTTGAGTTTTTATAGGGTCACGTTGTGAGGACAACACCGATTTTCCTCGTTTTTCTCCTATATCGAGACACAACTGCGTTTCAAACTTGAGGCCCTCTCTGTCCACATTGTCCCGGTTCTAAAGCAGTATGCACATTAAGAGTGGGCTATCTCAACAGTCACTAAAAGCTCTCACGTAGAACTTTGGCAAAACTGCCTGTTTCATTAGAATATTATCATAATTTTTTTGAGTCATGCGAGTATATGCCACATGTCTTGGTTGTGCTCAAGAGTAATTAAAGTCTTTGTAAATATGTCGACCCTTCCATCCATCGTCACTTGGTCTGGTATGGCCTATATTATGATGACATGTGAACGAATGGCGTTTTTTATGGAACTTTTGGAGCGATTGTGGTATTGTTTCAGCATCATACCTACTGACGAAGACTGCGTCGCGTTTGTCGTCACTCTGTCTTGAAATTTTGGCCTAATTCCATCAGAACTTTGGACAGTATGCAAATTTTTGTCATGTGTGTCACAGATGGATTAAATAGGTCGGAGTAAAGAGATTGAGAGTACAAGGACTTGGCAAGGCTGACTGGTTTACCCGTTTACTCTACACTACACTATGTGTAATAACTCTACATGTTTTGTACACACATTGGTGTTAACAATGGCTGTGTTAATGTGTTTATTATGTGTTTGGTGTAAGAGCAATAGGCGAGGTGAGCAAATGCCTAATTTATTGTTTTGAACGGATGTAGATTGGACTCCATCTGAATTTCGTCATCACAATATACTAAGGTATTAATTATCAACCGATAGGTACAGTCGGCTACACGCTAGGATGCCCCTTTTTGTTCGATTGGCGCTACCATGGGGTATCCTAGACTGTGGCCGACGGTACCTTTTCCATTACTGATGGGCACAGGATGCGATTGTCTGAACTCTACATAAATTGGTGGCGGGGATACATAACTATACCTCTTTTATCGAATGTCAACAATAATATGCATGCATACGAAACACGTTCCTACGTATACGGGCCAGCGATTGAGGAAGGAACCCGGCTGAATGCGATAGTCCAAATAAGGCAGCAGTCTACTCCAACTTCGCGGCGTAATTGAACATAAGATAAACAAACCGGGTCCAATACACTACCGCTCTATATTTCAAAGCTCTTGTTTACGTAGGTAGCGGCCTACTCTAGCTAGAGTTACGTGGTCGGTTGGTATGCCTTTGCTTAAGCATTTTATAACGTTTCGCAACGGTTTTGGAATAGCGGTTTTGGAGAATCTGATACCGCTTTGTTTGAAACAACAATCTAGAAATTCTCCCAATCGGTAAGTTAGTAGTTAAAGGCATAGTCAGACTGACTGCATATGAAGCAAAAACTTTAAGAGGTTTCAGACTTTGTCTTATTTTTCTTCGTTGCCTAAAACGATTTAGTAAAATGGTTCTCGCACCTCAAGGCTGCTCTCGTCGGGCTCAAAGCGCGCCGCAGTACGACCAGTTTTTATACTACCCTCTTTGATTTAAATAACACAGCCTAATGGCAAGGGAGTTCCATGGCAAAAAAGTCGACTTAACAAGACTTTAACGCACGTATAACCTCATTATAACTCTAACACCGCAGTTATAAGTCTAGGCCCATTAATTTTGACATCACGAGGAATTAACACGTGTAAAAAATTGTTTAACTTCTTCCTCATAGCACCCAGGAAGCGAGTAAGGTCACCTAGTGTTCCTGCGCATTTCCTAGTTCTAATAAAGTTAGTCTCAACGAATGAGGCTGACTGACTGACCAAGGCCCTTCACCTTTTGCTGCCCACAGCGAGTGACATAAATAATTCCGCAGAACTCATTAAGCGAACACTCATCCCGCGTTTTGAGCAAATTGCCGGCAATAAAATTCGAATACACTTAAAATAGCCAAAGAAAGGGAAATCGCCGAGTGATGATATTTCATTTTGTGCGGCGCTCTCGTTACGAAAATAAATGCTCGGTAGTTTTGTTTACGCCGATACACACGGGCTCAAGCGAACAAAGAAAGTGAACGAAATGTGTTTACAAAACAAAGCGAATAATGGGGAGTAAAACCGCACATTCATTATTAGGCACCTCATTTGGTAGGTTACCAATTAAAAGTTCTAATTTTAGAAAGCTTCGAAGGGCGAAATAGCCGATCTGAATGCCAACCTCAGATAAGAGACGGCGCGGCATATACAAGGCTTGCATACAACAAAAATAACTTCTTTCACGGCCCAATTTGATGAATCATTGACTTACTCATGCTCATGCATCATCAATCATCATTGGGGACAGTAAAATACGATTCGACAGTGAACCCTTGATACGATTTGTTTTTCCTAGCCCTGTATGACTTAATTAACTCAACTGTCAAAACTCGAAACACCAATCGATGCTTCTCATTTCGCCACAAAAACCTTTTTTTACCTTCCCCCATAGCTACCCAAGCATCCCAAGCATCCTGAAGGCAAATGAGTAGCCAGTGTAAGAATAAAACAGTCCATTGTGAAACGTTAAGTAGCTTGAGTCAGCGACACACTAGGATACCCCTTTTTGTTCGATTGACGCACTTATGCAGCGTACCATAAGAGCTACCATGGGATATCCTTGTCGCTAACCGTACTAGTCGAGCTAGAGACAATGGGAGGTTGGGAGGGACGGGGTTTCGGGGTATGCCTGCTGCCAACCTCTGTTGTTTAACCTTTGAATGACGGTAGAAGGGTTGGGAAAGAGTCTGAAAAGTATCGATAAAAACCTCACAGCTATAGGGCCTCCGTAAGGCAGTTTTCTTTTCATAGGCTCAATGTTGTAAGAAAATTGTTAGTAGAGAACAATAACAATGGCGAGAAGGCAAAAAGTGCTATTTTTACGCAATGAATAAAGCAGTTTTCGTACAGCTAAGATAGACACCAACAAACACTGTTTTAGCATGAAGGACTAGGTATATCGAGATTTGACAGCGCGATATTTTTTCTATGTCGCTCTAGTTAGATCGACAAAGTTAAGAGTTAGAGAGGGATAGGTAACTAAATACAGAAGCTATAGCTACAGTACGTCAGTCCGTCCTTTCGAAGCCAAAAGTTGATACCACAATTTGAAGAGCCATAATACTTACCGTTTGTAGAGTCATCTTTTCGTATTAATCTCCTTGACATCGATATTTTAAGTTTATCTAAGTATACCGAATCGATGTCGATCCTACAAAGAAAGTTCTGCGAACATCCTTACGCGACTTTTACGTGTTTAGCATCCCATATAAGTGCATTGTTCCTTAAACCTCCCTGGAAGTCATCCAACAGTTTTTAGACAAAAGTCATTCAGGTGGTTAACTTGCCTATAAAATGAAACAAAATAACTTGTCTACATTGTACTCAGGAACTAAATTCTAAAACCAAATTATGCAGCACTGGGAAGTTTAAAAAAGCAATAACATAAAGCTTATATTACAATCCACATAATATATTAACAAATATACCAGTACTGTATGTATTTAGCAAATACAGAATAAAAAGTTAAAAAACTAAAACGATGCAAAATAAAAATGTCTCAGAAGGTTATAATAGCATTTTAACTGGTGGTGAGAAAAGTTATAAAATTCTACCTGGCACCCCGCGCCCGCCTGAAGAAAAAATGCACGAAGGAAGACACTCTAGCAATTGTTAATAAACTTTACAAAAGTTTATGAGGCCCTAAACAATTAAAATATTGCCATTTTGGACACATCATATTCCTAGTTTTTTTCAGTTCAGTTCAGTTATTTATTGTCTTCATGTGTTTACAAGATGTTATAGAGATTTAGTAAGAGAAACAGTTAGTTTAGTTTTTCACAGAGAAACGTGCTTTCTGCAGTTAATAACGGAACAAGCCATAGTGTGCTGAATGAGTTTCTTTCAATCATGAAAATGTTAAAAAAGTGAGCCAAACTCATATCATGAAGGTTAGGCGTTCTGGTTCCTCCTATTCTGCAGACGAGGACGAACGCATTTCGCATACGAAGCGCTCATAGAGTTCTGCGAAGCCGAAACAAAGGTGGGACTGTTTTAACATCACTATCGAAAATAAACCGGCGCGAGTTAGCGACCTTAGGAAATTAATGTAATGTCACATGTAGAGACACGCTGTGTTCCGCAACATAATGGACGCTTGGTTGAATTTTTTTTTTACGTAGTCATGGCATGAGGCGAAGTTATGGCGGCTGAAAATCTTTTATATTCTGTCGAGAAAGAAACTAGGTTTTATAAGCTTTTATTAGACTTAGCGAGCTTTGACAGCCCGAATCATATTGCCTGTTGACTTGTATTGTAGGTACCTACTCTCTACAATACAAAGTGATATAGCGCTCCTTATCGCGCAGTGTATCGAGCTGTTGATTGTATTTTTTAAATAGTTACGAGTAGCTTTATTCCTCAAACACATGAACTTCTAAATGTGATTTTAACTTGTTCTAAGACTTTCCTTGTCCTGTATACAACGTGTTACAAAACATCCTAACTCTTTTTACAGGGCCTAACCTACTGGTCAACAGGATATCAATTCTGTAAAAAAGTTGAAAAAAACTAATTAATTTTATAACCTCAAAATAGAAAAAAAACATAACTTTTTTGTTTTGGTATTAGCTCGAATTTAAAAATCTTTTTGTGTTTAGGTGCATTTGCATAGCTTTGAGTTGTTAAAACAAAACATTGTGAAAGTCAATGAAAAAAATATTAAAAAAAAACTTTTCTCCCGCCACTGCGTTCACATTTTATTAATTAAATAATCAAAGGAACGTCATATTGCAAAAAAAATATCATAGGTGCTATCGATCGACGATCCCTATCCCTATCACCCTGTAAAAAGATTACGGATCTTTTGTAACACTTTGTATAAGAAACTTAGTAAACCGACGTTTGCAGGATTTTAAAAGCTAGTTTATCGTCGGCTTGCAACTTCGCCAAAACACGTACGAAACGAATCAAAGAGATCCGCATGCAAATACGTGACTAAAATTAACGATAGCCCGACTGAAATATTAACAAGAGACTGCCCACTTTGGTTTTAAATTAACTATCCAGTCTGACACTAAAGGTCACTGTTGTCTTATTTAGATAGAAAGAGAAGTCTTGATCTGAGTGATCGCTTCTTAAATTGTGTATCTACTTGTTTACGTTGTTAATTAACAAGACGCAAGATGGAGTACTAAAAAAGACGTTGTTTATTAAAATACCTAACATTTTCAGTCAGCTACGAAACCCAAAAAAACGCATAATGGCGGGGCCATGCCAAGATAATTTCACGTGTCAAGTGGTTTATTTTTTGGAAACCTCGCTAGCTTATTTATGGGCCATTACGCAGTTCTCCAATCAACGTTTCTAAGGGCGAGAAATTCAATAGCACAAGTGTTTCTTATGAAAGGGGCCTTCGAAATTTTCCGTTGTCACCATACCGGGCTGCACTTTTTTGTGTCTTTTTTGCCCTCCTCCGACTAAACACCACTCACTCACTCACTATGGGCGCACAAAAAAGGTTAGGCGTATTGCGTGTTCGTCTTTCAATTATTATTAGAGGGTTCTACTTTGGTGAGTTTTGAACAACCATGGTTACCGATATCGATAAGTTGAGCTTTTTGGCACCTTTTTGATTATGGCACCCGCTCAGGGCTTCTCTAATATTTGATTTTGCATTTAATTTATGGTTCAACTAAAGTAGCATGCCGTGAAATGCACATTTTTCACAGTTTTTTCAATTTTGTGGCTAAACTGCCCAATTTTTCTTCTGCTATTTTTGTTTCACGACAATAAAACAGTATTTTTTTCATTATTCTTAACAACAAAATAACAATATTGTTGCAATTCCCGCCAGCTACTTTCGTTGACCTAGGAGAATATAAAACAATTAACTGCATTTTAACAAAACTCAATTAAAATACTAAAAAGTCATTTCATTCATTTCATAAGGGATCTTAGGGAAAGGTCCTGTCTTACTTTTCGTATTGGCACTACGGATCCCTAAAAGTAAACATTTACAATATTAACCACTAGTGCGGGGACAACTAAGCATCGCGTTCAAATATCGACGATCTCTATACATATACCTGTGCAATCAATTCAATCCGTGCCAAATTGCTTGTATTAGTATCAATCTAAAAAGAAAGTTACACCATATTGCGAGGAAACCATCACGTCCATCCATCAGCTCACTCACTTAAATTACCATAAGGAAAAAGTTGATTAGTTTAAGCCATGTTGATACTACTTATAATAAAATAAGTTATCGAGTCTGTTATGTACAGGGGCCTTAGCCTGTTACACAATGGTGCCAAAATAGGCTCCCGTTGACGGTTTTAATTACGATTTATTAATGCTGTCGGTCCAGTGTCGGTCCTTTTAATGTTCTTGTAGTACAGGAATGAATAATATGAGTCTAATTCTAGAGGATTAGTTCGCTGGTTGTAGGAGAACAACGAAAAAATCCCGGTTTTGTCCTTCTACCTGGGACGCCATTGATACGCCATTGTGTTACAGGCTAAGGTCCCAGGTCCTGCACCACCCTGGAGTTCGCGCAAGTCATGGCGTCATTTGGTTGCAGAGGCTAAGATCCACTTCGGGTCGCTGTGAGCAAATTCGTATCAAAGTCACCAACTTAACTGAAACAGTTCACGTGAGTAAGGGTCGACGTGGTGTCGACTATACTACATAAATAAATACGATATTTGTTTACTCGTAAGCTCTACGTAGATACTCTACCTTAGTACTAATAATTATTATTATTACTCGGTAGTTTTTGTTACTTTAGTTTCGTACTCAATAGAGTGCCCTCTATCTACTTAACGAAATGGCTAATTTACTAGCTTTTTGTTCATTCCGTACTTGATCTTTTTATGTTGCGTCCACGTTAAAGATATCGAACAATAGGTTTACGGATTTACAAACTCATTTATGTGTACACAAAAGGCGAAGCAAAGTGTAGAATAGGAGTCTTTTTTAACTACCTTAACCATAAAAATACAAGGACAAACATAACTAAGTTTTATAATTAAATTGGCGGCCTCTTTGCTAATACCAGTTTCTTCCAGGCAACCACCATCAGATTTTATAGGAGATGACAGACGGTTAGTTTGGGGCCGAAGGTTACAATGGTGATTCTGGACAACTTTCGTTGTCTATTCCGAATTGACAAGATTTATGTGGAAAAGTGTTATTTAAGAGCATTTTGGAAAGATTCATAAAAAAAATGAGAATTACCTGTCTAGAAAACCCTTTTGGCTCTAAAAGCACAAAAAAAGTTTGTATAATCGTAACGTTCGCATCTTGTATAGTGATATAGCGGCCTTACACGATTATCGATATTTTAGCTGTCAGTGACCGGCATCTCTATTTCCATCTCCCAGCGGGGGACATTCTATGCACAAGTGCAATGCTTGGGGTAGGTCAGGTGCCGAACGAATGAACAACATGCAGAGAGAGGCGAACGCCCAAACTTACGGGTTTTGTTTTACATCTTTACATAATAACAAGACAGTTTTTGTTTGGCAGAATTTATGGATTTGTACCTAACAGTTGAGACCTACGTATAATGTAACCTTATTTACTTAGGTCCAAGATTTAGGGCGTTTGTCCAACGCACCGTCAACTTCAACATCAACGAGATCCAGATGACGAGATCTAGATGACAGCACCGAACGAGTTGACGCGACGCAAACAATGACTTCTATGAAAATCAACTAAATCACCTAAATAATATCAGAATTTTTTTTCTTTCCACGTTCTCATTACTTGTTGAACGACCATATTTACCTTCTAAGGCCGCTTGTCCACAGACACGTCACACTTATCTCGCTCTCGTCAACGTTGACGTTGACTGTGCGATGGAAAAAGGCCTTATGGACCTATGGGACAAAGGCAAATTGAAATTTAGGAACAATGCCATGATATTTGGTCGTTACGGACTTTCTTGATCACGTACGTAGTAGAGATAGGTATTACCTTAAACTTTATCTTAGGATTACTTTAGTGCTTTAATGAATCTTTAAAATAGCAAATAAGCAGTAGTTTTATGGTTACTTATTGATGTATAGAGCTTACATAAACTTTGCTCTCTGCCCTTTCTATAATATAGTAAATTTTTCTGCCTTGTACTTTCATGGAGAAGCCTCACAAAAAGCTTGATGGTGCAGTGATTGCATAATTTAGCGCCGGACTTACACCCTGTTTCATTATCTTACCATAAAGCGGAAATTTAATTACCCCTCATGCACGCTGCTCGAAATGAGATACGTAAGTAGGTGATACGGCGGTAGTACCGTAAGGATCCCAAGTTTTGATCCTGAATAAATGTTTCTTGGCCGCTGCACTTCTTATGCATTTCCGACCAATAGGTACCTACCTAATGTACTAGGATCGGTCTTTCTCTTTCCTATACATAATGTTTTAGAAAGATCCGTTTTATACCTACTCAAAGGAGAATTGAACTCCTGTTTTTACTTGGGTCAACCCTTTACAGTTAGCCAGTTAGTATAGTTGCTACAACGAAATGGCAGTTGAAATTAATGTGAGTATCCTTAACTCCTAAAAGTAACACAATTTGATAGAACCATCATTCGAACCTAAGATAATTGGACCTAGTTATGCAGAAAACAGCCACCGCGCATTTTTTTCGAAAAATGGGTATTATCTTGCTTGAAAGTCAACAAAAGCGTTCTATGCACCGCAGGTTAACAACTTACACTACAACACAACTTACACTTCAAAGGTGTGGCGATAATAAAAGGATCAAAATATCCGATTCAAAGGCATAACCCAAAAAATTAAAGCAGCAATGTGTATGTGTCACGCACCCGCCCCATCATCGTCACTCAGCGAGGTGCCCCATGTGTTAATAGCCGGAAAAAACCTTAATGAAGACGAGGAATACCCTGAGCAGCAAATTGATCATATCACACTATTGATTAAATCTAGAACATTGACTGTAAAAAACATCACTTTCTTTCTTACCAACTAGGTACACACGACAGCACGTCAGACTGTACACTTTTGTTGCAAAGTCGCCCGTAACGTAAGTGAACAGAGTGCACGCGTGGTGATGTGCTGTCGTGTGTACACAAAACTTAATTATGGCATGCTATAATTTCTCACTATCATGCAATTTACCCATGTTAATCATACACTTTCGTTGCAAAGTCGCGAACAGAGTACAAACCCCTCTACCCTTGACGCATTTTTCCAATACGGCCGCAATATGGCGCAATTTACAAAATTTAATATTTTACAAATTAAGACGCATTTTGTGTTTTTATTGAATAAAACAGCCTTACCTTTGAATAAACATTATTACAAAGTATTTAAAATCAAAGGATTACTATGCGATATCAAAGAGAAAATAATTTTAAAACTTTTTCAATTTGATCGCAATAGCGTCAAGGGTAACCCCCCGGTGTGTAAGGGTCTATGTACTATGTAGTATATGTACTACAGTAGTGTAACTCTGATTAGTAAAAGTAAGATGTAGCCTGTACTATATAAAAGTAGTAGTAAAAGTAAGTTGTAGCTTGTAGAGTTCGAGCTTAATCACCACGCGGCTCAATATGGTGATTAATTTATTTATCTCAGAATAGACAAAGAAAAATATTATTTATTTGCGATTTCATACTTGCAATAAATCTTGCCATCATAAGCATTATTTACACACTTTTATGAACAAAAACTCATGCTATTATTTATCACATTGTATGCAAGCCTACTCCATCTAAAACAATGTCCCAGGCACTGCAGCGCCGAGTGGTCTCTTCACCCATCTAGTGTGAGTGAAGGTGCCACTGGACGCTGTATAAATCATCTCATTACGTAGATGCAAAGGCCTTAGTAATGCAACTTAGCCACATTAGCTAGTGAGCCATAAGGGTATTTTATTGAACAACGCAGAATATGTATTTTCATACTTGCAAGATATGGCCATCTTATATTAGCTTCGACCTAAGATCTTAGCCATGACTTCTTTCACTTCACTCCATTCGTAGGTACGGTCGGCCACAGTGTCAGATACCCCATGGCAGCTCTTACCGCGCGCGGCATAAGGGCTCTAATCGAACAAATAGAGGTTTCCTAGCGTGTGGCCGACTGTACCTAGTTGAATAAGCTCTTTGGTTTCATCCTAATTAATTTGTTTTTGTTTTTACAACCCCATATGTAACACAGCTTTCTTTCCATCCATCACTGAATTTTTCTCTCGCATTTATTATTTCATTAATCAATTACTTATCGATCAATTACCGCCGGGTCGTCAGCGAAGCCCTAGGCGTGAATGCTGCAAGACCCGGGAGGTATCGAAGCAACCAGCATAACTTGAACCTTCACAAGATTGCTCATGCGACGATAGTTTTCAATGAATCACGAAAACTCTTACGATACAATGGTTTTCAATGAATCACGAACGCTTTTCGGATAACATATGGTATGGCATGATTCGATACTAAGTGAAAATTTATTCGTTCAACTTTTACTATGAGGGCGACGCTTTATCCGCTGTTCCATACATTTTATTGCACCAGAGGGCAGTCTACTTATAAATGCAGCAGGTGATTCATTGTCTGCCCCGATTTTTCAGTCCTGTAGTAGAAAAACACCTCAAAGTTTGGCAAACGAATCAAGTTAAATCGCAATGTTTTTGTAGCATAAAATCAAGTCATCAGGAATCATCAGGAATTTGCTCTACATCTCTGCCAAAATCGTAAAGCTTCATCTAAAAGCTACCTTGAATGGATGGGTGGAACAACAGATTTATTTTTTCCCAGAGACTTTTGGGCTTACGTATAAGTAGGTAGTATACAAGGTGTTACAAAAGTACCTAACTCTTTTTACAGGGTGTAATCTACTGGTCAACATCATGTCAAATCTGTAAAAAAAAGTTGAAAAAAAACATTTTTATTTTATAACCTCAAAATTGAAACATTTTCATAACTTTTTTTGTTTTTGTTATTTACTCAAATTTAAAAATATGTTTGTGCGTGTAGGTGCATTTACATAGCTTTGAGTTGTTAAAACATTGTGAAAGTCAATGAAAACAATATTTAAAAAATACTTTTCTCCCGCCACAGAGAGCAAAAAAAATATTTAGGTTGTGATCCCTATCACCGGGTGCTATTACCCTGTAAAAAGAGTTAGGTACTTTTGTAACACCTTGTATAAGTTTCAAAGTTACGTACATTTGTGTATTGGTAGTAGCAATACCACTCGCTAACGGTGACGGAAAACATCGTGAGGAAACCTGAGCTTTTGAGGTGAGCGTGGTGATTATGCTCGAACACTCTCTGAGGCTTTTGCCCAGCTAGTGGGACATGTACAGGATACATCTTACGTACTTTTAAGTAGTAAAAGTTGATTGTTGAGCAATATAAAATATGAAGACTCATAGTTTGGGTAACTAATTCATCAAACGACGTTCCACCTGTATATCGCACAAAAGCACAATGTTTTTTACCCTTGACACTTCTTGAAGCTTCATGCTAAGTGTAGAGGCCAGGCTAGACTGGTAGGTGCCACATGGTACAGATCTGAAGGGAGCGGGGTGAGAGGGACTTCGTGGGAACGTCGCGCATATGGAGGCCAGACTTTATGCACAAAAATTAAAGGAGAACAGAAGCACCGGTTCGGCTTCGCTTGAATTCACCCTCCAGACACGTGGTCTTATTTATTGATCAGACCAAACGTATTGGTCCAACTGATCTACGAAAATTTTTCTTTTTTTTTAGTGTGCCTGATCGGACCATAAAAACGTTTCTTTTCTGTTCGTCGGATATTGCACGAACTTGGCACTTTTCAAGACTCATCATTTTAGGGACAATAATATCAGTCTAATAAATGTACCTACTTCTCGCTCATGCTGATATGTAAGCTTTAAAGTGACCTACGGTTGGTTGGCTTACTCGTAAGATTTCGTAAACTGAGAAATGAACGAAAGAAACTTCTGGAAACGAAAGCTAGATAGAAGTATTGGCAGAGATAAATATCACAAAACAAAACCACATATTTGCCATCCTTCTGTACAATTCTAGGCAGTGCTTTATCTTACGACATGCACATTATATGCGTCAGATGACGATAATAATAATAAGGTTAGTGTAATCTGCGGCTCTATGTTGTGATGACCGTCCTGTCACTCTCGCTCGCCTGATGTGGCAAGTGATAACTAACTAGCTACGTCATTAGTTGTGGTGTCTTGTGTTGCGTCCCTACAAGATTATTAACGAGGTTTGCATCTAGCTAGCTTATTTTAGTAGAAACTTAGATATGAGTATGTAAGTTATTGCTAAACGTGTGTTTAGGTATATACATTCTACCCATAGACTTAGGTGTCCTAATTCTATGATTCTACCGTATTCATGAACATAATATACACGACAGAACGTAGACGCTTACAAGCATGCGCTCTATTCACTTACGTCTTTGCAACGAAAGTGTAAGCGTCTTCGTGCTGTCGTGTCAGTGCCCAAGTAACATTTCATTTGGGCCTAGGTTGTAAAAATTGCCTTTAGGTTTTAGAAGGGTTGTACAAAGGTTAATGATTTGCTAGTTGGTTAAATTTAGTATTTGAGAATGATTACTAAGTCCTAAAACTAATAGTTTATTGTTAAAACCTTGAAGTTGCTGACAAGAGTTAACGTTAACGTTATTATGACTTGTGTTTCAAGAGCTTACAGCCTCAGGATCTTATAGTTGTCGTAAGCTACTGATAAGGTTCTGGAAAGGCTGTCATTTAACTTATGTGTGATCTAAAGGTTAAATTTTTAACCTTGATATTACCATAAGGTTTTGAAAAGTTGAAATTGCTTATAAGTAGTTTCTAAAACCTACCTACAACTTTGAGGTTAGATCAGAGTTGTCTAGGCAAACAAATTAGGACTGTGTGGTGAAAAACAAAACCAATAAGCTGTTGTTTTGCGCTGAAGGCATGATTCAATTCCTACAGGAATATTTTAAAGCTTGAGAGGCATCCTCAAAACCCGACAGTTGTCTCCGCGACTTCAAAGAATAGGTATACATTGTAAGCATTACGCGTCTTGAAAAATGAACCGACACAGGGTGATACAAAAAAAGGAGTGGAAATTTTAAGCGTAAAGTGCGTAAAAATGTTATGAATGATTAATACAACGGTAAGTTTTATTATTTTTATTATTTACTAGTTGTAAACTTCTGTTCTCTGTAAACTTCGTATCAGTTCGATTTCGCTATTTATTTTTTTGTAATTTTCAGCTGTTCCTTTAAATCGATGAAGCCATTTTTTTTTCATTTAGTGACACTAATGGAAAGCTGGGTATTCAAGATAATAAGTACACATTAAATTAATATGTATTTTTTTTAATGAAATAGATGTTTTGGTGAAGGTTTTTTTGGAAAGTATTAAAACATTTTTCACACTAAAAAAAATACAAATACCATTTTTTACAGAATGTATGTGTAATAATGGAGGATACGACAACAAAATAATAATAATGAAAAATAAGGGAGGACCATATACCACAAACATGTTTTTATACTTTTAGAATACCACCCTTAGGCCCGGTTTCTGAATTGAGAATTTTACTAACCAAATGCTTAGGTATCGTTCTGTCACTGCAGATGTCACACAAGAGAATGTGACAGAACGATACTTAAGCATTTGGTTAGTGAAATTCTCAATTCAGAAACCGGGCCTTAGGGTGGTATTCATGAACGATACTTAAACTGAGATCCAAATTTAACTCAGTTTAAACTTAGTTTAAAGTGAGCTCAATTTTGAACTTACTTTAAACTGAGTTCAAAATTCTAGGGTCGGCAGACTTAACCACATAAGTCCTATACAATTTCTATAGGACTTATGTGGTTATGTCCGCCGACCCTAGAATTGATCTATGTTTAAACTTAGTTTAGTGAGATCAATTTTGAACTTACTTTAAACTGAGTTCTAAATTGATATTATTATTATTCGAATCGAATCGAATCCAACGGAATCTAATCGAATCGAATCGAATCAAATGTAATCGAATCGAATCGAATCGAATGTAATCGAATCGAATCGAATCGAATCGAAACGGATAGAATCGAATCGAATCAGATATTGCTAGATTCATACTGATTCAAGTATCAAAATTTTAACTGCTCATATCTCCGAAACGGCTAATGCTAGACCCATGTTTATGGTACTCTAAAAAAAGGACTTGAAGAGCTTTATCTGATGAAAGCAACAAAAATAATAAAAAGTTATTAAAAATTTATAAAAAATAAGTATCAAAACTTTAACTGCCTATAACTCCTAAACGGCTAATGCTAGACCCATGTTTATGGTACTCTAAAAAAAGGGCATGACGAGCTCTACCTGATAAAAGAAAAAAATTAAAATAAAAAAGAAGTATCAAAACTTTAACTACCCATATCTCCTAAACGGCTAATGCTAGACCCATTTTTATGGGTACTCAAAAAAAGGGTTCGACGAGCTCTACCTGATGAAAGCAACAAAAATAATAAAATGTTATTAACTAGTGGTTCGCCCCGAACTTTGAACTCGCGACCCCATATCTCAGCAACCCCTCGACCGATTTGGCTCATGTTTGAACTTAAAAATTCTCTTTACCTTATTTACCTGCCCACCTGACGATCCGACTAAATTTACTCAAGTTATCGTCGAACGAACATTCATACATACATACATACATCGATTGAATTGGATTTGATTTGATTTGATATTGATTTAATTCGATTCTATGCGACTCGAATCGAATCAATTTAAATTAAATTACTAATTTGGGTCTAGCATTGGCCGTTTAGGAGATACTAGTGGTTCGCCCCGAACTTTGAACTCGCGACCCTCTATCTCAGTAACACCTCGACCGATTTGCCTCATTTACCCGCCTACCAAATTTCATGACGATCCGACTACATTTACTCAAGTTATCGTCGAACGAACATTCATACATACATACATACAAACGCCGGATTGTTCCAGTAGACTCGGAGAACTTCGCTCGCTCGTTCAAATATGGGCAGTTAAAGTTTTGATACTTCTTTTTTATTGAACGAGCGAGCAAAGCGAGCGAAGTTCTCCGAGTCTACTGGAACAATCCGGCGTTTGCATGTTTGTATGTATGTATGTATGTTCGTTCGACGATAACTTGAGTAAATTCGGTCGGATCATTATGAAATTTGGTAGGCGGGTAAATGAAATTAAAAGAATTTTTAAGTTCGAACATGAGCCAAATCGGTCGAGGGGATGCCGAGGGTTGTTAAGTTTATATGGGGTCGCGAGTTCACAGTTCGGGGCGAACTACTAGTTATTTTTGTTTCTTTCATCAGGTAGAGCTCGTCGAGCCCCTTTTTTAGAGTATTATGAACATGGGTCTAGCGTTAGCCGTTTAGGAGATATGGGCAGTTAAAGTTTTGATACATCTTTTTATTATTTTTGTTGCGTTCATCAGGTAGAGCTCGTTGAACCCTTTTTTTGAGTACCATAAACATGGGTCTAGCATTAGCCGTTTAGGAGATATAGGCAGTTAAAGTTTTGATACTTGAATCAGTACACAAAACAGCACGTCGACCCTTACACGCTAGCACTTTGCTCGGTTACGTTACGGGCGATTTTACAACAACTGACGTGTTGTCGTGTGTACTATGAATCTAGCAATAGCCGATTCGATTCGATTCGATTCGTTTCGTTTCGATTCGATTCGATTCGATTCGATTCGATTCGATTCGACTCGTTTTGTTTCGTTTCGTTTCGATTCGATTCGATTCGATTCGATTCGATTTGATTCGATTCGATTCGAATAATAATAATATCAATTTTGAACTCAGTAATACCAGTTGGTTAAAGTAACTTCAAAATTGATCTCACTAAACTAAATATAAACAGAGATCAATTTTGAACTCAGTTTAAAGTTAGTTCAAAATTGATCTCACTTTATACTAAGTTTAAACAGAGTTCAATTTTGATTTCAGTTCATGACCACCCTTAGAGCAGCCTGTAGCTGTTTGTTGAACGAAGGTCAAACGCATGTCCCCCTACAACCAAAACTTAAAAGCAACAAATTTAGCTCAGTGGTGGTTTTCGCAACTGGTAAGTCTTGGACAACTCCTGGTAATAACCTTGAAGCGTTGAAAACAGCCTTGTCGTTTGAGGTAGCTCCGCGAGATTACCTTCAGCTCTTATTTTGGAAAATCTTAAGAGCTCTTAGCTGTTACAGTTCTGAAAAGGAAAAACATAATACTTTCAAGTAATTTCCTAACGTCAGCCATATTTAATATTAAAAAATGAAAAAAAAAACGAAACAAAACCAATATTTTAATTAAATAAAGCGTAATCAAATACCATGTGCTACACGATTTATAATATATATTTTTCATATGAATAGTAGTTTGATTTCTGATGTGACTTACCACCGATCACCAATTTATTTTATTTTATTTTATTAAAAAATATCCGAAATGTTTAACTTATGAAAGGCCCGTCTTGTATACAGCACTATTATCGTAAAGTTTCACGATGAAGTGCCAATCGCACTATATTTTGATTATTTCCTGACTTTACCAAGCTACTTATTATTTTTATAAATACTTTGCTTATCTAGCCATTTTGAAAGATGGCCGAACGAAAAAGGAATGACGCCATTGTAAATAAGTATTTGAATCTGTGTAAAAAATCTTAAACAGAAGCTATTTAAAACTTGTAAGTCCTGGAAAGGTATTTATTCATATCCATCAAAAAGGTTCTAAGTTGTCATAGAGTTACATCCAAGACTAATTTAGAACTTATAAGTTGTCTTGCAAGGTTATAATAACGTTAAATTAAGGTTGTGAAGGTTATATTTAGGTTCTATGCAAGTATTGGAAAGGTTCTGGATTTGAGCTATAGGTTGTGCTGTAGCTCTCAGAAAGGTTCTAAAACCGGGGCCCTTTTGGCACTCAGAAGGTAATTACAAGGTTAATATAACTTTATTGAGAGTTATAAGACTTACGAGCAGATTTCCATACAAAGGTTCTAGAACCTGTTCAAAACCTTTCTACAACCTAAAATGTTACTTGGGTGTGTACCTAGGTGGTACCTAAATAAATACGCTACGCTACACCCGAGTTATAAATACGAAAAGGTTTTAAATAAATAATAATATCGACAGTTACTTGGCATTGGCACGGTAGCTCAATTAGTCGAGTGCCGGAACGGTGTGCCTAAGATTACGGGTTCAAGCCCTGACCTGCGATATTTTTTTAACTAGGACTAGCAACTGTGCGGATTTTTTAAACGGAATAAGCACACATTCTGAAACCATTTGTAATTGTAACTACTTACCTACTTGTGTGTGTAGTAGAGGTTGACCAACAGTTAGCTTGCCCCGAGCAAGTTATCAGTTTATGCGCGTCAATTAGTCGCAACGGAAACACTTGTCACATAAACTGCAATTACATTCGATGCCCGTAGAAGGCGTGTCGCGTTTACACTTGCCTATAAACAGTATGTGACAGTATGGACGTTTCCGATAAGCTCGTTAAAATAGCTTTTATGGATGATTCTTCAAAAAAGCGTTCTTCGTTGATATCCATGGCTTTTATTTTTTCTCGTCGTTGGTGAAAACTAAAAATACAGAGGATAAAAGGGCTTAAAAACTAGCCAATATGTCGATGAGGCACACCTGTAGGCTTTATAGGTTAATCAGAAAAAAATCTTCTATTTTGACAGGCCATGGATATCAAAAAATATGCCATGGATATCAAATAGTGTCCAAAATAAATATAAACAGTAATTTCAGTGGTACATAAATGCTTCCTTTAGCTTGATTGTCACTCATGAACTGTCACAGACTTAAACAGGGCCTTAGTGAAGGAAAATTATATAAATAAAACATCATAATAATCAAACCAAAGTAATCAAATTTTTATTTGAGAAAAAACAGTAAAAACTTAGATATACATATTAGTAGAATATTACCCAGCAGCACCATCTAAAACAATGTCTCAGGCACTGCAGCGCCAAGTGGCCTCTTCATCCATCTAGTATGAGTGAAGGTACCACTGGAGGCTATTTAAATCATATCATAAAAAATAAAATAATATAGCCTTTTATTGCTTCTCAAAGTTACATATAAAAGTATTTGCAAAGGTAAAATAAATCATCTCATACGTAGATGCCTTAGGCCTTTATTTTTTTAACCCAGCATAGTAGTACGAGTCAGACTCGCACACTCAGGGTTCCGTACCACCACAATATTTGTGTAACATATTTTAATATTATATTTACCCCTTACTTTAGTTAGGTGGTGGTACGGTATCCCCGGTACGCGACTCCGACTAACAAGGAAAAATTTTAGGATATTGTACACGAACGGTGCTAAACGGGACTTTATTACTCTGCCTCAGCTAATTCTACCATTATTTTCATGTATTTGGTAGAATTCCTCTTTGTTTTTTTAATAACTAGTAGAATGACCATTCTTTGCATATCTTTGGAAGAATCCCTCTTTGAAAGAAAGTGAGGAACCCTCGGTTCGTGAGTCCGGCTTGCACCGGCCGGTTTTTATTAATCTTTTGTACATTAATTAAGCCGTATAATTACAATGGATTTGAAAAAAATTAGATAAATAGATAGATAGATAGATTCTGTGAAAAAATCAACTGCTTGCTTATTATTCAACCTATTATATTTAAAGTTAACACCAGCCCGTTAAACGTAAGGCAAACAAGCAAACAGACATGCAGATATGTACTGGTTTGGTAATAGGGTCTTATTTGGCACTTTTTCGGTACGTAACCCTAAAATAAGTGAAATTTAAGAACATTTACTTGATATCCATGGCCGGTATGTGATATCCATGGCTTAAATCCATGGATTTTAGGGCCATGGATATCAATAAAATTAAAAAATGACGTTGCTTCTCTTTAACTATAAAAGCTATCGTATTTATTTTGATGTCAATACCTACTGAGGGACATACCCAATCCTGTACTTTAGATAGTTAAGTGCAAATAGTATCACTTAACTAGCAAAACTGACCACAAGTTTCAATTACCCTCCCGAACCAAAATAAAAAAAAAGTGAAGAACTTACCTCACAGAGTTGGCGCGAAAGTTAGCGACATACCCGTCCCATCTTAGCACCGTGGTTAAATTGGCGATATTTTACACCAATCACAAGACACTTAACGCGTATTCAAGTATGTATAAAAGCATACTTTTGTCGAGCGGTTTCAACTTCGCTCGCCGCGTGACATTAGTTTAAACGTCTACAGACACAAGAGTTTTCATTCTATTAGAATGCTGGATATACGATTGGATAGAGGCACTCTTTGGGCATTTAGAAAGGTATAAATTAGCACAGTAGTGGGCACATGAGTAAAACCACAAACAAAAACATACCAGGAGCACACGCGTGTGACATGCAAAATACTTGCAAAATCACCCATTTTTTGACCTTCAAAGGGATATTTAGGCAATTTCCTCTATGAAATATTGATTTTATTTGATATGCCTCAATAGACTGTTAGTTAAGTAGACGATTAAGTGCTACTTTAGTACTGTGTGATGTATAGTTTAGTAGATACTAGGGTGTGACCAAAAAAATCGACCTCTCAAAGAATGACCCTTATCATCATTTATATCCCACACAGGCCCGGTTTCTGAATTGAGAATTAAGTATCGTTCTGTCACATTCTTTTGTGAGAAATTTGGAGAGACAGAATGATACGAATTTCTCAATTCAGAAACCGACAGACAGTGACTCTGAAAATTATATACTCCTATAAGTTCGAGATCCCAATTTTCTTCTATTTGACGGTAACCATTGTGGCGCAATACCTAGCTTATATTCAGGTTATATTCAACGAATCCTGATTAATGTTTGAATTCATAAGGCTACATACTGGAATGGAGTACACAAATCAATTAGGAACAAACCAAGCTTTGGTAGAAGGATGATGTGAAAATTATTTATTATCCTAATTGTTATGCCCAAGACGAAAATATCGCGCAGGACCATCAACAAAGTGCATACCTAAGTAGGCACTTAAATAAAAACGTCTGAACCATTAAATATCAATATAAGCAGCCCTATTGTGTCCAGAATCGGAAGACGTAACATATTTCACATAAAACTATTATAATGATGATGATTGCGTAAGCCAACGCGAAAGTTTCCACGAAATCGAAAACTATGTGACATGACAGCAGACTCACTACTTGCTAGATGCACTAACTAGACAGAAGGTTATTGTATAAAACATGCTAAATTCCGATTTCAAGATATTATATCACTGGATAGCTTCGACCAAAAAAAAAATGCCGGCTCAATGTATTGTATCTATAGCAAAACAGAGTCTTATAATTTTGGGAGCGAGCAAAGGTTAGTGGCACATAACATTCTTACCTAAAGCTAAGATGAGATAAATGTAGGTACCTAAAAATCTAACTTTGATTCGACCCGTTTCGAACTAAATTAAGATGAGATTCTTCCATCACTCATCATGGTAGCGCTACATCAAGGCCCTCATCAATCAACGTTTTCTTTAATGACACATAACCCGTGTCATTAAAGAAAACATTTAGGATGAACTTCAAAACACTCACCCTCTCGCTCTAATTAATACAGTCAAAGCGAGACAACGCTAGGTTTTTACCTCCGTCCTAAATGTTTTCTTTAATGACACGGGTTATATGAACAAAAAAGTGTTCTCACTACTCAACGCGTACCTTTCTACCATCTAGTGTGAGTGAAGGTGCCACTGAGCGTTGTTTAAATCTAATATTATAGTATATGAAAATGGCATGGTTTACTCAACAACTTAGTAATTAGTGGCGGCGCGGATTGATTTGTTGAAGAGCTGAATAATACAAAGCTAAAGCATAGTCCGGCGTTCTGACTCTACCACCGTTCTGACTCCTAGAAATACGTACAATTTTACGGAACCGTGAGTGAGTTGGCCCGTTGGCAAAGTCCCGCGGTTCGTCAAACTGAAGCAATGTCAGGTTCAAGGCGGGGTATTTTCAATAATCACTCACTGGGCCTGGCCCGTCTCCAAACATTCGTTTTCACTTGGAGGTGAGTTGTTCAATGATTAGGTACCTATAGTATGCTATTTGAAACTATGAACGTTATTTTTTTATAGTCTTGTAATACCATTTCAAGCCTTCACTTTATTAGGCCCTAGCTTTTTTAGGTTTATTTTTAATTCAATCAAATCAAACTACAAAAAAGCACTATACATAGAAAATATTAAAAACTAGCTGTGCCCGCGACTTCGTATGCGTTTTTACACATGTGACATTTAATTTAAATTCGACTGTGGAGGAAAACTCAAAAGGAAGGTTTTTTTTAACCCCCGACCAACAAAGAGGGGTGTCATAAGTTTGATAGCTTTGTGTGTGTGTCTGTTTATGTGTTTATGAGGGTGTGCCTGCATGTGTGTCTGTCTGTGTGTGTGCCCTAATCTAAACAATAAATGTATGATAAAATATGTTTTGTTTAGATTAGGTATCGCCCGTGTAAGATACCAGGAAGCTTAGCATAAGAATTGCCTGGGAAGTATGGGGGTTTATTATGTATCTCCCTCGACGTAGAGTGGGATAGATAAAGTTATAAGCCCATAGATAAGGTATTACCCATTCTCATGCTAAGCCAGCAAGCAAAGTATAAGGTTGGGTTAGAGCGTATCTACCGCAAATAACTCTGTCTATCCCGCTCTACGGCAAACAAAATATATTTTTTTAATATCAAGTTGGGCTCAGTAGAGTAAATATTTAAAAAAGGCACAAAAAAAATTTCAACCTCGCGTGGGTTCAAATCCAGAACATTTCGACCGCGACGCAACAGTACTACATTTCTAACATCGATAAACTTTGTACGACCTCCACCGAAAACCACTCACAATTCCCTCCAGCAAGCATCATAAGGCTGGGTTAGAGCGTATCTATGGCTCTGTCCATCCCGCTCTACGTCAAACAAAAGAGTGAGATACCTATTATTTTAAACCCATAGATACGCTCTAACCCGACCTTATGCTACGCTTGTAGAACTAACATTTTCCGCCAAAATAAAATAAAAACAAATGCCGATTTTTCATTTACAATATGCGCCCCAAATGCCAAAAGTCGTAGCGTGCTATTATACAGAGTGTTAAAATAAATAAATAAATAAATAAAAGACCGCCAACAAAGCGGGAGACCACGTATACGTACGTATACGTATTAATAGTCCTCATCATAACGAACATTTTTGCCCAAGGAACTATGCCTGGGAAATCAACGGTTTCCGAGATAATAAAGTCGGACTTTTTTTTTTTTCAGTAATATGTTCAGTATCACGTTCTTAACATACCTTCTCAAGAAGCCATATCAAAATTATGGATATTTCTTACAAAAAATCAAGTTAAAATTGCAACCCGCAATGTAGGTTTTCGAGAGAATGTGGTTCAAAGTCGGACTTTTAATTTTTTTTTTGCAGAAATATGTTCAGTATCACGTTCTTAACATACCTTCTCAAGAAGCCATATCCAAATTATGAATATTTCTTACAAAAAACGAAGTTAAAATTGCAACCCGCAATGTATTCTAAACATCGGATAGCCTAAGTTACTCCCAGAAACGTGAGTTACGACCATGTTAAGTTTGGTTGAAAACTATTCAGCGGTGTTCGCGTTTATCGTGTTCATACAGACAGACAGACAGACAGACAGACAGACAGACAGACAGACAGACAGACAGACAGACAGACAGACATAAACCGTTTTTTTTGCATTTTTGGATTCAGTATAGTTTACTTAGTAACCCCTGCTAGTTTTTTTCTAAAAATATTCAATGTACAGAATTGACTTCGCTAGAGTTTTATTATAAGTATAGATTTAATTTTGTGATGTTGGTTGGGTTCTTCTTATTATTTTCCACACGCGTCGTAGTGACGCTTTTAAAGAAATAGACAAACCGACAAAGAGCCCATTGGGGTTTTTTCTCGCCGGGGGTATGGCGATAGTTGTGGTTTATCGCCTCCAAAAGGCATAGAAGAGGAACCAAGGTGTGCCTCTTGTAAAGCTTTCAATATTTTCCCGGTTTGCAAGCACTGACGCCCGGGGCCGTAACAATGCAACGCCTGAAGTGATGTCTCACAGATAGGTAGACAATGAAGTTTTAGTCCAAATAAGCACACGCGAATAGAGGCCCATACATACACCTACCTATACATTTTGTGGCGGCCTCGTGAAGGTTTCAACGCAGTCTCGCTTCGCAACTGAGGCTTCTTTTGTTTCAGTCGTCTGTCAGACATTTTTTTCCTTATTTCCCTCAAGTCTAACTTTGAAGCACTGCCTAGCATTAATTGGCGCGCTTCTAGGAACTCGTTTCGTTGTAATTAACTTAACTTTCCACGTTTTCTTCGTTCGGAAAATGATTGCAGAGATGGGAGTCCTTTTAATTTCATTTTGCCTGCCTTTGCTACGAAAATATGGGAAGGTACCTACTAAATGAGAGAGGAAAAACGATGAAGATATTTTCTTCGACGACACGCTGAGATACTCCATTTTGTTTGATTGTGCGTTCGCTAATTTAGCTTTTTCTTTGTTGGGGCTTTTTTTAGCAGGAGCAGCCCTTATTTAACTTTCATCGAAGGGTAAAAGTTAATCATTGGCTGGTGGGACGCTATTATAGGTGAAGAGATGCCAAACAATCATGAAGACAATAAAATATACTTAACAAATATTTGTTATTTCTCTCACACACATGCACATTATTTGTCGTATATTGTCAACATATCGGCGTGTGTGTTCATTGGCAGCTAGATTAGTTGGCATTGGCATAGGTTCCGGCCATTGAACCCGGCTGACGCATACGTGACCGAAAGTGCAAGTTGCAAGTGCACCAGTAATCAGTATTGATCGATTGAGAACATGGAAGTTGTGCGGAATCGTCATACTTTATTGGACCATGGTGGTGAGCAGGCAATAGTTAAAGCCAGAGTTACACCTTCTCTCCAATACGCGAAACTTAGGGATTTTCCTTGCAGTATTGCTAACTCTATCGTATCGCTAACTCTACTTGCCTACATTATAGTAGGAAGAAAAAGAAGTGCAACTCTTGAAATATTCCAAGCGAAATACAACTTCCCTCCCCGTCCCCCTCTAAAGAAGCTCTTTTAGGACGGCTTCTAGAAAATAAGACTCTATACGGCACTAGTTTGAAGTTAAACAATACTATGCTAGAGTTTCTTTGTCCGTTTTGCCCCCACATGAAACTGACAACCTACTTATTTCCCTTTGTGACGCAAAAATAACAGACAAAGACAACCATCCAGACGACCTTCAAAACAAATCAAATTCACCAAAATAGCCAAGACACCAAGGTGGTCAGAAACATTTAAGAAAAAACCGAACATCAAAACCAGCCAGCATCGCTCGCTAAATCAACGCTGACTGGCCGGTGAATGAGTGACGAAGCGAAGTGACGGGTGCATCGGTCGCTCGTGACCCTGGGCTGCTGGATTCGTGCCAGGGTGGGCGCTGGGCAGGCTGCCAGCTGGGCCCTTCCGCCTGCCTGGCCTGGCCCCTCCAGGGGCCCTCGGATAGATCGGTCAGGCGATTGTGTTGGGAGGGTAACAACCGAGGAAGCACAAAAAAAGGACGACTATAACTACATAAGTAGAACAATTGTCGACCTTTTTGGTGACATACCACAACCACTTTGCTAAACAGATGAGAGACTGGTACTTGACCCAGAAAAGAAACTTGTAGAAGTAAGTAGGTAGGTACCTACCTACTTTAAGTTTAATCGTCACTCTTTGTTTGTATACCTAACTGAAAAGCGATTTTAAATTTCTTTAACTTCAATCATTGCCAATTTTTTGACCTTTTATCGTAAAGAGTCTGACTTGATTTGGCTTCTTAGCGGTTTTCTTGATGAGAAAGAGCACCCCTGTAACGTGTGGGTACAGGATCTGCGGATTCTTTATGGAAATGCGAAGCTATTTATGAATCTTATTTATGATATGAAGAGTCATCTTTTTATTTCGGGGCACGGACGGTTATCGGATGGTCAAGAATTTGGCAGTTGATCGGCGGTCAACACACGATAAGGGATCTTTGTTCCAGAAATAAATGTAAGGGCTATAGGAATGAGATCACGTTTTGCGAAACGTAGTGGTACGTAAGAACGGTCGAGTACGTACTTTTCTTCTAATGAAGGAGTGCTTACCCTGTAATTTGACCCAATCAACCAACGACGTAAGAACGTAAGTAGGTGACTTTCCATTTCCCACGATTGTGTTTGTTTGTATTTTTTTATTTTGCCAAGTCTGCATTTGGTTTCATTGTCATGGAAAAAAACGTTATTTGAACCACTTTGTTATTATTGCAATAATGTAGCCCGGACAAAGAGCAAGAAGGGCATGACATGAGAATCGCTTTTATTGCACCAGGGAGCTTTCCGAAATGTAAGGATCAGCCGTTATCAGCGATCCTAAACTTGGAGATTTTATCTCGGCAAAAGTTGTTTCCTCAGCAGAATGGATAAGTGAGGTAAATGAAAGAAAAAAAACTTTACAGTCCTTGGGGATTGCGGAGCGTTGAAAGCCGAGATATTCGACTAGGTGCGCTGTAAAAACAATAACCATTTCCGACCGTAAAATCCCGACCTTTCTCTTTAGAACTCGGCAGGTAGAAGGCAAAGAAATTGCTTTGTAAATAAACGAAGAAACAAATGAGGCCCTTTGGAAATGAATGCTATTTTACACTTTTCTAACAAAGTAACATGGCTGTTGGATGTGCATGCATCCCGCGCGGCGTTAAAACTCAAAACACATGTTCGTAAAAATATTTATTTGGGCAAGCTCATAAAACCGGCGGCGGCCCGACCTCCAACAGGATGTGCTGTGAACCCTCAAGGCTATTTTCAAATAGCGCTATTTTTGCCAAATGTCAACGCGGAGTCGACACTTTCATTGGCAGTTGGACGCATCGCCATCACATAACACGTTTGAGAGTTTGAAATTGGCTCTAAATTACGCTAATTTGTTGGCTCGCCTGATTCAGTGGCAATCGATATCTACTATCTACTAAACAGGGTGTTAAAAGACCGCCAACAAAGCGGGAAACAACGTATGGTCCTCATAATAAGGATCATTTTTGCCCAAGGAACTATGCCTGGGAAATCAACGATTTCCGAGATAATGAGGTTCAAAGTCGGACTTTTAAAAATTTATTTTTGCAGAATTGTGTTCAGTATCGAGTACTTAAAATTTCTTGTCAAGGAATCATATCAAAATTTTGAATATTTCTTACAAAAAACGACGCTCAAATTGCAACCCGCAATATGTATTCTAAACATCGGCACCTCGAGCGTAAGAAGCCTAAGTTTATGTCAACGCATGCGCAATATGACTTTTCTGCGTTACCCTTCCATTACGCGATAAAATATTTTCCAAAATTATAACCTAAAAAACCAAAATTATTTCCCAGCAATAATTTATCGAAAAAGTACTTTGTTTTGGTGTCTAGTATGCGTACCTTTCGGGTCTGTTGGCGGTCTTTTAACACCCTGTATTTTTGTAAAATATAAAGATACTCAATAAGAGCAAGGAAACTAATCCACATTATGAGATTACTCCGCAACGGCGCAGACAAAGATACTCTACGTACTGTCTACACGGCCCTCTGTCAGTCAGTCCTGGGATACTGCATCACGTGCTGGGGTGGGTCATCTAAAACATACATGTTAGCTACAGAAAGAGCACAGCGGTCTATCCTTAAGGTGATGATCAAAAAGCCTAAAAGATTTCCCACCACAGACCTATACAAAGAGTGCCAGGTACTGACTGTCAGACAGCTATTTATCTACCGCATATCCTTACATAAGCATCGAGAGACTATTAACTCTGCAGACTATCCTAGACTATTACAAAAAAGAATATTTAGTGTTCCAGTTCCCGCAGCCGACAGAAGCTTTGGGCAGAGATTCCCGTGGTTTCTTCGCCCACATACTTATAACGAAGTTGTTAAACGATGCCACATTGAAAACGATTCAATGAAGGAGGCAAAAAAACATATTAAAACATGGCTCTCTTCCTTAGATTATGAACAAACGGAGGAGATATTTATAATTAAAAAATAGTATTTTTATTTATTAATTATCTATATATATACCTATTTATTTTATTCTATATATTTAAATATCTTTCTTTTTTGGATTAAAATTATTTGTAAAATGGAGCGCTAGTAATAATAATTAATAATAAAAAAAAAAAATAATAATAATAATAACTTTTATATCTTAATTTCATCTGTTCAAAAGAACTTATTGTTTAATTTTATTTTGCTATTTTGACGTCACCTGTCGACAACCTGTCCAACCATTGTTTATATCTGCCTACCGTCCCCTGCGATACGGGCTGAGCCTAGTGTAGGGGACACTGTATATCTTAGAAGTAAATGTACCACCAAATGTCAATTATTCATAGCCATACTAATTGTACTAACTTGTTTAATGGGTGTCAATAAATACTTTTTCATTTTCATTTTCATTTTCATTTTCACTTAATTGAAACCATAAGTGTATAAAATCTTAAATTAAATAACATTGTAACATGTGAGGAACTCTATGGACCACAGATCAACCCCAACCCATTGGGGGTCATCTGTGCTATGGACCCTGTCGGGCACAGCGCACATCAAAACTTAAAAGCTAGCATAAATGTTATGCTAAGGAGATCTTTGTAAATAAACGAAGAAAAAAATGAAGCTTTGTTATTTAATCGAAGAAACAAATGAGGCTTGATGCCGGCGGCGAAGACATGCAAATACATGCAATAAGTACTTCACTTCAGCACTCGCCATTTCGGATATTGGGGTGGTGAAGTAAGGAAGCGCGGAGAGAGGGAGCAGCAAACTTGAAGCAGACGGTCCCTGAACGTCATTGTGTCAAATTAGCGTTGCGTTCAAATATGAACATTACCGGGTTGTTCCACTTCTCACAAATAGTACGTAAGCAGTATCTGCGCAGCGTGTGGTGGTCATATGCGTTTATTTGCTGCATCGCACCCCGCTGGCGCGTCTCCAAGACCATTCACGGAAATAGCAATGTCATTGTACTAGTGCACGGGACGCCCTGTACGGGCAGCATGGTAAGCCCGAGATAGGCCCTTCTCTATGCAAAACTGTCAACTTGTCGGTCGGGCTCGATTTGGCTCTACGCCAACATGGCGATGGAGACAAAAATACAACATTTTTATTAAAATGGAAATAACTACTTTTTGCTCGACATGACCCTAATCTATTGCCATCTCGAGTCCCGCCTGCCATGCTCGCACAATAGACATGGCACGTCTGTCACTCGAGTTCGAGAGAGTGTCAAAACGACCATGCTAAGCATACTGCTGTGCCCAGAGTCGTTAGCCCTCACAGCATGGAAAAACAAACTTTTCGCAACAACAACTTCTGTCTCTATCTTTCTGATGCACAAAAACATTTTTTGACGCCCAAAAGGTGGAGATGGTAGAGACTCTTCAGGTGCTTCTAAAAAACTTTTGGAATGGATTTTTTTTTCACATATCCAGGTCGACTAACGACAATTTTGTATTCTGTGGTAGATGTGTGCTCTATTTCACGCATTTAAAAGTGTGAGTCTGCTATTTTCAGATTTATATACAAATAACGCAAAATATCACGAAGTATCGTTAAGTTATTGATTGAGCAATATTTTTGTTTTCAATGATTTATAACTGAAATGTCGCGGCGGCGGCGGCGCATCGAAAACGTAATTTCTGAAGTCTAAAATGTGGCATTTCACAGATATAAAAAAATATCTGTGAAATGCCATCACACATTTGCGATCCGATATGGTGAAAATAAAGGTCTTCACTTTCTTTCATTTTACAGCTTATTTCTTTTATGGGTTATCTAATAGCCGATACTGAATTAATTATTAGGGAACCTAATCATAAAGTCGAGCAAACAATTGAAAAGTAACCCAACAAAAATTATTTAGGTAGGTTTTCTAAATGTGCTGGTATTTGATGAAGTCAACCACACACAGCAAAGGAACACAACCACAGCGTGAGTTAGGAGGGCAACGGAGCCAACTAGTAAGCGATAGCAAGAAGAAAACATTTCATTTTATTCTTTGAACGAAGGGTGCGACAGCAGGGTGCCATCGAAATAGATGACGAAACTTTAAGCTTCCTTCTCATCAATACAAACCACTATGGCGCCAAAAAATGGGGCAGAAATTAATAAACTAAGAACAGACTTCACCAAAACCTTGATATTTCAACCGGTGCCCAATATTTGCTAGTCGTGCAAGTAGTTTAGTATGGCACCGACACTCCGAGCTGTATTAGATAGAGTTAAATATTTCGGAGTTTTGGTCAAGTCGTTTTTTTAGATTAGTTTTAAACTAATTAGGTACCCAGGTTATCTTCATTTTCCTCTATAATGTTAACTTTTCTCATTCTGTAACTTTTTTTTTTGAGATGTTTAGCGTAGGTTTTAGTTTTTTTCAACATTTTCAGCCGGAAATTGATAAGCATGCCACGTTGTCAAGGGCGCCCGAAGAAATGTAGGCATGAATGTTGTTTCGCTAGGAGGAAGCTTTATCCTATTGTTAGTTGGATTGGTTCCGTACCAAAATAGCTCTAAGACGCAAAGGGGTACCTACTTAATCTTGAGAACGTCTCAACGAAACACATGAATAATTCAAGGGATAAGTTTTGACCTAGAGCCTATAGCCACTGGTCCCCACCATGTATAGACCCGAAGGCAGGTAGAGTTATTATCTATGTAGAGACGTAGAGACTGATATATACAATACATTATAGGTACTCGGGTAGGTAGAGGGAAGAGTCTCACACTCCCTCGTCAAAAAAAAGCCATCACTAGAGGTATGCAGAGAAAACTAGTGTGTTGCTAGTGCTAGTGATGCTATTATAACGTGCATAAGAAACGTATAACTCGAAACATTAACTATGTATGTTATTGCTCTAGCAACGTTTTGTAACATTGAGGAGAACTGGATCTAGTTTTAGTCAGAAAGAATAGTCTGCCACATCAAACGCATGCTAATCCCACAGAATCCTCTTATTGACGCAACAAGGATCGTTCTTTGTAAGAAAAAAAGTTTAGCGAACAAAACTTGATAGGAACCAAGCAACCCTTTCATTTGGCCGAGTGTTGTTGCTTTACTTTTATTTTAAAAATATCGCATTCACGAACCAATTTCGAAAGGAAACGTGATTCGTATTCAAGGTCGAGTAAATTAGTATTCGTATCGTATCGTGTGTTCGCAGTTTGACCGGACGCAAAAACTCGTTAATATGCTCCTTGTGATGTTTTTTTCTAATCTTCATTAAAATTTGTAGCCCGTGGCCAATCTCTGACACATTGTATCTATGCTCCTCGAGTCCATTGGTGCAGATTACCATTGATGAGTTTTCGTAGTTTGTTTTCGTAGTTTGCTTATAACACGGTATATTCTTCAGCTTATTTGAGACCCTTGCAAACGTAGGTTTGTATTTATTTATCTCCATCTTTGATTGTTATTTTAACAAAAAAAGTGCTTGAAAACATTTTTCTTTGATAATGAATTGAAATAGGCAACAAAACTAACCCATATCAAACCAGTTGACATAAGAATTTTAATGAGGTACCGAAAAAACCCCAGATTTCAAATGTTAGAGGTGGCCTATGATGACACTGCTAGCTAAACGCAAATATTGTAAGAGGAAATACTACAAACAACTGTTCAAACATTAATAAAGACATTCGGTGCCATCTCTACCAGCCGAATGCCTACGGCGGCATCTAGAGACAGAGACAATGAAAAGGGATAAGTATCCAAGTACGTATTTCGTAATAGTGGAAAGTACTAGTTACGTTCAATTGTCTGCTTTCATGCTAATTTCATCGCGAACAATCGCGGCCAAAGTATCTTGATGAGACGAGGCAGCTATCTAACGAGGTGGTATAGCTAACGAGCCGGCAAATGTTATTGTTGTCGCGCTCGTGCCTTCGCCGGCTCGGGATCATAACCTCAACGGTACGACTCCCTGTGCCAGCCGGCTGTAAACTTGCACCACCTTATACCTTCGGGAATTCTTGCAACATGTTGCCATATAGCTAAAGAGACAAGGGCGATATTGCCTTGAGTTTATTGAACAGTAAAGTTTGCCCATGTGTCGGGGAGCGCGCAGCGGCTCAATGTTGTCACGCATGCGCCCCGGGGGCCAGCCACAAAACCCTCTGTAGCCACACAAAGCTAGCACGGAAACGCGATGCCTCACACCGACTCCGCGCACTATTGATGAGTCGAGGACACACAGCACTTACGTGCCACATGACTGCAGTGAAAATATGTGATAGGACAGTGCGTTAATTCAATACGTAATTTCGTAGTGTTTCTTTAGATTCGGCGATCATGTACAAGACGGTGCGTCACGGTGAGAACAGTCTGCAGTACACCATTCTTCCTCAGACGGAAGAGGTTCTCAACAATAGCGGGGTGAAGGGCAAAGGGCGGGACTATAGTCCTTCGATACACGTGCGGCGCTTGCGGAGGAGGTCTACGGCCAAATATGTGGTGCTGGTGACGTTCGGGCTAATGGTGGCGCTGATGCTGGCCGCGATCCCCATATGTGTGATGAACGGTGCGCTCTACCCACGTCGCGGCCCGTCCGATCACCACGAGATCACGTCAGCCCCGCTCACACCGACGGGACGGGAAATCGTCAAGTCGCGGAAAAAGGAGCTAAAAATCACGCCGGAGATTGTGTCGACGCTCAAGTCCAAATTAGAAGCGAGCACGAGCACGACCACAACTCTTCCCACGACCGCAGCGTCCACTGTCGCCGCGGCAGCGCCGAAAGAAGCGGCCACCACTCCGCCGTGGACCATGCCGGCGCTGCGGGCTTGGAGGAGCTCTACCTCTTCCACCACCAAGCGACCGGCACCCACTGACACTCACGAGGCCGTCCCTAGCGAGTCCTCTTCCGGCACCGCTCCCTTACTAGATCGCATGTCCCTGCGGCCTTGGCCGAAAGACATCATCATCAGACCAACCGTGACGCCAGAAACCGTCACGATGCTCATCTTCCGATACGGAGACCGATCGCTGCTGCCTTCGGAGAAGCCCATAACGAAGCAGGAAAATCTTCTTGCCACCACGAAAGGCACAACGAGGCAGCCGGTCACGACGGAGATGATCAGCGACCGGGCAAAGATGAACGATTTGAAGGACGCGATCCTGTCGATAGATGACGACGACGATTTCAAAGAGTCTCTGGAGGTTGACGAAGTGTTTTCTTTGCCCCCAATGAAGCCGGAGTCGGTGGGTCCGCGGGACAGTGACGAGGTTACTGTGGCTAAGGCAGGCGATGCGGGGTGGTACGGAGCACGGTGGCCTTTCGTCGACACCTCCTCATACTTTCAATGGACGGTAAGTTGTAGTTACATAACGCACGCGATGCACAGTGGTCGATTTGTACGATTTAGGCGGCCAAAAGTCCATTTCTCAAAGTTAACTTATAACAAAACTAATTGATTCCCGGAAAAATAGACACCCCGACTGCCCAAACCCCACCCCTCCCCAGTTCCTAGAACTGCGTGCGCGCCCCCACAGGTAGTCGGAACTTGATCGTCGCGCAAGCTGTACGCGTTCGTTCTCGACACTCTTAGCGCAACCGATATTCTAAAGTGAATATTTCATTGGATATTATTCAGTTACAAGTGAAAGTGATGGAAGTCGAAAATTCAGGTAAGCTCCTTCAAATATAATTTAAATTAAGATAAGGAATATCAATATTTAGTGCAGTTACAACGTATCAAAGATCGCCCTTTTTCATAGAAAATATTATCATTTTTTTATTTTCAATAGTAAAAATGTTGTACTTCCGAGACCGTCCGAGTTAAATTCCTTATGGTTTCTAATAGTATAGCTCTTTGAGCAGATAACCACAAAAAAAATAGCCACCACCTTTGACCACTTCGCGAGAAAAATAATAATTCATTAACTTAGGCAGAAAGTGAGAAAAAATCCTTTTTTGTTTCTTTTGCGTTAAAATTGCTTTTCGTTGTTCTAGGTTCATCAAGTTACTCGGGCATGGAGGTAGTAACTCGCAGATATATTTTTGATAAGATGATTGAGGAAAACTCTCCATCAATAAACGACAAATTGGAATACTTACAAAATTATTTGTTAGTGTCTTACGGGGACTCCGACGAAGACAAAAAGTATATAAATCATAAATTTTCATATTTTAAAACAGAAATAAAAAAGAGATGGTCCAAAGCACGCAACACGCTAGAAAAAATTCTTATAAGCAATGATGCATGGTTAGCAGGAACGTTCGAGATGCCCATAAAAACGCATAATAAGTCAGGACGACCTAGCAAAACATTCAGTGAATGTAGTGAAAGAACTAAAAGGAGGAAAACAGAAGAAGTTCGCTCCTCTGTAGGCAAAGAAGTGATAGTTCACGCAGCGCAAGTAATTTTACAAAAAGAAGGAAAAAGAAACGCCTCGCAAGTCCTAAAAGATATTACAAATTCGCCTGCAGCCGCAAACGAATGTAAAAAAAGACATTCCAAATCAAAGGCACAAGATCCCCTTACGCCTCGGGAGGCACTGCGAATGTGCGTGGACGCTGATTTGACACGAAGTCAATATGAAATTGTGCGAGCAACCAACAGAAGCTTTTACCCGTGCTACGAATTAGTGTTGAAGGCTAAACAGGAATGTTACCCACCCAAAGAGACGCTACGAGTGACCGCTTCCTGTGCTGAAAGTGATCTACAATCTTTGTTAGATCACACCGTCACGCGATTATCAATTTTCCTCGAAGAAGTACTAATGACTCTTACAGAAACTGAGAGAAATTCCTTGCAGATTATCTGCAAATGGGGTTGTGATGGTTCACAACAAGCTCAATACAAACAAAAGTTAATGAATGACGCCGACTCGGATGCAAATATATTTTTGAGCTCATTCGTGCCTCTACAAATTGTTTGCGGCGAAGACAAAACAAAAATGGTTTGGCAAAACCCGACTCCTTCTTCACCACGATATTGCCGCCCGATACGATTCAGATTTATAAAAGAGTCTACAGACATTACAAAAGATGAAATAAATTACGTTCGGGACAGTGTGAAGTCCCTAAAAGCCACGGAATTGGAACTGAATGGGCAAAAATTCTCGGTTAGCCACAGTCTTAAAATGACCATGGTGGACGGCAAAGTTTGCAATGCGGCGACTGACACCAAATCAACGAGTAGATGCTACATATGCGGAGCCACTTCAAAAAACTTTAATGACTTAAGTAAAAAAAACGAAATTCACCCAGAATCGCTTGAATTTGGCCTATCAACTCTATCAAGATGCTAGAACAACAAAAAAAAAAAGAGATTCAGCAAAGATTCAGAGAAGAAGTAGGTATCTTGGTAGATATGCCAAAATGTAATTTTGGTAACACAAATGACGGCAATACTAGTAGAAGATTTTTTGAAAACCCACATCTGGCTGCTGAAATAACGGGAATAGACTTTAATTTTATTTATAGAATTAAAGTTATTTTGGAAGCCATATCAAGCGGTCACAAAATAGATGTCCCGAAATTTGATGAATACGCCATGGAGACAGCAAAACTGTATGTAGAGTTATATGGTTGGCATTCTATGACTCCTACCATGCATAAAATTTTGGTACATGGTGGAAAAGTTATAGAAAATTCTCTAGTGCCTATTGGTCAACTTTCGGAGGAAGCTGCAGAAGCTCGTAATAAGCACTCTCGCTCATACCGTCTAAACTTTGCTCGAAAGTTTTCACGCGAAGACTGTAACCTTGATATTTATCACAGGTTACTCTTGACATCAGAGCCACTCATCAGTTCAATGAGAAAAAAAAAGAAGATCCGATCAAAACCATTTTTGCAGGAAACTTTGGAGCTTTTGCTTCCTGCAGAGCCAAATACAAAAGGCACTTGTGATAAATGCATGGAAAGTGACGGTGAGGAAGAATTGTCTTTTAAAGAGTAACATAACAATTTGTATGTTAAACTTTCATAAAATATTGTCTTATTGTTTATGATTCGGTACCTAACATTGTAAGTAACATTTAGTATAATAATGTGGTAATAACTGTTGACCATTTAATTTTAGTGTATACTGTATTTTTTTGTCATCCATATTTTATTTTCAATTTAAATAGGCATGCAGACTGTAGAGAATAAACATTTTTTTTTATGTACGGCCGTCTTTTACTTAACAAATTGTGATAATTCTTAACCCAAATATCAAAAACTACTAAGCCGATTTCGATAATTCAAATGAACTCAAAATATATATTTTACACCAAAGGGAGATTTAAAGAAAATTTAAAAACATTGGCGCTATTTACAAAAATATTTTCACAGAAATGTTTTTTTGTATAGAAAAATACGCTTTCAATGAAACGAATAGGGATAAACATATATATTCACTCTAAAATACCAGATTAGCATTTGTTGTCGTATTTATTACTGAAATAAAGCATAAAATAGTTTTGGCCGCCTAAATCGTACAAATCGACCACTGTGCGATGTTTGTTGTTCATTACGCTCACCGTTGCGTGGTGGATCCGCTCGGATTGCCCCGCCACAATAAAACAAACAGGCAATAAAACCGCAGAGCCGAAGTGAGTGGTCCTACTGATCGTGGAAATAAACCTAAAAATATATTATTGCTATAAAAAGGTAATAGGTATGAGCTCGTCTCATTGTCAGCCCGCTTATTTTAAGAGGGCGTTAGAGCACCATTTTCCCATACATACGTAGTTCCGGTTTAATTTCTAAACTAAAGGTTGGATTTTGCTGAAACTTGGTTTATATCAGTAGATGACCAATATGGAGGTTTGCAAATAGTTTTTTCATCTCCCACGCTCGGAAAGTTTGCTGTTACTAGTAACTTACGATCGTGTAAAGGCCGGATTTAAACTATCTGAACTTTTGTGCGCTTCGAAATTTGAACGCGACGCCGGGACAGTCTTTCCCGCGCCCTATGGTTTTGAAAAAGAAAAAAACACTGGCCGTTTAAGTAGATGCCAGATCCCGATGGAAAATAAAACCTCATTCATAGTTCGTTTAAACGCGTATTTCAGCGAAAGCGATTGTTCGTGCCCATTCTCTATACAAAACTGTGAATGTAAATGGTGCATAAGCATCTTTTAAAAAGGTAAAGTCACGGAATAGAACATTCAGAAACGCGGTTTCTTCTTATAGTCTTTTCAATATTTTGTACACATATTTATTTTTAAATACCAGTAAATAAAAAAAATGCTGCGCTTCTGTTTTATCAAATAGATAATTATGTTTTGGTTTGTTAAATACATTTTTTCAAACGATATTACTAATTTCATTTTTTATCTCCTACAAATTTTTAATTTATATGGTATAAGTTCAGAATGCACCCGGAAAAAAAAACATTCTTTTATTTACATTATTTTTGTGTCTGGATAAATAAACTTCAGGAAATTATTAATAAAACGAATGGTTTTAATACCAACGAAGCTCAAAACTTTAGTGCGGCAGCCGTAACTACAGTAAAATATGCTTTTAAAAGGAACTTATTTGACTCACCTGTTTTGCCTGTAAGTAGTTGTCTAGAGAGTTTGTCCCGCTTGGCTAACAAAGTCATTTCCTCGCTTCTGTGAGATGAAAAGTTTTGTGTTTCGCACGAATGCAATATTATTTGCGTCTCGTGCTTCTGAATACCTCGCTACGCTCAGGTTTCTTTTTTTGAACCACTCGCTACGCTCGTGGCTCAATTTTAGAAACCTTCGCTAGCTCGGTTTTCAATACAAGCACTCGCCGCAAACAATAATTTTGCATTCTTGCATAACAAATAACTATTATAATAAAAAAATAGCCTGAAAGAAATTAGGGCGTTGCGTTTTTCGCGCCGAAAAAGGGGTTACTTTCAGCTGTTATTTACTTACATTATTACACTGTCTATTGGAGTCTAACTACCTTGGAACATCAATAATGTGTTGTACTTGTCAGAAAAAAAAAGATTTTAGAAATACCTAATAAAATGTAGAAATGGCAGCTGAACTACAAATTTTTTGGGAAAATAGATCAAATTACAACTACAACTAGATACTCGCGAAAGGACACGAACACACGTAGACTCATACAGCCTCATTGCCTCTCACTTTTCCCGCGCCCCGTCTCGCTCTGGGTGAAACAGCTATAGAAAACAGTGTTTCACGCGCTTGGCCGTCACTGAGTTCCCACGGTCCTGAAGGGGCCTCTTAATGCGCTTTTGTGGGAGATATTAAGAACCGGACGGTGTTAGTGAATTAGTTAGAGTTAGAGCAATGTCCGGTTACAAAAAATATACTTAAGTACGTACCTACTTACTAGGTATTTGGTGTATTTTGCCTTCTAATAACATCACTTTGTTGAAGTTACTTGCTTGTGTAACACGCGATTCCGACGTTACAGTAACATAAGGTTAGACAATAATGCGATAATTCTTTCATCAAGTTAAGTAACATGTGATTAGTTATCTCATCGATAAATTCAGGAAGCTCCATTGTTGTTTAGGTACTTACCAATAGACTTTATACAAATTCGTGATAGTTAAGGCGCCGTGCATAGTGAATCGCCCGCGCGCCAAATAAAATGCACAATATCGAGTCCTGTATCAAATACACTAAACAAATCGAAAATTTTCACATATCAAGCCCTAGAATTAGGTGAGACCTATCTAAAACAGCCAGTTTCGTGTTGACATTCATAAAAGTTTTGAAGATATTTTTCTTGAAAAAAAAATAGGCGGCGCACTTTTTTTCAAGCATAATATCTTGCAATCTGTTAGAGATATCAACACAAAACTGGCTGTTTTGGATAGGTCTTACCTAATTCTAGGGTTTAATATGTGAACATTTCGATTTTTTAAGTGTATTTGATACAGGAATCGATTTTGTGCATTTTTCTTTGCGCGCGGGCTAATTCACTATGCCCAGCGCCTTAAGGCTCGGTATAAGGCTAACTAGCGCCACCAATGTTAAAAAAATCATATCTTCCTTTAGAAGAAGTTTCTGAAAAAATCCTAGGATGAGCGTATGCGCCATGCTTTTCTAGTTTTTTAAGTGTAGATATACTAAAACAAAACAAAAAAAAACTAGTGTTAAATCCGTTAAAATCTGTGTTTAAATATACTCTTCGAAATTTACTTTGAAGCTAAAAAATTTTCGATAACCGGCAAAAGCGGCCGTTTTTGGCGGTTATCGAAAATTTTTTAGCTTAAGACTAGAAATTGAGTTGTGTACCTACACTTAAAAATCTAGAATAGCATGGCGCATGAGCTCATCTTAGTATTTTGTCAGAAACTTCTTCTAAAGGAAGATATGATTTTTTTAACATTGGTGGCGCTAGTTAGCCTTATACCGAGCCTTAAGTATTATTATTATGATATTGGTGGAAAGTAAAGAAAATAGAGCACCTACTAGGATCTTCAAGGCAGACGGAGAGCAATCATACAGGTCTTAGGCCGATCTAAAAAAATCGTTATACTTTAAATTGGTCCTACTGTTTTGGAGTCTCTACATAAAATAAGACCAGATTCCCGGTTCAAAGCAGTAGGTACCTACACGTACAACCAGGTTTTGTCACCTGTCAGGAATTCACGATATTATAAACCGCCAATGACTGTCCTCCATTAAACTTTTTTTTATGATTCCACGGCAACACTCGATACAACGAATACTTGTTAAGGTATTCCGTATCCATCGAGTGCAAAGCTTCCGAACCGTCCAAAACAAGAGATATTATACAGAAAAATAAACTATCATGTCGAAAACTAAAATCGCAAACAAACGGCTAGTACCTAAAGTTAAGATTTTTTATATGTTGTTAGGACCACTACCAGTAGCGTACCTATATCCTAGTTTGTAGCATCGAAAGACCGGTGCTTATTTCGCGGCACTCGAAAAACCGGGAAATTTGTATGTAAACATAACATAACAACATAACATAACGTAAACTTTCGTGGGCACTGCAAATTTTTCTATTAAATCACGGTTTTACTCACTAGTAACTAGTCGAAACTAGTCGGCTACACCGACAAAATACTAGTAAGTAGAACTAGAAAAATTACATAACCTCTTTATTTCAGTTTTTGTTTTGTATAGATACGTATTTTTAAATTTTCCAAATTTTCCCCTTATATTTAGGGGTAATTGGGTAAAAAGTGCTGCTAGAGTTACGAATTTTTTTATAGGTCTTTTTTTTTCTTTGATTGACACGAAACAATTCCGCTCCATGGTACCGAAACTCAAAAATTCGAATAACATGTCACCGAATGTTTACAGCGACGAAGAACGTTACAACGAAACAACACAACTACACTTCGCTGCACTGCAACGAAAGTTTGTGATCTGGGTCGCCAAGACGAGTAGCGAAGCTATGATACCTAGTAACGAAACGGCCAAGCCACATATTTTGACTAACGTGCAGAGTTTGTGAAGTTAGGGCTTGTAAAGTTAGGGCGTGTAGAGTTAGAAGCTTGGCTCTACATGAGATCTGATAGCTTTTTGACAGTACGAGGTGTATGGTCTCGTCTTGGCAATTTTTTTTACGTGAACATGCTTTCGGTGGAATATACCTATAGATATTCTGCAACAAAATTGATTAGACACGTGTTTTTCAGTAAAAAGGGTTGATGGTGTTGGTATTTTTTTTAGTATAGGGTTTTTTTGAAATTTGGTATAAAATTCTTGATCTGAAAGTTGGTATAAAAAGGGTGTTTCAGCATTTTTTAAACCCCGAAGTGTGCACTCGCGACCCCAGTTGCAGATATGAACTTTTTACTAACACTATTCGCTCAGGCGCGCGCGCTTTGCATAAATTATAAACGATGCTATAAACTGAACAAACCCATATCTCGGCAACCCCTCGACCGATTAGGCTCATGTTCGAACTTAAAAATGCTTTAAATTACATTTACCCGCCTACGAAATTTCATGCCGATCCGACCAAAACTCAAGTTATCGTCGAACGAACATTCCGGTACAAACGCCGGATTGTTCCAGTGGGGAGAACTTCTCTTGCTTCGCTCGCTTTTTCAACAAATGTTCAGTAAGAGATAGCTACAATAGTGTGTTCAACTCACCAGGGCTACTCCAAGGGCGACAACCTTCTGCTGCCACTGCTGGTAGCGGCGTTGTCTTCAGTGGCTCTGGTGCTGCTGCTGGCATTGGCAGTGCGGCGCAGGAAGCGGTCGCACATGGCTTCATCACATATCGGGGTAAGCTTCAGAATGTCTTCTTGTTCTGTGCTTCTTCTAAGTCACATACCTAATGTCTGTGTTAAGCCTGTTGCTGTCACGGGATAAGGTCTAGAATTTATTTCCATTGTCGAAACTCTAGGGGACAGGGACAGAAAATTAAAAAAACACCTCACGTAATTTATGGACGCCCCCTTAAATATCTATAAAATCTGTCATTTCGGCATCGTCGACTAAAGGATGTCAATCGAACAAAAAGGGGTATAATAGCGTATCGCTGAATACTTTTCGCTGTCGCTGTAGGTATACTACAGGGTGCACTCTAAGTCGATAGCGGAACTTTAAGTAGGCTGTCTACCGATCACTACCAACAACTTGTACTAGGTGTCGAAAAAAATAGAGCGAAAAAAATATCAGCCGTTTCATACATATGGCGCAGTACTGAGTCGACCTTTTGTATGGAACAGCTGATATTTTTTTCGCCACCTGTTACAAGTTGTTTGTAGTGATAACTAGACAGCCTACTTAAAGTTCCGCTATCGACTTAGAGTGCACCCTGTAGTTCTCGCCAAACATCTAGTCTGAAGTTGCCGCGCTACGCATTGCGCAGTGGTTTTCAATGTATGGCGGCTCTACATTAAAAACCTGCGTAACTCGCGTTGCCAACTTCTGAGCGGACTTAGATGTTTGGTGAGATCTATAGCTACCTTAGAGATGTTTCTTCCAAACATAACAAAGTCCCTCTTTCTTCCAGCTAACCGCCGACCTTCAAGCGGACGACAACACAAACCTTCTCGCGGACGTGCCCGAAGAACCAGAGGAGTAGAGTGAGTGAGATAGCCGCTTCAGCCAGCTTGTTCACTCAGACAAACGCACTCAGTCACACACTGGGTGCCCAATGCTCAGGGGACGTCTATTGGGATTTTATCGAAAGGTCCTGTTATACTTGAGGAGTTCGTTGAAGGTATTAATCAAAGTAAAATTATGTCCTAAACCTAAAGTATGTAAGGACTCAGGACCTGTATGTAGATCGTGCATTGTCACTGTGCATTGGGCATTTGGATCGCACCTTGTAATAATTTTGCTGCCACATAGAGTAGACCTTGAAAGCAGCAGATATCATAGAGAGACTAGCGCGTTGTCTTCTGCCGATCCGATCATAATTCAACTTTCAGTGCCTATTGTTTGTATATAAATTGTACGGTTTGGTAGATTTGCGTCTTTTGGGCCAAATGTTTCATTTCCGAGATGCAGGGGTGGTTTTCAATCAAAGATGTACTAACTCTTAAACTTTAGTAGACGGACTTTAGTTTCAATGGATTTCATTGGCATCAAATCAGCCCATGCACTAAAATTAAATAAATATTAGGTGCATCCCTAAATGACCCATTAGCTGAGGACCGGAGTAATTTAAATAAATTACGAAAAGTTAAAATTAAGTTCATCATTAATTTACCAGAAAAAATAATCTAACCCCGCACCATACCATGATACCAAAGCTAGTTCCAATGGTAGCAAAACCTTTATACGAAACTTTGCAAATGTTTATAACCAACCCTTGAGTATGCGAACATTTAGTCCAATAAACCAACGATGGCCAAGCGGAGATTTCAAATTCAGAGATACGATATAATAATGTAGATAAGTGTATTTTGTATCCCCTTAGATATTTGGTAGGTGAAGAGACTTGTCAAATGCCAAATCACGTATACCTACTTATTTTTGGTACGAATATATCAGTATGTATGGAAAGCTTAGAATATAATATACGGACGGGGTGGCCAAAGTCATAGAGTACACCTTTTTGTGCGCGACATAAGTGTCACAATCGAATAAAATGTGTACTTTATGATGTTGTGAACTGTACCTACCGTAACATTAATAGTGTTGAATATATGCATTATGAGCTTTGTATGACATTAATAAATTAATAACGAATTGCTTCAGTTTAATTGAGTCTTTTGTCAGTATAAAGCTTACCTAAAGTATAATAAAACTGTTGTGTGAATAGGGCGAATCCTTAACTAGGAAGAATAAATGATAGTATGTGTACACCAAAATATAGTGCACTTATATCATATCTCTGAAAGTATTGAACGTTTTGTCGGAATACTCGTCAGTATTAACAAAAACCCTGTGGTATTAAATCTACATTTTAAGCATATTCATATTTATTTTTTGTGTAGGAGATGATTAGGGGACTTGTTCTTTTTTGGTCTCTGACTTTAAACACCAATATATCTATAATTATTATTATCCACCCTAGAACTTGGCTCTGCTTAACGCTGGGGCATTTATGACAGTGAACCAAAGTGGAGCAAGCCTGATTAGGCATAAGATGGAATATCATTCTCGATGTAACATTGTAATCTGTGTTCTCTACGTTTCGATTCTACGTGAATTCGATTCTTTGGCGAAATGCTTGAAAATCATTTTAATCTACATAGTTATAAGACTGACGTAAATTGTATTATTATTTTTAAAGTATAACCAGAACAATCGGATGTCGTGTTAATCGCATATTATAGATCGTAATTACTAAAACGGCACTAGTCATTATTTTCTATTTATTTCTGTGATAATTAATTCTCAATCAAAAGAGAAGGAACCTGTCACTAGAAGAATCTTAATTCAAAAACCAAACCAGTTCAAAATCATCATATCAATCAGCATAATATCGCAATTTAAAAGGAATTGTATCATCAAACACTAGAATCACCTAACGCAGTAACAAAATTATGCAATTGAATATGTGCTAAGCATCAAATAAACCGCACACTGTAACCGATTTCAAACGTACACCAAATCAACAAACGTGATGCAAGGTTGAACAGTTCTTATAAGTAAAGGTAATTAATAATAGTTGCTTCACAGTGGAGTATTTTTTTTTCATTTATTTAGTTTGTACGTTTGAATTCAGCATCGCTAATACTTATATCCTTAGATAGTAATTTGAACTAGCTTTATGTCGGTTTTATTTTATTTTCGTGAGTGTCTCACAGCCTCTCACGCGGCATACTATAAATGGTTTTGTATTCGCTGTACACACCCACTGTACATAATTTATGAAATAAAATGTGTTTTCCCACCCAGACGTGTGCTTTTCTTTCCATCCACCGTAAAATCAAAGTTGAGAATTATTTTTAAGCATTCAATTCAATCCAAAAAGTTTATTGCAAAATAAGGTTACTTTTGTGCCCTGGCTCCCAAACTAGGATATGCTGTGCTATGGGTAGCCAGGCTACTTCCAGTGCATGTAAATACGACAAGCCTGCTACTTGGTGTATGCTATTATTATTATTATTTTTAAAGGAAGTTAATTAAAACTTAGGTGATACTTTAAAATTGACTTATATTCATTTGAAATTCGTCAGACCCATAATATTAATTACAATAAAATCTCTTCCTATATGTACAAAGAAAACTAAAGACGAGCAACGAAAATATCAACATAAAAGTATATTCTCCGACTGTATATTTGTACAGGATATTTTATAGAATTATTGCAACCGACGAACTTACACGTAACTTCTATTAGGTAGGTACCTTAAATATTTTGTGGTGAACAGATCTCGTTTTGAGACTAATAAGTTAAATAATTAAAGAGCATGCGTTTCACATCATGATAACATAAGTAACTAAAGGCTTATTGCTTTATTAGTGCTTCAAAATCAGGTGCATAAGTCGCGCTTTAGTATTTAAATCTGTTACTGTATATTACGGAGAAATAAAAATATAAAGCCCGTCTTTTATACAGGCGACTTTATGCCCTGTACTACCCTGTACTACAGTGTACATATCCCAACGGCTGGGCAGTAGGCAAGCAAACTTATGTATAAGACAACCTACAAGCTAGCTTAGATAGTCGCATTAGCTATACCATACATTAATTATTAGTCTTTCGCGAAATCCGTGCAAAAAATAAGTCGTTACGGACAATATTTAACCGTATTGTTTCACAGATCTGGTTGCCAAACACTACAGATTGCGTCACTTAGTTGCACGGAATTCGGGACCGTACTTTAGATATAAATAATACTGGTCACGAACAAAACCTTCTTACATAGTCAATATAAACTTTTAAAATAATTATTATTATAGTTTAATTGTTCATTATTTATTCCGTAGGCAGAATTTGTGAATCTTCAAATATTATCCAAAAAGTTTTCTTAAACGTAGCCTGGATGTCTATTTACTTCTGGGTAAAAACCTACCCCATCTGAGTCCAGATTTCTGTCCTGGGCCACCTCGACTACTACGGATTTTTTGGTAGATTTCGTCTCGGTTGGTCAAAGGCACACAACACAATATGTCAACGAGCTTCCCGTTGCCCTTCATAAGATTCTTCATGGACCTTTAGCACTTCTAGACATTCTCGATTGCTTTGCCTGGCCTAATCGGCATAGAGTATTTTCTGTTTGGCAATTGTCATAAATAATGAATTCCTCGCAAGCATGGGCTTAGTTTAACAGCAAGGTTAGATCAGGGACGTCTGTAATGCATATTGTAATCATGTATGTACCTCTTCCAAAAGGCCATGGTCAAATGAAGGCCGGCCTCATTACATTATCTATTCAAAATAAAAAATATATATATTTTATTCTTGTTTCGGATTTTCGAGTTTCGGAATACGACCGTAAACAATAGGTGACAACATTGTAAAACATGTTAATAGTCTCAATATACAAACAAACAGCCCGACATACATATTCAAACATCCTGTCTACGTTTGGGGCACTGGGCCAATGTAGTAACATCCAACTGACTGTTAAAAGCCACTTAACTTTGCATAATATGTTTATCAAGTTACTATTTTTAGGGATTTTACTTTGTAGACTCAGTGAAGTCCGAAGATATTGACTCCGCAAGGAGATAAATACTCGGTAAAATCTTCCTTCAAATTAATAAAACCGTATTGATCTCCAAAGTTTGCAAGTAGTAGCCCTACAATCTAGCGTCCTATAATATTTTGGATAATATTTATTAGTATTCCATCCTTGTATCATTAATTAAACACGGCTAATGTAATCTAGCAACAATGTTCTTATACACATCCTAGTATACACCGTGGAATTTTAGTGGTTTTAAAGCCGAATGTATTTAGTTGCACTCGTGATTCTGAGCCAAATTCCAAAATTTTACTTCAAAACAAGCGAAAAAAAAAAACTTCCCATTACAAACGGCTATCGCCAATCGACACCATTTGTATGGAGAAGTGAATTTTTTTTTTCGCGCGTTTTGGAATGAAATTTTGTAATTTGGCTCAGAATCACCAGTGCAACAAAATACCTTCGACTTTAAAACCACTAAAATTGCACGGAGTAGATGTTTTATTTCACGACGGGCGGCGGTTGGAGGAACCTGCGCTGGCGAGTTGAAACATAGCTCACTATCATCATCATCAGCTCACCTCTGCCCACTGCTGAGTATAGACCTTTTCCCGATCACGCCACCTCTCACGGTCCCTCGCCATCCGCATCCATGGACCCTCCGCCGACACAGCGATGTCGCCCGACCATCGGGCTGCTGCTCTGTCCACCAACCGTGACGCAATTTTTGGACGCCACTCTGTTGCTACCCTTGTCCACCGGCCATCTTCTCGCCTCGCCAGGTGGCTCACTATACGTGTAATTAAATACCATACAATTACTAGATTACGACCTGTTATTGAGGCGGATGGCTCGGCCGCAGAAGTCGCGCCAGGACGTGTCTTCCGCTAACCAACTTCAACTGTTGACCATCCATAAGGACGCTGCGGACTCCGCCGCTAGATGTCGGCACAGTCGCAGTGGTGGCGCCACCTGCCGCCTGGAATAGATTAGAGGGAGGGTAAGTTTCTCATTTTTATTCTTTTCTGTATTTGAATTTGAGCTTGAGCGTTGGTGAACTGTTGAGGTTACTGCATCGTTACACTCCATACTCACGAGGATAACGATTGAGGAAGAAAAATGCTTTCGCCTATTATTATTTTTTCCTATAGTAACGATTATAGACGAGTCGCAAGCATTTGCTTCCTCTATTTTGAAACGCCTCATGATCTGGGTTTAATCTACGACACAAGCCCTAAAACTGAAAATTACTTCAGCTGGAAAAGATAATCAGCGGCTTCAAGCCACAACCGTAGTGACTATTGTTTAGATTCTAGATTACAGCCGCAACCCGGTTAAATCATGCTAAAAAGTAAAACGTAGGAAATGTGCAACTGCAATAAAACCATTTTCAGAGAAGAAACTTATCGGTACTTTTTACAAAAATGTACGATGGATTACTAAGCTGTTTAGGTTTGTTATATAATTATGCCTTATAATAGTTTAAAACAACATGCAAAAACTCCATGCGCGATCAATAACTTGAAGATAAATTAAAAGCTACGGTGCACGGTGCCACAGACAGACACCCACACACACCCTCACACATAGCGGTCAAACTTATAACACCTCCCTTTTTAGCTCGAGGGGATAAAACAAGATAAAGCGCCAACTCTCAAAACGTATCTGGAACATTAAGTGCCCAAATTCTCTCTGGGCACTTGCTCCTAGTCAAGGTAATTTAATTAAAACTCTGTACACTAATACAATACGGTTTACATTCGAATATTAGACGTATGGTCGAAATTATGATTCGTATTGTACTATTGCTGCTGCCATTTTTTTCTGTGGGGACAAGTTTTTATTGTGATTTTATACGTAACACGGATTGTACGTTACTTATAATAATAATTATAAATATTCTATAATAGCTTCCATAGCCAAAAGACCACCACACGTTTAAAAGGTGCAAGTTCATAAACACATGCACTCAATATACCTGCTGGATTTTTATCCCCTGAGGTAGTTTAACCTGTTGCAGTGCATTCACCTAAAATAAGAAGTACACTGGATCAACGAGCTAATTATGGAACAAAGAAGCATTTGCCTCAAAAGCGAGGTCCCAAGTTTAATTCCAGTTTGTGGCATGTTCCCACGATATTAGTGTATGCCGAAGTTACGTATTTTTGTTAATTTAAGGTGGGATGATAGCAACGGGATAGTGGCGGGAAATTCAAATTATATTATTACATAGTATTTTTTTTTTCATTATTGTAAACAACAGAACAACAATAATTCAGCCGATTATGTGTTCTGGTCTACGAAGCAGTGGCACTGCCCAAAAAACTTGTCGTGGACACATAATAGGCTGAATTATTGTTGTTCTGTTGTTTACAATAATTAAAAGAATACTATGTTATTGCCGCGAACGAAAAATCGCTGAACAAAAATAGCTCAGTTTAGCTACAAAATGTAAAAAACTGTGAAAATTTTGAATTTCTCGCCACGCTGCTATCTTCCAGCCTTAAAGTGACAATGGGCTAACTGCGAAAGAAAACATCGTAAGGTAACCCGCGACTCAGTTTGCTGCACGTATTGACCTTATCTTTCCTGCTCGCGTAGTATAAGCCTGGATTAGAGCGTATCCATGGGTTTATAACTCTAGCTATCCCGCTCTACGTCAAACATAACAGTGAGATGCACATAGTTACAACCTCCTTATGTACTGCCTAATCCCAGCCTTATGCTACGCTTGCTGTGGACTAGACAGACTAAACTGAAAGGATATTATAGGTGCTGGGCAAGTCTACTCCATCTATGACATGTCCCAAGCATAGCAACATCAGAGTTGTCGTTTCACCCATCAAGTGTGAGTGGAAGTGCCACTGGACGTAGCATGAATCATCTGACCTAACATGTATAGCCCTACAGCGTGCACTCTAAGTCGATAGCGGAACTTTAAGTAGGCTGTCTACTGATCAATCAAACAACTTGTACTAGGTGGCAAAAAAAATGGAGCTACAAAAATCAGCTGTTCTATACAAAAGGTCGACTCAGTACTGCGCCAAATGTATGAAACAGCTGATATTTTTTTCAATCCATTTTTTTCGCCACCTAGTACAAGTTGTTTGGATTGATCAGTAGACAGCCTACTTAAAGTTCCGCTATCGACTTAGAGTGCACCCTGTAGATATTAGGTAGGTATTTCAATGTTGTGAATTTTAAATAGAGAGTATTTACCTGTTGTAATTTCAATAATGGAGCTGAGGTAGTAGTCGTCGAGACGGTTTGGCCACCTGAAAAATACACGAATATCGTAAGTGGTCGTGAGGTACTTTCGACGGAAAGGACAAGCTTCCGACGCAAAGGTCGCGCTTTCGACTGAAAAATCAATTTCGACGGAAAGATCACACTTTCGACGGAAAGGTCAAGCTTTCGACGCAAAGGTCAGGACAAATCAGGACGTTAAACTCACCAATATTACTAATAACGATGGCTTGTGAAGATGCCGTTCCTCCACTCGACGTCACTCTTATTGCGCTGCCATCGCTTTGCTGTAAAAATATAATGTTTCATTGTAATAACATAAAACTCGTTACAGTAAGCCAACTAATGTACCTTCTTCTAACCCTGTTAAGTATAAGTACCGAAAAGTTTTTTTTTATTTACAAATTACCTTGTACATATTGTTCTATAATAACCACGACGTGCTGACACCCCCGATGTGGCGCCCGATATTGCGATTGCGGCCGGAAGCGATGGTATAATAGTAAGGAACTGTCCAGGCAAGTCTTACCTGCAGTATAATGTTGTGTAGAGGCTTCCCCGCTGTCAGTATAAGCGGGCGGGCGAGTCGACCCCCCGGGACCACTCGCACGCCGGGCACGCTTTAGTCTTACCTGCAGTATAATGTTGTGTAGAGGCTTCCCCGCTGTCAGTATAAGAGGGCGGGCGAGTCGACCCCCCGGGACCACTCGCGAGCCGGGCACGCTTTAGTCTTACCTGCAGTATAATGTTGTGTAGAGGCTTCCCCGCTGTCAGTATAAGAGGGCGGGCGAGTCGACCCCCCGGGACCACTCGCACGCCGGGCACGCTTTAGTCTTACCTGCAGTATAATGTTGTGTAGAGGCTTCCCCGCTGTCAGTATAAGAGGGCGGGCGAGTCGACCCCCCGGGACCACTCGCACGCCGGGCACGCTTTAGTCTTACCTGCAGTATAATGTTGTGTAGAGGCTTCCCCGCTGTCAGTATAAGAGGGCGGGCGAGTCGACCCCCCGGGACCACTCGCACGCCGGGCACGCTTTAGTCTTACCTGCAGTATAATGTTGTGTAGAGGCTTCCCCGCTGTCAGTATAAGAGGGCGGGCGAGTCGACCCCCCGGGACCACTCGCGAGCCGGGCACGCTTTAGTCTTACCTGCAGTATAATGTTGTGTAGAGGCTTCCCCGCTGTCAGTATGAGCGGGCGGGCGAGTCGACCCCCCGGGACCACTCGCGAGCCGGGCACGCTTTAGTCTTACCTGCAGTATAATGTTGTGTAGAGGCTTCCCCGCTGTCAGTATGAGCGGGCGGGCGAGTCGACCCCCCGGGACCACTCGCGAGCCGGGCACGCTTTAGTCTTACCTGCAGTATAATGTTGTGTAGAGGCTTCCCCGCTGTCAGTATGAGCGGGCGGGCGAGTCGACCCCCCGGGACCACTCGCGAGCCGGGCACGCTTTAGTCTTACCTGCAGTATAATGTTGTGTAGAGGCTTCCCCGCTGTCAGTATGAGCGGGCGGGCGAGTCGACCCCCCGGGACCACTCGCGAGCCGGGCACGCTTTAGTCTTACCTGCAGTATAATGTTGTGTAGAGGCTTCCCCGCTGTCAGTATGAGCGGGCGGGCGAGTCGACCCCCCGGGACCACTCGCGAGCCGGGCACGCTTTAGTCTTACCTGCAGTATAATGTTGTGTAGAGGCTTCCCCGCTGTCAGTATGAGCGGGCGGGCGAGTCGACCCCCCGGGACCACTCGCGAGCCGGGCACGCTTTAGTCTTACCTGCAGTATAATGTTGTGTAGAGGCTTCCCCGCTGTCAGTATGAGCGGGCGGGCGAGTCGACCCCCCGGGACCACTCGCGAGCCGGGCACGCTTTAGTCTTACCTGCAGTATAATGTTGTGTAGAGGCTTCCCCGCTGTCAGTATGAGCGGGCGGGCGAGTCGACCCCCCGGGACCACTCGCGAGCCGGGCACGCTTTAGTCTTACCTGCAGTATAATGTTGTGTAGAGGCTTCCCCGCTGTCAGTATGAGCGGGCGGGCGAGTCGACCCCCCGGGACCACTCGCGAGCCGGGCACGCTTTAGTCTTACCTGCAGTATAATGTTGTGTAGAGGCTTCCCCGCTGTCAGTATGAGCGGGCGGGCGAGTCGACCCCCCGGGACCACTCGCGAGCCGGGCACGCTTTAGTCTTACCTGCAGTATAATGTTGTGTAGAGGCTTCCCCGCTGTCAGTATGAGCGGGCGGGCGAGTCGACCCCCCGGGACCACTCGCGAGCCGGGCACGCTTTAGTCTTACCTGCAGTATAATGTTGTGTAGAGGCTTCCCCGCTGTCAGTATGAGCGGGCGGGCGAGTCGACCCCCCGGGACCACTCGCGAGCCGGGCACGCTTTAGTCTTACCTGCAATATAATGTTGTGTAGAGGCTTCCCCGCTGTCAGTATGAGCGGGCGGGCGAGTCGACCCCCCGGGACCACTCGCGAGCCGGGCACGCTTTAGTCTTACCTGCAGTATAATGTTGTGTAGAGGCTTCCCCGCTGTCAGTATGAGCGGGCGGGCGAGTCGACCCCCCGGGACCACTCGCGAGCCGGGCACGCTTTAGTCTTACCTGCAGTATAATGTTGTGTAGAGGCTTCCCCGCTGTCAGTATGAGCGGGCGGGCGAGTCGACCCCCCGGGACCACTCGCGAGCCGGGCACGCTTTAGTCTTACCTGCAGTATAATGTTGTGTAGAGGCTTCCCCGCTGTCAGTATGAGCGGGCGGGCGAGTCGACCCCCCGGGACCACTCGCACGCCGGGCACGCACTGTAGCGTCTTGTGCGTCGCCGCACGCGCGCCGCCGACCTGAAGCGTGCGCGCGCCGCCCATCATGCCTTCCAGGGATATCATCTGGCCCTGGAGAAAAAAGGAGCCGGCTTTATGGAGGAGGCAATTCGGTACGCAAAGTTTTTTGTTCGAAAGTCCGTTATTGGCTTAATCTTATCTTTAGACAATATTGTAAAACTAATTTAAATATTTTTTATTTTGGTTCAGTAGTTTGGATTTTACAACGTTTCAAAGATACGGTTTTATGACGTCACACGACGGTCTGCATACTGTTGGCGGTCATAGGAACAAAACATTTTAGCGCATAAAAACCAAACTACTGGACCAAAATAAAAAATATTTAAATTAGTTTCTCAATATTGTCTAAACATAAGTTTAAGCCAATAACGGACTTTCGAACAAAAAACTTTGCGTACCGAATTACAATTTTAATACTCACAAGACCTCGGTTGTTGTTTTTCGATACGATGAAGTTGGTAATAAAAGGATGTAGTCATTGCGAAAATTTTCCATTTTACACTCAATCGACTAATGTTATGAGTTCCTGTACACACGACAACACGTAGACGCTTACACGCTAGCACTCTACTCGGTTAGGTTACGGGCGACTTTACAACAAAAGTGTACACACTCTGACGTGCTGTCGTGTGTACATGTTCATGTTCACGACAGTGTCGTTGTGCCTAGCTTTTGCAGTGCGTGCAGAGAAAAAGGTCTTAATACTACTTTTATTCACTGCCAAGTGCCAAGATGGATGGATGGATGGATGGATGGCGCGAAACGGCACTAAGTGTGGTATTCTAGAACGCTACTTAACCTCAGTTCAAACTAGAACGCTACTTAAACTCTGTTTAAACTCAGTTCAAATTAGAACGCTCCTTGAACTCTGTTTAAACTTAGTTTAAGTAGAGTTTAGTAGTGTCGACTGTCGATAAAACAGTGCATGTTTTGATTTGAATATCCCTCCCTTCATATCAAAACATGCACTGTTTTATCGACAGTCTGAACTCTGTTTAAACTGAGTTTAAGTAGCGTTCTAGAATACCACCCTAAGACTTCGTAAAACCACAATACTAGAAAGGGAAATAGCCAGTTTACCTGAGCATTAGTGAGCAGTTTGGCCACGATTGGCTGTCCAGTCTTGTCCACGGGAGTTTGATTCCTGACGACATGCTGAGCCATCGCCTTCTGCGCTTGCACCTGGTTCGCCAATTGCACCGTTTGACCGGACAGCTGGAGCGTTTGCCCGCTCGACAACTGCACCGTTTGTCCACTCGAGAGCTGGAGAGTTTGACCACCGGGCAACTGCACTGTTTGCCCCCCAGCCAACTGCACCGTTTGCCCACCCAGTTGAACAGTCTGCGAACCTAACTGCACACTTTGCCCACTCGGCATTTGCACACTTTGCCCACTAGCTAAAACATTCTGTCCGGCCAACTGCACAGTCTGTAGGGGTATGTTCTGTCCACTGGCTAGCTGCACTGTTTGCCCACTGGATAACTGAACACTTTGCGTCGGCATTTGCACGCTTTGACTCGCCACTTGCACGCTCTGGCCGCTAGGCAACTTCACTGTGTGTCCGGTTAGTTGCACACTTTGCCCGCCTATTTGTACCGTTTGCCCGGCTAACTGAACTGTTGATACTGGTATCTGAATTTGGGGTTGAGTCGGGACTTGCGGAGTGTTCTTAACTATCGTCGGAGTTCTTTGGTTTTTCACTTGTGCACTGGACACTGCTCTGACGGTTTGCGGGGAGGCGAGCTGGACTGTTTGCCCGCTGGGTAACCTCACACTGTGCGTGGACTGCAGCTGCAAGGAGGATAGTTGCAAGGTGTGTCCAGAGGAGAGCTGCACAGCCTGGCCGCTTGGTAGGTGGACTGTCTGGTTGGCTGCGAGCTGCACGGTGCGACCGCCTGCCAGCTGGACCGTGCGCGTCGGTAGCGACGACGAAACCACTGTCGGGGCGCTGCTTACGACGGTCGTCATTGCTGACGTCGTCTGGAAACATCACAAATTAAGGGTAGACGATAGCAACGTGGCGGGAAATTCAAAATTGTTACAGTTTTATACATTTTGTAGCTAAATTGAGCTATTTTTGTTCAGCGATTTTTCGTTCGCGGCAATAAAATAGTATTCTTTTCATTATTGTAAATAACCGAACAACAATAATTCAGCCGATTATGTGTTCTGGTCTACGATAAGTTTTTTGGGCAGTGCCACTGCTTCGTAGAAAAGAATACTATGTTATTGCCGCGAACGAAAAATCGCTGAACAAAAATAGCTCAGTGTAGCTACAAAATGTAAAAAACTGTGAAAATTTTGAATTTCCCGCCACGCTGCTATCTTCCAGCCTTAAGAGGGCTCTGAGTTCATATTTTTATTTTTAAGTACGAGGTCCTTGGAGTTTCTTTACCATGCTTCTTCTCCAAGAACGATCAGAGCCAGTGAAGCTGGACAAAAAAAGTAGCTAGATACTTAGCATTAGATAGTAGAGTGCGTTTCACGAAAGAGTTGGCTTGACGAAACTCTTATTACATGTCATAGGGACTATTTTTGTTTAACCCAAGGTAATTCTTTTGTGAAACGCGCTGTTATAAGTATATTTGATCTATATATTTTTTTTACTTTTCACAATATTTTGAAGTTCAATGTAAATAGTTTATTTATGGCTTATTGAATAAAACCTATTGACTTTGACATTGGACAGTCTTTGGTTGCTGAGGTAAAGATCCCCTTTGGCATGTGAGCCAAAAATAACATTTCAGCAGTTTTACAGTGACTTAAATTATATTGTGTTTTGTACAAACCTGGGAAGCAGTCATGACCGGCAGAGCGTTTTGTACGCCTGGCCGCTTTTTCGCTGCCATCGGAGTGCCTGTAAGAAACATAATGGAACCTTAATATTTAGTCCAAAAATTACAAAGTTAAAGAGAGTGTCGTAAGACTTACTTTGAGTCATAAGAGCACGCGGAGATATGAGAGATTTGCCGGAGGGCTGTGACGCAGGACTCAGAACTCTTACTACGCCCCGACGGGAGGTGGATCCGGGAACCTGAAATATCATCATAAATCTTAGGTATCTTCATCATCATCAGCCTGTTAACACCTACTGCTGAGTAAAGACCTATCCATGCTAGCTCGTGCCACCTTTCACGATCCTGTGCCAGACGTAACCACTGTTTTCCGGCTACTTACTAATCTTAGGTGTATGTAGAATGTTATGGCTGAGGCCTGGCCAAGCTTGTTACATTAAAAATTAAACAAACACCCGGCATAAGGCCCGGCCTAAATACAGCACATATTATTTGCTCAAAACATAACAAGTCGACAGAGGGTCGGTGGATGCGTGTGGTGAGAAACTGAGTACGATATGTGAAGGCGAAAAGTCCAGCAGTGGCCAGCAATACAATACCCAGCGGTGTCCAAAATATGTGGGCTCGTCTCTGCTTTAGTGGATTATGGGCCTTGTGTACTTTGATGAAAGATGCAATTTGTTTCATACCTGTGAAGGGACCGGCGACGCTGCAGTGACGGTTGTCTGGGGCGCCGACGGTCTTATCAAAAGAGACCTTGTGCCCGGCGTGACCTGAGAAGTAAAGCCACATGTCACCAAACATTCACAGAGGAAAATGAATCTTGCATATCATATTTAGGGCATAATATGCCTTGCCCTGAGGTAATGGCGTGGATGTGAGAAGCAGACAACATAATTATGTCACCTTGCTCTAAAGTCGTAGCGCGTGACAGTAGTTACTAAACATTCACAGAGAAAAAAATATCATATTTTAGAGGTTTAGATGATATACCTTGCGCTGAGGCGGCATAAGAAGAAAAGAGAAAAAATAGGAGTAAAAAAAAATGATGGGTGCCAATATGGACCCAGTAAAGATATATTTGACAAAGGAAAATGATTATTGTTTTGAAGGTATAAAGGTAGTATGAAGAGGATACTATACCTTGCTTTGAGGCGGTGGCGTAGGAACAGGAGTGGCGGCTGGGACTGGCGTTGGTAACACTTCTTGCTTTGGCGCACTCGGTATTTGCATCTAGAACAAAGGATTTTTGTAAACATGTACGCTTTTTGTAACTAAATGTCTGTGTTACTAGAGTCATGTCCCAGGCACTTTACCCAACTATTGTGAATGAAGGTGCCTCATTGTGTAGAGGCAAAGGCCTATGTAACTTACTAAAAAAAACGTAATGAGATGATTAATACAGCGTCCAATTGCACCCTCACTCACACTAGATGGGTGAAGAGACCACTCGGCGCTGCAGTGCCTGGGACGTTTTTTAGATGGAGTAGGCTTGCTAAGTTACTAAAGAGTCTAAAGAGTGACGAATAAGGGGAAGTTCCAAAACGACTAAACGGTCCACACACAGATGCGTTTTATCGGTCGGTAAGGTCGGATGCGTTCTTGCACAGCCTTCTTTATCTCTCAAGCCGTGCTGTGCAAGTCTGGCAACTTCGCCGGGTTCATGGTTTACACAGTGCACTGCCTGTCAGAAGCCATTATGATAGTACTACCAAGTTACAACTAATCTGAGTCTCACTGACTTCAACTCTAGCTGGAAACCATTAATTTTAATCACATACTAATACGCGGCTAAATAACATGGCAGCTATGCCGTTTGTTTTTATACCATGTTTCTTGTAGTTTTAAGTTAGTTGGATAATAAGTCATCTTCATTTGACGTGAGGATTTGTTTTGATTTGTTGTGGCTGATATTGTGAGTGAAAAATAAGTAATTTATTAGTTAGTTATTCATTGCTTTAAAACAGCCCAACTTGACTTGCCAGCTTAAGGTATGTTTTTAGAGTATTTTCGTAGTTTTAGTTACGATTTGTAGTTACAATTTGATCATATAGAACCAATCGTAACAAAACATTAAATCATGAATTTATTTTCAAATGCCTCGCCGGTGTTGTGTGGCCTGGCTGTTTACGACTCAAGTCTAAAGAGAGGAGAAAGACCTTTATCTACGTTTCTTTCCCACGGGATAACGATTTATTAAGTCGCTGGAAAAATAATTATTAGATAGTCTTACAAGACAGAAAACCGGTTCACACACACTTAAATGCGAGGTTGCCAAACTTAATAGCATGGCTTGAGAGATAAAGAAGGCTGTGGTTCTTGCGATATCTGTTTTCAGTACATTTTGAATTAGGAATGCCATTGCGGTCTTACCGCAGCAGTGTGTAACTCCATAGCGATCCTAATACAAGTGTACTGAAAACAGATATCGCAATAACGCAAACGCAAATCGCGCTTGTGTGGGGGGCCCTAATTAAGAAACAGCAAGTACAAACTTTTTGAAAATTAAATGCACTTACGAGTTCAGACTTTTGCGCCTCAGTCTTCAACAAAGGCCGTTGCTTCAACAGCGGCGACTTGAGCGACGCAGCCGCAGACGACGGCGATGACTTCGGCAGCTGCGTTGTCTGTGGCGCGCTCTGTGCCGGCTGCTTACTCTGTGGCAAGTTCGGCTTGGCCGCTTGCGTTTGCTTTATGATTTGCTGCGGCTTGGGATGTTGTTTCGGTGATTGGATGCTGGGCAGCTTTTGTGGTTTGGGGTTTGTTTGCTTTGGTGAATGCGGTGGCTTGGTGACTTGACTTGGCTTGGCTTGAGTTGGTTTCACTGGCTGATTGGAGGCTTTCACAGTTGCCTTTGGCGATTGCGCCGGCTGTTTCGTCATTGGCGTGCTTTGTTTGGCCTTGGTCGCCAATGCTGGGACCAGCTTCGTTTTTGTTGGTCTGCTTGGCGTTGTGGGTTGTTGGATGAGTTGTTTGACTTGCGTGGCTTGCGTTGCCTGTCTCAGGAGTTGTGCTGACGATAGGTGTGGCATGCTCGAGGCGTCGCTACTGTCGTCCACGTCGACGTCGCTGTCTGATGCGTTCTCTATCACTTCTTCAACTGCGACTTCTAGCTCCATCTGTTGGTGATAAAAATATATTGAAAAATATAAAACATTGTTAGAAAGGAGTGTCTACGCCGATTATAATATCTTTTATCCTCATATTTTTAAATATACCAATCGCCACACACGCACATACTCATTCATTCAATCTCCTTTCATTCATTCCTTTCGTTCCTTTCGCTCCTTTCCCTTCACTCCTCGCCAAAATTACGTCGTCATCGGCGCACGCGCGAAATCCGCTCCCCGCGAGTTTCAAGTAAAAGAAACTACCTCATCGCTAAAAACTCTAAAACAGTAAAATTGTGTCGTGTGATTGTGCCTACCAAAGTATTTGGATAACCGAAACAACAGAAAACGCAATTTACACTTGGGTGCTGGAAGAAGAACATCAGTGCCGAATAAGCGACCTTACACCAGCTATCGAAGACCAAAGGTACCCTTATATTCCTCACACCAAATAGTTTATAGTTTTATATTGGTTTATACCACCATATACATCTTTCGATAGTTGCGATTTCAACGAGGCTAACCTGTACTTGACATTATGCAGTCGAGGTAATAAAACTCTGTGTAAAGAGACGCAAAGAGATCCGATTTAGGAGAAAAATCACTAGCACAGCAGGAAGAAGTAATAAATCGGGTGATTGAGCGATATTACTGCAAAATAAATAACTCACGTCAGGCGGAGTAGAAGGTCTAAGGATCTGTTCCCTCGTCACAGGTGAGGGGGCGGTAGGGGACGGCGCCGGCGCAGGAGTCTTGGTCGGTGCCAGAGGGGTGTTAGCCACGTTAGCCAGAGCGGTGTTAGCCACGTTAGCCAGAGCGGTGTTAGCCACGCTAGCCGCCGTGCTCTTCTGCCGCCCGCGGCCGCTCGTGCACTTTATCCAGTCTTCTTCGGTTCTGTGGAAGATGTGCAAATTATGAATGTTACGATCTGTGGTAGCTAAGGGCGAGGCCCCATTGGCGCGTTGCGCTGCGTTGCATCGTCGCGTTGCGTCGTTGCGTCGTCGCATGCTTCATTTTCCATATTATTTTTTATAACATGCCCCATTACACACCGTTGCGTCGTAGCGCGCGACGTTTCAACGGATTGACGGACGAGAGACGAAGCGGTTATATGTTTGTATCTGTCCATTGCGAAGGCTAAACTGAGTCGCAGATGCGACGGCGTGTATACTGTCTTGCGTCGCGACGTCGTGCGTCGTCGCAACGCAGATGTGGCATACAATGCGTCGATCCGATGCGACGACACAACGCAACGCACCAATGGGGCCTCGCCCTAATTGGGTAGCCTCACAAGGCTCCGATTTAAGATTCCTTGTATCCGCGGCATGCGGATTATTGCGGATGTCCTCACGATTTTGTCTTCTGCGATCCGCCAACAGCGAAACTGCTTTGCAAGGCGCAGTTTACTTCACATTGGTAAATAAGAGGGAGTGAAGAAATTGTAGGACTGCGTTGCGGAGTTTCCGCGAATCACGACTTATCAGTCTGGTCACAGAGCCGAAATCCGTATGACCCCTGGTTTGAAACCGATTGTAAGATTTTGTTTTTTTCAATCAAAAACCTCACCTATTCCTGTGGAGGTAAGTCCAAATGGCGGACCGCTGGTCGTACTTGACGACTGGATCGCGCTTGGCCGAGTGCAGCCGGTCCAGAGCTGAGGAGACGGCGCTCAGCAGGACCTGGTCGTTGGTCGTCGATATGTACTGGGACATTCTGCGGGACAAACCATCTTATTAACTTAGAATTTAAAAGTTATACAAAAGTTTATTGAATTTCGTACTGAACATATCAACTTTGCAACTTCATTTCTATATCTGTGTTTGCAACACACAAAGCAGAAGAAAATATTGTATAGGGCAAAATAAAATCAAAGGGCACGGGCACGTGTCACCCGCTGCAACGCAGTCGAAAACATCGCGACCCGTTTCGAACCAAATTATTGTAGGACAACAGCACAGACAGATTTATTAGGGACGTTTAGTTCCCGATTGCTCCACTTTCTAAGCCAAGAACCACAGATTACGACAAGGACAAGGCACCACAGATCAGGAAAACTTTCGTCCCTATTCTTCGGTGCTACTTACTAAAACACAATACTTATTCAAGCCAACAGATAGGTGGGAGGGTCTTATGCCCGTTTTCACCAACCACCTCTAATTTTAAAAGACCTTTTAACAAAAATTATCTGGACTTCTGCAAGTCCAGGGGTTATGGATGAAGGACCATACGAATTCCACTCACAAGCTTTATGAATTGAGTTTGTATGGTCCTTCATCCACTACCCCTAGACTTGGAGAAGTCCAGATAACTTTCGTTAAAAGGTCTTTTAAAGTTAGGGGTAGTTGGTGAAAACGGGCATTAGCCCTACAGAGGGACTTACTTGAGTCGGTAGAGACCCCTTTACTCACTTGAACAGCGTCAGTATATCGCTAGCCTCGTACTAAAGCCATGAGCGTGCCTCGGTCGCTTCGTCAGTAGAGAGCCCTTTACTCACTTGAGCAGCGTCAGTATATCGTGGCGGGTACCCTAGCCTCATACCAAAGCCATAAGCGTGCCTCGGTCGCTCCGTCAGGAGATCTTTTTACTCAATTGAGCAGCTTCAGTATATCATATCGTGTCAGTTACTCTAGCTTCGTACCAAAGCCAAGAGCGGGGCGTGCCTCGGTCACTTACTTGAGCAGCGTCAGTATATCGTGGCGTGTCCCCTCGCCGTTGGGCAGCCGCGCCACGGCGTCGCGCACTAGAGCCATAAGAGTGGCGTGCCTCGGTCGCTCCGTCAGTAGAGCGCCCTTTACTCACTTGAGCAGCGTCAGTATATCATGGCGTGTCCCCTCGCCGTTGGGCAGCCGCGCCACGGCGTCGCGCACTAAAGCCATAAGAGTGGCGTGCCTCGGTAGCTCCGTCAGTAGAGCGCCCTTTACTCACTTGAGCAGCGTCAGTATATCGTGGCGTGTCCCCTCGCCGTTGGGTAGCGGCGCCACGGCGTCGCGCACTTGAGCCATAAGAGTGGCGTGCCTCGGTCTATCCGTAGAGAGCCCTTTACTCACTTGAGCAGCGTCAGTATATCGTGGCGTGTCCCCTCGCCGTTGGGAGCCGCGCCACTGCGTCGCGCACTAGAGCCATAAGGGTGGCGTGCATCGGTCGCTCCGTCAGTAGATAGCACTTTACTCACTTGAGCAGCGTCAGTATATCGTTGCGTGTCCCCTCGCCGTTGGGCAGCCGCGCCACGGCGTCGCGCACTAGAGCCATAAGAGTGGCATGCCTCGGTCGCTCCTTCAGTAAAGGCCCTTTACTCACTTGAGCAGCGTCAGTATATCGTGGCAAAGGCCCTTTACTCACTTGAGCAGCGTCAGTATATCGTGGCGTGTCCCCTCGCCGTTGGGTAGCGGCGCCACGGCGTCGCGCACTTGAGCCATAAGAGTGGCGTGCCTCGGTCTATCCGTAGAGAGCCCTTTACTCACTTGAGCAGCGTCAGTATATCGTGGCGTGTCCCCTCGCCGTTGGGAGCCGCGCCACGGCGTCGCGCACTAGAGCCATAAGGGTGGCGTGTCTCGGTCACTCCGTCAGTAGAGAGCACTTTACTCACTTGAGCAGCGTCAGTATATCGTGGCGTGTCCCCTCGCCGTTGGGCAGCCGCGCACTAGAGCCATAAGAGTGGCGTGCCTCGGTCGCTCCGTCAGTAAAGGCCCTTTACTCACTTGAGCAGCGTCAGTATATCGTGGCAAAGGCCCTTTACTCACTTGAGCAGCGTCAGTATATCGTGGCGTGTCCCCTCGCCGTTGGGCAGCCGCGCCACGGCGTCGCGCACTAGAGCCATAAGAGTGGCGTGCCTCGGTCGCTCCGTCAGTAGCGACCCGTGGGCGACGCACGTGACGGGCGCGCGGGCGCACGGCCCGACCACGGCGCGGTACCTGCGGGGAAAGCGCGGTGTTGTGTTCAGTCGGCCACACGCTAGGATACCCCTTTTTGTTCGATTGGCGCCCTTATGACGCTCGGTATGAGCTATCATGGGATATTCTAGACTGGCCGACCGTACAAGGGTACATAGGTGTAGTTTCGATTGCACATAATTAATTATGCAGCACGAAATGGGAAAGTCAGATTAATTGGAAATTAGTTTGAAACGGATCGAAATCACGGTTATTTGACACATTTTACGTGCAAAAATAACCACGATCCGACCCCTTTTGAACGAAATTAGAAATGTGTGAATGTACCAGACATAATACTAACAAAGTCATTATCTCAGCTTGTTACGTAGGGGCAGCGGACTGGGTAGGGGTAAAAAATATGATTTTAGAGATTTCAGATTGAAAGTTGTCTGATTTGATGAGCAGAAACACCACTCAAAGTAAGGTGACCCAGTAGTTTACAGTGGATTAATTTGTAGTATTTGTAGAATAATTACCCATGTTGTAAATAAGTGAACGGCTTAGCAGCCGAAGCAAAGCGTTTCCGTTCTTGCGAACGGAATTCCGTTATTTCTGCGTTTGTGGGCGCTCGAACCACCCACGATGTTGGATACCTGACAAAATACATAAGAATGATTTATTTTACTAATAAAATTACATCCTAAATGCGCAAAGCTAAAAAGGACTTCTGTTCATTTCCTCGGCTGTGTTTCCCTTTAGCCAATGGAAACTGACCAATGAAAATTTCCCTGCTTGCTTTAACGTTTAGCGATTGCGGCTAAACATATGGGTAACTTTTGCTTGTATGACGCGCATACTAATTTAGAGCTTACTCCTTCTAAATTGATAGTTTGGGTGGTCTTATAAGAGACGACAGTGAGCTCTATGCCTATAGTGACAAGGTGTATTATTTACCTGGGAGGAGGTAGATCGTTAGCAGGCGGCTGAGGAGACACTGCTCGCAGCCATCGCTCGCATATCCTCCCTAGAATGGCGTCGCAATCCCTGCCCGCTCCAATCCACTGATACATCTGAAATTGAACCCAATTTCTTAGACATTCGAACTCAGTTTAGGACTGACTAAATTAAGATAGTGTTACGGATTCTTACTTGAGTTTCAGGTATAAACTGAAGATAAGGGACGAAGTCTTCGGGGTGTGGTCCCCTTTCCCCAGCTAAGAAGTCTAAAGCCGAGTCCAATTCCGCACACCAGTCATCTGATACTGTAAAAAAATGGCTTAGGAATTTGTATTTTATTTTATACTCGTTGATAAGTTTGGTGAGTAGTTAGAGTATTTAGTGAGTACTGAGTGCCTAGATATGTATTATAGGCTCAAGAAAATTAAACAACTCAAACTCAAAACTCTTTTAGAAGGGACATTGTTGGTCATCTATTGTTATACGCCTAATGGATCATTTCAACTTACGATTGTACCAAGTGTTGAGTGGCGCTATGGGCGATCGCATCACCGCTGTACACCGCGCCCTTAGTTGCTGTTTCGACGCTCTGTAATGATAGGAAAATACTTAATTTCAGACCGAGTTCTAGCGATTCGATAAAATTTTATCTTTAGCGCATCGGCTTTTTAGAACGCAAAAATTAGGTGCAACTGCATCGGTGCTGCGGTGTGCATCTTTTCTTGGATTGATAAGCAGACCTTTGTCCCACCCAATGGAAAATGACGGCAGTAGAAGGCAAAAAAAATGGGCGAATAAAAGAAAAAAGCCATCTACAGGGTGCACTCTAAGTCAATAGCGAAACTTTAATTAGGCTGTCTACTGATCAATACAAACAACTTGTACCAGGTGGCGAAAAAAAATGAGCGAAAAAAAAAATCAGCTCCTTCATACATTTGGCGCAGTACTGAGTCGACCTTTTGTATGGAACAGCTGAAATTTTTTTCGCTCCATTTTTTTCGCTCCATTTTTTTCGCCACCTAGTACAAGTTGTTTGTATTGATCAGTAGACAGCCTACTTAAAGTTCCGCTATCGACTTAGAGTGCACCTGTAGAATCTATTATTCCCAAGGCCGACGAGGAGGTCGAACTGAGTGGATACCTTTCAAATACGCACAAAATTGACGTGACGCTACAATTCGCATTTGCTGAGACGCCATAATCAATGATAAAAAGCAGTAACAATCAACGTACCTATGCGCCGCTCGGGCTGGGAACAACGCGCGTACGAGGCACAGGAAGTTGGCGTACGTAGTCTCTGTCAGAGACTCGTCCGGGTCTAGAGCAGGCGGTGGGGGGGCTTCGTTCGGCGCCGGCACCATGTCTCCTTCGTCCGCTAACTCGATCGGGAGAGCCATCATGTCTGGAACAAGGAGAGATGTCTAAGTGAAGGGTGTAAGAGACGTTTTTGCTTGAATTTAGAGCCAATCTGTAGGCTTAGCACGCGTGGTTAAATCTCTCTGAGGAAAGGCCTTTGCCCAGCTAGTGGGACGTGTATAGGCTACATCTTACATCTTTTGGAACACTAGCAGTGTAGCACAGGGCGCAAAAGTATAATACCAAACATGACATAATGAAATTCAAATTCAACATAATGAAACAAATTGTTAAATCATAGAAACTAAGAATCATTGCTCTAAGTAAACTAAGTAGGTCGTTTATCTCACCAATGCCATCCAAATCTTCAAGTTTGATAGGAACAGGTTGGCAAAGTCTAGCATTTATAGGTATTGGATCTTGAGGCTCTTGCTTGATCACACAGTCCAGCTCCCGATCCATGAATTTCAGACTGAAAAATAGAGACATTTGTTATGTAATTTGATACAGACAAAAAGAGTGTTGTGAGGCCAAAAATAAAAACTCAACAGTAGGTTTTTCTTGGACCGGAACAGTACTTTTTCTTTCAGTAATGCACAAACCCTTGCAGGGAACATTAAAGAAAGGGAGAAGGGAGCATAGTTAGTGTGTAATGAGTCAAAGTTGACGGAAATCGCAGTACAAACTCACTTTCCACTATCAGGATACTTGATATCCACAACCTCTTGTTTAATCTCAAATTCTGGAGTTTTCGACCTTTTGGCAGGCCTCGGACTGGCCACCGGGTCCACAAACGAAGACCCGTCTGAATCAGACTCCTCTTGTTCACATTTAATCTTGATATTTGGTAGCAACGGTCTGGTCTCCACACTATCATGTGGGGTATCCTCTTTGACTTTAGTTGCTTGCTTACTATCGGGCTTGGGTTGTCTCTCCTTCTTCGGACCACGTCTTAGTTTCTGTATGGCCGTGTCAGAACTCTTTGCCCCGCCAAACATTAGCTTTTTGGTACCGTTTACCATTTGAACTCTTTGTCGGATGTCTTCGAGGGTAATGCCTGTTGTGTTTAGCTCAGGGTGATTCTGTAAATAAATATGAAGTCCATCAAAAAATATGTGGCAGCAATACAGCAGCAGTTTTTATGTTCATAATGTTTCAAAATGTAGTTTTTGTTTCTTGAAATTCATTCAATCTTCAATTCAATCTCTGCTTTACTTGGCAACACACTTTCATAAGAGTTTTTTAAGACTGTGATGTTTTGAAGGAATAAGCCTTTTCTACTTTTAAGATGAAATACGTCTCACAACTAGCGCCGCCAATGAAAAAAAATCATATCTTTTTTTGGATGCGTTTTTAGCAAAAAACGCTCCTGCGATTTCTCAACGCAAGGCTTAACTATTTTTAGGACCTAAGGTTTGGATTCCAGGATTGGTCCTAAAAATAGTTAAGCCATGCGTTGAGAAATCGCAGGAGCGTTTTTTGCTAAAAACGCATCCAAAAGATATGATTTTTTTTTCATTGGCGGCGCTAGTTATGAGACCTATGGCGTCTTAAGGGCTATTTAAAAATATACTGCATAATTTGGTGGGCTACATTTGTCTGTAACATAGTATAGTTTGTCATTACCTCTCTGTACTGCCTCCTTGCCCTGTGAGCAGCTAATACATTCTTCAAACATTCCAATGACTTCAATGAGGAAGGATCATTGCCACCCAATGTTCCTGATACATTGCCATCAACACTCTGCTGAAATAGTAAAAAAAAAAGGTTTTTTAGTATCTCCATCTAACTAACTGGATCAAAACATTGTTTCAAAAGTGAGGCAATAATGAATATAACTCCTAAAACTTGGTTTTAATTCAATAGGAACAGGAAATTATTTTTTGTCAATGCTCTACAACGCAACAATCTCAAGCGAAGCCGAGCCAGGGGTTGGCACGCGTAGCGTGCAGGGGGCGTAGCCACCTAGTTAGCTTTATACCAATACTGCCTCTGTGAGTTGTCCCTAAGTACCAAAGTATAATCAACATGATAGCAATATAAGTTGACCATAATTAAAGTGAAACTTTGGTTCAAAGACTAAGTAAGTTAAGTAAGATAGCCTTTAGCCTTCCAACTAGCTGGGCAAAGGCCATAGCACTAGCTCTTAGAGAGTCCGGGCTTAATCACCACAAAGCCCACTGCGGATTGGTGATTTTCATCAATCCACAGTGGGCATGCGTGGTCACCTAAAAAGAATATTATAGTATTTCAAAACTTACCTGCCCACTAATAAACTTGCTCTTTTTCCTAGACGACTGCACAGGTGGTCCTTCAGGATAGTTTTCATCCTCAGACTCCTCCCCACCCACTTCACTCCTGATTGCAGCCAGCTCCTCAAAATACCTTTGTCTTGCTCGCACATGAGGTGGGCGGTAGTTATTTCTACTGGAAGGTTTAGGGGGTAGAATAGGTACTTGAGGAGTGGGACCCGGTGGTGCTGCTTTTGCAACAGCCAGTAAGCGCTCTCTGGATATTAGGACTTCAGGTAGGAGTTTAGCATAATAGGATTTGATCTGAAATGTTAACATATTTGGTTAGTTTCTTGTTAAATTCCTCATTTCTATTGTAACAACAGATAATTGCATGACCATACCCACAGCCTTCTTTATCTCTCAAGCCGTGCTGTGCAAGTCCTGGCAACGTCGCCCGTGAACCGGTTTACGCAGTGCACTGTCTGTCAGAAGCCATTATGATAGTACGACCAAGTTAAAACTAATCCGAGTCTCACTAACTTCAACTCTGGCTGGAAACCATTAATTTTAGTCACATAATAATACCCGGCTAAATAACATGGCAGTTATGCTGTTTGTTTTTATACCATTTTTCTTGTAGTTTTAAGTTAGCTGGATAATACGTCATCTTCATTTGACGTAAGGATTTGTTTTGATTTGTTGGTGGCTGATATTGTGAGTGAAAATTAAGTGATTTATTAGTTATCCATTGCTTTAAAACAGCCTAACTTGACTTGACAGCTTAAGGTATGTTTTTAGAGTATTTTCATAGTTTTAGTTACGATTTGTAGTTACAATTTGATCCTAGAGAACCAATCGTAACACAACATTAAATTATGAATTTATTTTCAAATGCCTCGCCGGTGTTGTGTGCCCTGCTGTAAGTCGAATTACGACACAAGTCTAAAGAGAGAAGAAAGACCTTTATCTACGTTTTCTTTCCCACGGGAAAACGATTTATTAAGTCGCTGGAAAAATAATTATTAGATAGTCTTACAAGACAGGCAACCGGTTCACGCAGTCCTTAAATGCGAGGTTGCCAAACCTAACAGCATGGCTTGAGAGATAAAGAAGGCTGTGCCATACCTTATGCCTTTGTTGTTTAGCTCTAGCCTTCAATAGGAACTTTTTCATCTTGGCAATATCCGGCCTGAAGTTTCCTTGCCGCAGGTTGTTATGGAAGTCATTCAGCGGGGATGTGAAGTGGAATGGCTCACGGTTGAACAACATTTTGATGGTCTTCTCCTTCTCTTCTTCGTCACTGTCAGCGAATTTAGGCAAGAAGTTCTTGAGATGATCCTTGTGCTTGTCCTCTAGAGATTCCCAAGTTTTAAGAGAGAAGAACTCTTTGAATATGCCATAATCCTCCAACAGGTCCTGGGGCAGCTCCAAGGTATGTCCTAAGATCTTCACAGGCTCCAGTACCTCCTCTTCCCCGTCCGAACTACCGCTGGAACTCCCTGAGGAACTACTGCTGCTATCACCACTGTAGCTCTGATCACTCTCCATGGTGATGTATCCTGGGGATCACGACTGGGAAACGTTCCAAGCTCCAATGATGTAATGCCTCACTATTCGCCTCGCGTTATTACCGAATTTCCACCAAGTTCACTTGTTTTCAGCTTTGTTTTGATAAATGTTTACGAGAAACCGAAGCAATGTTTTGTCGAAAAATCGAATGGCGAGCCATGAAGTTTCTCAAATTGCCGTCAAGTCTTGTCGGCAGTAAAATAGAACCCACACTCCAAATAGCGATGTTTCATACATACTATGCGCCGGACGGGCACATTACGACAAGAAAATAGCTTGACAGCCAAACACAGCGACATTTTTGCCCGGAGCTAGAATTTCATTGTCTATGGCCGATTTCAAATGTCATTGTCAGATTGTCTATAGTACTTAAAAAAAGAAAAAAAAATACATAGACTGAAAAAATAAACTAATGGGTAGTCTATGGTTTGATCATCACAACGAACGTTTGGTACTACGCACTGGGAAACCGAAAATAATCAAAGAATCGATATTCATTCAACCGAATTTGTTTATTTGTGTTTAACCAAATCTCGTACATTGGAACGTGAAAAAAGAAACACGGCGGTGGTGGTGGAGAAAGATTTTGACTTTTTGACGTAAATTATTCGTGTTGTAAATATGGCTGACGAACTCAATGTTGACAGTCTAATTCATAGACTTTTAGAAGGTAAGAAATCGTTTATTTTACTATTCACATCACAGGTTGATAGCCCAAGGTGAAATACAGTGTTCTGTAATATTATTCCATGCGCCGATTCCTTAGTTGCGTAATTATCTATCGAGGTATGTAGGTATGGAAACGTCAAACTCATATATAAATCGATTATCCTCAATTCTTATCTGATTCTACTTTTGATGTTCAGTTCAGAGATCCCGCCGGAGACTATTTTCGTCCTCCGCGAGGAATGTACACTGTAAACTGTCTTGGGATGCTATCGGGAACACTCATGTACTTAGCTCTAGATTTGTACAGTAGTGATGTCAAAAGGATTTAGATTCATCGCCTATTGTTAAGCTTTACTCTCAGTTGATTGTTGCTGTGATTGATTTAAACATGTCCGTTTCGTTTTATTATGCTGCTTATTGATGGGTAACCTCAGTGTACAGACTGCAGCAGGAAACAGCGAGGCGGAAAGGGAAATTGAAAGACATATTTTCTGGAGAATGTATGGTCACTTTCAGTATAGTTGCCTCAAGTATTCAGTTGAGCTAGTTTCTTTGTACAGTTTCTGTTTTACCTCTTCTGGCCCAGACTTTGATCTTCTTGTGATACTCCCGGTTGATCTTTCTATCTCTGCATAAGACACCTGGTAATAACTCATATCTACAGCCCCACTTGTGATTTGATACCAAGTGTCTGTATTGTCCATTTCAAACTTTATTTTAACTGTTAGCATGAAATTGATATCTAAACTGAAGAATTGATATTTTTGTAATATTGAATTCACTAAAAACTGAGGTTATTGGATTGCAATACAAAGATTCGAATCCTGGTTTCATGGTAATCAATGACAGCTTAGATAAAATTCTCTCTGTTAATTCTGTATGATGTGATGATGTGATGACCCCATTTGAATCTAATTTTGAACTCAGCATGTTCCCAATGTGAAAGTCTATCTCTGTCTTTCATTATGAAGTCTGCCACTGTGATAGTCCAAAAAATATATTTGGTGTGTTGTTTGTCTTTTTGGAATGAAGTGTAAACAATGTCTGTAAGAAAATTCATTGCTATATTTAGCTTGTAACCAAATCTCCTTGAGTGAATTTCATACAAAAAAGGCTAAGGCTTGCTAATAATGTAGTGTAGCTAAGCCAACATTGCTAATTAAGTTCTCATATGTATGTAGTTCAATGCCGATAATACACTTACTCAAAGTGTGATACTGTTATTTCACTTGAAGTGAAGCTACTTGAAAAACATTGTTTTTCAACTGCTAACCTTGACCAAGTTTTGTATTTCATAATATTAATGTGGTTTTACTTACTTTTTATTGATGACCAAGTTGTTTTGCCTAGTTTGTTTACTAATAATGAATGTTTGATAAACCAACAACAGTTCGAGGATGCCGGCCCGGCAAGACAGTACAGATGAGCGAGTCAGAGGTCCGGGGCCTCTGCACCAAGTCAAGGGAAATTTTCCTGCAGCAGCCCATACTACTGGAGCTTGAGGCGCCACTCAAAATATGTGGTGAGTTCATATTGAATTATTTTTTTGGGTGAAATGGCAATCAGCCGATGTCGAATATTTCTGCCGGAGTCACGTCTTGACACGACATGTGCTTTAAAGTATAAAAAGGAACGAGCTCATAAAATAAAAGGATACTTTCTTATTGTGAGCTTTACACATAGATTTTATATGCTTGGTGTATTTATTCTCTTATATTTATTGATGTTGGGATAGCCAACTACCTAACTACAGTTCTCATTTGGAGACTATTCATACTATGGGAGAGAGAATACCTATTAGACCTAGCAGGAAAATCTGCTAAAAGGTGGGCACTATTCAATAAGTCAATCTTATTTTTCCCCTCAAGGTGTTTGTGCAATGCTATGATTTATCAAAGACCATTAATTACATATTTTGCTTTTAGTTCAGACGAAATGCAAAAATGTTTTATAAATGTACAAGTTCACCAATAATAATATTGTTCATAATATTATCCATCCATTTTGTTTTGGGGCGCATGCATTACATACCTATGATTCAAGGTACACTTAAACATATAGATTTTATCTTACATAGTTATGCTATCTTAACCAGTCATTGAGTCAATCAGTATCAGTAAAACATCTTCAAATTAAGGTCAAATGAGATACAGATATTGAACATTGAGTCGAGTAAGTATTTCCTAATGTGTAATCTATTCTCTTTTCAAAGTTATTCCTCAGTTTTGTTTTACTTATATCCTAAATTGGCATTTTGGCTATTTGCGAAAATAATGTTGAAATGAATATGACATTTAATCATGCTAATTAACATGCCACACCACTGATATTTCATTCACAGATTCATTCTACATAGGGATCACTGTAACATCAGAAGGTTTTTACTTGAGGGCAGTCTTTCGCTCAACTAAACCCCAAAATACAGAAAACATATCAGTTACCACTTATATTTGGTGTGGCTACTTAAAAAAAAAAAAAATACGATACAGCCAGACAGTAGTTGATGAAAACAACTCAACCTGAAGAGCGATCCTCGCTGGAGGATCAAACAATGCTCATCTTAAGACCCGCACATCTGCTCATAGTCTACAGACTGATTGCAAATCACAAAAATAATCTGCAAAAAAGAAACTTATTACTTAACTAGTAATTTATTTATTCATGCAAAAAGAAAAAAGTCAAATAATACAATCAATCACAATAAAATACACAAAAAAGCTTCGTCTTAAATAAAAACTAAGATTGATAAAATAAAATCATAAAATTCATCATAAAATTAAAATAAAATACGGAATGTCAAAACTAAACAACCTGCCCCGAACCATATCTAACCCAAATTAACTAGTCGTTTGTCCCGAACTATGAACTCTCGAGTGTAACTTTTTGCCAACACCATGCGCGCGCGCTTTGCTTATTATAAACTGTACAACCCCATATCTCGGCAACCCCTCGACCGATTTGGCTCATGTTCGAACATAAAAAATCTTTTAAAATCGTTTACCCGCCTACCAAATTTCATGATGATGCGATAAAATTTACTCGTGTTATCGTCGAACCAACATTCATACATACAAACGGCGGATTGTTCCAGTTGACTCTGAGAACTTCTCTCGCTTCGCTCGCTCGTTCAAAAACCCAATCCGCCCCATTCACAGGTGACATACACGGCCAGTACACAGACCTGCTGCGTCTGTTCGAATACGGCGGGTTCCCGCCCGAAGCCAACTATCTCTTCCTTGGCGACTACGTGGACCGCGGCAAGCAGTCGCTCGAGACCATCTGCCTCCTGCTCGCCTACAAGATCAAGTATCCGGAGAACTTCTTCCTGCTGCGGGGCAACCACGAGTGCGCCAGCATAAATCGCATATACGGTCAGTGTCTTTTCTGCAGTTCCGCTAGATAACCAGCGTCATCATAACTGAGTGCCAGCCCACTGCGAGTTCTGTGTTCAGGGTTCAAAGTTCTGCAGTGGGGCCGGTGCCTAAAAAAAAAACTGAAAATTTGTCATTCATTACTCCTGCAAGGAGGATACGGGGTGGAGCAGACGAACGACTTAAAAAAAACTAAAAAATGCCGCACGCGACGTTCTTACCCGAAGTGTCAATCATTCTTGAGTCTTGCTTGACCATCACTTTGAGACAAGCGATTGGATCCTTTCTTCTTTCGATAACAGGAATAAATAAAACCGAGCAATCTTTGATCGATCTTAGTAATAGAGTGTTGTATGGGCTACCTCACCTTCTTTGAATTCCCATTTAGCACTTTTATTCTTAGCCTAGACTTTACCAACCTGTTTTACGATGCATTGAGTATTTACGGCTCAGAGAGTTAGTCACGACACCTACGCGGTTGTAAATGAATACCTAAAGTAGAACATCTGTTTAGTACCTCTCAGCGGCGGCGGCGCTATAAAAGAGCTATTTTTGCTAATTACCTACGCTCCTTTTAATCCTATCGTGACCCTGTATGTGCAATACAAAGGCTTCATTACATCATGCATTAGAGAGCGGATTTAAAAACCCATATCGCTGTCTTGTGCAATACTTACATTTGATTTTAGATTAGATTGTTAGATTGTTTTGTTATTTTAAAGCTATTAATTATTTCCGATTAGACCACACAAGAGTAACCGCAATATTTTCTATTGGTAAGTACAACCGAATTCTTGTGACAACGTCCAAGCTCTACACTCTACTCTACACTTTTTTTTCCGAGTGTTCTGCTGTGATCGCCGATTCGACAAAGGTTCATCAATATTCTTTACTCCTTGCATCGGCCTCCTTATTACTGAAGGTACTTCTGTACTTCCCGTGCTATGCGTCACTAACTCAATCTTTGGCTAAATGTGCGTGTGGATTGGTAGTTTGGCGCGAACTTCTTCAGTCGAGTAGGTATGAACTTTCCTACTGTTTGCAGGGAATCTATTTAACAGATCTATAACAAACTTCTTTCTCCCCCAACAGGCTTCTATGACGAATGCAAACGCCGGTACAACATAAAGCTCTGGAAGACTTTCACGGACTGCTTCAACTGCCTCCCCATCGCTGCTATCATCGACGAGAAGATATTCTGCTGCCACGGCGGGCTCTCCCCGGACCTGCAGGGCATGGAACAGATCAGGCGGATAATGCGGCCCACTGACGTGCCCGACACAGGTAATTGCAGCTTGGATCTGCTGCCATGGCGGCCTCTGTCCGAACCTGCAGTGCATGGAACAGATCAGGCGGATAATGCGGCCCACAGACGTGCCGACACAGATAACTGCAGCTTCGATCTGCTGCCATGGCGGCTTCTCTCTGGACCTGCAGGGCATGGAACAGATCAGGCGGATAATGCGGCCCACTGACGTGCCGACACAGGTAACTGCAGCTTCGATCTGCTGCCATGGCGGCTTCTCTCCGGACCTGCAGGGCATGGAACAGATCAGGCGGAGAATGCGGCCCACAGACGTGCCGACACGGGTAATTGCAGCTTGGATCTGCTGCCATGGCGGGCTCTCTCCGGACCTTCAGGGCATGGAACAGATCACAATGCGGCGGATCTGACGTGCCAGATACAGGTACTGCAGATCGTTCGTAAATACTTGTTTGGAAGAGTTCGTCTTTAACGATAAGACCGCCATTTGTACTTTTAATTTAACCTATGGGAAAATACTTTCTATGTAGGTACGTGTTTTTTATCTCTATGTTATACTTACAAGAGGGCATGAGAAATTAATTTGATTCTTTGCGGTATAATGTAAGTAAATAAGCCTCGTGATTTACTTGACACGTGTCTCGCAGCGTGTTGTGCTAGGAGGAAAATGACGCTGCCACTATGGACATTATTAATAGAGCAGACATTAGATTTCATTGCTTTCATAAGTGCAATTTGCATCCCACCCGGATCTACCGTGTTGCCGGTTTGACCCATCGGCTGTTCGTATTCGTTACCTTTCCGTTTTCCGCAACTCGACTGCTGTTTTGCGTGAAAGCTTAGTGCGAAAGCGAAAGAGAGAAATAAAGCCATGCTACTTATGCCATCCCAGTTCCTCGAGAAAGTCCAGCAGACTTCGGATGTTGCTGCAGGCCTCCCGCAGTGTGCATGGGCTTCCGATCAGCTGTTTCCTGAAATTGATTTACTGTGGTACAATTTCCTAAGACCAGAAAGATAGATACGGATTCAAGTCCTGTCTCGAACTCTCGACCGACACTGCGACCAGTGCGAACGAACGTGACACTGTACGCTGCATAAATCATGTGCCCTAGATTGATAGATAACTCCTTGTTGTACTCCAAAGATAATTTACACGGTTTTCTTAAAACTAATAAGGCCTTTGCATCTTCGTTATGAGATTATTTATAGATAGATCGAGAACACTTTATTGTACACCAGAAATTAATTATTAACAAGAATTTTCTTAACCTAATAGTACAGACGGCGGTTCTATCGCTAAGAGCGATCTCTTCCAGACAACCTTCGGCACTTCATTTATACAGCGTCCAGTGGCACCTTCACTCACACTAGATCGGTGAACAGACCACTCGGCGCTGCAGTGCCTGAGACATTGTTTAAAACTAATTAGTACGTATACAATTGGCGGTCTTATCGCTAAGAGCGATCTCTGCCAGTCGGCCTTTGGATGGGCAGGACAGAAATAATAAAATATTCTGTAGAAACGTGTACTACAAAAATAAGTTACAAATGTTAAGTCCGGACGCCGAGCAGAAAGAATCGGCCTTTGCATTTGTACGAGCGAGACAGCAATAATAATTAGGCGGGAGTGACAGAGGCGCGTAAAAACAGGTCAATGTACGAAATTCTTTCTGCTCGGCGTCCGGGCTTTAGACTGACATCACGATTTTGTGACTGTCCTAGATGTAAAGGCCTATGTTTTTGTAAGTAGATAATAGAGCTGACAAATTGTTTGTTCCAGGACTGCTATGCGACCTGCTGTGGTCGGACCCGGACAAAGACGTGCAGGGTTGGGGCGAGAACGACCGCGGAGTCTCTTTCACGTTTGGTCCTGATGTCGTCAGCAAGTTCCTCAACAGACACGACCTCGACCTGATCTGTCGTGCCCATCAGGTAACCAGCCATGCTACCCTATCTAAAGCCTAGCAATCTTTCCACGACGGAAAATTTGTAGCTTAATTTCCTGCCAATACAAATTTAGATAGGTATTATGTCGCAGGTTTATGATAAAATCATCAAAAACCTGAACTAGTAGTTTTTCAGCAGCGAGCAGAAGAAAACAAGTTCACTCAATAAATGGATTGTAGAGTGCGCGAGAGAGGACCTAAGCGATTTCTTCAGAAGGGGGGGGGGGGGGCTGCCTATTTATTTTCCGCGAAAAAATCTATCAGACAAGAAATTGGCTGAGTTCGATAGCTCTAACCTAATTCTAGGGTTCTATATGAGTACCTTTTCGATTCGTTTAGTCACTACTTTAGTGTATCTGATATAGGAATCGATTTTGTACAGTATCTTTAACCCAGCACATCAATGCTTTGACCCCAGGCCATCAAACCTCGGTTTCACTCCCTCCCCACCTTCCCCCCAGGTCGTGGAGGATGGCTACGAGTTCTTCGCGAAGCGGCAGCTGGTGACGCTGTTCTCGGCGCCGAACTACTGCGGCGAGTTTGACAACGCCGGCGGGATGATGTCCGTCGACGAGACGCTCATGTGCTCCTTTCAGGTGAGACACCCCTGACACCACTGACTGACCCTTGTAGTACCTACCTACAGGTATAACCCATGTCATTAAAGAAAACATTTATAATGGACTTCAAAACACTCGCCCTCTTGCTCTAATTAATACAGTCAAAGCGAGACAACGCTAGGTTTTTAACTCCGTCCTAAATGTTTTCTTTAATGGCACGAGCGTCACGAGTTATAAGCGCTTACCTTGAATGCGCAGAAGTAATTTTTTGGGTCTGTTTGGCGGGGAACGAGAGGGGCGACGGAGAGGCGCGATCGCCGGCGAGCGCGGGCACGTGATTGGTAGATCAGTCGCCTCTGGGTACAGTCGCGCACATCGTTTTTTTGTTTCGTCGCAGAAAGAATGCCGAAACAAAATGTTTTAAAAATACAGTTCAGAAAGATTCAAAAAAGTTATTGAGAACAATACATATTGGATTGATATTATTTTTCATTGATTGTACAACCGTTTTATCGTAATTTCCGTTAAAATAATTGTATACAAAACTATTTAAAATATAACGAGTGCAAAATCCACAAAGAATACTTTCAATCTTTAAGTTTAGTCAGTTTCTCCGATTTTATAGTATCTCACTCAACTATAGTTCAGCTCAGCGTCAGTCTTAGATCCCGCGTGGATATTAGACATTTTGCGCGCGATTGTACACACTTGTGCAGACATCCCCACCAATTTCGTCGAGCGCTCATAACTCGTGACGCTACCTGTACCACCTGCGGTCTAATGCCGCGTACAGACTGGTGAAACGTTCAGTTGTTTTATCTCACGAAAGCGGATGAGCCATACTTGTAGTTGTAATGCGTATAGACGCGCGCTCTTTTGTGCGTTACTTCATGCTGACTGTATTTAATGGATAATTTTGGCGCGAACTGAGTAAAACCGAGCGCTTCCGAGCTTACGCACACAAAGACAATGTGCATGTTCATTTACACACACAAGTATGGCTCATCCGCTTTCGAGAGACATCTGTAACATGCAATGAAATAACTTTCCGTCTACATTGCTTCTATATATCTAGTTTCTTACAAACTATCATAGAACTGTGCATCTCACGGGCACACTACGAAGTCGCGCCAAGTCGCGCGCGGCGCGGGGCGATTCTTGATTTCTCGGTTTGAGACAAGGAGTGTGCTTTGTCGGGCGCGCGTCCCAGCTTGCAGCGAGCATCTAATAAAGGACAGAATGTGTCATTGCATCAGTCTGCACGCGACATAAGGCCTCCTTCGCTGACGTAGGTCGCGTGCGTCTGCTAACATCAGTGGCGCCACAGATTTGTAAAATCTGTGAGTGGCGCAAAAGTTGCAACTTTTCCATCGACCATGACGATGCGTTGTCTTTACGATCCCTTTCGAAAGTGAAAGTGTCGTTATTATGAACGACTGTGATCGAGACATAAGAATCACCGATGATTCCCATAACCTCATAACACCATTTGCGATTTCGTTTAATCTTTCAAAAGCTAGTCGCGATTAAAATGAACGAAATAAGTCTGTTTGAAGTTTGTCGGTGATTGATGTTGAAGTAAGACTATCAGAGCCCATTACCCTGCCCTTATCAGCGTTCTTGCAATACTTTCACATGAAGCGGATAACCGCAGCTTATTTCCGCGAGCAGAAAACTAGATACTGCGGCAATGAGCACGGATTATTCGCTTCATGTGACCGAGGCTTTACAGTTATAAAGCAGACAGCGTTTTTATTGCCCAAAACCTACAGATTTTTGTTATTGAAGTAAAACAAGATTCTTGTTAAAGTAAGACAGCCTGCGATTAATAGTTCCAAATGCGACTGTATGGCAACCAGTGGCCTAGTGCCTGCTTTTTAACTGCAAGATCAATAAGGCAGCCGAGATGACATCCAAGTATCCTCTTAGGGACTTGATATACTTGTAGAAGGGGCCTGGGCGCGCTGCGAAGATAAATGTATGTCGCTCGGCCGCGACTCCAAGTATAATTTCGTTCTTTTGGCGCCATACATTTTATCTTGACAAAACGCCCTGGCCGCGCGTCTGAGGCGCTTTCTATATCAAATCTCTGACGGTTACTGCCTCGCAAGGCAAGCATTATGTAAAGGGTAGGCTTCGTCGTTTATTAATAAATACGTAATGTGTACATGTAACTTAGTGCTATGTACAATATTAGATGTTGGTTCCAATTTGGCTGTAGCTTTGTTCGTTTTGTTTTGCAAATAGACATATTTGTATCTGCTATTAGTATTACAGTAGCTTAGGTTCTTTAGGTGTAATCTTATTTAACCCACCTAATTCGTAGCAGAGTTTCAGCATGTGGTGACGGTCACCCGTGATCTCGACGTGTTGAGGCTCCGTTGTGAAAGTGGCGCGTTTAATAAAATTCGCCTTGTCTATTGTGTGCAGATACTGAAACCATCAGAGAAGAAGGCCAAATTTCAACCAATGCGCTGAGATGCAAGTTTCAAGTTATTATTGTATTATGTGCAGATATTGAAACCGTCTGAGAAGAAGGCAAAATATCAATACAACGGTATCAACAGTGGGAGGCCAGCCACGCCTCAGCGGTCGCCGCCTAAAAAGAAATAACTGACGTTTGGGATCCAGTGTGCTGCACAGTGAAAGGAATGCTACAAATAATTAATTATATCATGTATTATAATTACTGTTTAGTGCTGTCATTCGACAAAGCCGAATATGTCACGTTGTTGAAATTATTTATCAATTTGCTTGTGCCTTCTTATTTTTAGTTTAATTTTTATTATTAATATGAGTGATATTAATTTATGAATTTAGTTCTACAGAGATTGTGTGCATAGGGAGCAGACATGAACTATTCGGTGATGCCTCATGACTTGCTTTTGTCGGTCCTTGATTGATCAACGCAGCCTTCAGATTAGAGAGTATCCTACTGAGTTATTATCATAACATGTTAATGTTTAGTAAATTGTTTTTGTTATTTTTGAAGAGTTTGTTTCGAGGTGGCAATATGTCTTAAATATGCGGGCATTGGAGACTAGAGCGTCGTACATTATATTATCTCTATCGATAAGTTGTAGCAGATCGAAAGCACATTTGCTTTGATTATTCTGTAACTAATGTGCCTATAAAATGTAAAGTAAGAAGTCTCATATAAGTGACGATAATTGGAATTTTAAATTTCCGTTTGACAAGGATTAGGCATTGAGTTGTAAAATATTAAGGGATATTTTGTCCTAATAACTTTTTTGTACCATTTTTTTTTTCCATTTAAATATAATTGCAGAGAGCAGTTGGCCTAAGACGTTGGAATAATCTTTGGTGCGTCATGCAATATTATATTATAGCCGTTTGCTTTTCTGTTAACAATGTATATTTAACACTCCCATTGCAGTCAGTTTATTTATTTTCCGGGAGTGAACAACCCAGTGAAATTGATGTTATTTCATTCAGTATTATTTGTTATGAAGTAAGGAATTCAAAATTTGTGTTCTCATTGGCATGATGATCTCCCTTGAGGCTTGGCAGTATATTATAAGTCTCTTGCTGATTTGTTTCCTTCATATACGATTGAATGGTGTAGCAGAGTAGTCCTCGCAACAATAGTGCAATTGCTATATTACAATTACATAAATATAAAATTTTATGCAGGTAATGCATTGTACAATTATATTTTTTAGCTATGTTAACATGTCAAATAATTTTCATGAATAAATATTACTATTTAAAAACTTAAGTATTTATTTTGTTTGATTCAAATACTTACTAAATGTTTGCATTTACTCAATTCATCCTGTTTCCTTCTATTTATGGTATTCGAGTAAAGCTATTTCTCTGCTTCAATTACATTATTGGTTGTTTAAAATCATTAGGTATACTACTTGTTGAATTTACTATTAGTAATAATATGTTGCTATTTTTATCATAACAATTTAATAGTAGTATGTATAAGTTACAGATTACAGAGGAGACAACTATGTCCATGTTTATTATTATAGAAATTTCTAATTTTAGTGTTTTAGCTGGTAAATAAATGCCACGAAATAAAGATTTTATGTAACAACTACACTTTTGGTGAACTTTAAATGACACTATCAATTTAAGTCCCTTTTCTTTTGATAAGAGTAAAACATTTCAGTGTGAAGCTTGGCTTGGTAGCCACACTTCACACCAAAATGTTTGGGTCTCCATACAACGCTACTCAAAAGAAGAGGGACTATTTTCTTTGACACACATTTCAGAGATTTGAGTTTCAAATATTATATTTCATTTGTATGTACTTTTTATCAGGTGTGTACAGTTTTCTGAAATATAAATTTATTTAAATAGTCATGTGCTATCTCTCACTTTCACTGTCCATTTCTGCTTCCATATCTTTATCCATCCAATCGACTCTTTCTATGTTTATAGTTTTCGGTTCACTATGGTTTTCCAGTCTCTCGTTGAGTTTTGCAATGAAGTCATCATTTTTCTTCTGGTATTTCTGTATGTCCAGTAATAGAGCCTTCAGGTAGCCCCTCTTGGCTGTTAAAGTTCTCTTGAGCTTGTCCGCTCTGACTTCATACTCCTTGGCTTTTATTTCTAGCTGTTTCTTTTGTTTCTGTAAGTTAGCTGTGTTGTGCGCTCTGAGTTGCGCCTTGACGTCTGCAAGTTGCGGCCGCCTGGAAAAAACAATACAGCAAATGAACATAACAATCCATCAAATGGCTTGAACATAACAATCCATCAAATGGCTTCAAAAGCCCTAAAAGCCCTTCCTGTTATACTTTCTGTTTAGTGATGTTGCAGTTTTAGTTTAGTTGGTAGATAAAGTACTAATAAAGTAAAAAAGGTATAGGCTAAGGCACCCCTTTTGTGCCACATGAGCTATCATCAGGCATCTGCATAATGAATTATGTCTTGACACTGAACCAAGCAAACATTTATCTTGGTTCAGTGTCATGAGGCTAAGGTTTCGTTAATGTTGCGATAAACTTACCACATTACTGGCTCAGTGTCGGAGAACTTTTCCTTCTGTTTCTCAAGAATCTCAATCTTCTCTGGCATGTGTTCGTACTCCCACATCGAGTTGAGCTCCTGCACTGTTTCGTCCAGGATGCCCTGCTTCAAGCAGTTGAACATCTGCACCCATTTCACCCGTCGCAACTTGGCGTGAGGCACCGTGTTTAGAAAGTCTTCCTCCCTAAAGTGAAGCAAAAACCAAGTTATAAGCGGGAAAACACAAATTATAGAGCTACAGGAAAGATTCTCTGGATATAATAAGAGCTAAGAAGGCTCAAGGAATCAGGTATTGGAGGGCTAAACGATACACACCTTACAAGATTAGCAATGTTTCCTAATTGCTTCAAAACTGTGAGATTGTCGAATGAAATCACCGAGCCATTCATTTCGACCTCACCTAATCCATCTTCAGTTTTCTCCATAGTGTGTTTTGTCGCAGAATTTTCCACAAATTAGCTAAACAAGGACTTTTTTCAAATTAACGACAAAACGAGCGACGGACGACAACAAAACAAAACAGACAGTCTTTTCTTTTTTTCCAAACAAAACGTCAAACTCACCACAGAACAACACACCAGAGTCAAAAAAAATTTTGCTCTGTGACCTTTTTTGTCTATGGCGTGACGGGTGGGACAATGTGTGTGGGTAAGCACCTTAAGCAGTGGTACCAACATTAAAAAAATACTTGTCGATGGACGTCAATAGATGGCGATAGTAGTCCAGTAAAGGCAAAGAAAATGGAAATCGGAAGTCGACTAGAAACGTAAAATTTTCCAGTGACTTTTATATCATCATTTATCTAAAGGCAAGGCTAAATATTTTTTTCTGACATCAAAAATATTTTATTACTTTTATACTTTTTTTCTATTTTGAGTTGTGATATTTAAATTAGTATTTCCAGAAGTCGGTTAGACCGTCGTCGTTCGGGTTCCCTATTCGCACGGGTATTGCTGGAGAGAGTGAGTAGTGGTATAGACTAACATACTATATTGCAAGGTTGGAAGTTTTGAGGCTGATTAGCAGACATCGCCATGTATGGGAAAAATTGTCTAGCAGTCGCTCCGGTTGGGTCCTTCCATACCCATACCTAATTAATTTTAGGTAGTACTAGGTACAGTCGGCCACAGTCTCAGATACCCCTTTTTGTTCGATTGGCGCCCTTATGCCGCGCGCGATAAGAGCTGCCATGACATCTGAGATTGTGGCCGACCGTACCTATGATCAGCGAACTCTTTATTTTTTTTCGTTCGCTGTCTATGACGAATTATTGGTAAAATACCGTATAGTACACTCACACCAAAACGTTTCGCTCTAGTCTCTAGGAAAGTGTTTGCATTGAGAATATTCCGCGATCGTTCGCAGACCGCAGTACATACCTACCTATTTATGGTATGTACTGTACAGTCGGCCACACGCTAGGATACCACTTTTTGTTCGATTGGCGTCCTTAGGCCGCGCCCGGTGAGAACTGCCATGGGGTATCTTTGACTGTGATCGACCGTACTTTTCTACTTATTATCGGGAATAAGTAGAATGCTGGGGGACCACATTAAATACAAACGCAACAACATCGGTTTTGATATTTTATTAGTTTTTTTTGTATCATTTTCAACATCTTACATAAAAAATATTTAAATAAAAACATCTTTTTCAAAACATTTAACGTTGTAGGTTTACTGATTTCAATGGCAGCGACTATGATTGCAGTCTTTGAGATCTTATGTGAAATTCATTGATAAGACAATAATTAGTAGGTACTTTTGAATATAATGGGGTCATTTATCCATAATTTAACATAGTCGACTTGTTAACTGATCGTATGTAGAGATAATAAATTATTAAAATAATTAATTGTGTATAAGTTATAATAGGCAATGTTTGTTCGATGTCAGCTCCATTAGAATGCAGCGGCTGAAAAGAAACAAAACAGTCAAAATCACAATTCATTAATATAATCCAACTACTGCCACCCTACCCACTACCCTGGACGCTATTGAGTCAAGATTGACGAAGTTTAAATCTAATGATGTTTCGATTTCACATACTGGGGTATGTATGTTACTTTCACACTTTGTAATGTTAATTAGACTATTTTGAGGTATCAAAAGACCAACCGTAAAACGGGGTGATTACAAAATGGAGTCTGAACAGACACAAGAGAAATTAAAATTACTGATGACCTAGCAAACAGTGGAAAACAGTAGGTACAAAATAGAGACTGGTTGCAGTTGTGTTTCTATTCGATTCTGTTTTCTATTCACCCCGTTTGATTCTAAATTCTTGAAATAGGTAGGTAGTGAATATTGCTTCATATTGAAAAATACCGTCAAGGTAGAGGCTTGTGCGAGTCCGGTCCACATAGATAGACTAAAAGCGTGAATAGCTTAGTTAATTTTAAGATGATGACTCTGATTTTACCCCTAAAGTAGGTATTGTAAAGGTCAAATTCGATATCCTGGACGTTTAATCGATATCTTTTTGACTGAATGTGTGAACGAACTCGAATTATTTGTATCGGTAATTATACCCCATTATCGGCACTTTAGGCAGTGCGCATCTAAGAACTTTTACAATATTTACATTATTATAGCCACATTTTCACAGTCAAAGTACACTATTACAAAGTGGGCCATCCAAGTCAGCTAAGGCTTCTGATTGGCCATTTTAGTGAAGTGACGTAGCGCTTTAATGAAAACAACCAATCGTGTGACGGAGCGCGTCGTCAAAGTAAGCTAAGACAAAGGCCCGGTTTCTGAGTTCACATTTTTGCTAAGCAAATGGGTAAGTATCGTCCTGTCTCTGCAGATTTCTCACAAAAGAGCGTGACAGAACGATACTTACCCATTTGCTTAGTGAATTTCTCAACTCAGAAACCGGGCCTATAACTTTACTGTGAAAACGCGGCTGTAAAATAAAACTACCATTAAATAGGTAAGTATCTACACTGAAGTACATTGCACACGTAAAAATAAATAAGGTGTTGCATGTTGTGAAGTTTTTAACCGACTTTCAAAACGAAATTCGAATGCTTTTATTAGGCTGATTTTACCTATAGTTATATTTAGTTCTTCATAATAATCGTATGTAGACTTTTTGAAGTCGGTTTAAAACTGAATGTACAATAATTTTACTAATGTCCGTGATAGGTAGGTAAATACTTATGGATGAAATGTTTAAGTGATTTTAAGCTAATTATGTACCTATTCTATTTAAATTAAAACCATTATCATGAAAATTATAGAGTCTGTGGTTAATCAGTCATCTAGAGAGTGGATTAAAATTATATTAAGTATGGTAGGAGCTAAACTATAAAACGATGTTAAAGGGATTACAAAAACATGGGCATTAAATTCTAAAGTGCCTAGAATGGATCTATCGGATTGCTTCATGAAAATCGTTTACACAAGAAACTTGTTCATCAAGATATTCACATAAAATAGAGACGAACAACACAACTAGGTACACGCCAGACAATCACCAATGAAATACTCATGAGTGGTGCTTCTTATGCTAGTATTGGGGTCTCAATAATACCTGAACAGTTTGTAATTAAAGACTACGCATAAACGGTAAAGTCCTGCTAAGTGCGTCCACGGAGAAAGCGTCTTCCAGCATTAAATCTGCCATAACCAAAAAGTATCACAATTAGAGAGCTGCTGGAAAATGATCGTGTTAAGTAAATATAATAAAATTTAACATTTTGTACAGCACATTAGAGGTCCCTGCGACCGTAAGCTTGGTAGCCGTGGTATGTACAGCGGACACTAACCTAATGGTCTGATCGGGTGCTTGTCCCATAGGAAGGTCCTTTTGATGGGCGACAGGTAGGAGTCGCGGATGTAAGAGGGGCTGCGGTCCCAGCGAGCCATGGGCCTCAGCTCGGGCCAGTCGTACCAGAAGGGGTCCCGGGTGATGGCCGAGATGGGTAGAGACGGGCTCGGGTTGAATATGTCGGCCCACGGTCTGCGGCGCAGCCCACCGGCGGTGTACAACGGCGCACCTACGCCCCAGAACCGATTAGCCGAGGACAACATATACATACAGCTTGTACTTCGTCAACAATCGCACACAGTAAGCGTTTAGATATAAGCGTTCAGTACCTACAGCCCGTTTGAGATGGTCTATGAACACATTGGGCGAACGAAAGTCGACCGTAGAGACAGTGGTTACAATACTTATTATTTCAGTGGTTGCTTCATGATAGCATGAAGAATGATACAATGGAGCTGCGAACGGAAGCGCCAAGAGTGATTTTATAATTACAGTTATTTTTCATGCGTTGCTCATGCGTTGAAGTTTAGGATGATCGTATGTAGAACACAATACACTCGTAGAGATAAAAAGTATGGCTTGGATACAATATGAATCAAACTACATAGAGAGAAAGGAGATAGACTGTGAACTAGATGTCCCAATATCTTATTCACGAAAGTCAAGTCAAATCTAGAAACGAGATAAGTTGGAAAGTCACACCGTGTTCAATAATTGTCGGACATGTAACGAATCTGGGGTGGTAGATAAGTAAAGGTGCTATACTGAACTTTCTTTTTCAGAGCCTTTCAGGTCATTCAAGTCCAAGAAGGGTTGACGAAGGTACTGAGCGTGCATGGACAGTTGTCCTTACCATCGGCGTCGTACGCGACCTCACAGTCCCGCGGCGGGCTGATGCGAGGCTTCACTGGCGTGGGAGACATCCCTCGGAGAGACCGGTCAAAGCCCGCCCAATTGTCGGCATCAGCGAAAAATGGGTCCTTTGTGAACACGTCGGATAGACGCCCGGGCGACGCTCCTTGGCACATCAACACCAAGCTCAAGTTGTGATTTGAAATTCGGGCACTTTTCGGGCAATGTTTTCTGGGACTCTAAATTTTTGTAATTTGTGCAGTGGGCGATTTTTGTACCTTAGAGTGTTGTGTTCTGAGGGGACGACGTGCAGTCTTGCTAGTGGACGTATATACAATGCAGTACATGCATTATTTATTGCGTAATTGGGCCGTTACCCATACGCCGATACACATGGACAAATCCAGAAATTTTTAAGTCGACTCTATAATTAGGTAACGAAAAATCTTCCAAAGTAACTTTTGTGGTCCTATTGCCTTCAAAAACCAAATTCTAACATGTAAGTACCAGCGTAAGGGCAATAAACCAATTATATAACCCTAAATTTATTACAGTATTTTCTTTTGTTGCTAATAAATGCATGTTGGTAGAGACTAGAGGCAGGTACTAGGCTACTAAATCAAAACACAGGTTGGTCTTTACAATTTTAATATAAAAATCTGTATGTTAGTCAATATATTGTAACGAATATTTTGTATGTAAGTACCATAAAGTATTTTGATAGAGTCAAGGATTTTATTGGTAGATTTGAAAGTAGCTGCGAAGCTACAGTAACCAAACCAATCACGTTTATAAATAATATACATGAATTAAACATCCAAGGGCTTCCAGCTATTTTCAAAGCCAAAGCATGGCCTTTCAGTGTAAAAATATAACGAACAATTGTAATTCTCTAACTTATAGACGATTTTTGAGTTATAAAAAATTGATTTCTTTGTTATAAAATGCTTATGATTAATTTTGCATTATTACACGAGTAGCTAAACCAAACAATTTATTTACATAAACAATTTTGAATTTAGAACAACATCAAGACTCCGCTGAAGCAATTCATTCACATTTTATATTCGATGAATTATAAAACTTAACAAAACTAATAATAACGTAACCAGATAAAATTTGTGATGGCTAAATTTTACTAATTAATCTTAAGACTTTGGATCAATCATCCGACACACGTTGGATTCGACTACAATCGAATCAAACAGGTGAATTATTGTTCCGATAAATAATACAACATCTGCATCCGCGTTATTGTCAGCTTCGGAATATTCCACTGTTCTTACTACGACAAAACATTCCGGAGGCGACTCCCAACGCGGACCAGTTTCATCACCAAAGCTCCTCGACTCCACACTTATTCGACGTAAACTCCCGACTTATAACCAGGACTTGACAAGACGCGAACGTTTCTTTGCGTCCGATGTATAAGTCAAACACATCACTCTTCTGAGACACGAAGAAGACCGTCGAATAACGACGAAGACGAGCAACAATGGCTGACTTAGAGCCTAGAGACTTATAATTTAGAAGTATTTACCTGTTCCCCAGTGGGGTTTGTTGTCGGGTTCATACTCGATGCCCTTGAGGCTGGAGGTCTTGGGCTCGAGGGTGGCGGGCGCGCTCAGGTCGGTGATGGGGTAGGCGCGGTCCTTAAGGTAGAGTCCGTAGCGAGAGGGGTACAGTCGGTCGATGGCGGACATGCGGTCTAGATGGTCCTGCCAGGCTTTGTGCGCGTCGAACACGTCAACGCCGCGGCGCGCGCGCCTCGGTACGTGGTAAACTGTGGAGCAGATCAGCGTTTAATGGTTGAGAACAATCGGATGAGTGTTTGAGAAAAACAAAAAAGAAACGCATCATAGGATCGATCTGCAATCTGCATCGATGTTTGGTATAGGTACGACAGAAAACATTAACGGGTACTTGGGTAGGCCAGATATCTACTATTTGCAAGGTGTAGTAGCATTTCTGCATTATCTAGCTGGCTTTAGTTACCATATTATATCGTAGCCGTTTCAACTAAAGATCAGATAGAGATTCGGAAAATATAGATTAACACCACGAAGAAGTTGGAATGTAAATTGTCATTGTGGTTAAGGGAAATCAAACAAAACCATCTTTGCCGTCACTACGTTTATAGTGACTCTACATTATCAAAAGTGTCCAAAATGTTGTATGAGTTCACCAGTTCTTAATGGCAATAAATCTATGGGAGTAAAAACACGGTCAATTCACACGTAGAGTTGGTTAATAAACGATTTGATTAGTAAGCGTTTTGCTAAGCGAGGTTGGGATATGTACAGGGTAAGTATAAGATATTTTGTAGAACTCACCTCTGACAATCCAAAGTGCCGCAAATTAACATGGCAAATAAGACATTAATTTCAAATGGAGTAACTATTTTTGAAATCATCCGAATTACATCAACATCTAATTTGCCATACAACAAGCAAGTTATGCTCATAAACTAAGGGGGATTAATAACAACGGGTGTTTCCTGACAAATGCTCGAAGATCACATTGCTAAAAAAATTACTTTTCAAGTGAGATCGAAGTAACATTCATGGACAAATATATACAGTGTGATTTAATGTTTATGTAGAGGTGGTTTCTAGCAAATTACATAAGTCGAATATGTATGTGGTGTATTTACTAAGACATGCGATTATGTATTAGCATTTAATGAGTGCTGCAAGCATTAAGTATACCTACTTATTTATATTCACTGAAAACTGTAAGACACAGTGCTACAATATTAGTAGTACACATTATTTTTGTACATGTTGAAGAGTTTGTTATTCCATCGACCTGCCTATCTTAATTGATTCCGATAAAGAAATTGGTCTATCCTCCAATTGAATTACGTTTTTTTTGTGTGTGTGTGTATTTATTCCTCCATGTAATGTTAAAACGAGTAATCAAATCATTTTGTATGGATAAGTTTTTGAAATCTCCCAACGCTTGTCAGAGTCCACGCCATCAGTCGGTTTATTTTTCAATTATTTTTTATTCAAATACTTTATAACAAAGATGTAATAGTACCGCTGTGATATAAACTCTGCGGACAGCCTCTGATGTTACTTAATCACCTTGACTTGGTAAACAATTCCTAACATGATGTTTATACATATAAAAAGCTCGTATTATTATTATTATTAAAATATTGATGTTATTATTTCAGTCTGACCCGAGATGTTTTATGCTGAAACAATTGAAAGTTATTGTACATTAGAAGCCTTAAGCCTGGGGTAAGAACGTTGTTTTACTTAACTATGAAAGCAATTTGTACAAAATGTGTACCTAACTTTATATACAACTTGAGTGATAGCTTGTGCAACTGAAGCTAGAAATGCATGTAAATGGTGTGTATGCAGGCGTGTATGTGTATTAGTGACGATTGTCATTGATATAGGTTTTACAACTTATTTCACACCCCACCCAATGTTAATTTCTTGGCAATTTATATAAACGTGATTGTAGTGTGTCTGTTAGATCAGTTAGCTGCCACAATGTGACACGCTAAAACTGTGTTCAACATCGAAAAAGCTTTGCGTAGACTAAATGCACCCTATTAACATAAAGTAAGTCTAAGGAATATAGATAATCCATGAAGGATATTAAGCTCCTTAATTTTCAGATGTTTTCCTTTACGATTGAGCGTCACAGAGATTGTCAACGGGACGTACCCTGTATAGGTTTTGATGAGTGAATTGACGAGTATCAGTGACATTATTGGCCACATTTCTTGAATTGCTTTAGAGCCTACGTTTTACACTTTCAAGACATCAACTTGATACATCTACTCATTTCTCTGTATTATAGAGTCTTGACACAAAGGGAGAACAAAATGATCGTTATGCCGTAAACCATTATGCCGGTTCTGTTCTACATTAATGAGATCTTGCAGTGCGTCAGGGATGTTCACGGAAGCTCGAGTGGATTGCTTCTACACTACTATGCGGTAGAGATGGGCGTCCCTGGTGCGCTGGGTGCGAGCCAGCTCCAACAGCATCCTAAATATGATCGCGGAGAGGCTAGACTGTCCATACATCAGCAAATGTTGTTCAATATCCAACGGCATCAAGTAGCAGCTACTGTGATGTTATTTTTTAAATAATGTACAGTTACTAACATAAGGCCAAGCCCCCAACACAAATATGGATGTATGTCTGAAATAAATAAATTCAATTCAATGCAAATAAAGCAGCATACTCACTTGGCCTGTACCGGTCGAGGGAGCGCGGGTAGTTGTGTGAGTAGATGGCCCTGGGGGAGTATCCGTAGGTCTCGCGGTGGACTGGCAGGTAGCGGTAGCCGGGCACGTTGATGCGGTCGGCAGCCACCGCCGGGTCGTCGTAGATCGACTTGGTGTAGGGCCATGAGCTGGAGAGCTCGGGGAAGACGCTGCGGCGCGTCGGCCTGTACCTCTCTTCGGCCCTGATGTCTTCCGATCCTGGGGGTGATGGTTGGTGTTGGTGGGGCGGTTTGGAAACATTTGAAGGGTACAGGAAAAGAAGGGGCTCATCGACATATTTTTGTCCAAATAGATTTTGAACGGGCCCTTAGTATGGCGTTCAAAACAAACAAAAAGGGGACGGTTTCCTGTTAAAAATTTATCAAATACTAAAAGGAGCCTATTGCGACCTTCAAACAGCTTATTCTCGAAATAACATAAATATCGATTAGCCTCTTCTTTTCCCTTCATTTGCGAATTTAGAAAGTTTTTTGCTAGGTGCTAGGCAGCCATTGCATTTTATAACGCGTTGACCACTTCATCAAACAATTTTCATTGATACAGAGTGTTTAAATGAAATTGTTCGTAATACTTCTTCGAATTATTAGTAAATCTTCGAGAAAATGTTAATTGCATTTTCTAACACATTGATTTTGCTATTATCATTGTGATTCTAGAATCAATTCGTTTGTTGATCCAAGAAAATATTACTCCACGCATCTCTACGCTTCGCTATCTCTACGCCGTAGCAATGATATCATTATTACAGTTTGTGTCTGGCTACGACCTACGATCTACGACTAGCTGGGTTTCGTAATTGTTTTCGTGGCTGAGCACGATCTGATGTTAGAAACATTATATTCCTTTAATAACTTTGTTTGTACCTACGAGAGAGAGTAAAGCGCAAGTGTGAGTGAGAGTATTTCTTGGCTGACGCTTGGACATATTCACCTGTTTGTTTAGTAGCCAAGAATCTAAGTATAAATACCAAGTTTTTGAATGAGCAATGCGAATGGTCATAGTAGTATTTTGGTTTGCTCTCGTGTCCTGTTAGTATTCGTCATCTTACCTTTTAGAGATCGCACGAAGGATTGCCAAAATCTGGCTTTTTTCGATGCCGTCTCGTTTCTGCCGATCATTTCTAAATGATTTTTAAACATTTTGGCAGATTTTTATGTCGTGCTCGTGTCTGTGAAAGAAACCATACAAACATAATGAGTTTTGGTACACATTACTCATAACTCATACTATTAATATGTGTCTGTGCCAAGAGTGTCTCATCGCGGGCGTACTTGAAAAGCCATACACTTATCCAGACATTAACCTTGGTGCACGCGTAAGTTTGTAGCTGAAAATACTGTCCAGGTGACATAGGTAATTGAGTACAATAGTGTACTGACGGCACTCGTAAATAGAGCAGTGACGCGTGCGCAGCCGTAGCAGCAGCCTACAAATAGCAGCGCGGGCCGGCGGCGTGTCGTGTCGGATGGCTGAGCGTTGGCCACCCGCCAGCCAGCCAGCAAGCCAGCGCACGCCGAGAAACACGAAAACCGGCCATTTTTACGAATGTCTGCCCGACGTTTCGGCTATTTTTGTTTTTCACACGACCTTGGCGCGAGTTTCGCCGCGAACGGGCCGTCACCCGTGGCCTGGTGGAGCTGCCGAGTGATCGAGAGGAACCAACGGCTGTTTGTGACTCGTCTCCGACCTATTTCGGCTCAGGGGCAAGTCACTTTCATTGTAACTAATTTGAGTAAATGCTGATTCGAAACGCTGAAATCGTACGAGAGGCTCCCATAGATTGTTTGGAAGAACTCACGTTTAGCAATAAGGTCGCCAATCGTAGATACTGTATGGATTTGGGAAATAATGTTCTTAGTGTTTTATAATCAATCTATTTAGTAGGTAGGTAATCTATTTAGTGGAACAGGAACATTATCCGATCGTAGAATAGAAAGCTTTCTCAAGAAAAGCTCTACATTTGCTTGCTATAGCCTGCACACATACGAAGCCTTCAGCCCAAAGCTATCATTAAATCTAGTTTCAAGATTCCTACACAGTCAGCATTTATTCTCTTGCTAAACTGCAGCTAAACATTTTGGTTAAACCATCGTTATTAGAACTATGCAAGTGGATTCTCAACAATCGTATAAACCCTCACTAGTACCTACCAGCTAACAACCGAAACGTCCAAACAAAACTATAAGTAAAGCTTGTTTATAAAGCCAACAAATTCAAAGTCAACAAATTCCACAGAAACCGAGACTGTCGTTATAAATTTACGCGCGTGCGAAATCGAAATGGGGTAATTAAATTGGCGAAATGAGCTTACTTTGAGCACCCACACGTTGTTTTTCTTTACCAAATGAATGACGCAATTGACTCAGTTCATGGCTTCTTTGGCGTATGCGTCATTGATTACCTATATTTAGAAAGCAGACACACCATTCATCAAACGTTTAAGTCGAGAATACGGTTCGAGACGATTACGGGATGCCACTTCCAATCGCTGGAATGGATTCCGATGTGATGTGTTTCAAACAGCTGATTTATTTAGAATCAAATGCCTGGCAATGGCCTGACTTGCGTAGAGTGACATCAATCGGCATAATAATATCTTTCAAATGTTTTTTTTTTTCAAACTACTTTCGAATGTTTTTTTTCAATGATGAGAGGAAAACCAAAATTATTTTTTAACGACTTGAAACTTTACTAAACGGGTTGTAGATTTATCTTGAATGATGTTTTCATAAAACCATGATTAAATTGTTTACAAGATAAATCAGGCATAAGCTATTCATTGTTTACCTTTGGCAATACGTTTCATGTCCGCATTATGATTTTGCCTGTCGCGGTCAAGTCTGAAGGTCAATGTCAATCTTGCCATCTTCAGCCTTGAGATTTCCAATCCGCATCTCTTTTGTTGACCTTTTAGCTTAAAATTTAACATTTATGGGTTTTAAAAGTTTTATTATTCTTTACATCATTTTTAAAGTGCAGCGGCCAGTTAGATTTCAATTAATGTTTTCATTTGTCTTATTTTAAAAAAATAGGTACTTAGCCTATTTTTCTTCATAATTTTCAACCTATTTGCGCTCGTGGTTTATTCTATTTTAAAAAAAAAGATTTTTTTTTCAGCACACTCGGAGTACGCTCGAAAAGAAGAGCATGATTGTGAAACGGCTTCGAAAATACTCGGTGTGCTGCGTCCATTTGGCGGGATTGCAAATTTGGCGCGCGTTGAGTGTGGCTGAAAATAGGAACTCGGATCGGATTCACGGCATTCCTCCGAGAGCGCGTTTCTCAGGGTAATCGATGACAGGTGTCGACTTTAGCTTACGCCGATTGATTGCTGAAATACGACGATATGACAGATGTTTGTCGTCAGCTACGAGGAGGAATTATTGACACGAAGGTTATTAGAAGAGGTGATGATTTGTGTTGGCTCTACATATTTGTATTGATATTTGAATAGAATTTTAGAAGCTGTTGACATAATTTACTCACACACAGTTACGTTACTAATTGATTGACTCAAAAATAATTTAAAATGACTCTACAAGTTTGCACTTTAAATTGTAGAATTCTGGATTGAAGTTCTAGAGAACGTCGAAAGAACTTTGAAGTTTATTCCCTTGTTTTCCCAGAAGGTCAATTGTTAAAACATTTCAGTAAAAACTTACGTGCTGCTGACAATGTTACCGGGTTACGTTGTACGCTGATCGCTTTACGATGACAATACACCCGCGAGTGAGACCTCTGTGAAATCGAGAGTCGCGACAGAGACGGCGATACTATTGCGCAAGCCTAGAGCGAGACGGCGCGATGGGGACGCACTGGGCAATCATGGCCTATCGAACACGCAGCATACACTTTTGGCACAGCCCTGCAGACTTTCGGAGCACTGCTTACCGGTTAATATTCGTAAAGTAATTGGTGTAAGTAGTTGTTTCGTTGACGAGCCGACGTCGAGTGTCGGACCAGGGCAGGCGCGCACTGCCCGCGCCACCGCGCCGGCCGCCCGCCCTACCGCCGCCGCCCCCGCCCGCGCCGCGCCCCGCCCGCCCAAACCGATAAACAATTTTATTTTCTACACGTTTCAATACTTCGCCCACGTATCTGCTGTTAGCGGATGCTGCTACGTATTACGTTGGCACTCTCATTTGACTTTATCTTATTTATTGGTAACATTAAGATTTCTTAGTAATCGTTACAGGATATTTGTTAGCGTCCAACGCGATTACAGCTCGTTTGCGTGGCTTTATTCCTATATAAAAACTTATAAATAATGCTTACACTAATTTTAATGTCCTGCGTTGTACACATGTTTCTATTAAAACTCGGGTTTTTGAGCAACGTCATAGATGTTATGTTTACGAGGATGTAACTTGCGTCATTATCAGTTACAGAATAGGAATAAATGTGACGGTATTCATGTTATGTGAAGATGATACAAAAATACCTACAATACAAAATTGATAGGCATCAACATTGTGCTCGGAAAGTTTATTTTATTTTCGAACAAAAGAGAAGCGTTCACTATTAGTTATCGTGAACTTATAGGTATTATTATTTAGTCATTCGTTCAAGGTATAGGGTAAAGTTATAAATTTCTAAGTAAGTTACTTAGAACAAATCGCATAGTATCACAAGCTGTTACCTAGATATTGATACCCTTGCATTTTGCAACATTAATTTAGCCAACGTGAATTGTCCCTACTAAATAAATCTAGAGGTAACATGCCACCATCGTGAAGGTGAAACTGATTTCAACGTCCCACACATTTCGCCCGCTCTAAATACGTGCTTTGAGACCCAAAATAAACCGGCAATCTCACCTGAAATCACCAAGTTCAGCGCTGATACTTTTGCATACCTCAGTGACTCACAACGTTGACCTTTGCTAAATGACCTTTGAGAAAGTTGATGTAGGTATAACTCATGTATTTTTTTCAGTGTTCTTGAATCTTGTTTTGCCTGCTAGGATTTTAATAAATCTTTCAAAACGACGTTCGAATATAAAAACCGGATGTTTGTATGTTGTTATGTACTTTTTGGCGCTACAAAAAAGATCTCTTTTGATAAATGCTCTAATAATGTGCTGCTATTTTTATAAATGAAACCGACAAGCCAAGGTTGGAACCATCGATCTTCGCGACCTCCAAAATAATTCATAGGAAACAAACTCTATTATTTTTCACCAGAAATTAAGTGAAAATTATCCGGCAATTAATATTTGCTGTAAGTTTGTAGGTATGCAGGTACCTACCAAAGATTATTGAAGATTGATGGTAAATTGGTAATAAAATGCTAATTAATCAATTACGTGTTAAGGAAAGTAATGAGACGTATAATGTGATTACAAACACAAAGGACTGAGTAATCAAATATTCATGATGAAATTAAAAAGTCGATTTGGTAATTTATCAAGTAAGTTAGCAATAATTTTATTTAAACCAGGCAATATGTTGAAGTTGGTGCTGTTGGCTACTGCAATATTAATTTGTAAGTTTTTTTATAACGTTACAATATATATATTTAATACCATGAGTAATCAAAACGACAGATTTTTTTAAACTGTTATTTGCACGCGAGACAGGCATTGCAAAGTATAGAGTCAGAGGGTCTACCAGGAGTGCGTTTGGACAGACGTCCGGCAGACGTCCGGCAGACGACCACGCGACGTGAAAACAAATGAAAGTGTGCTGCCAACTTGACCATATACTTGCCAGAATTGACATAAGTCATGCGATACTCACTTTCACTCAAGAGAAAACCTGGAAAATCTTTTGGAAATGAAACCAAACTAAATTATGTATTTACAGCCGTAGTACTTCTCGGCAGATGGTTACTCAGGTTCAAGTTTACGCAGATAATAATTATCCAACCTCAAACAAATCCATAGAGTCGATCATACAATGCGGCTTTAGTGCAGTGCTGTGGGCATGAATTTATGGCACAAATCCAGCTAAATATAGAGGGAGAAGACAAGGAAACCTAACCCTGCCAAGAAGCGGGGCTAAAAACACAAGCATAATCTACTCTGGCTCTTACAAATAATGTCAAGCAAGTCATTAAGCTACAAAGATATTTTATGGCTTGTAGCTTAAATTACCAAATGAATAAAGCTATCCAAAAGCACCCGCATGAGCCACACAACCCTCCGATGACTTGATAGTGCCGTGATGTGATACAGCAGTGACAGAACTCAATGGAGACTCCAATGAGGAAACAAACGACTGGATGCCGCTGCGACCTGCAACTAAGTACTGCATCCTGAAATTGTTCCGTCAAGGTCAATGCACGTGCTCGCTGGCCAGGCTCTGTGCATGATAGTTTTTCTCATTGTACACGCAATGGGAGAATGGATGGAGGCCATTTCCAGACGCGATTATTTTGGGCGACAGTGGAAACGGCCTTCGACAGTGGCTGATTATTCCAATCTTATAAACCACGTTGGATAACCTGGAGAAAAACATGATTCCAGTATTTTTGATTTCTAAAACGTATGCAGGGACTTGCGTTCGTGACTTTGTAGGTACCTATTGTAAGTATAATAAATTAAAGGAATCTGTACTTAAAATATGCTTTTATTTCTTCATAGATACCTAATAAGGTCTTATGTTGAGAAGTTAGAACCACAACAAAACAACAACAACAACAACGCACTTACAAACTTTTCCTTTCTACAATATTAGTGTAGAAGTGTAGATTAGTGTAACGGATCCACTAAACTAATTGAGAAAGTGCTGCTGCACTAAAAAAAAATTAGGTGATTTGTTTCACAAAACGAACTTTATTCTAATAATATAATAGAGCTAATAATAATAATAAGCTAATCACTATTTCACTTTCTACTGATTTTTCTAAAACTAAACGTCTCTGTTTTCGTTGACTTCACTTTCCACTGTTGGTAAATTGAACAATTTTACTGATTCTGCTGATGGAGGCCATCCAAGCGGTCTGTTCGGGTCTCGCCCCCTGCTACTCTAAGAGCAATATTTCCAGGTTTATTTTTCGCAGTTCTCTTTTTATGTAGGGCTTGTCATCATCATTATAAACGTATTTAAGAGTTATCCTCTTGTCGGTGCATCATTCTCCATGAACTTCAGTTACAGGCCAGTTCCTTCGCAGCCTGGTACGTCTAGACCACAGCCTTCTCTTAAATTTGATCAAAATACCTTCGCCGTGGCCTTCTTCTACCTCTCTTACCTTCTACCCTTCTTTCTATCACGTGTTAGCAATGATGATATATAGTTCTTGTCAGGCCAACAAAGTGTTCTTGTTTCCCAACCGTTTTTAGGGTTCCGGACCTAAAAAGTAAATACGTAACCATTATAGGATCACTTTGTGGTCGGTCTGTCTGTCGGTAAAGACCTTTCTCTCAAGAACGCGTGGAGGGTATCAGGTTAAAATTGATATCAAAATACTCAAAATACTAAACAACAGAACAACAATAACTCAGCCGATTATGTGTTCTGGTCTACGACAAGTTTTTTGGGCACTACCACTGCTTCGTAGACCAGAACACATAATCGGCTGAATTATTGTTGTTCTGTTGTTTACAATAATGAAAAGAATACGGTTTTATTCTCGCGAACGAAAAATCGCTGAACAAAAATAGCTCAGTTTAGCTACAAAATGTAAAAAACTGTGAATTTTTTTAATTTCCCGTAACACTACTATCTTCCAGCCTTAAATACATACGTTGTGTTAATTATTTGTACAACCAGCATCGTAATCCACAGCAAATTTTATAGGTAAGTATACCAAATTAATATTTTTTTAAGGTTGGTGGTTTTAAAGGTTTTAAAGGTTGGTGGCGGTGAGAGAGAGAGAGAGAGAGAGAGAGAGAACACTTGGTGGTAGAGGTGGTGGTAGTGGAGGAAGGTTTTATTGTGGTATTGTTATTACCTTCGACTCCGGGGCTGGCAACCCTAGGTTTGGTGAGCCTACACTACACCAATAATATTAAATATAATTTTGTCTTCTTCATAAAATATGCAGGATGTGCCCCCACCGGAGACCGTCCGTCTTCTATTCTCTTTTTTTCTGAAACAGTAGGTAAGTAGTAATTCGTTATGCAAGGCTGTAAAACTATTATTAGGTGCGAGTGATTGTATAGAAAACCGAGCAAGCGAAGGATGAATCAAAGCAAGGGACAGGCATGAAACGAAAATAATTATAGCACCATCTCCAGACTACTATTTTTATTATAGTGGCCCTTTTATCGACAGCTTAGGTCACGAAACACTCACTCACTCGTGTGTACCTAATAAGAGTACCTTTAAACAAGTACCTTTGAACAGGATTTACGGTCGGCCACAGTCTAAGATACCCTTACCGCGCGCGGCTTAAGGGCGCCAATAAACAAAAAGGAGTAGGTATCCGAGCGTGTGGCTGACTGTACCTATGATTCCACCTGTAGGTAGGTACTTAGTTTCTCACTAGGAAGTAAGTAGGTACTTACCGTCGTTCTTTTTTTTCAGTTTTTCTGTATCTCGCAAAGACTTCCAGTCTTTGTGGAGTAGGCCTAAGGTCGGCCACGTTTTTCCATGCTATAACTTTAGGTCGCGGGATAAAGTATAGGAAAATCTTCCAAATAATATTTATTATGTCGTTTTTCTTCTCTTAGGAGAGTCAAAATTTCCATTTTCCTATCATTGACATTGACATAAAGTACAGATCAATAATTTTTCGTTACGCAATAAAAAGTTCTGAAAAAAAGGTTTCTTAAGAACCGAAACCTATTTATGAGGATTTGTAGTTTTATGAACCGTGGCTGGGTCGGTCAAAAGTGATCAGACAATCGGATCGGATGGACGGCAATACGATTTTTTCGTCCGACTTTTTCTGACCTCAGTCGTTCTCGAGCTATCATCCCGATGGTTGCATACGGAGCGGAAGGATGAAACTGTTATTTATTGCATAAGCGGCGGTAGCATAGGTAGCAATGGACTGGACTTTAAACTGAGATACCTATGACGGACTATTTTCAAACTTACCTACGTAAATTTGTGAATTTGTAGTATCAATACTACAGGGTGCACTCTAAGTCAATAGCGGAACTTTAAGTAGGTTGTCTTCTGATCAATAAAAACAACTTGTACTAGGTGGCGAAAAAAATGGAGCTAAAAAATATCAGCTGTTCCATACAAAAGGTCGACTCAGTACTGCGCCAAATGCATGAAACAGCAGATATTTTTTTCACTTCATTTTTTTTCGCCACCTAGTACAAGTTGTTTGTATTGATCAGTAGACAGCCTACTTAAAGTTCCGCTATCGACTTAGAGTGCACCCTGTAGGTACTCGCTTACCATCGTGACCAAACCCGCGGATTCGTTGGCTCTGACTAAGATGTCAGGCAGGATGGTATAAGTAGGTGCTTGGCAAGCCTACTACATCGTAACAATGTCCCAGGCACTGCATAGTCCGAGTGGTCACTACATGCATCTAGTGTGAGTGAAGGTGCTACTTGACGCTATATAAATCATATCATTACTTTAAATTCAAAGGCATAAGTATTATTTGAATATTCCGTGCATGTGTCCGTTCAGTGTCACGAACGATATACAACGAGTTACAAAACATCCTAACTATTTTTACAGGGTGTAACCTACTGGTCAACAGGATGTGAATTCTATAAAAAAAGTTGAAAAAATCGACCTTTATTTTATAACCTCAAAATTTAAAATTTAGCATATAACCCGTGTCATTAAAGAAAACATTTAGGACGGAGTTAAAAACCTAGCGTTGTCTCGCTTTGACTGTATTAATTAGAGCGAGAGGGCGAGTGTTTTGAAGTCCATCCTAAATGTTTTCATTAATGACACGGGTTATACTTTTTTGTTTTTGGTATTGGTAATTTTGGTTGTGATCCCTATCACCGGGTGCTATTGCCCTGTAAAAAGAGTTAGGATCTTTGGTAACACCTTGTAGAGACAAAATGGCAAATCGGACGAAAAAAATCGGACGTGTATTGTGTCTCTATGCAGAAGTATGCAGACCGCGCCTTCAGACAATCGGATCGGCCATAAAATCGTACGCTGTTTCCGAGTCGGACGTACGATCAGACTATCGGATCGGACGTGTATTGCCTGTCCATAGAAATGTAGTTTGATCAGACAATCGGATGGAAAAATCGGACGTGCATTGCCGTCCTTATGCTAAGCTTGCAGACTGATATAGAGTTTTTGTTAAAAAGTATTACAACATAACATACCTCCTTGGTATCAGGACAAGCGTGAGTGTTTGGCTCGCGTACCATGCCGGACCTATGTGTAGCGGCATCATAATATGTCGTAGGTACGCTGCTCACCGGAAGTTGCAAAATCATTGACCAATTTTCCAAGTAACCATTGGACAGGCTGAGGGGTGATGGCGTGTTACTTTGTTGATTTCTCCGGAATTGAAGAACACAAGTCAATGGACTGAAGTATTGATTGAACGAGCGAGCGAAGCGAGCGAAGTTCTCCGAGTCTACTTGAACAATCCGGCGTTTGTATGTTTGTATGTATGTATGTATGTTTGTATGTATATATGTATGAATGTTCGTTCGACGATAACTTGAGTAAATTTAGTCGGATCGTTATGAAATTTAGTAGGCGGGTAAATGAAATTAAAAGAATTTTTAAGTTTGAACATGAGCCAAATCGGTCGAGGGGTTGCCGAGATATGGGGTTGTATAGTTTATACAAGGTGTTACAAAAGTACCTAACTCTTTTTGCAGGGTAATAGCACCCGGTGATAGGGATCACAACCAATATTTTTTTTTTGCTTTATGACTTTCCGTTGATTTTTAATTAATAAAATGTGACCGGTGTGGCGGGAGAAAAGTATTTTTTAAATATTGTTTTCATCGATTTTCACAATATTTTAATAACTCAAAGCTATGTAAATGCACCTACACACACAAACATATTTTAAAATTTGAGCTAATACCAAAAATAAAAAAGTTATGATTTTTTTTAAATTTTGAGGTTGTAAAATAAAAATGGTTTTTTTCAACTTTTTTTACAGATTTGACATCCTGTTGTCGGTTACACCCTGTAAAAAGAGTAAGGATGTTTTGTAACACGTTGTATATCGATTGAAATTAGATTATGTTTACGTGTCATTTAAAATGTATAGAAAACGCGATGGTAATAAGTTCCAATTTAAGTTTAAACGTGCTAAAAATATAAAAGTGCTTCTATGTGCGATATACAATGGTAATGTTATAGAGCTCATTTTAATCAATACCGACCACCAAGATTCATAAATTCAGGAGCTGTCAGATTTACTATAAGTACTCGCAAATAGCTTGTCCAATTGTTCACTGCAAGTCTGTGACTTAAATCCAAAAGCGCTATTCAAAGTAAAATAATACCTATTAGCTTACATTAAGGTTACTAAATCAAACTAGTTAATCTAGGAAACACGTCACTGAAAGTGACAAGTTGGATAAATAACCTTACTACTAAAGAATTAGAATGCATTCTACATCAATAAGTGAGGCAGTTTAACCAACATTACAATACCATATTTTGACCAGACGTCCGGCAGACCCAGGACCGACAATATTAGCACTCGTGGTACCTATGCAGCACAAATGAAGACGTGATATTTTATTTGATGGCAATAAAACAAAATTACTTTACTTTACTGATTAAAATCTTCTACACTACACCACTTTGTACAATTTATTTCTTTCTCAAGGTACCTGCGATGCCAAACATAAAAAACGCACCGAAGCTCCTTACACGGATCATCCGTAAGAAACGTACTATCTTATCCTTTGACAGTAATAATTATCAAATGTTATTGCAGAATTTACCAGCTTGAGTATAAAATTTGTTATTAGGTAAGTTAAAAAAATAATGACATTTACAGATGTCCAATCTCGAAGAGAAAAATTAAATTAAATTCAATGGTAGGTAGGTAATCGTATGAGGTAGTGGCCACCCCTGGTATCAGAGTTTTTAAGCCACCCAAAGGGTCTCTGACATGGCTTAACGATTGTAATTAATCAACAACAACCGGGACCAACGGTTTAACGTGCCTTCCGAAGCAATGAAAATTCAATGAAAATGGAAAAATATGATTTCGTTTCTTTTCAGAATAGACCCGATATTCGCCAATCCGAACTTCGTTAAAGATCGATACAAATGTAAGCATTTTATGTATCTTCTATTTTATTTATACAAGCCTATATCCTGTAAAGGGGTAGGCAGAGACGATATTAGTTTTTTCCCTCGAATAGATATTTTGCTAAATAAATTGCTTGCCATGATCTACTCCTTTGTATTTTGAATAGACCTAATATAAAATTTCACAGTGCATCAGCCGAGGCCGACAGTCCCTCAGTATTGGTACTACACATTTGGCAAGAACTACAGCTACCCTACACCGCCACCCAACCCCGACTTCTTCGATCCAAACTATGAGGACAAGTGCAGCCCCGTCAACTGCATACAATACTACAACCCTGTATGTGGGTTGAACAGGCATAGCATGAAGTTTCGCTTCTTCAATAGCATGTGCCATTTGGTCCTGAACAATCTGTGCGTCGATGTCTACGGCAATTTGAGTAAGTATTTGTTATAAAGTGCTACAAGCCAAGGGGATGTTATTTGACCCGTGGGTCATTGTGAAGCTACTTTTTAAATTTAATATTCCCCAAAAGAAGGAGAAAATACTAAATTATATTTCATCAATATATTAGGTACGTTAGGAACCACGCTACTCCTATAATTCAAAAGATAAACTGAAAAAAAAAACAGTTGGTGGAACTACACAAAATTTGTCTCGCTCCGCCATACACAATGGTGACCTTGCAAAACCTCTTGAAAGCAACGTCACCATTATACCATAATCGCGCTACGATGACCGTGTCAGAGGTTGCTTCCAGCAGTTTCTACCAATAATGCGCTGTGAAGGATATTCACTTTATAGAACCCCCATTTTCAATCATCAGAGTACGATCCGATCAAGTTCGGCAACTGCCTAAAGTACACGTACTTGCGTGGCGAGGGCTGTCCGAGCGAGTGTCCAGAGCATTTGGAGCCAGTGTGCGGACGTAGCAACGTCGACGGTCACTACGTGGCCTTCAGGAATGGCTGCTTCCTTGCCAGGAGAAACTGTGACCCGGGTCGACTGGCTGATGGTGAGTGTTCTGCTCTCGTGTCGAAAGCGCCAAACTTTGCGCTCCCATAAACGCGGCAATGTGATCGTGCTGGGGATCGCCCTGCCAGCTGCACTGTGCAGCATCAGGGTAGGTGTGAAGATGCAACGATGTCTGTGCGGTTCCACATCGGCACGGAATGTTAGCATTTTCCGGCAGTATTCCCCACTTTCTCATGATATCCCCCGTGCGGGCAATACCAACACGTAGGCGGTTCAGGGATTTCCACACGCTCCAATCCTCTCGTCCTCCTCAGCCAAGTCGATGAAGGTATTAAGTGGATACAGGCTGATTATGAAATCCGTGTCCTTTATTTTACAGAATACACAGAAACATCGTCGAGAGAGTGCTCTGATATATTGGAAAATACATTGCAGTAACACATCAAATAATGATTACCTACTTATTGTTGGCCGAGTTCAACTTTACTAATAAAGATAGAACGTGATTTTTTGTTTTAATTTCTCATTATTAGGTATGTGCGGCCTGAGTTTAGAGCATGGATACCGGTTTTCGGTAATACCGAAAAACCGGGATCCCGGACTAAATATCTACATTTGAAAAAACGGTATTGTATTATCTTAATACCGGAATGTCGGTATTACAGATAAAACTCTGAAACAAGTGTGGAATATCAAAATTTCGCGCGCATGCGATGCGTGCGAGTGCGCCGTGCGGAATAGTGATGTGAACCGGTTTTAGAAACCTACAAAAAAAAACGTTTTTTGCAAAAACCTAAAGTATAAACGCCGGTTTTTGATTATTAATTAAAACCGATTACTTTCTTATTTTGGACTGCAGTCCAGGGGCCTTAGCCTGTAACACAATGGTGCCTAAATAGGCTCCCAGTTGACGGCTTCAATGGGGAATTTTCTGACAGCTTTAAAAAATAAAAAATTGTTATAAAAGCTGTGACAGATGGCGTTGATCCGACATCACAAAGTAAATTCGTGCTTACCAAGGCGAAAATACTTTTTCACTTCATTGCTCTGTGACTTCATCTTTCACCTCATTCCATTTTGGTACATGAAAAAGTGCACGACTTTGTTATTGTTCTTGTATGAGTGAATGGTAGAACCGGAAACACTACATTTTGCTCCATCACCAATACCTAAATATTGTGTTTGGACGTATCTACGAAGCCCAACGAGCGCGAACTGGCTTATGAAAAACATATCTCGTCAGCGACATCCAGTTACAAATTTGGAACTTCAACTCATTATCTGTCAGAAAATTGCCCATTACGATTTATTAATGCGGATTGCGGACGGTCCTTTTAATGTTTTTGTAGTACAGCAAATAATATTCTAATTCTGCAACTTTTTCTCCGCGTGCGCGGCCAGTTTGTGAGTGAGTGAGTGTATTTGTTTTCACGCTAGAACTGCAGGACGAATATGCCTGAAGGAATGGAGATAGCTTAGAAACCAGACTAACATAGACTATAAATTACGAACTAAATTCGTCTGGTAATGTCGATAACGGAAAAAAAAGTCTACGCGGACGAAGTCGCAGGCAAAAGCTAGTATAAATTAATATTATCGTTCAATTAAATAAACTCACTTATTTTAAATTTTCTATTTGTCTATTTGATAACAATTCAATATTTTTTATATAACAAAAATTTAATACCGAAAAATACCGAAAAATACCGAGAAACCGGTATCCCGGTATTTAAAATCTTGATACCGAATGAATACCGGTATTGGGAAAAGGCTCCGGTATTCCATGCTCTACCTGAGTTGTGTGTAACAGAAACTTTGTTTTTCTATTACACCTTTGTTTTGAAGTCGCATTTTCATTGTATTACTGCGCTCGGACGAGTAGACTAAAATGCTTCAGTTTCCATTCGAGTGCACAAAATGGCCGGTACACACGAAACGAGTAGTATCATAGTAGTCATCTTAGTTGACTCTGTCAAAGCGCACTAAGAACTAGTCTTGTCACTACAGTGATAATGACCATGAGTAGTTTCAAATTACTGAGTAAGTAGCTTGTATTTTTTTATATATTATAATTGTAACTCAATTGTAAACGTTTTTGTCCCAGCTTCTGTCAACTCCTCCCACATGCGTAGGTACCTACTTTAACATTTTTATCAAATCTTGGCTCGGCCTCAAGTGAAGCTAAAAAAAGTTATCTAAGAATAGAATCGCGTAATTCGCAGACAAAACGCTAACACATTTTTGGGAATACTTTAGGTATTTAAAACTGTCTTTATAACGGCACCGACAGGCACATTCTAATCTATTGCATAGGTACAGGGACAAAGTTTTGTCGAGTTCTCTTTAGTGTGCGACAAAACTGAGTCTGTCCCGCTTTAGATGGAGTAAAACTGCGCTCACGTCACAAATCATCTTGCTGCAATGGCATATTGCAGTAGCAACATCTAGGAACTCTAATGCCGATTGGCATGACTCCCTACAATGCTGAGTATGTGTGTTGGTTGTCATTAGATACAAAGAGCCGTTTTCGCTTGTGTGTTGTTGTTGATGCTCATTTGTTATGATTTCCATTCGCACGTGACGCGCTTGGCCCGCGCTGCGGCAGCAGCCGTCTCGCCCGCCGCAATCAATGCTTTATTGGGTGCGTACCAGGTGCGTAGAGACTGGCCGAGCGCGTCTCTAATCCGAATGTCCAAATGCTCTACACAAAAAATCTGCTCACGCGTATATAGTCCAACCAATTTATCTGCGGGAAAAAAGCTCTTATTTTGAACTGAATAATCTTTTTTACATTTACAAAGAAAAGGAAAAATATATTTAACATTTTAAAAATAAAAGACACTCATTAGGTATTTTCGGTGCTTATTTTAGAGAACACAGGGGATGTATAGCCGCATTACTATGGTTGCTCACCCAGTCAGGGGGCTTCACGCCCTTGCGTTCATATCGAAGAAGTTTTAAAATTAAATTTCATTTTGAATTTGCAGTCATGCTATGGTTTTATATACTTTGTAATGTTCATTCAAAGGTAAAGCTATTTTGTACAGTAAAAATATAAAATGCGCTTTAAGTAATTCGTAAATTATTTCTTTTTTAAATTGCCCCAATAAAAAATAGGGTCAAGGGTAGAGGGCCTGGACCGGGCTACGGACCAAGCATTTGCCTCGCGCGGCAATCTCAGAGAATCGTTCAGTCTGTTACACGCCTAATGAAGTTGGAACACGATAAGATGGTGCGTCGGTCTATTCGTAAAAGGTTTTCTATAGAAAAATACTATTAAAATATTGACAACATTCCATTGGGTTAATATTTTTATACGTAACGTATACCCTACTCTTAACAGTTCAAGCAAAACTTCAGTGAAGTAATTTATTGCACTCAAACCCCAATGGGATAGAGGTGCTAGCGTTTAGAGGTGATATTGTTTTACCTAAAAGGAAAAAACATATTTGGAGGCCGACGAGACAGTAACGTAAACTATCCATAAACGTTATATTTTGTGTTTCTGTCATCTTTTCCACGATGTAAATTACTTTCGCTATCTCCATACTCAGTAAATTACTAGGGAGGTAAGTACTACGTAAAGTCGTGTTAGCGAGCTAGTAATCCATTAATTGTTTGTATTAATGTCTATTATGGCCTGCTACATGCCAATTAGTTCTCACGCACCAATGGCAAGCTGATTTGAAAAAGATACGATCTTGATGCAGTCATAAATTGGATTTATTTCAGTTGGCATCATCGACGGTGGTTATTTGTCCTTTAGACAGTGAATGAGGGAGTTCTAATAATGGACATTAGTCTTGTTTATAGCGGTAATATGTTGCTTATTTATAGTACTGTAGGTAGGTACTTGGTGATGGTATGACCTCCATGATCGATCAGTACAAGTAAGTAGATATGTATGCATAATTTTATCTAGAAGCCAATGGAAGTTTTCTTCGTATTATGATAAGATTGCAATTAACATTCTATTGTCTTCAAAATCACGTGTAATATGATTTATGGCTTATCTATTCTGCTGTAACAAACAATGGTGCAATCATGCACACCTATTATCATGAATAGGTTTAGGAATACCTATTCAGGATGTTGGCAAGCAAAATAATAATTTATTTAATTCTTTAAGTTTGTCTGTTCTTTTATTTGCTTGTAATGTTTGTTTATTCTTTAAAAAAAATTACTTACCTCAAACATTTACGCACCCTAACGGGTAGAACATGCTAAAGTTATTATCTTTTAATACCATGTATACAAGGTGTTACAAAAGATGCTAACTCTTTTTACAGGGTCATGGTACCTGATGATAGGGATCACAACCAAAATATTTTTTTAGCTCTTTGATGTTCCGTTGATTTTTAAATAATTAAAATGTAAGCGCTGTGACGGGAGAAAAGTATTTTTAAAATACTGTTTCCATAGACTTTCACTATGTTTTAACAACCTGAAGCTATTGAAATACAGCTAAGCAAACAACCATATTTTTTAATTGGAGCTAAATCCAAAAACAAAAAAGTTTTGAAAATAAACATATTTTTAAATTTGAGCTAATAACAAAAACAAAAAAGTTATGAAAATTTTTCAAATTTGAGGTTATAAAATAAAAATTTATTTTTTCAACTTTTTTTTACAGATTTGACATCCTGTTGACCAGTAGGTTACACCCTGTAAAAAGAGTTAGGTACTTTTGTAACACCTTGTATAACTTTCATCTGTTCCGATTTGGGCATACAATATCCTATGCAGTACCTATGTGTCAAATCATTTATGTATTACTCTTATTTATAACTGCGCTATTATTTGCAATATGTGCTTGTTCATCATAATATTAGGTCCGTAAATTGTATGTACATTGTCACCTTGCCAAGCCCCAAGGATGCGCAAAAGCCGGTGAAATGGCTCCTAAAAACCGGCGCAGACACCGAACAACTGGCTAGTTTACTACCTATAAAACCAGGGGCTTTACCCTCTAACGCATTGGTGCCAAAATGGGCTCCCAGTTCACGGCTTCGATTACGATTTATTAATGCTGTTGGCCCTTTTAATGTTTTTGTAGTACAGAAAATAATATTCTGATTCTAATTCTAGAGGATTAGTTCTCTGGTTATAGGAGAAAAACGAGGAAACCCCAGTTTTGGCCTTCTGCTGGGACGCCATCGGCACGCCATTGCGTTACAGGCTAAGGCCCTTGCATTCAGCCCGCGAGCGTAAATCATCCGTGCAATGCGGAAACAGTGTGGCTTTTCGAAATACACGTGGAGCGATGGAAGAGAGATGGCGGAAGACTATGAAATTGCAGTCTCCGTAGTATCGCCATTATAATCAGATAGTACGGTAACATAGTCTGAACGGTTAATCAGACTATTTAGCGAATACTCTGAATAATGAAAAATAAGAGCTGTGGGTAAAAAAGGTGGTATCGAACCTAAGGATCTACCGTAGAAAGGCTCAACTATAGGTTAGTAAAACTTGTTTATGCCAATAGATTACTTTTTACGTTTGTATTTTGTATGTACAGAACGAAGTATCCAGCAGATCAAAGTATCCAGCCCATGCATGACACCCACTGTTGGGCATAGGCCCATTCTATATAAAACAACGTATACCCAAGGTTGAGCCAACAATATGTGACGGTGTTGGCTATGAATAACATGATACTCGAAGAACTAAACATACAACTTTGTGGTGAAGCGCCTTTTTTGGCTAACGACGATCTTGTACCTTTCCACCATAGTCACGTCTATTCCAAATACAGTGACGTCTATTATTACAGCATAATGTTTACGCACATTAGTTGGGCGTGTTGTCAACGCGCAAATCTACAATTCCAGCGTTAGGTATGTTTACTAACACGAGGCGAGTGATCAATGGAGACGCGTCGTAGATTTTGGCCGCTACTTTTGTATGAAATATAGGGATGACGGAGCGATAATGTTTATTGAACGAGCGAGCGAAGCGAGCAAAGTTCTCCGAGTCTACTGGAACAATCCGGCGTTTGTATGTTTGTATGTATGTATGTATGTTTGTATGTATGTTTGTATGTATGTTCGTTCCACGATAACTTGAGTAAATTTGGTCGGATCATCATGCAATTTGGTACGCAAGTTAATTAAATTAAAATAATTTTTAATTTCGAACATGAGCCAAATCGGTCGAGGGGTTGCCGAGATATGGGGTTGTAAAGTTTATATGTAATGCGCTCGCGCCTGCGAAATTGGGATTAGCAAAAAGTTACACACTCGCGAGTTCATAGTTCGGGGCGAACCACTAGTTATGATGTATTTATTACGTAAACTATGTTGTTTGATATGATGCAATTTATACGAGAAAGGCTGCTTTCATTGTACCTTTATGCCATCTCGGACATTACGAAGTCGGCCACCGGGATCCCCTAGTCCGATACCCCAGGGGATCTCAGTGAACTTGCAAAGATATTCGTTTTTGGAGCACATGCAATGAAAACTGCTTTTTATCACAAACATTTGAAAATACCTAGTTCGTTCCCCGTAAACAGGGGAGCAAAATAGCTTTTTAATCCCGGATAAAAGTGATTTGAAATTGGGAATGGGAATATTGTAAACTAAGTAAAAGTTCAAATGACTAAAGAAGACAATATTGAAAGAGATCACTCACGAACAATGCATGTTTCTTAACTGGAAGTATGAAAAAAAAGTATTGTTTAATTAAGTATTAAGTAGAGTGTTCACCTTAGGAACAACACTATTTTAAGCTCGAGTAATTTCAATCCCTTGCTGCGCTCAGGATTTCACTTTAGAAACCCTCGCTACTCTACTTCTACTCTAGAATTCTTGGCTCCACTATGGGTTCAAGGAAACACTATCGCCTTGAAAATTTTCTTTTAGTCCCTCGGGTAACAATCTACTATTTCCCAACTTTGATCCGGCTTGAGGCCGAGATGATGGAATTACTATCATCCAAATTAGGTAGGCTCAAAGTGGTACTATTCTATCGGTAGCTGTATGAAATACCCATTCATTTATTCTAAGGATATGACTAAGTGGTCAGCAGAGCTGAATGAAAACAAACAATCCGTGACAGCGGACGTTGGGCGCCGCACGATAAATCGCGAAGGAAGTAGCTTCGATACACACATGTGTCAAACATCGCGCTAAATTAAAAGTTTATATTCAGTCTTCAGCTGAAGCTAAACTACGCAAATTGAATTAAGGCAAAAATGTAAAATTGGTTTAATCAAATATAGAGTAGATGGTTAGATAACTCTTTAATGCACACCAAAACATATTTTACGTAGCATTGAAGAGTTGAGTCGATTTAAAGAAAAAAACTACACCTATTTATGTATTTTCCCAATAAACCATCTTGCTAAGAAATTGTGAAATTGGGCTACATTGTGTTTTAGGCCCAATTTTTAATACCTACCTTTTTCTTTAGCAATGGTCAATGTTGTGTGTTTACATTATTTTTCGAATATTTTTTCTAAGGTCAATAAAAAAATATATGAAGTTGAATTTGGAACACACGTCATATCGTCACATCGTCAGCGCGAATGTTGATGTACGGAGAGGTCTACTATGAGTATACAGAGAGCTGTAAGTCTGTAACACAATATCGCGTGACCTTGCCACGAATAGCTCCCACCTACGAGCCACCGCTGTACGAACCGCACTGGAGTATGCTCGGCTTAGTCTGATCTTCATACGGGTTTAAAAAAAAAACAAAACAGATTTATTATTGTGTTTAAGTTTGAACTTTCTCTTTTCGTTTAATAACATTTCGGGGCAAATTATATTAACTGACATTAAATTTTATTACAAACAAAGAAAAAATATACGGACTTAGAAATACGTACAGGTAAATATGAAGTAAACTACCTAATTCTAAAAACATGCTCCATAATTCTTTGTACAAAAGTAAAAATAAATACAAATAATCCGGAATACAGCTTTTTTCTAAATAACGTATTAATATCATGGACCGAGTCGTACCTAAAACGATGACATAATAATGATAACATAACGATGCGAACATCATAGATAATAATTATATTCGCATCGGCGCAAAAGCCTGTAGCGTTCGTAGCAAAACCCTGACACGTTCGTAGCACCCTCGTAGCGGCTACAACGCTATGATAAAATCAAACAATGTTAATCGTTCCAAGTAGAGCAATATCAATGACGTTGCAGCTGTAGGAAACATCGCACGGACCGTGTGAAAATCTTGTTGCACGTGAAATAAATCCGGACGGATGAGATTGGTGACGTCGTAGCGTAGCGGTGGCGGCGTAGCACCCGCTACGAACGGAAAATAATCCAAGTAGGTTTGCGTTATTTGAGTTTTTGGTAATAGCAATTTTTTTTTATATTTTGAATCTACGGTAGCAGTATTTAGTCTGCGATTAATCCACCAATGCTTAAAATTACGTGCGCTATGGTGTTTGTTTATGTCGCTAAGAAATATCTCGCAAATTCGATTGGTTAAGTACGAAACTATTAACAATCTATGTCTTAAAATATACTTTTCTTACCAGTGGATTTGGTTTCCTCGGAGCAATACTCAGCTTGACATGTCAAATGTACGAAAACTGCTATCGCCCCGTCTCAATGATATGATATGAGCTAATAATATTAATGTATCCGAGCTTGATATCAAGGAGTAAAATCGGCCAGAATGGAAAATGGAACTGTTCTGAGAGCCCTATGTGTATGTCCCTGATTAGGGATAACAGGAACTGATGATGATTAATTATTTTTTTAATTTTCAAAGTCCTTTATTTTTCCTAAAAGTACAATTACAGATCTCAGAAACACTGTGACTGAGGTGGTATTTCTTGAATATCTAAGTAATTTTTTAGCCTAGAGGCCATAACATTTACAATATTAATTTAAGTTTTGCAATAAAAGTAATATAAATCTAAGATGATGATTACGATGACGTTTAAACCAATAAATTACACAAAGTTCTTTACATTTTCTGTAAAGGTAATGGTTACAATGCAATGCAAATTACAGGCAACAACAAATTTATCTAATAGGCACAAACACAAACAACCCCTCGAGCGAACTCCTGACGTCCCCTTGCGCGCTGACAGCTCGAGACTTTTGAAGAGAAGCCGGAAGTACGTCACAGCGTCCGACAGTCGTAGATGGCGCCACAATGGCAGAGATGCTACAAACTAGAAGGGCACAGAAGCTTGAAGGTTGAAGTCGGTTGAAAGTTGACCTAGGACCACTATTTAAAATATTATTGAATAATATTGTGGTTATTCAAATTAATTGCATAAAATAATACAAGTGTGTAAAAAAATATGCTTGTTCAAAGGAACACTACTTTTCTAACTGCGCAGTAGGACTACTAGGACTTCATTTGATACAATATGTTCGTAATAAAATCAGAGCATTTCATCAGCCGATATAGTTATAAAGATGACTCCTTTCCGATACTTGGGTTCTCTGAGTCAGCGTAATGGACGTTTGTATGTAAGGAAAAAAAATATGTAAAATGTTTATTTAATATTAAGCTTTTTTCGTAATTTGGCACCAATAAAATGTTTTATGAATTTGAATTTATTTTGGAAAAAATATTAGTTTTTGTGGGAAAACAAAATTGCGCTTTCACCAAAGTCGTAGAACAAAAAAAGTTGGAAATTACATTTCGAAGTTGATTTACTTCAGGAATAATCTATTTAAAAATTACTCTGTAGGTATGTATTTTAAATTCAAACATGAACATTGAACAATATGGTTACCTATGGGGTTGTAATTATTTCTTAGAACAGTACATCGCAAATTCGCATTTCGGGGTGAACTACGAGTTGATTGTTTGTTTGTTAAGTGTCAACTCTACGTCTATATTTGCTGTTTTTGTAATGTTTTGCATCTTCTCCTGAGCCGGCCTTCTCTCCCCGCTCTTGCATCGTGTCCACGCCCCCGCACATCCGGCACGTCTCCCGCGCATACAAATGGCAACATTACACATTGTTAACAGAAAACTTTCCTCACTAATGCCCTCTACGTCAAGCGTGCTGCTTTCGAGCGCTTCCTCCCGGCCAGTTCTTTGGGAAAAGTTATCCTCTCTATTTTCGTCTCCATTATGTTAATCTGCAAGAATGCTCGAGTGATAGATAAATAAGTCAAGGTTCGCCTGACCGAGTTTGCGACTTCGTTTTATTGGTACTATCTCTCGCAAGGCCCATTTACACGACTTGATTAAAACATCGAGAGAATAAGGTCGCACCTACCTTAATTTTCAGCAAGACTCCCTTTTTATTAAGGGTAGACGATAGCAAGGTGGCGGGAAATTCAAAATTTTCACAGATTTTTACATTTTGTAGCTAAACTGAACTATTTTTGTTCAGCGATTTTTCGTTCGCGAGAATAAAACCGTATTCTTTTCATTATTGTAAACAACAGAACAACAATAATTCAGCCGATTATGTGTTCTGGTCTACGAAGCAGTGGTACTGCCCAAAAAACTTGTCGTTATCTTCCAGCCTTAAATAACTAATTGGCGCTTTAAAAATAAAAAGCACAGCTACCTTGGAGGAGTCTGTGTCTAACAGCAAGAGAAATTACACTGTTTGCTTGAGGTACGACTTTACACGCCGCTTTTATTTCTAAAAAATGTTACAGAAAGTTTTTGTCAAACTTTAGGGGGTCGTTGAACTCATCTATATACGTACAGCCATCTTTTGCTATGGGACTAAGTCAGAAAATCTAAAAAAAAAATGACATACCTACCTCCTTGCACGACCATGGAAGTTTTTCCTAACTTTTTACTGCGTTATGTGGTTTATGTTTTATGAGTATAACTGCACCCTATAGTTCGACATAACCTTTTGGAAGACTAAGCAATTCTATTACAAATGGTCAAGAAAGATAGGTCGGTAAATCCTACGTTCGGCTTTCTCGTTCCAAAGCTTCGGAGCTGCTGTGTGTAAACAAAAACTAAACTCTACATCTAGCTCTCAAAAGTGTTTGATCCAAACCGCTTTCATGTGAGGTTGGTTATAAACTCTTAACTGCCGCTGGCATCTTGACAGCGACCGTCGTTGGCTAATTGAGTTACCGGGGACTAACCTGGGGCCTTAGCCTGTAACGCAATGGTGCCAAAATGGGCTCTTAGTTGACGGCTTCAATTACGATTTATTAATGCTGTCGGTCCTCTTAATGTTTTTGTAGAACAGCAAAGCATATTCTCTGATTCTAATTCTAGAGGATTAGTTCTCTGGTTGTAGGAGAAAAAACGAGGTAGGAAACCCCGGTTTTGTCTTCCTGCTGGGACACCACCGACACGCCATTACGTTACAGGCTAAGGGCCCTGGGCGGTGTGGGTAAATACGAATCGGGTGGGCGTATCGAGGTGCTGTTACAAAACAATCACATCATAATAATGAGTTGTGTTCTTTGCGTCTGAGTGTTTGTTTTTAGAATCCGGTGGTGTGGTGGGGCTTTGTTACCTAGGTTTTTTTTGTCGTAAGTAGCAAGCAGGATGGCCACCGTCGGAAATAAAAATAAAATAAAGGCGGCAATAAGTTTTATAAGTAAGAACAGTCAATCATACGCTGGGATAATTATGTTTGTTCGTTTGGCACCCTATACTGTGGCCGACCGTAGATACTACAAATACTTACCGTTTGCCATAATTAATCTGCAAAATATTCACAACATTATTCTCATTTGAAATAAACCCACGTAGCCCGTACAAACAGTGTCATTTTTGACCTCGCGCCACACTAGCGACCCTAGCGGCAAATCTGAGCGTGCTAGCCCTCATTAGCTTACAAGTCTCACCTCACGTGAGAATCGCCAACATGACACGGTAAGTACAACGGTTAGCCGCTGCAAGTAAACATTCAATCGATACAACTAAACAGCGGGCTGTCGGGGTGCGGCTCGGCAAATGTTTGCCGCACGCCCCTCTGACGGCTCGACTGCGGTTCTCATGCCGCGTTTAGTTACATGCCAAAACTGGCGCCACCATAAAAAAATTAACCATAGTTTTATAGTACGTTTTATGGAAAAATTTAACTATGTAAATGTCAGTCCCGGTAGTAGCTATTTTTAAACCCAAAAATCTATAACTTTTATTGTTCTAAATTTCCAGCATTGAAGCTATGATTGTCATTTTATATGGTGGCGTAAGTTCGACAGTATAAAGCCTCTTGAACGGTTATTACTCTTTGAAATTCGCGTTGTGAGCGACTACCTACTAAAATCAGTTGTTAGTGTTATTACACCTTTATTAGACAAAAGGGAGGAGAGTTATTAGAGTGAAAAAGACCACGAGATAGGGCAATACCTACCATAGATGGTCCATGTCATGTTGTTTATAGCCACTTTCTATCCATGACTACTCGACTAGAAAGTTACCACTTATTTCATAAGTTACGCGACTACATTGTTTCTCGCCTTTTAGGTCGACTTTATTTGTCGAGTTTTAAAAACATGAATTTCAATAATAATGTTTTGCACCTGAGCGATGCATTATGCTGTCATGTTATCGTAGTTTTGACTCAAATCAAATACCACTGCCCACGCGTTGACGTGACTTTTACATTAATTGCCGCCCTCCTACGAAACGACCGACGCTCTATAAAGCATTCACCGCACGATACCGTGTTCCAGATAATTATTAAACAACATTAGCGCGACAGATAAAACAATCAACTAACCCCCAGAGTTCCATCTCACACCTACGAATAGCAGACAAAAACTCACGCTAATCTAATAGTATTACAGCGCAGAATGGTTCGTGTTTCCTCCAAAATTAAGTTGGTTTTCGTATCTGGAAACAGCGGTAACTGTTGCAGGGGTGCATTCATAGATGGCGCGGCACGCGGCGGTCACGTGGCGGTAGCTTCCGGAAGCGCGGGAGCGGCGCCCTCGCGCGAAACAATACGCTCCTGTAAATTGAAATAAATTGACTCAGTCACTTTGTTTTGTTTCGTAATAGCGCGAGGAGCACGGCTGACGAGGCTTAAGCGAGAACAGGTATTTTGCATCTGTTTCAATAAAATAAAACCCAACGATGTGAATAAATTAACGATAATCGTATCTTAAGAAATCTTTTTTAAGAAGTAAGATGTAGCCTGTATAGCTACCACGAGTGCGAAAAAGCTGTGCCGGACGTCCGCCGGACGTCTGTCATGTATCCTAATACTATAGTAGTAAGGTTGTTTATGCAACTTGTCACTTTCAGTGACATTGACAGTAAGCACTCGTGGTACCAGTACTGTGTACAATGTAATATCCCACCAGTTGGGCAAACCTCTTTTCTCAGAGAGAGTTCGGGCTTAATCATCATGCTTGCCCCGCCCGCCCCTGTGAATTTGCTATTTTCGAGAGACTTATTTCCTGAGTGTCAATTTGCCTATACTTAACTGGGAAGAGAAAATCTTAATGTCACTAGATAGGTAAGTAAATTAGAAACTTCCTATGGGGCCCATCCCATGGGTGTTGTAAAAAACAACATGGCGGCGGGGGTGACATTTTCCCGCGCCCGGCGAAGCGCTAATTACGCAATCAGTTCTCACAATTACCCGTGACATCTTCACCTTTCCTCCCCCCAACGAACACGCTTGTTTTGGGCGTGTGACTTTTGTTTATTTTAGAATTTAATCACGCTTTTGTTAAAACAATTACAGTTATGGGTACTGCTCTATGAAAACAAAATTGCTAGGTATTAGTTTACAAAAGTTCCTTCTCTATTAATTTAAACCTGTTCTTATTCTGATTCTGTTACCTCAGAGTAAACACACTCCAGAGTAGTACCATTCGGTGGCCGCAGAAAATTTGTATCTGTAGCATTTTCCTTCACATTAGTCATTTTAGGTTGCCAGGAATTATCCATTTTTTTACATGGAAAACTGTGAATTTCAGAATGGAGGTCCTTCAACTTATCACACAAGGCAAGATACCAGGCAAAAGGAGACCTGGTAGACCCAGGATATCATGGATCCAAAATCTGCGAGAATGGTTCGGGCAGAGCACCGGCTCATTGTTTCGTTTGGCGGCTTCGCAGGACGAGATAGCCAAATTGATCGCCAACCTCCGATAGGAGACGGCACGCAAAGAAGAAGTGGTGGAAGGTGGACGAGAATATTCATGCACTTACTGGGCTATCCTCGTCTTTTGTTTTAAACAATGGAACGACAAATAAATAATGGCCACCGGTTTGAATGGAAAACGACCGGTTGCGAGACGGGAAGAGATAGCCCTACCATTTCAACGCCTAGTACACACAACAGCACGTCAGACTGTACACTTTTGTTGTAAAGTCGTCCCTAAGGTAACCGAATAATAGAGTGCTAGCGTGTAAGCATCGACGTGCTGTCGTGTGTACATAAAAGTCGAGTCTAAAAAGTAAAGGAAAATATAATATAGACTCATAATGAGTCTCTACATGAAAGTAGGTAGAGCTATATTGTCATTTTCCTTTGTCCTTGGATCCGTGCAACAATAATAAGATCAGGAACTGCTGCTCATTAAGCTCGACCTGAAAGTGCTCTCGGGACATCAGTCATGCGGAAGGGTGCGGCCCTTTCGTTATTAATCTCGGCCCAAACAGTTTTGACGATGTGTTTGCTCAACATTGTGGAGTTGACTCGGTTACTGCTGTTCTGGGATTTGGGAATGATGTAGAGAGGAAATTAGTCTTTTATATGATAAAGTTGTTTTGGTTTTGTTTGCGGCTTTCTTCGCGTATTTAAATAATTTCTCTACCTCAGGGAACTAAACACGTAATTTTTGCATGTACCTAAAGTATAGGATTGGTCATCGGATTCGTTTAGTTCTAGATAAGACGACTATTTATTGCTAACACTATGCCGGAAAATTAATGTGTTGTTTTATTCCGGAAAACACTGAATCTTTGCTACAAATAAATGTAGATAGGCATCTATATATTTAAAGCAAAGTCGTGTTAGTTACACCATTTATATAACTCGAGAACGGGTGGAACGTTTTTTATGATTTTTGATTTGTTGGATTTCTTTCCGCCCCGAATAGAAGAAAAACCATTAAAACAACGGAAAAACTCACGAGAAAAACAATAAGTCTGCGTAGACGAAGACGTGGGCAAAAGCTGGTTTAAAATCATATTTTAAAAAAATGTGAATATTTGAGATAAGTCGGCGACTCTATCGCCTCGCAGTTCGAGGATGACAAATACCAACCGGAAGCGATCCATTTCGGCGGGAAACAGAGCACCGGAAGCGGACTCGCCGACCGCGAATGTTGGCGGCGCCACCGTCGCAATCCGCGCTCGTTTCAAAATTATCCAGGGATTTATGTTTTTTTCAGCATTTGCTTAACGATTCGGAAAATGTTTTTTTCTTATAATTATCAATGTGCTAATAAAACAACTCTTCATACCGTGTAAAATCAACTAAAATTACATGAGTTTTACACATTTTACTTGTCTCCTAATATCGTTTCAGTGAAAACAAGGTCAGTGCGTCAAGTAAAACATTTGAGTGACTCCATCTAATATCAACTAAGCTATTTCACCCACAAAAATAATACTTCTGAATTTACTTACTGCGGCACTATAAAATTACAACTTTAGGCAAGTAAAGTCAATTTATATCCCTAAAATTGCAGTATAACCAGCGGAACATGAGTAAACAACAGTCACAAAACCTTTTTTCCGACAAATTCTTGACTCCATTGTCAAAGAGGGCGCATCAAAAACATATAAAACCGCAAGGCTAGGGCGCACACATCTGCCATTCGTTCGACCCGCCTACCGATGCATCTGCACATGTTTAGAGAACTACTTAAATAAAATCTGAAGATCACATAATGTAAATTAAACAATCATATTGACAAAGGGGCCTGGGTGTTACGAATTGGCAGTGTTAGGGTCGCGTGGGCCAGGTGGCTCTTGATGACAAATCATCACTGTGGAGCTGAATGACTCTCGTTTTTATCATACAGTCGCTCGCAAGAAACACTAGCCTTTTGTGGCATTTTAACCTCTATCGCATCCTCAGTATGAACCAAATTATAAAGCTTACTTCTACGTGATTGTACACATTTTCGACACAGGCAATAAAATAGATAGAGAGCTTTTTACCATCCTGCTTTTGTATCTAACTGAATCCGTTCGTAGACTTTTTTTCTTTTCAATAAACAAAACTGTCTTAGTTTAATTTATTCTTTCGTTTGGATTAAAGGCAATTAACATTGGTGTAAGGCCTGCGATAAAAAGCTGGAAAAGTCTCTTGGGTTTAGTATCATAAAGAGTAAGAGGAGCAGGTATTTTTACTTATTTCTTTCTTAGCAGTTGCTAAATTATTTTTTTCTTTAGCTACTAGCTGACAAAGTCCTTGATACTTTTAAAATATATCTTCGATGGTGTGAAACCTGGGGCCTGAGTCTGTAAAACCATAGACTTATTACACAAAACAATGGTGCCTCAATAGGCTCCCAGCTGTAGACTTCAATTTTATAACGATTTATTCATGCGGTCTGTCCTTTTAATGCTTTTCTAGTACAGCAAAAAATATTCTGATTCTAATTCTAGAGGATTAGTTGGCTGGTTGTAGGAGAAAAACGAGAAAAACCCGGTTTTGCCCTTCTACTGGGAAACTATTGACACGCCATTGCGTTACAGAATTAAGGCCCTGAAAATGAGCGAAAGTAGAACTCTTTTTAAGTGGGGCAGCATAAGTAACAGTCTCATTATTAAACTGAAGCTAAACTTCTCTATATTTTTCCTTTGTATCTACTATTAGTGTCGGAATATTTCCATCTTCAGTAGGACTGACGGGAGCTCGTTAGCATATTACTTACAAACAATTACCCTGTATACTTGGCAGCTGATCGTTCCACCTGATACGTCGGCTTTGTTTGAGTTAACAGTTTAAGGCGTAGTAGGGAATGAGTTGATGTACCGGTGTTTCTTTATTTTTTATACAGTTTCTTTAACAATCTTGACAAAAAAATATATAGATTAGGTCAGACCTACCCAGCTGGATTAAAAAGTAAGGATTAGCGCTTTATGACAAAAACCGTGGAAAAAAGCCCCTCTTACAAAATATGTACAAATATTAGGCAACTCTCAATGCACAAGTCCAACTCATACTTGGCCGATTTTGAACTGAATAGGTAAGTTTGTTTTTCAGGGTGTTACATTCAAGAAGACTTTGAAACCAATGCAAAGAAACGCAAGATTCACAATTTTATATTCCTAACTACTCACTAACGTAAATCATTTCGCAAAGAAAAGCACAAAATTACAAAATTTTTGAAAGAAATGTCATAATTTGTCTCTCAGCAATGCCAGAACGACTTTGAGGTAATTTTTCTTTTTATCTAACAACTATAGACATTTGGTCGAGATGTGATCTTAAAAAAATCTAGGAGCAGAGTTCCATTAAGACCATGAGCGTCTTGTGACAACACTGCATGTTCTTTGACATCTTCTGCCCCAAATCTTGATCCTGAAGCACTGATCAGCGGTTCACTTTAGGCCTGTGTTTTTCAGTACCGGTGTGCAAGGGCGTCGCCAAGGGGGGGCAGGGAGGGGCAGCTGCCCCCCTAGAGATTCTAAAAAAGTTGCCAAATATAATGCAACCAAAGTCCTAAGTCTTTGAGTTAATTTGCTTGAAGTTCAAGCCTTGAACAAACATTCCCGTACGTCGAAACTCGAATGAATTCACCAATTCCACTCCTAATATTCCGTACGCTCAACTACGCTCTGGCTGTAGATGTAAGGCTCGTAGTACAAGTGAAAAGCTTCATGTGCTGTCGACTTTACCTACAATTCATACCTACTTTTCTCATTCATAGAGAATGAGAAAAGTATGAATTGTAGTAGGTAAAGTCAACTTGCCCCCCCCTGCGCCATCGGCTGGCGACGCCCTTGCCGGTGTGTATGCACTTTCTTGACAATATTATCTGCTCACGTCCCAACTACAAACTCAGTGCTCATTTCTTGACATACGACCTTGATAAATAATAATGTTGAGAGTGCAGTTCTACGCTATTTCACTTTCTGTCCCATTTATTCCGACCGTGATGTCAGTTTAGTTAATTCACGGTGGAAATTATTTTATCTGGGACCGATTCCAAAGCTAGACAGCTAAGCAGTGAATAACATGGAATAAAAACAACAGAAGAACCTGTGTTTGAAACTTTTTTCACACACGTGGAAAAATATTCAGCTGAATATATTCACAAACATACAGGGTGTTAAAAGACCGCCAACAGACCCGAAAGCCACGCATCCTAGACACCAAAACAAAGTACTTTTTTGATAAATTATTGCTGGGAAATGATTTTGGTTTTTTAGGTTATAATTTTGAAAAATATTTTATAACTCAATGGACTTGTAACGCACAGAAGTCATATTACGCAAGCGTAGGTATAAGCTTATGTTACTTAAGTTTGAAGTGCCGATGTTTAGAATACATTGCGGGTTGAAATTTTAACGTCGTTTTTGTAAGAAATATTCATAATTTTGAGATGGCTTCTTGAGAAGATATGTTAAGAACTAGATACTGAATACATTACTGCAAAAAAAAAGTTTTGAAAAGTCCGACTTTGAACCTCACTATCTCGGAAACCGTTGATTTCCCAGGCATAGTTCCTTGGGCAAAAATGTTCCTTATGATGAGGACAATACGTGGTTTCCCGCTCTGTTGGCGGTCTTTGAACACCCTGTATGCCTGGGAAATCAACGGTTTCCGAGATAATGAGGTTCAAAGTCGGACTTTTCAAAACTTTTTTTTTGCAGAAATGCATTCAGTATCTAGTTCCTAACATACCTTCTCAAGAAGCCATATCAAAATTATGAATATTTCTTACAAAAAACGACGTTGGAATTGCAACCCGCAATGTATTCTAAACATCGGCACTTCAAGCTTAAGTAACATAAACTGATACTTACGCTTGCGAAATATGAGTTCTGTGCGTTACACGTCCATGGCGTGATAAAATTTTTTTCAAAATTATAACCTAAAAAACCAAAATCATTTCCCAGCAATAATTTATCGAAAAAGTACTTTGTTTTGGTGTCTAGTATGCGTGGCTTTCGGGTCTGTTGGCGGTCTTTTAACACCCTGTATACAAAAAAAAACTTTCCAAAAAGCAGCACATATTATCCACCTGCACAAATTATAAACAACTAAGGCCTTTGCATCTACGTAATGAGATGATTTATACAGCGTCCAGTGGCACCTTCACTCATACTAGATGGGTGAAGAGACCACTCGGCGCTGCAGTGCCTGGGACATCCATCTAAAACAAATTATAATACGATAACAATTTCCAACATTAGACGTATGAGAATATGTATTGAATATTTGTATTTTACTTTGGTGCAAATTAAACGCAACGAATTGTCACTTTGAAGTATTGAAATAAAGATGTGAGTAGGTAGGTGTCCTTCGGTTGTTTAAGTTGAAAATAGAGGCAGCTATTAGAATGCTCGGTAATTTCCAGTAATGACTGGCTGTCCGCATGTTGACTTTACAATTTGCGTTTATGTCATTTGTAGTTTCGCTATTAGAAACGGAACGGTTTGATTGGTTCCTTGATGCTAATTCCGTACAAACTGTAATTATAAAGAGAGCCGACATTACTAACATGCTTGATTATTTGTTCAGTAATAATATTAGGAAATAGTTACTGAATGAAACCTGCGGATACTTAGGTAATTTCGTCAGGATAACGAAAACACTATAAAAGCGGTGGAATTTTACCTATATTTTTTTTTTTTACTTTTTGATCGTGCACGGTTGACATAATAATTTGACAATTATATTTTTCAAAAAACCTGTCCCAGGTTCCATGGCAGTGATCCTAGAACGCTGGCGGCATAACCTCTTTGGATGGCCAAACGTCTAAAGTTTAAGAAAAAATATATAAAAAACGTTAAATGCATCACTAACATTAACATTTTAAAGCGATTGATCGCTTTTTTTCACCGCTTTACGCAACAGTAGCAGCATCCTTTTGTTGAACTTCCCTTTGTGCCAGCCGTCTTGTTCGGATGCTAATCGAATAAAGATCATTCGTTTCCTTCCTCTGTTACGCACAAAAGGCGAGGCAGTATTGAGAGACGTCGGTCAGGGCAAGGGCGTACTTGGGAGGATGCATTGCCGGCAAAAGTCAAAAGGAGATGAATTGGAGATGGAAAAGGTCACACAAAAAAAAAGTGAGTATTTTTCTAACTACTTAGCCTCTTCTCGATTTTTTTTTATATTTGTGAAGTGATTAAAGTTTGTCACGTCTAGGCAAATGTCATTGCGTCTAGGACACGTTACTTCAGATTTTTTTTAAGTTGTACTGGTGGACATCGCAATTCGGCCGAGGCGAAGATATCGAGATGATCTCCGCAAATATTTTCAGGAAGGGTCTGAGGTGGCTCAGAACTGAGAAATCTGGGCCTTTGCCCTGCAGTGGGACAATTTCATACAGGCTACATAAAAAAAGTTGTAACACACTCGTAAGGTCACAGAAAATTACGAATGTAGGTACCAAACGACTTTCCTATAGCATCACCCCTAGCTGAGAAACACAATGGGAACCGAAAAATCAATTGTATCACGACATGCCCATCGTATTGTTGCAATGACTAAGTGACGCTATTGTCTGCCACCCATCATGCAATAAACCCCGGTGTTTACTTCCCCTGCACGAATGGTTTTGCACGATATCCATCGCTCTACATTAAAAAGTCTCTCACAACCGAACTGGTAGGAAAGCAGCCATCTATAGCGAGGTTTGAAGGAAGGTACACTTATAGTAGCATGGTATAAGGGGCATTTTATATTGTGGGCTAATTACACGGTGTGTGATGGGCTCATGGGCCACGTTACGATATGCGATAACATTAAAACGCCAATAATGGCGGCAGACGCGATTGTGTCAACTTTGTCGCGCTTTCCTTAATGGCTCGGCTAATTGGAGCTCCAACTATAAATTCTGGTGCAACTTTATTGGACACAGCGAAAAGGGTTCTTACAGCAATAGCAGTTTAGTTCTGTTTATAGTCGAGGTCTGTTTGGCTGCATTTACTAGACGAAAGTTTACAAGGATTATTTTTTTACAACTAACAGAATATTCAAAGGGAATGCCGTCCAATTCACACCTGAGCATACAACGGCTTAATGGCCCTCCTGAATGAAGAGGTTTTTTTTTTAATCAATGTAGATAGATACACAAGTGGAGCCTCAAATGTTGCGAAAGTTTGTGAAGTCATTTCCGATTGTCGGTAATGAGCGATGGACGCAGCAGTTGTGGGTGGAAACATCCCCTCACGACAAAGGGATGACATTCTTTGTTGCGTCTGTTGCGTAAAAAATCCCGTACGTCGCGCGTTTGTCGGTGACTCGACGCGAATCGCATCCGCTCTTCCGACTTTTGTCGGCGGTGTCCTTTTGTCACATCCGATATATTTTTGATAAAATTACGTCACACAATGGCCCGTCGCTCAATGGCTTGTTGTCTGATTGTTGCTCTCATTGAGCGAGTGATGTATGGTCAGCGGGGGTCTATTCTTGCGCGCCATTCCTTCCGATCTCATTTGGCGCGGTAATGTTGATCTACGGACCCAAAGCTCGAATATTTACTGAACATTACGGACTAGCTGGGAATCGTCACTCAGTCGGATGCAATCAATTGTGTCAGACATGGTACCTCGTGAAAACATTTTACGTTAAATAAATACCATTATAATAATTAGTCCAATTACACATCAGCCGTATACAGGGTGTTAAAAGACCGCCAACAAAGCGGGAAACCACGTATTGTCCTCATTATAAGGAACATTTTTGCCCAAGGGGCTATGCCTGGGAAACCAACGGTTTCCGAGATATTGAGGTTCAAAGTCGGACTTTTCAAAACTTTTTTTTTGCAGAAATGTATTCAGTATCTAGTTCTTAACATACCTTCTCAAGAAGCCATATCAAAATTATGAATATTTCTTACAAAAAACGACGTTAAAATTGCAACCCGCAATGTATTCTAAACATCGGCACTTCAAGCTTAAGTAACATAAACTTATACCTACGCTTGCGCAATATGACTTCTGTGCGTTACACGTCCATTGCGTGATTAAATATTTGTCAAAATTATAACCTAAAAAACCAAAATCATTTCCCAGCAATAATTTATCGAAAAAGTACTTTGTTTTGGTGTCTGGTATACGTGGCTTTCGGGTCTGTTGGCGGTCTTTTAACACCCTGTATTAAATTGTCACAATATTTTACCCAAAACCATCGTGAGGCCAACCCTTTCAGCGAGGTACCTCTAGCGGCACTTTATCAAGATTAACAACCCGTGAACGGGGTTTGGGCCCAAGCGGCCCGGCCCGAATTTTTCGGGTTTTTGGAATTATTGTTTTACGCATTATTAACCCGACAATCCAATCACGAGTGCAAGATGTTGTGTTGTGAATACCTATTCATGCATGATAAAAAATAATATTAATGTTCATAGAGATTTACCTACACCTACAGAGGGCGCCACGAAAATGTGATCTAAGCTGAAATAAGTAGAGAAATACAGGGCTAAATTATCAACCACTGTATATTTTCTTTTCTTGTGATTTCAACACTGAAGTAGAAAGATACAATGGGTGGCATGGGATAGATATCATGGCAAGCTTTCCATCTCCAAAACATCTTAGAGAGTGGCCACTCACTTCACGCATCTCTTACAAGCGGAGGTGTAACTAAACTCTACAGTCTACATAGACGCATTTAAGTGATCTTTATTTTAAGAGCATTTAAAAGCTAAGTTTAGTTTTAAGTGCTCAAAAACATCCTAAGTGAGAACTGGATATCCAAAGCGGAGAAAAGCCGAATGTAACATGAACATACCTAGTATTCAAGAGTTAAGCATTCGATCGAACGAGCTTTAAACTGCATGAAAACACGTCTCCTCTCCGCCCACCCCAGTTGGTGGATCATGGGCCTAATTCGCAGCCAACAAAAAGGAATCAATCTCCATCGGGGCGCGATATAAAGCCATGAATGCTAAAACAAGGCCGTTAACTGAGCTGGGGCGCGTGATTAGGCAATATCCTGCGCACCCTCACGCCCCGCAGGGCCGTGACGACTCACTTTATACACCCGCTAGTTTAGCCTCTACAGGGTGTTAAAAGACCGCTAACAAAGCGGGAAACCACGTATTGTCCTCATCATAAGGAACATTTTTGCCCAAGGAACTATGCCTGGGAAATCAACGGTTTCCGAGATAATGAGGTTCAAAGTCGGATTTTACAAAACTTTTTTTTTGCATAAATGTGTTCAGTATCTAGTTCTTAACATACCTTCTCAAGAAGCCATATCAAAATTATTAATATTTCTTACAAAAAACGACGTTAAAATTGCAACCCGCAATGTATTCTAAACATCGGTACTTCAAGCTTAAGTAACATAAACTTATACCTACGCTTGCGGAATATGACTTCTGTGCGTTACAGGTCAATTGCGTGATAAAATATTTTTCATAATTACAACCTAAAAAACCAAAATATTTTCCCAGCAATAATTTATCGAAAAAGTACTTTGTTTTGGTGTCTAGTATGCGTAGCTTTCGGATCTGTTGGCGGTCTTTTAACACCCTGTATATTTGGTGTTTGATTTGACTGGGATTTAGTGCAATGCCTAACATTATTATGGGTGTGATTCAAAAGCGCTTTAAGCTCCAGTCTTTTTCAGAGGACCTTTGATTATATTTGCTGGAAGGCTCAACCACGTTTTTACTCCAAACGCCCGCTAGTTTAGCGTCTTGGTGTTTGACTTAACTTGGATTGAATGCGAGGCGCTAGTAGTGCTTCATAAAATAATATTATGGCTATGATTCAAAGTCTTTTTAAGCTCTACTTTCAGAGTCCTTTTCAGTATTTTTTTTTTATTTTTTTTATTTTATTTATTAAACAGAATATGGTTGCTTGAAGGCTTTACCATAATAAAAATATATTTTTGGTTTACATACCTACCGGTACATTAGCTTTACGGTGTTTGATTTGACTTGGGTTTAGTGCAATGCTGCCTGGTTTAGCTGTAAATTTTGGAAAAAACACCTACTTACTGCTACTGCACATGATCATTTAATTTTTTTTTTTTCAGTTGAGACGTTTTCATAAAATTAGTGTAAAAAATTGCAAAACGACAAGGTTAAAACAAAATGTATGTCGCATGTAAATGAGCTAAGCTGTCTAGTCGTTCATCAAAAAGATAGGATTAACCTAATTTCACAAGCAGACAGAGCATTTATCAAAACGAATTAATTACGAAAAAATAATTTAGAAGTAATAGTACAGAGCTTCATTTTCGGCATAAAATCTTTCACAATATTTATTCTACATTATTTAACAGGGTTCCGTAACTGTTAAAGATAAAATGTAAACCCTTAAGGTCGCTTTATTTTCTAACCGTCCATGTTTTTTTGCTCCACAAAGTAAGACGAAAATAGGGAAAAACTGAGAAAATAAAGTAAAAAATACACAAAACCACTTATAGAAAATTTGATAGAAACCTACCGAACAAAAATTATTACCTACTTAAAATTGTAAGAAGATATACATACGTTGAAAATAGTTCCACTTGCGATGCGAGTCAACCTTGCACTTAGCCGTCGTTTTTAACCCTGCAGCTGTAGCAGAAATGCTAACAAGTGTCTTAATTCAATTTAAACTAGGCCAAAGCCCCGGTTTTGCTTCCAGGGCGATATTAAACGGATCCATCACAGCAGCTTTGTGGTGTCACTGTGTCACCCTCTATTCGCTTAATTAGACACTCTTTGTGGCAGACGTTTGAGGGTTAAAGACCTACTGTCATTGTTTACTTTGTTTTTTAAAACACATTTTTCGCATCTGTTAAATTAAAAATGATAACCTGAAGCTTTTCAGCTGCTTAAATCCGGGAAAAATATTAGCTATAAGTCATCATCACTATAATTTTATTATTTAAGAGACATTATCCTCTTGTCGGAGCAGCATTTACCATACACTTCGATTACAGGCCAATTCCTTTGCAGCGGTAGCTATAAGTACTCCTTAGTTGTCAGATACTAGTTCAAACCCTTCGTATTCGTCGAAAAAAAAACAAGTTTAGTTTTAAACTTATTAAAAGCACCTCAGCATCAGAGTTTTTTTTAAAGTTGACGAAAGCAGATCACCAGTATTTTTGATAAGGTTTACTGTTTACGCTGTGACCGCCCGCGCATTCATTTACCTTTTCTAGGGTGCTAGAAATGACATAACAACAATCGTATGTTTTAGCCTCTGACACCAAGGGTAGGTGCGTACCGTATGACCAGTCCCCGGTCCCCTAGGAACTTTATTAAAGTTAATAACAATTGAATTCTCATGTGTTTTCAATATAAAATAACGACCAGATATACACAGCGGCCCGGGATTACTGTAAATCCGTGCATGGGCTCGCATCGCGAGGGTGATAACTCTTTTGGATGTGGTCCAAATGGGAAACTTAAAGCGATATGGCTAGACCCTATAATAAGTGTAGTTTTATACTTTTTTATAAAAGCCCTTCGTACTAAGACTAACATTGAAATGCAAAGAAATGTAGAGCCTGAAAGGAAACGTCTTTTCTTGTCGAGAATTGATCGATCTGAATAAAGTCTCTTTCGATAGAATAGGGCTGGACGAGCCTACCTTTAACATAAGGACATGCTAATGCCATGGTCCCTATACATACATCGATGCATCCTTTGAGCCATCATTTTAAAAACGATGTATGAGTAATAGTCTCAATACGCTGTTTGGAAGGAGCACCTACCCTTGCTAATGATGTAAACTTTAAACTTCATAGAGTCTTGTGAGACGCAGTTATGTATGTTAAGTAAGGCATTTTTTTCTTTACGGATAGAGGAAAGCTTTGCACCCGCTACCGCTTATGTTCCGGACCAAACCCAGTGCAGCTCCAACGCGGGGGTAGCTTTCGACCTAGCAATCAAACTCCACTGGCGGTTTTAATATTGTCGACGATTTATAAGGATAAGTCTTCGCGAGTAAATATTAAATTTGTTAACGATACTTCGAGATTAAGTGGGAGGGACCGTATTGCCCTCTAGGGGAGGACCTGAATACGAATGACTGTTTATCTTGTTGGAACCAATAGGATTTGCTCGCGGATTTACACGCGTATTTTATTTTTTGCAATAATCAATATCAATGGGGATTGTGAATATCAATATGGGAACCACAATAAGGGGGCAAAAGCAAGAAGGGGGCAAAAACCGAACAGACCATCCTCAACCAAACGCATCTCATCTCAATAAAGAGGTATCACAGATAACTGCTAAAACCTAATATTTTTACGTGTATTAATAGGTACCCAGTCTTGTTTACTAAAGACCTACTAAAGTATACTACACTGTATGCATAATTCGGTTAAAGTGGCTTATGGATTTAAAATATTGCCGTTAGTTAGAGATCTTCCATTGGATATCTGGGAACATTCCACAGCAAGGAAAGAAAGATAGCTTTGTCGCCTTATCTCTACAACTTCCTAACACCCAACGTCTCATCAAAATCAGCGCCACTCTAAAATAAAAATAAACTAATGCCCGTTTTCACCAACCACCCCTAATTATAAAAGACCTTTTAACGAAAATTATCTGCGCCTCTGCAAGTCTAGGGGTCATGGATGAAGGACCATACGAATTCCACTCACAAGCGTTATGAGTTGAGTGTGTATGATCTTTCATCCATGCCCCATAGACTTGCAGAGGTGCAAATAGCTTTCGTTAAAACGCCTTTTAAAATTAGGGGTCGTTGGTGAAAACGGGCATTAGGCAATCACACTAGATGGGTGAAGATACCACTCGGCGCTGCAGTTCCTGCGACATTGTTGATTGTAGGTAAATGTCAAAAAAATAAGAGCTTATGCACGCAACTTTGACGATCGAAAGCGTGAGTTCAAAAAACAAGTAAACCTAACCGGATAATTTGCGGCATAAGATCAAATCAACAATCTTTTTTTTTTTACTTTCAATAATGGGCATATTTAAGGTGCTTACCTTAGATAATATATGGGTAGAAGACATAAATGAAAGTGAACGATCAATATCACGGGTCATGTTAATGAGCCTTCAACGGCAGCTTACCTGCGACGGCTCGTCTCCAGGCTTATCACGGCACAATATCCTCCACCATCCATCCTCATTACCTGATGACGGCACCACAGGATAGAAATATAAAGTTGCCTATCTACATACTTTGGTCTGATATTTAGGCACTGGGAAAATCGATGGAAAGCGACCAAGAGGATCTTTTCAGTTTTCAGTAATTTTCCTTACCCAAAAAAAAAACATAATTGGTGCTACTGACTCTAAGATCTCTATAAATGCATTATGGTGCAATGCAATTACAAATGCAATTGAAATTTTAATTTGAAGAGGAAGATGCCTGACACCTTGCACCGACCAAAACCGTTCCACACTCAGCCCACAGTAATGCAATAATATGCAGTATGCTTAGCCGCAAATAGGAATTAATGGCGACGCATTGTACGACAAAAATTGCTCCAGATTAATGACCACGAGCCTCAGTAATGAGGATATCGATGCAAGGAGGAGGGATCTCCATAAAATGACCGAAAAAAACACTATACTCGCGCGCCTCAGATCTTGGTACAACGGACCGCACGTCAGATTCACCCATAATAACATAACCGAAACAGTTCTGGCATGTAAAAGTCGACGTGCTTTCAACTAGGAATTCGTCTCGGAATGCAGGTAGATAACTTCTATTTGGGCGGTCGTAGTTATAATAGGAAGTAGCTTATAATCTCAATGACACGGCCGAAATATTCTACTGCTCCGTTCCTAAACAGCGACGGCACCCGCCCACGCCCCGTCGCGTCACTTCCGAGCTCGTTGTTACGGACAAGACTGGATGCCGAGGTGATGGGATAGAGGGTGGATATTTGCATGTTTTTATTCGGAGATACGCCACTACAACATAACCTAACTTAGCCACTTTTTGTTTTTTCTAAAGCACTAACCCGTGCTAGGGAAAACGGCTCTTGGCTGCGTAGCTCAATTGATAGAGCGGCTGCACGGTATGCTAGAGGTTCCGGGTTCAAGTCCTGTCCCGAGCGAATTTTTTAACCTTATAAAAATGTTTGGTAAGGGCTTTTGATACTAATCCGACCCACCATAAGAAATATGAAGCTGTTGTAGCCCATACAAATCCCACTAGCTGCGCAAAGGTCTTTCTTTCTCATTCTCTCTTTCTTTCTTCTCTCAGAGAGAGCTTGGGCATAACCACCGCACCTGTTTCGGATTGGCAATTTTCGCATTTAAGGTATTACTTATGCCTGAAATGCTCAGACCAATAGCCTGATGAAGTATTTACTTATTCCAAAAGGAAATGGCTCGCATCGCATAACTTTGCTTACATAGTCTGCTTGCAACATCATTGCAATTTGCAACGTATCGTTTACAAATACTCGTATATTTATATGTACATATAAGGGGCGTAGATACAATGTAATATCTCTAAGGTACTCACCTACCTACGATCGAACATCGTAAACGGAGGAAGTTAAGAGAAATAGAAATAAGTTGCGTCGTAAGACGTCCACGTACGGCGACGCCGGAGGCGCGTAAATCTTCGCATATTGGCTCCTGCCTGCCTTCGTCTTCACTAAATAGATATAAACAGAAGACTCATTTATAAACATCGGATTAGGTACCTACATGCACTATCAAAAGGCCAAAACTTTAATGCAATATGCACTATAAAAGGGACAAAATGCACAAAATGGAATTTATTATGAAAATTTACGTTTATCTTCATAAAAATAAAGATAAATCTATCCATAAAGCAGAAACAGATGCTTACCATAAAATTAAAAAAAGGAAATAAGTACTGGAAATAAAATGTAAGTAATACGCATAAGTACTTGTGTAGCCTCAATTTTACAAAATATTTAGGGCATCTGGTACTTCATTGCACACAAAGAAGAGAGGATCGACCATTTTTATTGAGAAATAAGCACTATCAATCAAAAAGTAATAAAATATGCAATAACGCTACGAAGAATGAAACTGACGTGCTAAAGAATCGTAGGATCAAATGAGTTATCGACGAGTATAGCCTTCGTGTCATAAGAATTATCACCAATCTTTATTCTCATGTGGCATGGTAATAAGGACAAACAGACAAAGATCCTGGTTCCTTAATCAACCCTGTCGGGCAGAGCAAAAACTTTTAAAAGTTAGCTAAAAGAAATATCTTAAAACTAGGTAAAATAAATAAATAAAAAATGTTCATTGGTTTTGGACTCTATTCCGAAATAATAGAGTTCAATTTAATGTGGGATCTATCCTACTGATGATGATGAATAATGAATACTAATGATTATAATCATGAGTAACCGAACTAACTTTCTGTCTTCTTCCTCAGTGCCCCTACTGCCTGTAAGAGAAACAGCCAACCCTTGGCTGGCTCGTTATTGAGCTCTCACGCCTATTGTCTCTGTCCCGCTCCCTCTCGCGCCCAAAAGAAAGGTAGAGGCGGCAGCTCTCTCCCTCCAATTTCAATTTACTCGAGTCGGATTTTCCAAGCTTTACAAGATCGCTTTCAGGGCAGGATATGCAAGGATTCAAGATACATCCAGAGCTATAAAAGGGAGGGCGTAAAAATCTGATGTATTGTATATGTACGATGTGGTATCTTGACGTGTTGCTAGCCGTAAAATGACACTCTCAAGTGTGACTTTTCTAACATTCTGTAGATTGTAAGAGGCAGTGCCATAAAGAGTTGCGTATACTACGTTTCATGATGCCTTTATGTAATAGAGAGGACAGCCTTTTGTTCTTGTTAGGACGCAAGTGCCTGCACATAGCGTTGTCTATCCCTCTCGCACTCACGCGGCGATGGATAAAACAGGAGAATTCTATTTTCAAACGCTCTGACTGAAACGACCAATGTGTATTCTCATTTTTGCAAAGTATCGACACAGTGTTAATGTTAGTCCATGATCAGCAAAATATACGTTTTGTTTTGTAACGATTTCACTTACGTAGGTACTTTTATTGACGTCAGGATAGTCGACTAGTTTCGGATCTCATTTGAAGAAAAATATTTAGTGATATTGAGCGGTAATACATTTAACACAACACGCGTTTTTATCGGTCGATGCGTTATTGCGATAATTCATTTCAGTACATTTTGTACTAGGACGGGCATGGAGTTACACACTGCTGCGGTAATAACGCCGCAACGTTCCTAATACAAAATGTACTGATAACAGATATCGCAATAACGCATGCCATATTACCGACCGATAAAACGCGCATGAGTGGGACCTTAGACCAGCCTTTATACGCTCACAATGCCACTGGTCATGTTGGGACGAAGAATCATCATAGAATTCACCGATTAAGTGCTTATGTATTGCTCTATTAAGATACTCACAGGACAATGTAATTAATAAAATTATTTACGGTGTAAAGGTGTCTATTTCGAGTATTGGAGCAGCGTGTAACGACTATGATCTATCTGGGATGGGAATACCGAGTTCGTATTTCTGTTAACATATTTATTCTACAAGCTACTCGTACTCGATAGTCTCAAACAGTGATCTAGAAGTTTTTTAAAGTACAATTTATGGTTTCCATTAAAATAGATGCATTCTGTAGACCGCGTCTTACGTACCGAGAGATCAATCAATTCCGTAACAATAGAATTGGCCAGTGATTATTTGTCAAGCAAAAAGTTGTATAGCTGTTATTCTAAAGTGGGTGTGATCGGTTTTTATTGCGGTCTGACTGAGTTATGTTTTGCGATTGTCGCGTAGGCACCTGAGTGGCTACGAGCTACGTAGAGGCTGCGCACATGTGCTACGCAGTTGCTACGAAAGGACGTAGCGATATAATCCGCTACGAAATCACTTTGCGAATGAATTTTTGTTTCGGCGGATTTTTAGAGAAATAACTTTGATCGTAAAACTGATTTAGTTAACGAGTAATTTGTTGAAGTTTTATAGAGTTTTGCTAATAAACTTCAAGAGTAACGTTTGGGGATTACTTTTAATGTTCGGACTAAAATAAATCTACTGTCATTATTTGCTACGCAAACTACCACTCGCTCTTGATCTGGCAGGCAAATAATTCATTCAGGCTTCTCTGTGCAAACTCCAGTCTGTCTACCATGGAGTACGTTCAGCAAAACACAATACTATTACAGATCTTCTTTAGCCAGTAACAGAGATCAGAATCGCGTAATTGAAAGTTAGTTGCAGTAGACAGTACGTAGTGCCGAGTGTGCGGTCTCCATTCACGATCATCCCTCATTGTCCTATTGTGCTAGCGTCACTGGCCGCCCAAACATTCATTCTCTTCGCCGACCAACGGACGAAGGAAAAAATCAATGTTTACCTTTATACTCGAGCTTATATTTTTATACAAAGTGTGGTTTTATAATGAGACGCGTTTACAGAATAACGCCTGTCCACAAAGGCGCGATGTGGGCTGGAATTAAAGGTGCCATGATAAATGGTCAAATACTCTCTGTAATGAATGGCCTTACTTGTACAGGAATCGGAAAGTCTTGGCGACGTCAAAACTATTGCTTCGACCGATAAAAATAAATATGGCCGTCAAAAGAATGAGAACGGGCGGTATTTATTAAAAACAAAGGTCGGAGAAATGTTGGCACGAGCCACCGGATCCGCGCCATTGAAAACTAAAATACACAAGTTACTGAAATGTTGATTTGTCATTGAAACGATCAATTAAAATTTGTTAAAGTCTAGCAGAACTTCTTTTGTCAGACCGCCAAGGTTTCACTATTGAAACTTTGTTGAATAAAATAACGGCTTTGCTAGAGTAAAAATACTTAGGTACACTAGGTACACCAGTATCTAAGTATTTTTACGGCTTTAATGATTGAGAATAGACGGGGAGCTTGCGGGTAGCTTTCACCCATCCGAATGCATTCTTGATCAGCGCTGTAGCATTGGGCAATTTTACAGCTGCATACCAGGAATACATCTTGCTTTAGGTTGTATTTTCCTTTGTTCGTAATAATTTGTTTGTCAGTGTGTGTTATATAATGTTTTCTTTCTTTCAATCAGCAGCAGTACAGAATACATATTACACATTAATAAAAGTAAGATACGCAGTTGGACAGTTTCTGTGTCCTGTACGCTTGCTTGCCCTCGCAAGTGGATACTTGGGGCTCTCTGGGTGGCCGCGGCGCGTTCGCATGCAGCATTGTGTCAGCGGATTTGTGTAAACAGCCTCTGTAAGTGCTGTTTAGATTACTGCCGTCCCGCAAATGTACCGGACACTTCCGTACGGATGTGTACGCGGACAATGTGCGAAAGAATTCGCCCCGGGACAATGATTTATTTTTGTAGCGATGGCTGCTAAGACGCTACAATACAGGCAGATAGTACCTTGATAAGTGTCTAAATAAAACAACTGCATATCTAGGTACAAAATATCCAATTCAAAGTAAGCCTCATACATCTACGTGTAGGTACATCTACCTATTAATCCGCTCGCTCGTCGATTAGGACCTCCAGTAGGGATGTGTCACTCATTAGCGAATTGTATGAGGACAGATCTAATCGAGTGACTTATAAAAACTTTGTTAACAACAAATCCATTGCTCTCATCATTGAAAATACCACATGCAGATCCGAACGTACCTCAACAAAAACTACAAACCGATACTTCTATAGCACCTTATAACATTTCAAACATCTGGTTATGGTTATCCAAATTACCTCATTCATTCACAGCGCAGAAACATGTGGCGCTTTGTTCTTCACAGACAAACTGAGGAAACAACAGGCTAGAGTGTTCGGGTCCTTAATAAAATAACTGTCCGGTCCTTTCAGCCTCTTTGGTCCAGCGTGGGAACGCAGATCTCCGGTCATTCGCATCCGGATTGGTACAGTACCTGATTTTTTTGCTCTCAAAGCTGTACAACACTTGTTAGTCTAAATTGCTGTCTTTTGTACAAGCTGTGTGTCGAGAGCCGCCTTTTGAACCTCAACAGTTTTGAGGATTGTTTGTCTTGAGAGGAATTGCCATTCCATTTGTCACCCGGGGCGGCTTGTCGCAAATGTTCTTGGTTTATGATGATGACTCAGATACAGACAATGTGGGGAATTTGTCGTTTCTTTTATGATGATGGCGGATTCGAAGGATATAGCGAACAGGCCGAAACATGTCAAGTAAGTTTAAGAAAGAACCAATGGGGACAGAGGACGTTCCTTCAATGAAGACAACGAATTTGCAGAAAACGCGGCGTACGCGTACGAGCGCCTTACCCTGCTAGAACAACTTTGATAGGTTTCAGAACAGATACTAGGTATTTTTAAACTTAAACTTTCGTGAGCACTGCAGATACTAGGTACTAATCGATACAAGAAAAAAACGAACGCTGTAATTTTTCAAATGTAGGTAAGTAGTTTGAGGGCTTACTCATCACGAAAACAGCAATGTCATAACACTCAAATCTCAACAATGCCGCAACTGATTTACGCGTCCAAATCAAACCACGCACTATACTCAAGGGAAGGCCAAGAATAGTAGAAAGCAATTTCATTCATAAAACGCTATTTTCACAAACATTTACCTGCTCAGGCGAGTAGTACGAAAAGTTGTATTTTTTATGAATGGCCAGGGTTTTAGTGAATGAAGCGAAGGTGATAAGGGACACCTTCGCCGCAAGCTTCCGTCCTCTCAAAGAAAGAGGCGGGAATCAATTTTACGCGCCCGCGCACCCACCGTTGCATAAAACGATAGTCAAACACAAACTCTGTACCGTGAAATTGCACTTTCATAAACGCCAACGTCTCACAACTAACTACTACAGAATAAGTAGAGTCGAAAGTACAAGTTAACATTAGTTGAAATAGACTTGCGTAATCGATGGAAAACTACTTTTGTCATACCTAATTGTATTCGGAACGGAACGGAATCGTGGTTTATTTTGTTGGTAACATAGTAATATGTATAGATAAATAGGTAGAGTCTACCGGAGTACTGGCAGCGTTAGGTAGACTACCGCAGGCGCTGTATTGGTGGATCACGAACTTCAGAGTGAGTCAGACTCTAGCTATTTCAATTATTATTATTACACCTTTGTACAAATGGCAAGTTCAGTCAATACCTTCAATCAATCTTCTTGCAGTAAGCACCTACCAAATACTCCGTGCAATTTTAGTGGTTTTAAAGCCGAAGGTATTTTGTTGCACTGGTGATTCTGAGCCAAATTACAAAATTTCATTACAAGACGCGCGAAAAAAAAATTCACTTCTTCATACAAATTGTGTCGATTGGCGATAGCCGTTTGTATTGGGAAGTGTTTTTTTTTTCGCTCGTTTTAAATTAAAATTTTGGAATTTGGCTCAGAATCACGAGTGCAACTAAATACCTTCGGCTTTAAAACCACTAAAATTCCAAGGTGTATAGAGAATTCAGGGTGAAAAACTAAAGTTGAATAAGGCAGATAAAGTATCCGAAACGAACCTTTTGGCTCTATCTGAAAGCATGATGAATTCTACGCTGGGCAAACGCACCAAACGAATCATGTGCGCAAACGCCTTCGGTGTGTGCGCTGAATTCGGGATTAGCCGCGATCATTGCCTCCATTCTGCCGAATAAACCACCATTTGGGATTATAGACGCTTTGTCGCGTTGCCCCAACATGTAATACGGCCTTTTAATGTCAATTGAACTTATGTTGAGCGTAAACATCGTGCAAAATACGAGGAATAGCAAAGAATAGGCTTCCGTTCGTATGGGTAGGTATTTTTGCCATTTCTTGGTATACCTATGTACAAACGAATGCTACCTTGCAGCTCCTATATCAATTACTATCAGCAATACCGATAAATTGTAATCAAACAATACATGTCTTATTAATAAATGTTTACTAGACACAGATATTATTTTATTTTATCTTTAAATATTGTATAGGCACTTGTACATTAGCAAAGATATGCGATAAATCTCTGTCTTTATCTAGAGGCAAGCTTAAATACCTATCCACTTGTTCAAGTAGAATATCTAACTTTTACATTACTTTCAATTAGAAAAAAACTCTTCATGCCTTTTGTATGTTGGCGACATACTGTCTGCCACGAAGAGACAGCATTCCATGCACAAAAGGCAAGATATTCACGCTTCATTTTTGCCTTCACAAATCCTTTTAAAGAGCGTTGCTGTGACGTGGGTCCTCTTTCCGGCCTCGAGCGAATAAAGGACCCAATTATAAGAATTATAAGCACCCACCCCTCTGAATGGCTACTAAACTCCGCGGCTTCCGACTTTCAAAGAAACTGGACTCGCTAAAAAGAATAACGGATTAGCGCGTGAGTCAAATTAATAAGAAGAAAAAACGTATCAAATTGAAAAGCTCCCAAGGTGGTAATAACAATCTGAAGATTGATAAAAAAAGCTCCTTCACGTGTAGGAGGATATATAAATCTTTAACAAACAATGTGTGGACGCGAATGTGTTTTTTCCTCGCAAATGTCCAGGGTAATGGCTTTGTCAGGGGACCCCCCGCGGATATCTAATTTCCCCATTCGTTTAAAAAGTATCGAGCACTGGTCAGCGGGTCTACGTCCACGACAGATGTGTGGAGACGTCCCTTTCAAACTCTAATTCACCTTTTGATCATCTTTTTTACTTTTGTCTCTTTTTTTTATGAATACAGCAAAGATATTTAATTTCTTAGTCTTTTTATGGACGGAGCTGTATTAAAATTTTCGGTTTAGTTTTGTTTGTTGCGCCCATGAGCGCACTGTAAAGAAAGCCATTAGTGCACGATGATGGGTGTCGAAACGTATTTTTGTATTCAACATGAAATCATGCGGTAGCAACAACATAAGAACCACTGACTTCCAAATGAATTACTCTTAACATGGATGCACGAATTTGAAAGAAGGCAGCGACCCGCTAGATTAGCTTGAGGCCATATCGAGTAATATGACTCTCGCTCCGTGTAAATAAAAAAAGGGGAGAGAAATATTGTATCCATGTAGATATGGCACTCATGCTACGCCAGTCAGCTGTTTAGATTACGTTGGGACAGACAGCGAACTGAAAATTAGGACAATAAAATACTTGACAAACAAATGGTAATTGACTCTACATTAAAACAATTGCCAGAAATCGCAATTTATTGATGGGTTTGGTGACTTTCTGAACACATCGCTTCTTCGTTGCCTCTCTGCTTTCGATGAAATGTTTCAATATCGTGCCGCCGTCAAAGAATGATACATTGTGAGTCTTTATAGAGCCTAAACAGTGTTAATCATTACAAAGAATGTGAAATTGAAGCATGATTTTTGTGAACGTATAGTGAATTTATTTTTTAATAAACGCTGTCGAAATTGAATAGCGCGGAGCGCAGAAAGGCAGAGGTGCTTACTTTACATTGAGGTGGACATTTATTTAAAAGCACTACTTAATATGTTCTGAGTTTTCAAAGTAGGTATATTTAGACATGAAGTAGCTACCCAGCTTCAAAACTATGTCCGCCACCCAGTAAAACGGGCCCTCATCATTGAGCCATCAGTGCGTCCATCCTGGACCGCGTGATAAGGATAATTAATCACTGCGATGACCATTAGACGCACGTTAGCCATTACTGCTGACTCACGCCCCGTGGTGGTCGACGGAAGGACTTCCAAGCTCAAGAGAATGGGGCAGGGTTGAGTACCTACGGAGTCAAATAGAGTTCTGAATTCTATCACTTCCAATCATACCTATAACATACGGTATCTACCTACTTTAGGCATTAACCATGGAAGTGGTTGAAAGTCGCAGAAAATGGATGGCCACGATCTGTTGTTTGCAATAATGTACTTAGCTACCCAACTTTAAAACTATCTCCGCCACCCTGTCAAACTTTAAAATGTTCTTTCAGTACAGAAATCAGTCCTTGGAGTCAGAAAATGGTCTATGGACGAATATTACCATAGTCTTCGAAATCAAAAGCCAAATTGTATCAAACACATTTTGCTTCAGTTTACTATGCTCATCTGCTTTAACTGCAGGCAGCTGTCACACACAGCATGAACTAATTGAGCAGTAACTCTAAATAAACTACTCAAGATCTCCATACAAACTGCAGGCCACACGCCACATGCCACTTTTCCACGCGTGTGTTCTTAGCCATAAATTAAACTATGGACAATGGTGATGGCGCGTGCATTGCCGTTGGTGGTCAATCTATGCTCCAATATTGGTCGAATTAATCGATGCCGTTTGACAGCTCTTTCACAACAATCAGCGGGGCGCCATTTTGCGACCGGAAGTGCGTGCCAACTTGACGACTCTATTTCTTACTTCCTGTGGCTTTCCTTTGTAACACTATCGTAGATCTAGTTATATCTATTAGTTGGTGCGTGTGGCATTACATGTTGTGCTTGTGTCATGCTGTGAGCGTGCAATACTGACTTGATGCCTCTAAACTTGCCTCAACAAAATAACTACACAAGGAATAAAGTCCGCGGATACACCACGTAGTGAGGGCGAACATAAATTGCATTTCTTTTCGAACTAAAAAGTTATAAAGTGGTAAGTTTTAAATTGGACTGACAGCGAGGTGGGGCGCGCGGACGCTATCGATTTTCTGATTTAGCTCCTCACTAGATAAGGACTGCAAGCGTAGCATAGGGCTGGGTGTCTGTCCATCATTGCAGGTACAGATAACGGCTACCTTATGACTACGAAGTAGTACCGAACAAGAGCTCTTTGCTAGATACCTTAGCATTTGCATCTACGTTTTAGTGTACAAGAGTTATCTATCTATCTACGTAATGAGATGATTTATACAGCGCCCAGTGGCACCTTCACTGACACTAGATGGGTGATGTGACTTCTCGAAAGCAGCAGTGCCTGAGACATGTTTTAGATGGAATAGGCTTGCCCAGAACCGATAATTTTAAGTACCATCCTGACAGCTTAATCAATCTTAGCTAGATAACATGAAAATATTGCACTGTATGCATAGGATTATCCACGGAACGTTTGTCCGTATAAATCTCTACCACATACATATAGGGCGGATTCGGCATTTTTTCCCGAACAAGTACTTATTGGTTTTGCCAATACTGCCCTCTCAATAGGCAATACCGGTTACGATAAAATGTTATCTGCATAATTTGCAGAAACTATCGTCAAAATAAACAAAACACTACTGCGCACCCCCGATCAATCTCGCTAAACACACCAACAATACAGCCGATAAAAAGGGCCCAATAAAATAAAGTGTATCATTAGCAAAGAAATACGGCGGCCACTGCGCAGCGATTCCTTTGATTGGTCGACGATTTATCGAGCGGAAGCGCCGTTACGCCGTAATATTTCCGCCCTAAGTTTCCCTTTTTTACACAAAAAAGGGCGCGAGAGGTCTTAATCAAAACTTATTGCGAGGATGCGAGGCTCGAAGAGAAGCGCGGAGCTGACAAGACAAGACGCAGCTCTAATTTATTGGATGCCGATTTGTTTCTATCTGTTTCAATCTCATCTGGAAGAGTGGTATTAATAGTCGTCAGCTCAAGATCAAGCTCAAATCGGCTAAGTTCAATGTCAAGCTCAAGCTATGCTGACAGCTACTCAAGCTCCATTGATTTTGTTTTCTGAGATCAGGTGATCAAGTGGGTACTTGAGCTTGATCTTGGGATGACTACTATTAATGCCACCCTAAAACTTACTTTACTCGATTGTATTTCTAACTAACTTTTAACCAAATGTCATTAACACGTGGCTTTGCAGCTTTGTGATCTGTATGTTGACATTATTATTTTGTTTTTCCTGTTTTCTTATAAAGCTTCTTCATGTACCCAAAGAAACAAATACGAATATCCTACCCGTCTTTCCTATTCAATGCCCTGATGACGTGAAAACAAAAGAAAAAAAAGCTCGAAGCCCGCGGCTATGACGTAATAAGTTCAGTGGAAGCCAGGACATTGTAACACAATAAATTGATCAAAAAGCTCGCCCCAACGATCGTACTAATAGTTATCGCAGAAGAGCAGCTTCCTATTCCATCCTCTAAATAAAATTAAATCTAGTCTGCCTCTTTATCAGATTTCTCATGGCTCTGCGACTTTCTAAAACCAACAATTTGTTTTCCAACTCGTTAAAGACAAAACAACAGCATCAGTCTAACAAAAACATATATGGCCACAAAACCACCACCTAAATATGCTCGAATTGAACTGATTGAGTTGAGTTTTCTGTAAGCGCTTCGGCTCTAGGACTGATCAAACCATCTGTGCCTATTGTTTTGCGCCGAAAGCCGACGTAACCCCAAAACGCCGGCATCCGTCCGCGATGATATACGCGAGGGTATTTCCTGACACCGGCCAGTAGTTACTTGATTTAGCGGAAACTCAGATAAAACCTAATGCGCACAACAAAAAAATATATCACAATACTGTCGCCCATAAATATGACGGCCTGTCGTAAACCTTTATGCCGCGGTGTCGCTGGCACGTGAAAAATGACTCACCGGCGCAAATGTGTTATAGTTTTACTATTTTTTCCTGCGGGATAAATTGGGAGCTGTCTATAAAACGTTAGCCTGACTGAAGGAATTTGACATTGAATCATGTTGGCTCCATGCACTATTTAATATTATCATGGACATTGTTGCGTCTTGGTCACAAGTTAGGCCATTATCAAAGTGACATAACATGGGATATTTCGCAAAGTTAACTTAGCTAGCCCTACATTTTAATAACAACATTCTACGTCATTGTAGCTTGTAAATAATCCACAGTGTGCTACAGTTTTCTCACACTTGAATTTATTAGTCATTCAAATGAACTTATTGCTAGTTCACAGCCACATCCCTAACCAACGATCGCCTAATCCACACCCAAGCCCACGCGAATATGAACATTATTGTAAGCTGCAGCCTATAGTTATTAATATCCATTTGGTCGAACAACATAATGTCTCTATCAGCTGGTTAGCAATAAATACAATGAGATCGGGAGTGTGGGGCACGGAATTGATAGGGACAGATATTTTTCTCTGTTAATAAAGACGGCTCTACAAAAGCAAGAAAACTAGACAATTTCAGGCACTCGATACAATAGGCAAAGTAACTTACTTTGCCTATAAGTTGAGTGTAGTTTGCACTATTTGAAGGGCCAAATTCTAAAAGTCTTCATGTCTATTTTTCAAAATTTTTTTCGTGTTCGTGCTTAGTGCTGAACACGATGGCGTTGTCAGAAAAAAATGTAGAAAAATGGACATGAGGACTTTTAGAATTTGGCTCTTCATTTGGTAGAGCAGGGCCAATTCTGTGGAATATTGACACATAATTTTCTAAAGTAAGTTCCTTTTCATCTCCCATGCTCGGAAAGTTTGCTGTTACTAGTAACTTCCGATCGTGTAAAGGCCGGATTTAAACTATCTGCATTTTAGTGCGCTTCGAAATTTGAACGCGACGCCGGGAAAGTCTTTCCCGCGCCCTATGGTGTTGAAAAAGAAACAAACACTGGCCGTTTAAGGAGTAAATAAAAAATGCTTCGCTTCTGTTTTATCAAATAGATAATTATGTTTTGGTTTGTTAAATGCATTTTTCAAACGATATTACCAATTTCATTTTTTTTCTCCTAGAAATTTTTAATTTATATGGTAAAAGTTCAGAATGCACCCGGAAAAAAACATTCTTTTATTTACATTATTTTTGTGTCTGGATAAATAAACTTCAGGAAATTATTAATAAAACGAATGGTTTTAATACCAACGAAGCTGAAAACTTTAGTGTGGCAGCCTTAACTACAGTAAAATATGCTTTTAAAAGAAACTTATTTGACTCACCTGTTTTGTAACACGACACTTCAAGAAGACACGATTTGTAATCAACAACCCGTTGCTAGGCAATGCTACAAGTTGAAGGAGTTCCTTTTTTTTTTTTTATTAGAGCTTCGAGTTCAAATTTCGAAGCGCACAAAAATACAAAGCGGTTTAAAAAAGGATCTTCTACGATCGCATATTTAAAGTAACAGGGTACTTTCCGAGCATGGGAGATGAAAATAACTATTTTTTTCGAGATACTACAATGAAAATATACTAAATTTAATTTTTTCTAGATACTTTTTTTTCTCCCGCCGAAAGTAGCGTATTTTAAATTCTCGATAATCGAAAACCAGTTGCTCAAGTGCTGACTCTACCAAAAAAAATCTTATTTCCTCAATACAACTTCTGTACTCCCCCCTGTGCTTTGATAGAGGGTGGCCGCAAAATGTAGAGCGCGTGTCTATAAGCCATGACGACGTCCTACAGACGTTGGATATGTCTAATAGTGGCGTTTGATTTACTGATTGGATTAGCGTACGAAGTCTATTTATGTGGATTTAGACATTTCCACATTCATAAACTGTAGAAAACGGGAAGGGCACTCCCTAATAGGTTAAAAAATTTAAATGAATATTTGGCTAGCTGTAGTAATGAAAATCGGTTGTGATAGGAAATAAATTAGGAGGAGGGGAGGAGTATACGCCTTCTTATCTAGAGGTAGAGGTACATAATTACAAAAGGTCAAAATTTTCTTCATGTAGATATTGTGGTATTGCGCCTTTGACTGACGTCTATACAAAAAAGTTGTCTCAATAAATCTCGGTAATCACATCGTATACACGTTTCAACACCAAACCAAACATGTTAGGAAGCATTAGGGCGATTCAGGTGAAGCTAATAAACATAATGTGTTCTTCAGTCTTATCATGTTTCGGGTCGAATGCGCACTGACCGCGCGGCCTCGTCCATCATAACTATTACGCTTACATCAACAATATTGTCTCTTCACAGCCACACTACGAGCCAATTCAGACTTTATCACCACTGGCTTGAGAGAAAACTCCTTTGAAAAGTGGTGCTAAATCGATATAGTACAAACCCGTCAATATAGGTCCGACTCTACGATTGACGCCCAATGCAGTTTCACCCCTATTTTTGAGGCCTAAAGGTTACCATTTGGTGTGTCTCTTCGCATACGTTTTAAGACCTTTAGCGGTGTTCTAATGGCCAGGTTGTGGCTATAATGTGCTTCGTCATAACCATAAAGCACTTATTAGCGCACACATCGCGGGAGTCCATCAATCGAGATTTGTGATAAGATTCCTTTCTATACAGGAAGCATACTCGTCCGTTATGGCTAGGGGTTGTTAGGACAATCGTAGATTGAGATATTTGAGTATCTTTAGTACAAGTAAGTTCAGTGAAAAAGTTTCCAGCACTCTTTATTTTATGATTTCCTTTTTATTTTAGAATAGGCCGATATAGCTGCTCTAGATAATTTATGAAGAAGTTATATCACACAGTGAAAATCTATTGAGTTGCATTATTTTTTCTTTAGATCAAAAATATATTAAAAAAACACTCTGTTTTGGCCCGGTCGCCTAAAAAAGGAGGAACAACTACTACCTATTAGGTAGGTACAGGTACAAATGTATCGGAGCGTGTAACAAAGCTACCAATTCAATTTCACCTATTGAAATCACACCTATGTGTGTATTCACGCTATCGAATAAACAAACTCTATCCCACGTGTGTTAATCGGAGGCTGTGTGTTTGTACATCTCGGCTAATCGGCTTATGCCACTATTGGGCATTGGGTCCTTTATAGAAGGCGTTTCAAGAATTTATATAATTATTTCTCCCAGTTTGTTTGCCCATTGTCATGCTACCGACGACTTTGAAGCGCCCATTGTGTCACTGTTATTATTTATTTAATAACGACGGGTTCTTTGTTGTTGACAGTTTGAATGGTAGAGGAAGGCGTAGCACTTACACGATGGTTACACTCAGCTCTCTTTGCCATTGAGGTAGATTTCAAATTCAACCTTGGGTCTTCCTAGCCAAGTTTATCTGAATTAAGTTACGTCAATGAATACGCACTCGTGTCTTCTTAAGTATACTCTCTTAAGTATACCTAATTACTCGTATCTCGACTCTAGCTGTCTAGTAGGTAGCTACTACTTACAAGATGAGAAAACTATACATTTTTCTTCACTGGTCTGGACATAGGCCTCTTCAAGGGCCCTGTCTTTCGCCATAAAGATAATAATTACCACGTTAGGCAGCATAGGTACTGGTGATCAACAGCCTAGGCACGATATTAAAAAAAATGCTTCCCAACTGACTTTTTATCTTAGTCCGGCAGAAAATACCAAACTGAAAACATCTCGTCCGTTTTCCCGAAAATCTAACTCATTTATTACATCTTTTGAGCAGATGTAGAGAGGTATTTAAAACCGATCACGTGGGCCTAGGTACGTGTGTGTTGTACAGACAGTAACCAGGTCGAAGCTATCTACCGTGATTAGATAAAGAGACGGACAGCGCATCGCGAAAGTCAATATTTAGCTTATTTACTCGTAGCTATTGGTTTCATCACAAAAATATTTGCCAGCCAGTGTGTACGTAGATCGATTTTGTTTGCTTGACCCTATTATAGGACTGGCTGTATCGGACAGTATGAAGGTGGTATACATCGTTTGAAGAGCAACGACCTGCCTTAAAAAAACCGGCTAAGTGCGAGTCACGCACTGAAGGTTCCGTAATTTTCATTTAATTTTCATTTAATATTATTTGTTGGGTAATGCGCCATAATACTATCTACATAATCTGTGAAAATTTCAACTGGCTGCCTATTACGGTTCCAAAGATACAGCCCTTTAAAGTTAGGACAGACAGACAGACAGCGTAGGCAGAGTAATAGGGTCCCGTTTGGAATCCTTCGGTACGGAACCCTAAACCCGTTTTGTTTTTTGTAGCGCCTAAGAATATAGTTTTTACGTAGAAATAAAATTCTGTGCTTCATTAAATAAAACAGGCAGTCTTGAAATATTTTCAATTAATTTATTCATAGGTATAATTTACGTTTTAATGTGATACAATTTATACACGGTTAAAATGTGTTTTTAAGTTATTTCTATGTGAAATTGGAATTCATACATTTTTGTAACAGACCATAGCATAAATTACTTACATAAATTGTATCTACATAATATTGTTATTTTAAATTGGTAACTAATAAAAATCACACAAAATAACTTTTATACAACTTAATGTTTAGGTCTATTCACTTTTGACTTTGAAGAAATACATATTCTTCATATAAATAGTTTTAAACATTATATTCGACTATGATAATACTGATTCTTACATTCTAAATATTGCATTTGATAAAATCTGGTCATTTTATAATATTTCTACCTACAAACTAAATATTTCTCGAACGCTTTTTACACAATTTACAAATTAATGGAATGATTCAATCACATTTGGTTTGGTAAAACGGAATGAAGGAGGGATGGTCCTATTGTATTATTAGAATACTTATTGAAAAACCAGTCACAGAAATATTTAACTTAAAAAATCGTTTATCTTTACAAATAAGTAGGAACTCCAGATACCTTATTTTACTTAAATCCAAAAAATACTTATTAGTATTCGAGTTATATTTGAACGGAATTTCCAAATTCTTTATTTTTATCAACAACCACTAAAAACTCAACTACAATTTCCTTTACACTTAAAAGTTATAAAACAATGTAGTGACATTACCATCGAAACAACCTTTAAAACTCTACATGGGAAAGGGGGCGGGGGAGGGAAGGTTTCAATAGAGTAACATCGCTACATATCGACTAGTCAACCACTTTCAGTCGTTTCTCATTATTCACCACCAACAGCTGGGTTGTGGCCCGTGGCTCGAGACAGGCGGCTGGTGGTGCATGGCCTGGTACCCTAGCGACATGCCTAGAGGCGGTAGACCATCAGGTTTGCCCATGCAGGGCCTGCCATCCTTTACCAAGACGGGGACAGCCACCCTCCGCGGCGACGTCAAACCACCTACGCCCATATCGTGCGCTCCCTTTTCCTGGACCGCCCGCTTCGTCTTATACCTGTGGTTTTGGAACCAGATCTTGACTTGGGTGGGCGTTAACCGGATCAAGCTGGCTAGGTGTTCTCGCTCGGGTGCTGATAGGTACCTTTGCTGCCTGAACCGCCGCTCCAGCTCGTACGTCTGTGCCTTGGAGAACAAGACGCGTCGCTTGCGTTTCTTGTGGACTAAGGAGTCGTTGGTCGGCTGATCTTTGTCGTCGTCTTCGATGTCTGCGTCCTGGTCGTCGTTGTCCTGATCATACTCGTCGGCGCGAGGGTCGATGGTGGGTGAGGAGGCTGAAGCCCCCACGTAGGAGAGCTCTGAAGCCCGAGAGGTGCTGTCTGGGCTCGCTTGCTGACCTAGAACGCCTGTAACAACGGAGACAATTTGTTAGAAAGGCTGTGTGATTTCTTTTAGCGATGCTAAAGCCGCAATACTTCAGTTGCTCTGTTTTTTTTTTAAACGTTTTCTCTTCTATCCCTCTATCTACAAAATGGTGATAAAATGTTTCCATTGTAATATTGTTTTCGAGTTGATGTTTAAGGAATTATTTTGTAACACGGTACCTAATCATTCTTCTAGAGCGGCCCCTTGGATAGGACGGACTTTTACCTAAAGTTTTCAGTGACCATTTTGCTAATTCACAACAACCGAACAAGAAAAGTCAAACAAACAACTACCACATACGGGCGAAAAAAACTCGGCTACAAATAAACATAGTATAGCCGATTCACCCCTCTGCAGGGGCATTCTCACGGGTGCCGCGGGGGGAGGGAGGGGGAGGCTGGGCGTGACGGGGGGAGGGGGTGGACACACCCACCCCAGCAGCTGCCCCATTGTTCGATGATGGTGATGCTCACCTCACTAAGGGAAACCGGGGTTTAATAAAAGTACCACGTCACGTAGATGCTTTATCTTTTGCTGCTTTTCGTATCCAGTTTTACAGAAGTGGGAGGAGTCTCGGGCGTAAAATATCGCAATTGTTTATTGCATACGTTATCTTCACTTGTTATCGTTGCCAGCTTGTGGTATTTTATAAAATCAATACCTTATGGTTATTTAGCGACGCGACGCCACGATGATTTCATTAATTTTATCAACCGCGGTCGTGATTTCCTGGTGCAATAGATAGCTAATAGGTAGGTAGCTTATTTTTAAGTGTCAATCAATACCTATCTAACTTGTCAACTGATCATCAAAGTAAATCACTGCCCTTCACTACTGTAAAACCTAAGGACCGACTTGTCAATCTAGCTCTATCTATGATTTATTTACGGAATTTACGAGTAATGTACAACCTAAATAGCCGGCGGCCACATACAGTCGGAATTCCATTTTAGAAATACGTTTCAGAACTTTGTTTTACAGGACCAATCATCACATACAGTCAATTGATAATCCGGAGCGGCTTTCCGAAACGAAATTCCGACGGTGGCCGACGGAAATTTAAGGAACTAAAATATTGCAATAGCAAAATCAGTTGTTTGCGAGTGTCTTAATGTTTTTACCCTCCCCGATAAGTACGTCGACTCTACCACGCACTAAAACCTATCCAGGTGTTCCATTGATCTCCACAAAAAAAATCTACAAACCAAGAGTAAGATATCTAGTAATAGCAGAGATAATTATTGTTAATAAATAAAAATAAAATAACTTAAATACTGCATCGCACAGTAACAGTCCCATCGCAGGCCCATTAAAAATCTTCTAATTGCCATCAAATAGCCAACTAACTTCCCCACAACAGGGTGTAATTGATCGCGGCAGCTGCATTGCCATTAGAGCCTCAGCTAGTCAGAGGTAGGGCGTCAAATAGTTTCGCTATAGTGTTGGCGATTGGTGACAAATTCGTTTCGCTTCACCCCTCGTGTTAAACAATCGTAGCAACCCTCCAATATGTCGGGGCGTGATTTTCTCAGGGTAGCTTCCGACTGTCGCGTCAATCGAGTGTTTTTTAGTGACTTTTTGCTGTTGAATTAATTGTTACTAAGTATTCACTTAGATCCGAGTAGGTACTACATGATACTGAGATAATTCGCACATCAATTAATTACTTTTGGATATTCTAGTGACCACTAATTACTTACACAAGATGAGTGAATTGCCTAGTCAACAGATGATATCTACAACGACTGGGACATACTCCAAAAACTTGCTGCTAAAACTCTTTGTCCTAAACAGTAACTTACTCTACATAATAATATTAAAAATGTCATAAGTGCAAGTCAAAAAATATTGGAAAAAAGGCAAATTCAAAAGTAATAAAATTAAACATTGAAAACAATAAAAACAATATACATTGACAATAATTATTATGAAGTCGGTACCTACTCCGGAACGTCAGTTTTAGGATGCAAGCGTGAGAGTCTCCAAACTCTAATGTTGTAACAGCAATTGACACGAGCCAAAAGTGCACGATAAGGCGATAAAAATAATTAATGACATCAGATTAGGCGCAAGGCACTCCACTGGAGGAGCATTTGAAAAAATAATCTCGGCCTCTCCAATTGAACTACCGAATACTCATATTATAACAGCATCGAGTGGACAAATTACACTTGATAAAATTCGACTCTCAACTTACAAGTGCCTCTACATATTATGCATAAAAAGTATCCGTCGGTATCATTAGTCAAACTTTATCAGATTGTTAGAGCAGCTCTGTCATTTTATCACTATCCTGTGTAGTTTCAGAAGATTAGCCTTTCGTAACATTACAGGCTCGCTCCTCTATATCAGAGCGAATCCGCCGCGAGATCAAAACCCCATGTCAGTTTATCAGGCTGATAAAAACATGTCATGGTCTTAACGTCGATTGAAAATATAAAATACCTACCTAGACAATAACAGGTAAGAAGGCAATAGTACGAGTACATTATTTAGAATGAATCAACTTGAAAAATCTGAATTGGATTAAGAAACAAAACACGCGTGCCACCAATATGGCATATGTTTCCATTCGCTGTCTATCAAGAATAAGCTCTTGAAATAAAAAAATAATAAAAAATCCTGACTTCTATAATCCATTTAGCCTCTACATGTTCATTGAGAAAAATACATAGTTAAATAAATAAACGGCACCTATATCTACCATAGGAATAATATTGTATTGATAGTTGAAAAATAAACATAATACGGATGTTGACTGTATAAACAAAAAATAAACAAAAAAATACTTTATCAAAACAAATATCTCAAAACATCTCCTAAACTCTAACATACCAGGTTACTACAAATAATTCATAAATTTTGAGTCAATGAAATTGTGACAATAGACTTGAGTCGTGTCGAGCTAGTATTTTCATACAAGATATCGTTTTAACAGGAGTAACTCATTTGACTAACATCTCTATTTGGAGGCTTGTACTCAGCGTGGGTATGAGAAAACAAATATTCGCCGATCAAAGGAAACTCACCACTACTCTCATGGTGATCCAGCGTCAGCCACGGCTGGTGGTGTCGCAGGAAGTCGTGTGGGTAGTGATGGTGGGGCGGCGCGTAGGCGGGCAGCTCGCCCAAGCCGCAGCCAAGGGCGGGCGGCGCGGGCTCCGGCTTGCCCTCGTTCAGACCCAGGATGTCAGAGATCTGGAACCCTGGGCGCTGGCCCGGCATCTTCATGCTGTCCAGAAGCCTAAGGAGAAGAAATGGGGGTTAGTTTCGTGGTTTCAAAAGAAAAACTTAGGCCTACGAAAGAAACTAAGATAAGAAAAAAGAAGTTCCATATTACAAATCTTGAAAAGGTAATCTTGGCCTGAAAAATTATGATTTATACGGCAACCAGTGGCACTTCCACTCGTACTATGTAGAATTTAGTAATTAGTGCCTGGGACAAGTTAGATAGAGTTGGTGGTTTCAAGCCACAAGGCTACCTACTAAACACTTGTGGGTATTTAATATAGAGATAAAATAATTGGTAAATCAACGTAGTAGGTATCCATATAATGAGCAATAAATAATTACCTAACATAACCCGTTCCTATTCTTTATCATCAGCTTGGATATAATTATTTTTCGTTCCATGTGTTTTCTAAACAATTTTGTGTTGAACGATATACGCAAAAAGATCCAACTGCCCATTCTAACTGAGAGATTTAAAAATATTTATAGAAATTCCAGTTAAAAATCAAAAGTGACATTAAAGTTGACGTGCAGTGCAATAAAAATCTCTTGTATGTGAGTAAAAGACATCAACGCGCTCGCAGTCGTAGTCAGTCATAAAAGCACGGACAGGACTCTGGACACGAGTGTCTATCTCGACAGCAAAACGAGCCGAAACGAAGTCCGAATAAACACCAAAAGACACGTACGACGATTGTAATCCATCGTGTTACAATGAGAAGCAAAGAGCTACACTTGACGGGAGTATTAACCATGTCTCGAGGGCGGATAAGTGAAAGAAAACACGACGGCATTCCAGGGCCTATTCACAAACTATTGTCTGCGAAGGACCTCTCTAGAATACGTGACCCAGATAAAGAGCCTGAGTCCCGGGTCGGTGTCTATTAAGGCTTGTATTTTATAAGCCTCCAGTCGTACGTGACGCCGTGAAAGACCGCGGGGCGGCGGCGGCAGGTTGTAAACACACACATTAACAACCTCTTCGCGCCGAGAGGTGCAAAAACTATCACATGGACTGTCACGTCACGACCCACTCCTAGCTCTTAATATTATTATATCTAACAACTCGGGGGTTTTTATGGTTTACAAGGAAAGTTTAGAGGAAGCATTTGTGTGAAAAAAGCTAACACTGCTTTAAATTTGTCGCTTCCTGGAGCCAATTTCAATTTCATTGTTACAGAATCAGCAATCAAATGCGGTCAGTTTTCGGGAACCGATTTGCAACTAATTAATTGAAACTTATTTGCATGATTGTTAGGCGAGGAAACTATCATTACCATACGTGAAAAATAATGCAGACACAAAAATTACTTGTATCTAAGTTGCCAAAAAAATACTTTGTTTTCCTGCGAAAAACTTCCTAATTTTTCACAAACACTATCGCCAAGATTCACTATTTCACTGGTTCCTATCTGAGCATTTTCTTCCAGCAACACTAGCCGCTATCACCGTAAGCTCACCCGGGGAACGCGGAGCGAAAGGCGGCAGGGTAGAGCGCCGGCAGGAAGGCCGGGCCCCACGGAGGCAGCAGGATAGGGCTCCAAGCCAGCAGCCCTGGCGGCAGCAGCGGCGGCGGCGTCCGCGAGCCTTCCTCGCTCTTCATCTCAGGGGAGCTCGCTTTCGGGATAATGGTGACGGCTTGCGGGACCCTCGCGTGAACACGTGCTGCGTGGAGCGACGTCGCACCCGCACTGAACAACCCTCGAGTGGCCCTCGGGGTGAAGAACACCCCACGAGCGCGCTCTCAGCGTCGAGGGTGCTTTACCACCCTCCAATAGCGACGCGCAGCCAGGTGGGCGGGGCTTGCCACGACCAATCCCCGCGCAGACCAAAAGCCTTCCCAACAAAAAAAAACTGGAGTATACTCTCTGAATAGAGGAGCTTTCGACGGATCGCGTTATGTTATGTCGCTTTTTGTAATGAGTGCGCGCGTTAAGCCCATTGTTGAGGCCGGGTTCGTTATGGACGCCGCTCTAAACGCCGAATAACGATTTTCACTTAGAGTGTTTTATTAAGACCATGTAAGCCCCTGTTTGGGGAATAATTGAAATGGGTTTTGTTGTCCGTTGGCGACCATGTTGTTGCGGAGCGCAAAATTGCTTTTATTTGTGTTCAACCTTTTGTAGTCTATTGTTGTAGCAACCGAAACATTGAACAGCTAAAAATATACATACACATTCTAGCATAAAAAATACTTACATACGCAATTTTCATACTGAGACGATCAGGAAGCCAAATAAAGCTTGTTGTAAAAGAACAAATTGTTGTATTTTTCTAACAAACAAAAGCCACAGACTCCGTCAATAGTTATTATCTTTTGCACATGTGCAGGGCCAATCGAGGCTTCCCAGAACAGGTACAAAACGACCCAAAGGGCCTTGGTTGTTAGCCGTTGCACGTGTGGACAACTACGGTCTATTGTCTTCAAGGGAAGTTTATTGAACGCTATTATCAATGAGAAGCAAAAAATACGGCAAAAAGTCAATGAGTCTTGGTAAATGTTTACTTGGGTGTCCGCCCTAAGGTACTTGATTTTGTTGAAGTTTTTTTTTTTATGTAGCCTCTATGATAGCGTAATACTACAAATGGTAAGTTCCTCAATAATTTTAAAACGTTCTACTAAATACATTAATTGAGAGCTATTAAATCAAAGCAATTAGGTAGTCACGTACTATCCCATGCCATCAAAGACGGAAAGCGAAGACACTAACTAACAAAAAGTGCCATCAAATCACCAGCAAACTTTCGAACAATGCTAAAACATCATTGTTTCGACACTGTCGCTAATCTTCTATTGCACACCTGCAGACCATAAACCTTAACAAATCCCTTTCACTCAGCCCATTCCTTTGTTTCACCACTTTTGAAGTGAAGGAGCAGATAACAGATGAATTAACCCCAAAAAGCTTTAAGGTGCGAAAGAATGCTGCAGTTTTATGACATGCAGGTGTGCAACTGATCAAGAAACTAGTGGCGTGAAACAATAGAAGTAAAGCACTGAGCGGCGGCATGGATCCGACGGATTTAAGATTAGGTGTAAAGTAATCTGACATGAGGTGGTCCGGATACCGAGCGAGGTATATCTACTGGCATGGCACTTTCTCCCATAGCACAATGCTCTTTTAAAGCGAGCACAGGATATTAAGGCTGGAAGATAGCAGCGTGGCGGGAAATTCAAAATTTTCACAGTTTTTTACATTTTGTAGCTAAATTGAGCTATTTTTGTTCAGCGATTTTTCGTTCGCGGCAATAACATAGTATTCTTTTCATTATTGTAAATAACAGAAAAACAATAATTCAGCCGATTATGTGTTCTGGTCTACGACAAGTTTTTTGGGCAGTGCCACTGCTTCGTAGACCACGTTGCTATCGTCCACCCTTAAGAACGATATCGAGAGTCATCCCGCACTATGTAGCTGATAGGTATTAGGTTGATACAAATCTAGGCAAAAAAGCTAGATGTTACGGTCGGCCACAGCCACAGATACCCCATGGCAGCTCTTACCGCGCGCAGAATAAGGGCGCCAATCGAACAAAAAGGGGTATCCTAGAGTGTGGCCGACTGTACAAATTTATTTAAACACCTACCAAGATGTGATTACTGCCTATTTCCAAAAAAACAACATACAGGAGTACATAGGTAGTACACACATACTTAGATTAGCAGAAATCTAACTTTATCACGAAAACGTGGATTTGCAAAAAAATAAGTACTGTGCTACGCGCATACAAACAGAAGGCTACGCCTACGAAATGTGCTACAGCGTGCTACGAAACAATGCCACCGGGCGGTCTTTGTGCGGATTTTAGAGGATTTCTTTTGTCCATAGTATTGTTTAGAGATGCAGGTTTTTCTATGAATATAATAGTAATGTCAACACGTGGTTAGGATTTTGAAACCGAAGACCGCTGATTAAGCATTATAATTTGCAACAGGTGCTGTCTTCATTAACCACGAGAAAAATATTGATCCGAGAAGATCTGCAACACAATCAAATCTCACAGATGGTTTGGATTTCCTTCCTCAATGCTGGTGATGAGACTTAACAAGTTGGTACTGGTAATCTAAATCTGTATCCGGCGGGAAGAAATAAAATAAGACCTACACCGAGCATTGGCCAAAAGTCTGCAGGTACAAAAAAAAAAGTTTAATCAGTCACTTATTGTTAGGCCCTTATTTAAAAACACGAGTGTCGATATTTTATAAAAAATGTTGCTTTAGTACACAAGGCAGCACGTAGACGCTTACACGGGTGCACTCTATTCACTTACGTTACAGGCGACTTTGGAACGAAAGTGTACATTCTAACGTGCTATCGTGTGTACGAACAAATATACATATATAACGATCTTCATTCATCAGTTCAACTCTATTGAAACCATATTTTAAATCTTACTACACATCTTTTAGTACGGTCGGCCACAATCTCAGATACCCCATGGCAGCTCTTACCGCGCGCGGCATAAGGGCGCCTATCGAACAAAAAGGGGTATCTGAGACTGTGGCCGACTGTACCTACAACTGCTTGGAGAAATCGAAGGAAAGTTGTAATCAAATCTACGGTGGGTATGTTTGGCGATTAATGGTTCGTTTCTTAGATAAACTCAAACTTTTCTCTTTGAGGGAAGGCCTACACTTTTATCCAACGATACAAGCCGGGTGAAAGCGCAACAACAACAATGAGCAATTATTTACATCCCCTAAGTGGCGTGCACGATATGTTTAATTGACTTATTGAGAACGCGTTTTAAAAATATCTATCCGACTCATCGTTGCGTGTATGGTTTGTGCGTAGAATATGTTACAGCAACAGAAAGTACCGTAAGGTCTGTTTTTTTTTGTTTGCTATCGTGATAAACATGGCAACGAAATACTAGCTACACCTCGATTGTCTTGCTACTGTTAGGTATGCATTTAGCACATTTTCTTACTTACAATATGGCCTTCTAATAGCTAGGGCAGACAACGTACTACCTACATGTACACAAATAATTTTATTTAGAGACAATGTTAATCAGTGGGACTTGCTGAAAAGCAAAACTTTTCAGAAAATCACGTTACTACTTTCTACGAGTAGCACAAAGATAGACAGATAAAAAAAAGAGGTATGTTTTTCCACGAAGTCTCTTTGTCCAATCAGTTAATGCAAGGAACAGCTCTGATTAAGTTTTAAAATTTTGCAGTGTAAATGAGTTAATCGAACTTTTGATGGGATGGTCCCCTTACCGGGACAATTGAACTGTGGACCCCGAGAACTCTACCTTTGGTTCTGTGTTTGTAGTTAAAGCTACTCTCTACTACTCTACTCTACTCTACTCTGTTTACTCTGCAAGTTGACCCTATACTTTATCGTTTAGTGAGGGTTGCGCCAGATTTGCTGAGGGGCACGGGCAGGTGCGCGCGCGCCCTCCGCTTACACGGATCAACGGGCACGGTGCGCTGTCTTTCCATCACTGCCGATTGATACCTACCTACCAGCCTTGCATTACATGCATAGATAGTACATGCTATCCAATGATCGTAAGAGCATTGGTGATTGGGCAGTTTTTCAACTCCTTCTCTCGGGTCGAAATAGAAAATCGCGCCAATCTGATCTCGCTGGTGGTCGCCTCCAGGCTTTTAACTGTGTGCGAATCTTCTTTTCCATGTAGCCAGTCATGTTAAGCCAAGGTCCAGCAGGACTTTTGTTAATTTTTTATTTGTAGCCAGACTAAGTCAAAAATAGAGATTTTTTTAAATCGCTCTTTTATCATTCGTAGGATATTTGAGAACATAGCTAAGCTAAGATATAGAGCAACCGTCGAACGTCAGCAGTCAAGTTGTGGTGCTCATTAATTAAGATCACAATTGCTCACCGCAACATTATTGTGATGAAATCAAAAGCAGATGCGTTAACTTATAAAGACGGTACGGTTCATACATGTCCGGGAGGGTTATCATGATGAATTATTGTAAAAGTTCACTCATCGCTCCCTCCCGCCGACCCTCCGGCCATCTGATCGGCAGCACACCTTGACTAAAAATCGATCAAAACTCTATAAAACCAACTGACTCACCGAACCAGTCAAAATTAATAACTGGGTCATTCTTTGAGAGGTCGATTTTTTTGGTCACACCCTAGTATCTACTAAACTATACATCACACAGTACTAAAGTAGCACTTAATCGTCTACTTAACTAACGGTCTATTGAGGCATATCAAATAAAATCAATATTTCATAGAGGAAATTGCCTAAATATTACTTTGAAGGTCAAAAAATGGGTGATTTTGCAAGTATTTTGCATGTCACACGCGTGTGCTCCTGGTATGTTTTTGTTTGTGGTTTTACTCATGTGCCCACTACTGTGCTAATTTATACCTTTTAAATGCCCAAAGAGTGCCTCTATCCAATCGTATATTCAGCAATCTAATAGAATGAAAACTCTTGTGTCTATAGACGTTTAAACTAATGTCACGCGGCGAGCGAAGTTGAAACCGCTCGACAAAAGTATGCTTTTATACATACTTGAATACGCGGTAAGTGTCTTGTGATTGGTGTAAAATATCGCCAATTTAACCACGGTGCTAAGATGGGACGGGTATGTCGCTAACTTTCGCGCCAACACTGTGAGGTAAGTTCTTCACTTTTTTTTAATTTTGGTTCGGGAGGGTAATTGAAACTTGTGGTCAGTTTTGCTAGTTAAGTGATACTATTTGCACTTAACTATCTAAAGTACAGGATTGGGTATGTCCCTCAGTAGGTATTGACATCAAAATAAATACGATAGCTTTTATAGTTAAAGAGAAACAACGTAATTTTTTAATTTCATTGATATCCATGGCCCTAAAATCCATGGATTTAAGCCATGGATATCACATACCGGCCATGGATATCAAGTAAATGTTCTTAAATTTCACTTATTTTAGGGTTACGTACCGAAAAAGTGCCAAATAAGACCCTATTACTAATCCAGTACATATCTGCATGTCTGTTTGCTTGTTTGCCTTACGTTTAACGGGCTGTTGTTAACTTTAAATATAATAGGTTGAATAATAAGCAAGCAGGTGATTTTTTAACAGAATCTATCTATCTATCTATTTATCTACATTTTTTCAAATCCATTGTAATTATAAGGCTTAATTAATGTACACAAGAGTAATAAAAACCGGCCGGTGCAAGCCGGACTCACGAACCGAGGGTTCCTCACTTTCTTTCAAATACATGCAAAGAATGGTCATTCTACTAGTTATTAAAAAAAACAAAGAGGGATTCTACCAAATACATGAAAATAATGGTAGAATTAGCTGAGGCAGAATAATAAAGTCCCGTTTAGCACCCTTCGTGTACAATATCCTAAAATTTTTCCTTGTTAATCGGATTCGCGTACCGGGGATACCGTACCACCACCTAAAGTAAGGGGTAAATATAATATTAAAATATTTTACACAAATATTGTGGTGGTAGGGAACCCTGAGTGTGCGAGTCTGACTCGTACTACTATGCTTGGTTAAAAAAATAAAGACCTAAGGCATCTACGTATGAGATGATTTATTTTACCTTTGCTAATACTTTTATATGTAACTTTGAGAAGCAATAAAAGGCTATATTATTTTATTTTTTATGAGATGATTTAAATAGCCTCCAGTGGTACCTTCACTCACACTAGATGGATGAAGAGGCCACTTGGCGCTGCAGTGCCTGAGACATTGTTTTAGATGGTGCTGCTGGGTTATATTCTACTAATATGTATAATATGTATTTACGATACTTCTTCACGCCTAAACGGCTGGATGGCTTTGGATGAAATTCGGGATGGATGTGTAATTGTTTATTCATGTTATAGCTTTTAAATAATAGTAGCTGTTTATCAAAACGTTTTATAAGACGTTTTATGGGCCTGAAATTAATGAGAACTTAAGAATTAATGTTACAATTTTATAGACTTTTATTATTTAATAACTCAGCATGTGTTTGCTTAAAATAAATCTATGAGCAATTGAAAAAGTTTAAAAACTTCTAAATTTTAACTGTTTTTTCTCAAAATAAAACTTTGATTACTTTGATTTGATTATTATGATGTTTTATTTATATACTTTTCCTTCACTAAGGCCCTGTTTAAGTCTGTGACAGTTCATGAGTGACAATCAAGCTAAAGGAAGCATTTATGTACCACTGAAATTACTGTTTATATTCATTTTGGACACTATTTGATATCCATGGCATATTTTTTGATATCCATGGCCTGTCAAAATAGAAGATTTTTTTCTGATTAACCTATAAAGCCTACAGCCCCTCTACCCTTGACGTATTTTTCCAATACGGACGCAATATGGCGCAATTTACAAAATTTTATATTTTACAAATTAAGACGTATTTTGTGTTTTTATTTAATAAAACATCCTTACCTTTGAATAAAAATTACAAAGTATTTAAAATCAAAGCATTACTATGCGAATTGAAAGAAAAAATAATTTTAAAACTTTTTCAATTTGATCGCAATAGCGTCAAGGGTAACCCCCCAGATGTGCCTCATCGACATATTGGCTAGTTTTTAAGCCCTTTTATCCTCTGTATTTTTAGTTTTCACCAACGACGAGAAAAAAATAAAAGCCATGGATATCAACGAAGAACGCTTTTTTGAAGAATCATCCAACTAAGAATAAATTATAGAACTTAACGATATCCAACATTTCTATCTGGCACTGCCGTTTAATTTCGCGGCCATAAAACGTGTCATTACGCGACGAATTGTAAAAAGACTCGCTCTGTATTCGCCTTGGCTAATGATAAAATAATGGGCCTGATCGCAGGCAAGATAGGAAAGTAATTTGTTTAAAAGTAGGATAGATACCGGCAATGAGGAACCGGCGCGCCGTCCGTGCCACGCACCGCGGTCGCCAGAAAAAAACTACCCTATATGACCGAAACTTGCCTCCATTACACGTCAATGTAGCTCGACTCATTGCGACAAATTATACCTCTTTTGGTACTTATTTTTCAGCAAAAACAAAAGGATGACGTCCTTCGCCAAACAAACAAATCAGCCAGTTACTAAAGTTAGTATATTAGCTCCGTATTACCGTATTAGCCGAATCGTAAAGCATGCCTTACCTACAGTGTAGCGACAACCCGGCAACACCGCAGCGTTCCAGTTCAAGGATATAAAAACTTTTCCCATTTCAGGTTACCTCGCTTTGCTCTACAATACTTTTCCCACTTGGCGGCCGTTCCGCGTGGGGTTACCCAAAAATAAACTGCGCACACACATGACACCTTCAGCACCTCGGGTAGGGATACTTAAGGTGGATTTACGGGGCAGGAAGCGGGCAACTTCTGCTCGATGATATTTCGTTATGGCAATCTGGTTAGGCCGGGTCTAAATGGCTGGCGGCACGCTAAGGCGAAGAGGGCTTGGGGGCCAATTAAGGGCACCACGGAGCCCTGGGAGGGAAGCCAGCTGGCTGTTCGATGGTACTCGTGGGCGCTTCACCGCGCTCTAGTGTGGCGGCGGGGCACGCAACCCGTCCGCCACCGCCGCGCCGCCGCCGGCCGTACCAAGCGACTAGAGTTTGGCTACCGAGAGTTGGCATTGGAAAAGGGCGACAAATTAAAAAAATCTTATTGTGGCAACATCAATATTACTATGAGAAAATTGGAATAACCGGTTTTGATACTTGATAGTATACAGTGAATTAATTATTTATTGAGTGACTGACTGATCACAATCTCAAACTACAAGAGCTACAAATCCTAAAATTCGTTAATCTCAATGCCAACTCTCGGTAGCCAGACTCAAGTACGTGTCATTTTTAGCCGCACAACTTTCGCCGCGCGGGAAAAATCGATTCTGTAAATGACAATTCGGCTAGGCCTCAGTGACTAAAATCGAAACTTCCAAAACCCGACTCTCGCCGCACGGCGACCGTACGCATGCGGCTGGTGACTAAAATCGACCTTGTAAATGCTCAGGCGATTACAGTACGTTTTAAGTCGATTTTGGTCGAACTTGTATTTACAGGGAGGCGATTCAATTTTTAGAGGCGATTAATAATAATAATAATAATACCCCCCCAAGGGACCACCTTGTCGTGGTGGGGGGGCTTAAGGGAAGGAGAAACTACACCTGGTCTGATCATCTTGACACAAACCCCTCTATGGGAGAGACACAAACGTTAAGCATCTAACACCAATGCTACCCTTCCTGAACTAAGGTCCCCACCCTTTCATTAGGAGTAAAAATATGAACGTGGAAATCAAACAGAAAATACCCCAGGAGGGTACCAGCAACACTGGAGAATCCCTCCCCGAGCTTAGCTCGGGCAGCCTCACGTATTCTGGGGGAGGCAGAAGACCGCGATCTACACAGAAGAACGCTGCAGAGACCAGCGCCGACCACACCAATAGAAGATATTCCCTTCGACCACTCTCTGGAAGGCGCCGACGCACATCAGAAGCCGATGCTGGAGAACACAGCATTCGAAACAATGACAGCGAGGAGCCCAACAGACGGACCACCACAACGGATAGCCAATCTTCATCTTCAACATCGCCGCGAAGTCTATTCTCCTACGAGAGTGAATCATCTCGTCACAGTTTCTCAAGACAGACTTCACCGATGCCGTCTCCAGCATCTTCTCCATCTCTACCCCCAACTATTACCGACCCGCCTATAGATGTTGTGCAGGAGGCAATCGCCGACAACCCTGCACCCACTATTAGCAGGAAACGCACGCACCGAAGATGGTCCGATGACATGAATCGATTTATATGGCGTGCATACCTTATAGCTTCATCTCTAGAAAGAAACACAAGAACATACCTGCAAGAACTACACCGATTATTTACAACAGAGTTTCCAAATTTTGATGTTTCCAAACAAAGGTTAGGTGATCAAAAACGAGCCATAATCCGAAATAAACTACTGACACAAAAAGTCCTAGATGACATAAAAGCAGAGGTGACTTCAACTATAGGTTTAGAAGATCAAGCTCAAAATACACAATCTCAAATTTTTTCAACACCTATCACCACACGTTCATCAAACCAGCCAGAACGAATGAGATGGTCCAATGAGTTGAATGAAGCAATCGTTAAGATTTACCACAGAATCACACTTTCAGACACAAACAGAACAGCATACCGACCACAACTACATTCAGAATTCATTCAGCAGTTTCCAACACTTGCACACATTTCAGAACAAAGAATATCAGATCAAAGGAGGGCTATAATTAATAACAAATATATAACACAATCCAGACTCCAAGAGTTACAGAAACAAGTCGAGGAAGAAATGGGGCTGCACAACACTAACAATTCAACAATGGTAGAGGAGACGAGAAGAGAAAGAGAGACTGAAGAAGAGAGAAATGAAAGTAACCGTCTACAAACGATAGAAGAAGAAGAAGAATTAACTGCAACTTATAGCATACTGAACACATCTCTAGATCTATCTACATCTACAAATAACTTACCACAGACACAACAACAACCTACAGCCACAGGACACAATACAACTAATAACAACATCTTAACTATAGAATCAACACAACAAATCCGGGACATATTCTCAACTACTCTGGAGCGTTTCAAAGAAACTGATCCTACGCAGAGACCATACATACCAAAACAAAAAACATCAAAAAGATTCGCCTTGATAGTTGAACACATTAACACAGATATTTTACCTAACTTACTTTCTACCGACCAAAACTTCGCAACAACACAAACCATTATCTACTGCGCAGCTTACACTGCAGCTATCAGCAATGGCACACGCATAAGACCTGAGCAAACACAGCACCCCACACAAACTCGGTTACCACCATGGCAAAGAAGACTGATGAATAAAATTTCATTATTGCGACAAGATATTGGCAGACTTACACATTATATGAACGGGAATAGAGGAAGACGACTAGTACATAGGGTAAACAAGATCAAAGAGAAGAATAAAATACACTCACAGCACGAAGAACCTAACACACAAGATGAACACTTCCTAGACACACTTAAACAAAAACTCAACACAGCTAGCAATAGACTTAAAAGATATTTAGAATGCACAGATAGGAAAAAACAAAATGCACAATTCAGTAATACTGAAAAACAATTTTACAGGACGCTGAAAACGAACCACCAAACCACGCAGAACACAAACACTCTACCCCCATCATCAGAGGACCTACACCAATTCTGGTCGGATATATGGGAGAACCCAGTAGAGTTCAACAAAGATGCAGGCTGGATCAAAGAGGATGCTGAACAGTTAAACAACGTTTCTGACATGATCTTCGAAACAATACCAATAAACACTTTTGTAGCTGTCATAAAAAAGACACATAACTGGAAAGCCCCTGGTACAGATAACATACATAACTACTGGTACAAAAAATTCACCTCGGCACACCCAATACTACACAACCACATTCATAAATTCATACATTCACCAGAAACAATGCCAACTTACATAACTCAAGGAATTACTTACATGCTACCTAAAGACGCTGCTGACACTGAAAACCCAGCCAAATACAGACCCATCACCTGTCTACAGACTATCTACAAAATAATAACATCTTGCGTTAGTGAATTGATAAACCAACACCTAGAAAACCAAAGTCTACTAGCCGAAGAACAAAAGGGAGCACGTAAACACAGCCAGGGCTGCAAGGAGCAGCTCATCATTGATGCAGTTGCTCTAAAGCAAGCTCTCAAACACAAAAGGGACATCAGTGTTATGTATATTGATTATCGCAAGGCATTTGATTCTGTACCACACGACTGGCTCATTTACATCTTACGCCACTACAAAATAGCTCCTGCACTTGTTACATTCCTAGAAAATACTATGAAAACCTGGAAAACACAATTAAAATTGAAAACCACGACCACAACAGTTATAACACCCTTCATACAGATTAGACGAGGTATCTTTCAGGGAGACGCACTTAGCCCACTTTGGTTCTGTCTCGCCCTCAACCCGCTCTCCTACAGTCTCAATCAAACAGAAAATGGCTTTCCAATTAAATTCCAGGGAGAGCAGTCCAACCTTTCACACCTTCTGTACATGGACGACATAAAATTATACAGTGATAACAAAGACGGTCTCCATAAGTTATCAGAAATAACAGAAACTTTCTCCCGAGACATTAATATGCAGTTTGGTATTGATAAATGTAAAATTCTAACTGTTACTCGCGGTAAAATAGAAGCTAACAGCTACATTCTTGAGACCGGAGAGCAGATTGAGCACATGGAGCAAGGAGACTCATACAAGTATCTCGGATTTCAACAGTCACAGCAAATTCAACAGAAACTGACAAAAAAGAAACTAACAAAACAATTTCAGATCAGACTAAATCAAATTCTCAAGACACAATTAAATTCTCGCAACATAATAAAAGCAATAAACACCTACGCAATACCCATACTCACATACTCATTCGGAATAATAACGTGGTCACAAACCGATCTTAAAAAATTACAGACGACAATAAACACAACTTTAACTAAACACCGCAAACATCACCCTAAATCCTGTGTGCAAAGACTCACACTGCCACGCGAAGAAGGAGGAAGAGGGCTCATCGATATACAAAACCTCCACAATAAACAGGTAAAAACTCTCAGACACTTCTTCCACCAACGGGCACAAAACTCACAACTGCATAAAGCCACAGTCCACGCAGACACGCACTTTACCCCACTCAACTTACATACAACTGACACTCAACCTAACGAGACTACTACTGATATGAGACAGAAAATAACCACTTGGCAACAAAAGTCTCTACATGGAAGGCACCGCAACGATCTGACTCAGCCACATGTCGACATTACTGCATCGAACGCATGGCTGAAACGAGGAGAGTTGTTCCCTGAAACAGAGGCTTTCATGACTGCAATCCAAGATCAGGTTATAGCCACCAGGAACTACCAGAAGCATATAATGAGGCTACCTAACATCACAGACGTCTGCAGACATTGCCACAGTGCTTCCGAGACGATACAACACATTACCGGTGCTTGCAAGTCTATCGTCCAAACAGATTATAAGCACAGACATGATCAGGTAGCTTCTATAATTCACCAACGCCTCGCCCATAAACACAAATTTATCTCTAATCAAATACCGTACTACAAATATAAACCAAACACCATATTAGAAAACAATAACTTAAAAATGTACTGGGACAGAACAATAATAACAGACAAAACAATTCATTACAATAGACCAGATATAACCATCCACGACAAAGCCAGGAAAACCGCGTACCTAATAGATATTGCTATACCAAACACCCATAACATTCAATCCACCATTAACGACAAACTTAGCAAATACACGGACCTGGCAATAGAACTGAAAACACAATGGCGAGTGAATACAGTCAAAATAGTTCCAATAGTCTTGTCCACTACAGGAGTCATCCCCAAGACACTTCACAACAGTCTCAAATCAATTAACATTCCCTCCACTATCATCCCATATCTACAGAAAGCCACAATTCTTAATACTTGCCGGATTGTAAGAAAATTTCTTTCTACTGACATAATACAGTAGGTAGGTACATAAATAGCACTTGGCTTAGGCCCGTGCTATTTATTAGAAACCTTTTTATCTTAAATAAAAAGAGAAAAACAAATGTAAAAACAAATAATAATAATAATAATAAAAATGTTTATTCATATCAACTTACAGGTATACAACATACATTTTCTGCCAAACTATAAAATAGTTTGTTGGCAGAGTAGCTCTCATAAGTTTTATTTTATACTAAATTAGGTTTACAGTAGGTAAGTAAAAAGTTTTTAGGTATAGAAAATCTACATAAATCATACATTATTAGGAACACGCTTCTATACTTTTGACAAACTGGTCCATAAGTTCCATAGTTATACATTTTTTAAATTGTTTTTTAGTAACTTTTTCTTCGGATCTTAGCTTCACTGGCATTTCATTCAATATAGTAGGTACTAGGTACTGCCTTGTTCTTTTCCCATAGTAATTATTTTTCGATGGTACAGTCAACTTTTTGTTACTCACATTTCTAGTTACTATTTTACATTTCTTAGGTTTTTTAAATGAATCACTATTATAGTTTTCTAAAAGTATTGATAATTTAAATTTAGAGTGTACTGGTAAATTTAGAGTGTACTGGTAAGATTCGATTGATGATTAGCCATGCGGCGAAAATCGACCGTGTAAACGCCCCATCACACATTTTTTCTCCGTTCTATGAGTATAGGTCCGGCCGGGGCATCTTGTTTCGGCAGGGTGACGGATAAAGTGACCACTTTTGTGACCACAGTTATCGGTAAAGAGGCCACTTTAATAAATCTAGTAGGAAAAATACACGACGGCTTCCTTTCCCAGTTCTAAGAGCACAGTTCACAGCGGAGCCGAAGGCAATCAGTCAATACCCAACGTGAAGATCACTTCCAAGAAGTGATACCACTTCTTTACAACTACATCCATCTCAAGCGATGACGAAAAATGTCTAGCTTAAATTCGCATCGCAGTGATTCTACGCAGTGTGTACCGGTAAGTTTCCGCGCTCTATAAAAGCTGTAATCTATCCAATTGTCACTAAACGTGTATGTTTCAGCCTTTGTACGTTTTCCTACAAAAGCTGTTACCTATTTATTTTTTTATTGTTCTTGTGCCGCCGTTTTAAGTATCAAATACCTATTGATTTATTTCATAAACATCAACAAAAGAGTGTTATGTGGCTATTTGTTTTTCAGGCATTAGCAAGACCATAAATGGCCATAAATTCGAGGTCCATAAAATTATTTCTATCCTATCACCGTCACCCACCGGCTCCTTATAACAAACAACTTAGTTCTTAAAAGTATAATATAAAGTCTATAAAGTCGTAAAGTCCAAAGATGGCATTCCTACTTCAGTGTTCAAATTGGCTGCACTCAGTGTGGAAGGCTACCCTTACAGCGACATCGCTCTATAGTTCGCGTGCAAGTCTATGGCAGAGTCCCACGTAATGGTTTTACAACTTATCTTACTTACAACAGCGCCGAGGGAAATTATTGATTCGCTATACAAGTGCCTACCTACTACTGTTGTTGGATGACTGGATAAGATTGCTTTCTTTCTAGGCAAGAGGCTAAATTCTCATTGATACTCCATCCATCTAGTCGTTCCCTCACTGCTGATGATCTTGAACATTACTTGAAAGTGGCGGGGAGCAGAATTCTCCATTTCCTTAGGTGTATTACTCGCGATGCGGATCAGCTCATGCTCATTGATACTCTTCCCTATTTATACTGAAATCCTATTGATACGCACAACAACATAAAATTATCAATTTTGTAGACCTGTGTTAAATGAGCCCGTAAAATGACAACAGTTACAAAGTTTGTAACTATTACTTGGCCGCTGCATGTGGGTGCGCTGCACCAGGTACGGTCGGCCACAATCTCAGATACCCCATGGCAGCTCTTACCGCGCGTGGCATAAGGGCGCCAATCGAACAAAAAGGGGTATCTGAGACTGTAGCCGACTGTACCTACACTTCACTACAATGCTAATGATGGCCTCCCTACAAATGACAGCTATTAGATACTATGGCAATTATTTAGTTCCTTTGCTTTTACGTCGGCCGCTTAGTTTGCCGACGGATTGTCAAGACAGCTCTCCGGTCGCCTCTACATCTCAAAAAAGGGTCAAAATACTCACGCATAATTGTTATATCTGAAGTCATCTTCAGGCGGGACGTAGTCAGGCGGTATGATGGACCAGCTGTTGTCGAAGTAGCCGTTCCCGTAGTCCACGTAACCCATGTCGCTGCCATCGCCCATCATTCTCATCATACGACTCTATCTTCGCACTAATAAGATCTCCTTTTGCACTGAGACGAATTGTATGCGCCTAGTTTGAATTTGGAATCATTGACACAATCTGTTTATTGCCACTCAAAACAATCGACGATCGCTTTGATTAATTAGATAGTCTCTATTGCTGCGATAATTAGATAAAGATTTCGGTCTCTCACTGGCGGAGAGTCGCGTATGGACTGCAGTATCGAGTCGCCAGATCGATGCTTGCTCGCTTATCAATAATACGGTATCGTTATCATATCGGCAGCTTTCCCTCTGATATGGGACTTTTATACGCGGAGCGACAAAACGGGGTCCTGCTGCTAGATAAATAGAACGACACTGCCCGTTCAATAAATCGGTATCATATTCACAAAACTGTGGACTGTCTCATGTACTTCGGTAGTACTACCGAAGCATGTAAGCAAAGTGCAGTCCCATAAATATGTTTGGCCCGTCCGTTTCTTCCTAATAAGTGGAGTATTTACTGTGAACCGAGTGTGACATTATAAAGAAAGAAGTGGAGAAAATTCTTCTAGAACTACTTTTCGGCTTACTTTTCGCTATACCATCACTATATATAGACCTCTAGGTATACTTTAGCTATTGATTACAAGAGTGAGCCTACTGTGTCTTGCTATATCTAATTCGTCAGGCGATATAACACCGGTTATCTCTACCAGATGTAGGTAGCTTGTCCCATAGGTAGTAGGGAATTTCTTAAAAAACAGGTGACTTCACCCACGCCTTTTATGGTTAAAAACTGGATTCCTCTTATCGACTCGCTACGTCACATGAATATGTATGGCTCAGCCCGCTCGTGTTGTGAAGATAGATTGTGCTCTATCTAAACTAGAACTAATCTATGGAACTGAAAAGAGGAATTTTTCAGGTGTTTTGTAAAACTCTCCTGGGCTATACGATATCCCTGATCAAGCCAACCCTAGTAAGGTACTCCACTTAAATTGTGTCTTACAACTCTCAAAATTAAACCAATTTCGCTAATGTTATAAGGGATTAAAAGCGGGTAAAATATTCGTCTAAATAGCGATAGGCGTGAAATACAATCAAACTCATTGGCCGCGTCCTATTAGTAGACTACATACACATTTAACTAGCACCAACTCTTACGAGATTCTAATAAGAAAATATAATATTTTAACTCCATCTTTAAAGAAAGAAGAGAAACAACACCTTAGGTATATCCTTTTCCTAAACCTGAACGAAACAAAAGACGTCCCTACCTATTAATATAAGTAGATACTTACCTACACCTATAAGAATTTAAGAACAAACTATTAATTTAAACTTTTAAGAAAAACAAATTAAAACTATGTAAGAAAACTTCAATGACAAACTTGGCAGCTGGACTGTTCCTTCAGAGCCTCGCAGTTAACACTGGTCTTCACAAATAAATAGAAAACAAGAAGAAAACGCGAAAAGCAAACCCCGACCTACCCGATATCTAACAACTTAACCACTCTGCATCTTATTAAAAACACGTGCCAACAACGCAGGTCTCACAAAAAAGCTCATCGCGCGTACCTACCTCTGGTGGGACTCGAACCCACAATCCTCGGCTTAGGAGGCCGATGCCTTATCCATTGGGCCACAGAGGCGATCTGTAGACTGTGACAATAATTAACGTCTTTCAAGCAAAAACAAAACACCTTACTTCCTTATCAGTTATCACAAAACAAAATATATATGCTCAATAATGTGTAAACTTGAACGAAACAATTAAAGTCGTACCTATAAAAATAAGTAGATATTTACCTACTTCTCTAGAGTCTAAATAGGTCAACAATCTAATAGGTCTAGATTCTATACCTATAAGAATAAATAATAAATAATAAAATAATCAAGAAAAAAACTACGTCAACTTTTGAGCATAACAATGAAAACTGGGTGAGATACTGTTCTAAAAACATAAGAAAACTCGAAATTCAAACCCCGCCTTACCCGTTATCTAACAACTTAACCACTCTACAACTAATTAAAAACACGTGCCAACAACGCAGGTCTCACAAAAAAAGCTCATCGCGCGTACCTCTGGTGGGACTCGAACCCACAATCCTCGGCTTAGGAGGCCGATGCCTTATCCATTGGGCCACAGAGGCGCTGGCGAAGCGGCGCGAGAGAGCGGTATGGTTGCGCGCGGCGCTCCGTCACGGCTTGCGTCATCACGCGTCATAGCAAATCACCTTGCGGCCGCGTTCACACTAATATGTACCAGCCGGATATACACATTCTTGGCCGTGGTCTAACTAATGAAACGGTTACGCGATCACAAAAAAACAACTCCGGCCTCTGCGTCTATTTATAGCTGGGTCCCAGCGTCTCGTAGCAACAATCAATACACGCTTGGTGCGTGGGATATGGCTTTAGATAGAGCTAGTGTGTCTAGCCCCAGCACCTATAATATCCACAAGACTTTATACTAGACCAAGACAGATCATTTACACAGCGTTCAGTTGCATCTCCACTCATACTCTGGATGGGTGAATCGACCACTCTGAGGCTGCAGTACCTAGAACATATGCCATCCTCACGGCTCAGTTGGTCTAGTCCACAGGAAAGTCAACAAGACAGGCCCACAACGACCTAACAAATGTCTAACATAATAGATTGGCAAATCCTAAATGTTATCAAAACTTCCCTCATCATCATCAGCCTGTTGACACCCACTGCTGAGTAAAGGCCTCTTCATGCTCACGCCACCGCTACGATCCTGTGCCAGACGCAACCACTGCTTTCCGGCTACTTGGGCTATGTCATCGGACCATCTGGCTGGAGGTCTCCCAACCGATCTCTTCCCCTCTCGAGGTCAAAATTCCACAATGGACTTCGTCCATCTACTATCAGCGCGTCTAGCCACTTCCCTAATGCTTCGTAAAAGGAAACACTCAGAATGAAGGAAAATGTAGGGTTGCTAGTACGGTACTCTTTAATAAGTTCGGGAGTCATGTTGAAATCGAGGCTTACCGCCCGGTTTGGGACGAGAGTTTATTCATAATTCACAATTCTGAAACCAGTGGTACCACTTTACGGAGTCAATAAGTTAGGGAGTCTTCGTGAAATTCAGGGTTACGACTGCCTTAGCAGAAGCACTATCTATGAGATACCTATTGGAAACCAAATTTTCCCTGGCTTATTGGATTTAAAATAGCACTTTAAGGTCTAACCAAAAAGACTACTGTATCATCGAGTTTTTAAAATCAGTACATAAACTGGCCCATATCGGTTTTCGTTCGATACTTGTACATAAGCTGCTCGCTACAAGAGCTACAGTGGAAAGGGAAACTTTTGTCTGTGGATGCCTAACTTTTTTGTTATCCTTATCAGTCATTTGTCGTGCGTGACGTCGTACTCAGTAATTACTAAAAACAACCGCTTGATAAGGCACGGGAGGATATAGGTGACCTCGCAGGAGTAGTTTATTTCGACGCTGTGACATTTTAGTGTAAAAGGCTGCTGAATTATACGACAATGTGGAAGAGCCAAACCGTGAGTGTCTATTTTAACTTGAATATTCGTAATCACTGCACATTCTGTATTCAGAACCGAAACTAGTCGGCTACATCAACCTAAATATAAAGTAAGTGAAACAGTTCCGTAAATGAATCTTGAATCTTGAATCAATACTTGTGTGTCATTTCATTTTATAAGGCAACATAAATCAATGACTTTCTTACTACCGTACTTTGTACAATGTGTGTTTTTGCCAGCTCGACCCAATGAGTATACAGGCAAACTACTAGTCTGATTTTTTATTCCGTAGAATCCTGACATTTCATAAGTGTTGCTACTAGAAAAGCACTCTACCGAAAAAGGGAAAAATTTGACCCATTTGAGGACAATAAAAAATAAAATGCTAGATATTTTTTATATTTTACCTAGAAAAAGATAAAACTTAATATTTACTTACTCAAGTGAACTAATACAAAAGTACCAAATAGTTCAATATCACGAACAATATATCGAATTAATTTTAATTACTTTATTTCAATCTTTAGCTGGAAACACTCCCATACGAATTCAGGTTTATTAAACCTTTTAAAAAATAAAGTATGCTGTCACGCCGCGTCTGTCACATTGCTTGATTTTCATTAGTGTCATAGTGACATTAGTATTAATGATGATTAGAGATTTTAATAAAATAATGATTTATTTCCTTGTACTATTTTACATTTTGTGATGAAAAGGGACGTAATTATCACTCGCCGTAAATCCCCTTTTAATTTGGAGCTCTGCACTTAATAAAAATGGGTACATTCACTGACAAATAAAATGTATAGACTCAGATGTTCAGACTCGTATTGAAATTGAAAAATGTGCCCGGCCAAAAATGTTTGTAGTCTCTGACATGTCAAAAAATGGCAGCTGTCAGAATTCTAGGGAATTAAAAATCAGACTAGTCATTATTTTAAAATCAATAGTTTCTCCAAATCAATGACATGCAAAGTTTTTCATAAAGAAATTAAAAACGCCTCCACCGTGATCGCGTCTTTACCTGGCTTTTTATATCAAAATGTAAATACACCACGCCTTTATCGGTTAATCAGCCATTCGATGAGTTTATTTATTGAGGCGGGGCGCGCTTCGCACATTCTTAGCTGGGTCATTATTGGCATCCCATTAGAATACATTAAAAATAATAACAAACTTCTTCTATGAGCCCTACTTGCGGATCTACAAAATTTAAAGACAAATGTAAGATGATCTGTTTCGTCAGAAAATTCGTTGCACACGAATAAAGTTGATCCGAGAAAATTTCAAGGTAAAAGATAGTGAAGTTATATTGTCTCTAGAGTATATTCTGAATTATAAACAACCAAACAAATACCATAAATGAGTTTTGCATCTATTGTGGTTTACCTTTACTTACACGAGATGGGCTAAGTGACCTGAAGTATTTTTAAAAAATATGATGAGCTCTCCCACTACAGTGCTTATACAGGGTGTTAAAAGACCGCCAACAGACCCGAAAGCCACGCATACTTCAGACCAAAACAAAGTACTTTTTCGATAAATTATTGCTGGGAAATGATTATGGTTTTTTGTGTTATAATTTTGAAAAATACAAGGTGTTACAAAAGTACCTAACTCTTTTTACAGGGTAATAGCACCCGGTGATAGGGATCACAAACAAAAATTTTTTTTTGCTCTACGACGTTCCGTTGATTTTTAAATTAATAAAATGGGAACGCTGTGGCGGGAGAAAAGTATTTTTTAAATATTGTTTTCATTGACTTTTACAATGTTTTAACAACTCAAAGCTATGTGAATGCACCTACACACACAAATATATTTTAAAATTTGAGCTAATACCAAAAACAAAAAAGTTATGATTTTTTTTCAATTTTGAGGTTATAAAATAAAATTTGTTTTTTTCAACTTTTTTTTACGGATTTGACATCCTGTTGACCACTAGGTTACACCCTGTAAAAAGAGTTAGGATCTTTTGTAACACGTTGTATTTTATCACGCAATGGACGTGTAACGCACAGAAGTCATATTGCGCAAGCGTAGGTATAAGTTTACGTTACTTAAGCTTGAAGTGCCGATGTTTAAAATACATTGCGGGTTGCAATCTTAACGTCGTTTTTGTAAGAAATATTTCAAATATTGATATGGCTCCTTGAAAAGGTATGTTAAAAAATGGTATCTGCAAAAAAAGCTATCTAAACTCTAATTTTTAATTCGATTCCACGGTATGACAGTTGCTAGTATGGTACTGACAGATAAAGCCTTTGTAGCAACTGTCATTCCGTGGACTCGAATTAAAAATTAGAGTTTAAAAAAAAGTTTTGAAAAGTCCGACTTTGAACCTCATTATCTCGGAAACCGTTGATTTCCCAAGCATAGTTCCTTGGGCAAAAATGTTCATTATGATGAGGACAATACGTGGTTTCCCGCTTTTCTGGGGGTCTTTTAACACCCTGTATTATACAGAACCATTCCTATAATTTTTCGTACTTTTATATTGCACTCAACACACTTCATGACGTGAATTTCCAAATGACTGGCACATTTCTATGCCTCTGTAAAAGAACCTGTCCTCGACTGTCTCCATTGTACTAAAACAAGTTCCACCATCCCGTAAAGTTGACGGCACAAACTTTTGGTGTTCGACACTGGCACTTATATCGCGCGCTATAAGACCTGTTTCTCTTCATCTTTCAGTTGTATCTAATCAACGTATCTTACCTAATTTAACATCTATTTTAGTTTATATTGAGGTTGTGGCATTGTCCACGAACTCAATGGCTAGATCAACCGCTTCCTTTATAATAGCTCTTAGTGCATGCGGCATATGTGCGAGTATCAAACACAAAAGTTTAGTTATGCTTTTGACAATTGGACCACCCTGTTAGTAGATAGTCTAAAAGGCGCCTAGGATACATAAGTGAATAAAAGTTTTGTAAAAGTTCTAGTTTCTTTATATTTTTGTAAACCGTCTTATGATTATAAATACAAAATATTTCATACCTTAAACTTAGATAAAGCTTAAATAAATAAAAATATAGCACTTTATATACAGTCAAACAGTCTATGTATAATATTTTATATGTTGTTTAATCAAAGCTACATTCATAATTAATTTGCCAAACTACTAAAACAATTACAAGGATACTATTCTACAAACAAATTTAATGTTTTCCATCTACATTAGATACCAAACAGACTAAGCAAATCATGCATAATTGTATCTAACTACATACTTGCATAGTTCTTCTATTGTATTTATAATTTGACATGCTGTAACTGCAATACTCAAAAACTTCTGCGATAATCCTAAAAAAAAAACAAAATGGCAACCATTTTCAACATGGCTGCTGTATTTGTTACCATGCTTAGAATTGTCTTGTAACCCATAAATACTAACTATGATTATATGACATGCAACTTTTTACCTGGTTTTCTCTTATCGATATCACATAATAGTCTATATTAATCGTCCAGTAAATGTCATTGGTCGATACATTCGACTATCTCCGGCGGCACGTCGACGAATCGATAAACGTTTTTATGCTGCTATCGACTAGCGGTATAAACACGTTTTATTAGCCCCCGACCCAAAAAGAAGGGTGTTATAAGTTTGACCGCCAAGGGTGTGTCTGCTGTGTGTCTGCTGTGGCACCGTAGTTAAGTAGCTCTTAAACGAGTGAACCGATTTGGATGCGATATTTTTATTATCATTTGAAAGCAGATTTTCTAGCGAGTGTTTCTTAGCTATGTTTTATCAAAATCGGTACAGTCACGTGACAACTCTACTCGCTACCAATCCTGCATCGCGCCAGCACAATATCTCACAAAGCTGAGTCATACACAACTTCCAATCATGGTCGCGGCCGGTCCCCAAGCAAAACATCTGCTTCGCGGGAATTTCCCCTTATAGTTAGGAGCACTGTCACCCGCTCCTGCTATAACTCAAGAAGCCTTCGTACACACGACAGCTCCTCGAGGCTTACACGCTAGCACTCTACTCGGTTACGTTAAAGGCGAATAGTGTACAGTCTCACGTGCTGTCGTATGTACCACGAGCTACTACTTGTCGAGCCTACAAGAATAATGCACGATATCACCGTTGGGGTAACGCACGAAGGCGCTCTGGTTGCCGAAACGTTTCTTGCACACCGGACACACGTTGTAGTCGTTGATCGTGACGCTCTTTGACTCGTGGAACTGCTTCAGCTCTTGCACCTGGTGGTGACAGAAAGGACAATGGATATGTTAACTGAGATCAGCCTTTTAGCTGCTGGTGGCTAGTTTATTTTTCTACATCAATGGAAAATAAATTGAATAATTTGAAGCGGAAATTAAAAAACCGTTCCGAGATTGAGCTTCAAGGAATACAAGAAAAATACTCGAATATTTTTCTGCAGTGTTATTTCAGGGTTAGTTTAGTAGGTAAATTAATTAAGGGTATGATTTAAGCTATCATCAATTTATTAAGTTTTGAATGTTTTAAATAATAAGGTTTGTCCGCAAAATAATCTGCGCATGATTGGTAAATTTTCATAGCGCGCCAATTTGGCTCCGCCCCTTTGAAATTTTTTTTATAAAATTTATGAACTGAACTATTAAATTGGTAACGAATAGTATTATTTGGAGATTTGAACGAAATAATTTGTAACTACTGTACTGATGACAAAATAACAAATAAAAACAAATCTCAATCTGCGGACGATAATGGATTTATTTGATGACAGATCTACTATTCGGAGTACGGAGCTGTTTTTTTGGAGCATTTTTGGAATAAACCTATTATTTTGAGAACAAAGTTTTTATTCAATGGATGCACTACGATTATAGATAATCCATCATCAAGTTGTGTATGACATTACACTTTTTATTTTTCTCGTGGCGATAGATCTATTAATTAGATGATACAAGTTGATGACAAATATAAACTTTGATGACACAAAATACAAGTTCCCATTAATTAAGTTGCAGCAGCTGTGGTCACGGGCAGACTCGAGCGGCGGGTGTTTTCATGTTGCAGTGATGGTTGGCAAACTACCCTTACATCACTCTTGAGTCATTCGCAGTGGACCGGCACACAACACTCACGGTGTCCGCGGATATGTTCGACGACAATAATTCATTTACCTAGTAAACTAACCGCGATTCGACCCGTTTCGAACAAAATTATGTGTGAATATCGCGAAACATTAAAAGTTACAATTACACAATACATCTAGATCTAATATCCGACAACTTTGGATATAATTGGTCGGTTACGGCAAGATGTGTGACACACGGTGTTGGGTGGCATATGATATGCTAGCTCTAACTCACTTGTAAATGTTCCGCATAGAGCAGTCCCTTGAGCACTTGCGTTCTTCGCTTGAGAGCGAGTTGACTGTCGAGCGCGCTCTCGAGGAAATGCTTGAGTCGGACCAGCGGCACCGAGTCGGGAAGCACCGATAGAGCCTGAAACATTTATAACACGTTAGAAAATCTTTCGAAAATGAATGAAACTGAAAAATTTATGACATTGGCAGGTTAGAAAATCTTTAGAAAATTAATTAAACAAGAGCATTTATGACACGTTAGAAAATAAATGAAACTGAAACAGTTATGACATTGACAGGTTAGAAAATGTTTAGAAAATTCATGAAACAGGAACATTTATGACACGTTAGAAAATCTTTAGAAAATAAATGAAACTGAAAAATTTATGACATTGACAGGTCAGAAAATCTTTAGAAAATTATTGAAACTGGAACATTGATGACACGTTAGAAAATCTTTAGAAAATAAATGAAAGCTTAGAGTTAAAAAAACATGGAATGGTAATTAGGTAGCCAGTTGTTTTTTTACAGATTAATAAAAATAAAATTATAAAAAAATAAGGGAGGTTCCCATACAACAAACGAATTTAATTATACCAACTTTTTGCTCTATGGCAAAAACGGAAATACACACAAACATCAAACTTGGTATGATTATACGGCTTACTTTACTTTATTGTATAACACCAAATAATAGAAAACTGTCAAGCGCGAGTCGGACTCACGCGCCGAGAGTCCGTACAACCATATTTTTTAAATTGTATAGCGATACGGAACCCTCAGAGCACGAGTCCGGCTCACACTTGGCCGGTTTTTTTAATTACCCTTGATAAGAATAATAAGAATAAAGAATAAAAAAGGTTTATTACCAAAAAGTTTACAACATTTATACATTTTTGGTAAAGGGACACGATCAGCTGTGCCGCCAACGCCATATAGGCGTTAGCGACGCTGTTTTTCAGCGTGCCCCTGGAGTTAAGATTACATTAGGTATATGCATAGATCCCCTAGTTAGTTTACATCATCATCATCATCATCATCATCATCATCGTCATCATCATCATCATCAGCCCACCTTTGCCCACTGCTGGGTATAGGCCTTTTTCTCCTCGCGCCAAGGTAGGTTTTGGCTTTACTTTTGGCGAAAAGTTTCTAGCCTACTACACATAAAATATTGTATTTGGACACCCACCTTCATAGCGGAGATCTTATCGGCGTGCCTTTCCAAGATATCCAGCGTGGTCTCCAGATCTGGCACAGCGGTCTTGGGATGCCGCGGGACGTTGGACAGAGGGCCCGTGAGGTTGCTGGTCTGCTCCGGATTCATCAGTATCCTCATGAGGATCACGTAGACCTCCTGGTTTTTGTCCTTGTTCTTCTCGCAGACGGTCTCGCAGTAACGGACTGCCCGCTCGACGTCGCCTGGGGAAGGGAATTTGAACCTTGCAGTCTGGTGTTTGGGGCTATTTTCTATTTGTCCGCCTATTTCGTAAGCCAAATACGTTAAATAGCCGAGTAACAAGCCGGTTAACGCTCGATACGCGTTAACTGCTCTCGTGGTGGCAGACACCTGGAGGCCTAAGATGGCTTGGTTAGTTTCCAAAGAGATATCGTATAAAAGTAGAGAGAAAAGTGTAAACTCTAAATTAAAAACAGAGTCCACGGAATGACAGTTGCTATTGTCAGATGAAGCGAAACTGGTCACCCGATTGGCTTTATCTGACAGTAGCAAATGTCATTCCATGGACTCGGTTTTTGATTTAGAGTTTAGACAAAAGACCATGTCTACGGCTGCCATCTTAACCCGGCCCGAGTCAAAGTACGATGGTAGACCTGCCTACGGCTGTCTATTTATTAGCCGATTCGTGATAGTCTCATACATAAGCTTAGTTTCCAACTCGATGACCCGGTTTTTGAATTGAGAATTTTACTAAGCACATACTTACATATCGCTCTGTCACGCTGTTTTGTGAGAAATCTGCAGAGACAGGACGATACTTACCCATTTACTTAGCAAAATTCTCAACTCAGAAACCGGGCCTATAACACTTCGGAATCTAAAGCGCCGTCGTTTACTTAATATTATGAATGAGCAGAAAAATAACTTACCCAAGATCTGCACATAGATCGCCAACGCTTGCTCGTGCCTGCCCAGCTTCCCGAGAATAACCGCCCTCTCCTCAAACAAGCTATCATTAGGGAAGTGTAGGATCATCCTCTCAGGCGTATAGCACGACGATTCTTCTAGAAACGCTATGAGTTTCGCCTTCGTATGCAGCAGTTCTTCCTCCGTACTGTTAGCCTTCTTATCTATTATCTTCTCTCTATACTTCGTGATCAAAGCGTCGTGGAACGAAGGATTCGTCTCGCTCCACGTATGTATGACGTGTTCAAGGTACGGTATGACTAGTGTCTCATGCTCTCGCAGGAGGAAGTCCAGGATTCGAGGCCGCGGCAGGTTTTCCACTTCGGCGATGTCCTCGGTGAATATTTTGAGCCCCTCCTCCGGGTGCTCCTTTAGGATCCAGTCGGAGAACTTGAAGATTAGGTTGAGATGCTCCGCGCCTGTGGAAAACGTTACTGTCAAGTTTCGACCGTTGAATAACCCTCCTTTTTGATCCGCGTAGTCGGGTAAAAAAACTGGACATAATAATGCGGACTGTTTAATTTTACGCTACCAAATTTCACGTCCGTACGTGTGTATAGAAAATCTGTTAAACATTTATAGTTGAAAAAACTCACTCGGGATAGGACTTGAACCCGCAACCTCTCGCATACCAGGCGCTCTACCAATTCGGAAGGCAAAGTTTTTAGTTCGAAAGTCCGTTTTTGGCTTAATCTTATCTTTAGACAATATTGAGAAACTAATTTAAATATTTTTTATTTTGGTCCAGTAGTTTTGTTTTTATGCGCTAAAATGTTTTGTTCCTATGACCGCCAACAGTATGCAGACCGTCGCGTGACGTCATAAAACCGTATCTTTGAAACGTTGTAAAATCCAAACTACTAAACCAAAATAAAAAATATTGAAATTAGTTTCTCAATATTGTCTAAAGATTAGATTAAGCCAATAACGGACTTTCGAACAAAAAACTTTGCCTTCCGAATTGGTAGAGCGCCTGCATACCGTGCAAGAGGTTGTATGTTCAAGTCCTGTCCTAAGTGAATTTTTTCAACTTATTATACATGTTTCAAATATTCCCTAGCATGGGTTAGTGCTTTAGAAAAAACAAAAATCTGTTAACTTTTGAGGCTGCCAGTCTATCCAAATATTCTCACCCAAATGCTGCAAGTAGCTCTTGGTTTTGTGATATCCCTTCAGATTATAATCTGGCTGCTTGGCCTGATCCCTTAGCAGTTTTTATGCTTTACTATGTTAGCCTTTGGCTTTGTACAGCCTCGCTATGCTTCCTGTGATACAGGAGATCTTCTTTATCTAAAGTTATTCATACCCAAATGTTGCAAGTAGCTCTTGGTCCTATGGTATCCCTTCAAGCTGGAATCAGGCTGCTTGGCCTGGTCCCTCAACAGTTGCAGCGCCTTGGTATGTTGTCCTTTAGTTTGGTACAGGATTATGAGTTCGCTGTGCTTCCCGTGGTACAAAAGTGTCTTCTCTGCCTCCTCTAGTCTGCAGTTGTTCGTGCGGAGGAGCGGCGCTACGAAGGCGTCGTTCGTCTGAAAGGATAAGATAAAATTGTTTAACACAAACAAATAAGCGTTTAAAAATTATAAATGGAAGCATTGTTTCACATCGCTTTGGATCGACGGATTAAGCCGGGAACAAGATTTCTAGGTCGCCCTCTGTGGTCTACCCATTGCCCGGTATGCAAAGCCGAACAGCGCCTCTATTATGTAAAAATTCCACTCGACCTCCGAGCGTCAAAACCCTCGAAAATAGCCCTTATTGAAATGAACAATTTATTTTTTGACATTTAAAAACCGTTATTTTTACGTTGGATATTTTAGATAATACAGGGGCAGTAAGTGTGATGGTTTTTCACCCCTACAAATTCACACGCCTTTGGTAAAAGCCTGAGACCTGAATTGAACACAATACATGTCATTTTTAATGGGGACATGATGAAAATCAGCGTCGATCGGAAAACATAATAAGCACCTACTTAATATGTTTCCGACGACAAATGCTGAGCTTGTGGGACCCATTGCCAAATAATCGAACTTCAATGCAATTTTATTTGTATAGATACTTTTAAAAACTCTGTGTACTGATAAATTTTAAAACAATCTAGATAATTTCTTTTTTTGCAATAAAGGAGCACATATTCACTTTCTCTTTCACTTTCGTCAACTGACCCGGCAGCGGGGTGCATGGGTGTGGGGCGAAGAATTAACAAAAGTTTCACCAGCAAGTAGCCATGAGCTGGATAGAGAAAGAAACCATCGTCAGGTTCTGTAAGTCGCAGCGTCTTAGATGGGCCGGTCACCTGGAGAGAATGCCAGACACCAGAGCCGCAAAGGTAATGAGCAAATGGAAACCACAGCAGAAGAGACCAAGAGGCAGGCCCAAAAAACGTTGGATTGACTGCATAGAAGAAGACCTCAGGAAGATGGGCAAATACACCAACTGGCGAAAAGAGGCAAGGGCCAGAGACAAATGGAGATCTACTGTGGAGGAGGCCAAGACCCACAAAGGGTTGTAGCGCCAAAGGAAGTAAGTAAGAAGTAAGTCACCTGCAAGTAGCATTTCAGCAGCGTCGTGTCAATAAGCTCCAACAGCTGTGTGACATTCCTCTGGCTGCCGACCTCGCCGCCGCCGTCTTGACTGCCTCCGGCCTCCGCAGCGTTCGGATTACGCTCCTTCCAATTCATATAGATCCTTGACCTCAACTCTGTGAGATACTCTATCAACGCGTTTAGGGCATTCTCCAAGTCTTTACCGACAAGTTTGCCGCGTGAACTTTCGCTAGGTTTATTATCCAGCTCAGGAAATAGCTTGATGACTTCCGTCGGGTCTGTGTTCAGTTTTATGAACTCTCGCATCGACTTCTTGTACTCTTTCGTGTCGAATAGCTCGAGAGCGTAGAGCATTTGTATGGAATGTAGCTTTTGTTTCTTCTCATCGACTGAGCATTCGGAGAGGTTCTGTTGAGAGAGAGAGAGGTGAAATGAAGAAACCGGCTAAGTGCGAGTCGGACTCGCGACGCCGTTTTGATTTTGGTTTCGCAAAAATAATTTTAGAGAGTTAAGGTGAATGAAGATCCTGTCTTCATTTCTAAACTAAATACTAAGGCCTTTGCATCTACGTAATGAGATGATTTATACAGCGTCCAGTGGCACCTTCACTCACACTAGATGGGTGAAGAGACCACTCGGCGCTGCAGTGCCTGGGACATTGTTTTAGATGGAGTAGGCTTGCCCAGCACCTAAGCCATCCTGACAGCTTAGTCGACCTAGCGCACAGGAAAGACAGGTTAATACGTGTGGAGCCAACTGAGCCGCGGGTTTCCTCACGATGTTTTCCTTCACAGTTAGCGAGTGGCATTTAATTTTCTTCATTTCTAGTGGCTATGTATTTCGCCAGTTTTTCTTTTTTTTAATCAAAACTGCTTCGAAGAGATACAATATTTGATCACGTATTAAAATATGGACCAGACAAGCCATCAAAGAGCATGAAAGAGCATGGTACTTACTGTAAGATCTATAGCTATTTGGAATTGTTTGTCTTTTAGTAACTGCTGCGTCTGTTTGGTCACATCCACCGAGCTTAGACACCACACTTGGCCGATGGAAGCGACGTATATCAAGCCACGCTTACACCTGAAAACATCAACACCTCTTATAATCCGTGCGGAATCAGAATGGGATAATACCTTTTGGAACTGAATCGAAAATGACAGTTCTCGAATAGCGTCAGTAAAAAAATTTTTAGTTCTACGTTCTATCATAGGGTTATGAAATTGGAAATACACAAAAATGTTTAATGGTTGTAATCTAAAAGGATTCAATGTTATTGCATTAATTTAATCAAACGTGATAAAACTCGAGCAGACACCCACGCGCACAGAAAACACAAGCAAGTTTCGACGTGAGTTTGCCATAGACAACTAGAATTTGCCGAAATGCTGACGCTACAGGACCGCGAGCCTCTCAGTTCCAAAAGGTATTATCCCATTCTGATCCCGCACGGATTATACATCTATGGTATTTAATCTACACTATATTATAAAGAGAAAAAGTTTATAAGTATGTAGGGGGTGATCTCCAAAACTACTGATCCGATTAAAAAAATATTTTGACTAATGGGAAGCTACGTTATCGCTGAGTGCTATAGGCAATTTTCAAGTCACGGGCAAAAGCTAGTATAAGCCGTGCCAATAGAGAAACGATATGAAAATGGCGGCGGGTACCTATGGTAAGGTCTGAAAAAGAGGTTACGAAAATACGACTTCGGTTCATACCTAAAACTTTCTTACATTTTTGGTTAGGAAATATTGTTTTACGATGCTTTCTTTATTGTTTAGGTAATTGTTCTACGTTGGGTTTGTGATTAAACAACAATCTTTATGAAAATAAGATCAAAAATATTAAAACGTAGTAAATAATAGAAACCTCAACAAATAACAACACTTAGCGTAAACTACAATATTGAAATAACTCGACAAACATAAAAAAAACAATTAGAGGCGAACGTATTTTGGCGTGTTTTATTAGCCAAGCGTAGGTGACTAAACAGGACTGCCTAAAAATACTTTGCTAACGTTACGTGTGAGTATAGACGGAGATATGATTAAAGCGAGAGGGCGCGAGAGTGTCCGCCATTTATATATCGTTTCATTAATGGCACGGGTTATAAGTAATAACTTACTGTCGAGAGCATGTGAGAGGATTGGGCTGCGAAGAGAGCACACATTACGTGCCACGAAAGAGACTTGAGACACCACGTGTTTTGACATGAAGATTTATAGGTCTCTTTAGCGGTATGAGGTCTGAGCGCGGGAAGGGACCGTGCGTCATCGCGGCGGCGGAAAGAGTGCGAAAGGCGCGGTCAAGTCTCTTCTTTCGTGGCACGTATTGTACAGCTAGCGTCACGAGTTATGAGCGCTCGACGAAACTGGTGGGGATGTCTGCGCAGGTGTGTACAATCGCGCGCAAAATGTCTAATATCCACGCGGGATCTAAGACTGACACTGACTGAGCTGAACTTTAGTTGAATGAGATACTATAAACTGACTAAACTTAAAGATTGAAAGTATTCTTTGCAGATTTTGCACTCGTTATATTTTAATGGTTTTATATACAATTATTTTAACGGACATTACGATAAAACGGGTGTACGATCAATTAAAAATAATCTCAATCCAATATGTATTGTTCTCCATAACTTTTTGAATCTTTCTGAACTGTCTTTTTAAAACATTTTGTTTCGTCATTCTTTCTGCGATGAAACAACGATGTGCGCGACTGTACCCAGAGGCTAGAGCGACTGATCTACCAATCACGTGCCCGCGCTCGCCGGCGATCGCCCCTCTCCGTCGCCCCCCGTGTACCCCGCCAAACAGACCCAAAAAATTACTTCTGCGCATTCAAGGTCAGCGCTCATAACTCTTAACCCTACCAGTACGTTGTACGAGGTCAGGGGTGTCCCATTGGACCTCTATAGGTCAGACGTCCTATTAATGCGCAGTACAACGCGGTGGAAAGGGGGGATAATTCTTTTGAATCTATCGCGATCCCTTTCAAAGGATTATGATTCTTACCTACACATCAGTCTTGCTTTGTTCAGCTCATGGAGGGTTTGAATGAATGACTCTGGCTCCACTGTCTTCACAAGGACTTGATCTTGCAGCAAGCCCAGTATGAACGGCTCATCCCAAACTGTATTTGATTACAAAAATTATATGTTAAATCCTATGCCATATCAGTTCTTATTAGAACAAATACATGAATCAAGATTTCTATCTTAATAAGTATACATAAATAAAAGTTACCACAAGATTTTGCTGTTTAAATCTCTATAAAGAGGGAAAATAAAACATAGAAACCCTACTTTTAATAATAATAATAATAAAGGCGTAGGGATGTGACGACCCCATCGCCCACCAATGTGACAGCTAGCAGTAGGTGTCACATTGGCGCAGTCAGTCTTCGCAGGGCAGCTTGTGGCGGGCTGTAGGTGAATTAGCGACACCACGAACCCGAGATCCTCGGAGAGTCGATCAGGCCCCTCGTCTTCGGCTTACCTTTACTGGTTGGCCGAATTGGATTTCAAGAGGGGCCGCAGGACTCTCACCTCTGGCTTGCCTTAGCCGGCTGTCCAGAGTGGGGCGTTACAGCTATATGCTCGCAGGGTGGAAGTGAAAGATGCATAAGACGCGAGTTGGCACTGTGACTGTGGCTACCACACTACAGTCACTGGGTAGAAAGCGGCGTACACCTCTCGACACCCTGAGCTCCTCACAACCATGTTGCCGCCTTGCTGTCCAGGGCTAGGCCCATAAGCGGCGGCTTATTTAGGTGGCCCATTTAGTGAGCGGCAAGTCATACGTCTGCCAATGATGAACCCCTTGAGACATTTTCCGTGGCAGACGTCAATAGGTCTCAACCCATAACCCGGCACCCCAATCCATTTATCCTGACACTCCTATATCCCAGATTTTTCTTTTCTCCATATTATTTTGCAATAGTCCTTGTATCTGATGGAGATTGTCTCTGGGTAGATTCTCGTATTTATCCAGAGATAAGATCCGGCAGATACACCCATCACATTTAGATTAAATGGTATTTAAAAGGCCTCTGTGCTGTTGGCTTCGGCCCCACGCAAGCCTCAAAGGACCGGGTCCCCATGGGCCCGTGATCTAAAAGATGTACCAACATAATAATAATAATATATCTTTATTTCAGATTAGGTCCATAATACAGCGAGTTTAAAATAATAAGGAATTTAAAATAATTGTTTCATAGGTACATTAGAGTACATACATGTTTTTATCCAACACTTATACGTGTCCGTCATAATCAGTCGGTCAGACAGCTCCTTGATAATAGAGTTTCCACACGTGGCAACTCTGTCCATGAAAGAGGCTATACGATGCCTCACGATGGCATTAAACGTGTTCACCCTTGCCTCAGCGAACATAGTGGAGCCGCTACAATAGCGCTTCAAACCCATCAAGTGTCTAAAAACGTTATTGTACTGAACACGAATGCCATCGTGAGACTTCTGCGTGTAACTGGTCCATAGTTGACACGTGTAGAAACTCTGACAAAATGTTTTAAATAACAATATTTTAACGTTTTTATCCGCTTTATAAAATCGTCGTGCTATCATATTACCTATTATTGATAGGGCTCTTCGCTGTCTTTCAATATCAGCGTCGTCTCTCAACGTTGAAACCAGGATGTGGCCAAGATATTTAAAACTCTCGACAATATCGTCAATTTTATCGGTGGCGGGATTTATTCGTAGGTTCTAGGATCTGAAATCTAGACCTTAGGTCCTAAAAATAGTTAGGCCCAGGAATTCTTATTTAACGGCTCGTTTTTGGCAAAAAACGCATCCAGACCTAATTTTTTTCGCTAGTGTACCTTGACCATCACCTTAAATTGCTGAGACTGTCACTTAAAAGCACCTTCAAACTTCTATATGACCGAGGTGATCTTTGATCTTTCACGTAAAAACTACAGAATGGATAGGAGCAAAGTAAAGCACATAACCTTTTTCTGTAGTCCACGCGGACGAAGTCGCGGGCAAAAGCTAAACTCTAATTTTTAAATCGAGTCCACAGAATGACAGTTGCCACAAAGGCTTTTTTTGACAGTTGTACACTAGCAACTGTCATTCCGTGGCCTCGAATCAAAAATTAGAGTTTAGTGATCTATAAATGTCTGCAAGGGTGGAAAGACCTATAGAAAGACCCAGCTGGAGGCAATGTTGGGCTCCCAATTCTGATGATAAAATCCTTGTGAATAGTTCTGGAAATAGATTAAAATCTCACCAACTCCTAAAGGCGGCGCCTCCCACTTGATAGTTTTCTTAATCTCGACCTCCTTGGCTTCCTCCACAACGACGGACCCGTAGTCGCGTCCCAGGAGGAAGCAAGTCTCGGAGTACTTGGAGACAGTTGGCTCGAGCGAGCGTGAACTGCTGGTCGGGAATAACTCCTTGGGGTTGCTCGTGCTCGATGACAGCTGGAAAATACGGTGCAATTTATTTTTGTGAGATGCACGGTCTTTACATCGCGGCACGACACCGCAACAAACGTTTTTATCGCGCTAACTCGCTTTGCGTAGTGAAATAAAGCAAGATGGCACCATCTCGGAATAAAAATTGAAGACACAGTGTCAGGCATTTCGAGATTTAAATCATATAAAGACACGGACTGTCCGAACATGCATAATTTCAGCAGTTTTTTAGTTAGTCTTCTTTGACGCGAAAACTGATCTGCGAAACGGGGCGACGTAGTACGTTTGGTTACAGAGTCACAGACCATTTGGAGGCAATATAACACTGGAGGGTGATGGCGCAGACAGCGAGCCTAAATGAGCTAAATTGAGCCAGTGTGCTGGAATCGCAGTAACAACATTTCTACTCACATCAAAGAGCGTGTACTCTGCTTTAAACCCAACACAGAGGTATTGCTGGCCCCACGCCATGGCCTTGGGCACATCGGGCACCGTGAAGTCAAACATGTGCTTTTTGAACTCGCCATTCTTGCCGTAATAAAGGTGCAGCTTCCTCTTTACACCGACGCAGAGCCGCACTACGGAGTTGGACTCGCCCGTCATCGATGTGGCTGACTGGAGAGGGATTGAAGGAAAAGTTTAGTACACATGATAGCACGTCGAGCCTTTCACGCTAGCACTCTACTCAGTTACGTTACGTGCGACTTTACAACAAAAGTGTGCACTCTGACGTGCTGTCGTGTGTACAATAAAAGTGACGCGGAACACTGAGTAGTCATTCATCATCACACAGTTCTCGCCCGTCGAATAAGAAGAGTCACCAAGAAAGGAGCGTCCTTTGATCTCTGGATGAACACATCCGAACTAATAAAGATGCAAAATCGGCGACAATGGAACTATTTTGAGAGCCCTATACAGGGTGGCCCAAACATAGACGTCAAGCGAGAAAATCTAGATAGCTGACATCGAGGGCTACTCGAATCACCCCCATGTATGTTCAGCCATTTTTTGTCGTTTAGAAGTTAAGTGGCTTTTAAGGTTTTTTTGAAAAAAAAACCTAGCATTCGATTTTATTTTATAACTTTTTTTCTTCCGTCTTTTCAGCAAATTTTTTTATTATTTAGAGTCTCAGATAAATTATCTATCACCAAAATAATAATGATTAGCTATGGACTTTTAGAAGATACCGCAATTTTGATCCAAAGTCCAAAAATTTTGTTTTCGAGAAAACATCACTGAAATAGTTAGTATGGGGAAAAAAATAAGTAGAGGTCTGAAGGACTTTTTATTGATTTCAAAAACTTTCCCAAAGCCTCATTCTTCAGAATAATACAAAAAACCTGTCACTTTATGGGACTTTTATTCAAGTAATTTGCGATCAAAGTCGAAAAACTGGAGTTGGAAGAAATTTTATTTCAATAGATTTTCATTTATTTTGGTCGATTCGGACAAAAAACATTGCGGATCGGCTTAAAATCATCTGTCAGTAGGATCTGCATTAGAAATTCACGAAAAAATTAAAAAATCAAGTCATTTTTTCCTTCATGTTTTGTAAGTAAATTCAATAAAAAAAAATCAAATTCAAATAATAAAAAAAAATGAACAAAAAAAAAACAAAATATTTTATGGGATTTTTTAATTTTTTCGTGAATTTCCTATGCAGACCGTGCTGACAGGCAATATTAAGCCTAACTGCCATGTTTTTTGTCCGATTCAACCAAAATAAATGAAAATCGATTGAAATAAAATTTCTTCCAACTCCAGTTTTTCGACTTTGATCGCAAATTACTTGAATAAAAGTCCTATAAAGTGACAGGTTATGAATGAAATGCTTTCGGAAAGTTTTTGAAATCAATAAAAAGTCCTTCAGACCTCTACTTATTTGTTTCCCATACTAACTATTTCAGTGATGTTTTCTTGAAAACAAAATTTTTGGACTTTGGATCAAAATTCCGGTATCTTCTAAAAGTCCATAGCTGATCATTATTTTTTTGGTGATAGATAATTTATCTGAGACTCTAAAGAATAAAAAATTTTGCTGAAAAGACGAAAGAAAAGAAAGTTACAAAATAAAATCGAATGCTAGGTTTTTTTTTTCAAAAAAACCTTAAAAGCCTCATAACTTCTAAACAACAAAAAATGGCTGAACATACATGGGGGTGATTCAGGTAGCCCTCGGTGTCAGCTATCTAGATTTTCTCGCTTGACGTCTATGTTTGGGCCACCCTGTATGTCCCGTAACTGATTATGATGATAATGAAAATGATCGGGCAAACGACAGATAGGAGTTTGCCCAATGTGGTAGTGCAGTATGGTGCTCTATGTACGTCTGAAGATGGAATTTTGGTGTATACCTCAAAAATTACATTCTATCGTTACCTTATTATCCAACGCAAACAACGATGCTCCCTTGCTGTCTTGGAAGGTTTTGACCAGTGGAAAGTTGGTTCCATTAAGGTCGTAAGTGGCTAGGACTCCATCGGTTAGGCAAAGAAACAGGTTGTCCTCTGTAAGATTTTTTTTATTTTTTGTCAGAATTATCTTAGATGCAAAATAAAGACTTGGATGTTTATTATACCACACTACAGGTAACAGGCAATAGAGAGAGGGAAAGATAGAATATTATTTTGTTTATTTTGAAAGGTTGTCTGGTAGAGATTGTTTTAGCAACAAGACCGCCCATTGTACCTATATCTTCTAATTAGTTGTAAGAAAATTGTAAATAATTTGTTTGGTGTACAATAAAGAGTATTCTATTTTATACATACAGGGTACAGTGTGTACCTATGTGATGTGGTATACCTAAGAATGAAGAGATAATAAAATATTGACTTTTTAGACCACAGCACAGTTCATGAACCAGTTTGAAGACTATTTTAACAATATTGTGATGTAAAGACTCCAATGCTCAGTGGCTCAGTGCTCCAGTAGCCCAATTTTTTTCTGAATACATAAATAGACATACCTGGTATAACTTCAATTTGCTGTATCGGCCGCTTGCTGAAGTTCTTGGCAAGCTGCAGCAGCTGAACTTCGTACTTGTGTGTGTCCTTGTTCCGTGACAGTGAGTACATCAACAGCTGGCCTTGCCGCGTGCCCAGAAGGAGGTTGTTGTCTATAATACAAACAAAAATAGTGAATGAAGTAGCCAGCTAGTATCCCAGCATGATCAAGTTGACGCGTTTCCCGGAGCGCGATGCCGATGTGTGACCCTTTCGTTGCAAGAGAAGACATACCCAGTTTTTTTATACAAAGCATTAAAACCCCATCAAATACAAAGTGTATTAAATTATTGTTATTAAAAATAGATAAGGGTCTGTGGGTCAAGTGAACTCACTGTGAAGAGGCATATTTTGCTACGAGGTGCTAGCAAAACAGCGTCTTTGCAGCGTGTTTTTTTTTATCTTGTTTTCCATGCGAATAAATTTTTTTTTTTCGATTTTTCAATACATTAGGGATCAGCGAACTGGATCTGGGGATAAAGTGATGGAAACAGCGTGACAGGGACCCGCCTGTTTAATCGTCGGATGTCAAAACTCGGCCCAGAACACTCGAGAGGAAGGGCGGAGGTGATATGATTGTTATGTAGTACAAAAATGCTTTCTCACCATATGCTGCAATAGCTTCGATCTGTAGAGCTACGCTCAGCAAGTTTGATATCTCGTACGCCTCGTGCATCGTTGCAGGCAGATAAATGCACTGTTAAACGTAAGAAAATCACAACAATCGGTAGGGGTGGAATCGACACCGACCCAGTGGGTGGTATTTGGTAAGTTTAGGGTTTCGGACACATTAAACTTGAGCCTACATTGGCGAATGAAGAAGGGCTGCAAATATTCTTAGCTCTGTCTCCAAAATATCGAATAGAAAGCGAAAATTCTCTAAAAATCACTTTTGTTTTGTCTCCATCTCAGACAAAATTTAGCCACAGAATAGCACTGGCACTTTATGGCTGACGTTTAGTTTAAAAAAAATGGTAATTATTTTGACAGCAGTCCCCGTAGCATGACTTTTATCGAGGCGGATATATCCAACAAAATGGCGGTTTATCAGCATTTTTGACGTCTATAGTGGGTTATATATCGCTCTCGACGATATATAACCCACTATAGACGTCAAAAATGCTGATAAACCGCCATTTTGTTGGATAAATCCGCTCTCGACGATATATAATATCATAACCCTCTATAGACGTTAAAAATGCTGATAAACCGCCATTTTGTTGGATAAATCTGCCTCGATAAAAGTCATGCTCCACCACAGCCTTCTTTATCTCTTATAGATAAAGATAAATATAGAGATAAAGAAGACTGTGGCTCCACCCGAAATTTCGTTTCTTTGGGAGGAACAGAGACAGAACCTATACATTTTCTTTTTATATATTACGGAACGCAACTGAACCATAGACAAAATATAATTTTTTATCAAATAATTTGGGTTAAGCAGAGATTGCTTGCCCGTGAGCCTTATTAGCTTGCAAGGGGTAAACAGAGGCACTAAAACTTTTACAAACTTTCAGTTTATGCATCTCTTACGTTAGAACAACGAGAGCGAGATAAAGGATTAATCATACTCCCCTAGTATGTTCGACCTCACTCCATTATTTTAGTTTCTAGAGTATTTTTGTTGATCTACTTCTCATACATGTAATTTGAATGCTGCTTACTAACAAGCTTATCGACCTCACTCCATTATTTTAGTTTCTGAAGTATTAAAAACTAAAAAGTTGATCTACTTCTCAAACATGTAATTTGAATGCTGCTTACTAACAAGCTAACAAGCTTTGAAAATACAGAAGTTAGATCTCAGGCAGGATAAAAGGGGGCTTCGTTTTTAAATAAAAGGCCCCATTACTAGTCATTTAATATTTACTTTTATAATTATGTTATTTTCATTCATAACTAACAACGATATGGGTGTTACGATGTATTCAAATTCAGTAAAACAAATTAAAACAAAATACAAATTTCACTCACTATTAAATTTATTACAATAATAGTAATAAGAAAAACTCCTTTACTTTAAACAATTTAGTCATAACCCCATTTCGAAACATTTCATTTTAATATTTTACGATTGTGAAATTCTCATTTGTAGTAAACGTGCACGCAAATCGTGAGTGAGAATTCTGTGGGATTTAAATGTAGTATCTGATAGCATCGCTTCATACATTTCAGGTCACTAGTATGTCTTAAATCTTTTATACAGAGGGTCTTTAGAAGCAACGTTGATTACAAAATCCATATAAGATAGACTTAATAAAAATATGCAAGTCTAGACTACCGAGCCGCGAGGCGCTTTACTTGGTTCAAGCCGGGCCTCGCCCCGCGCCCGTCGCCCCGCACCCCTCAGGCGGCGGGGCCCACGCAGGCTCATACCATAAAGATAATACATTATAATATTTACACGAGATATAAAGGTGTCAGCGAATCAATAGTCTTAAAGACGACAACTAAGCTCTACTAAATGTGATTTGAAAATGACGCGGCGCACGCTCAATCGATTGGCAATACACTAATGTTACGAATAATTTACTTTATCTAGGTAATTCAAAGTTAGTTAGTGTTTTTCGTGTTTAATTTCCTAGAAAAACCTCGTAGTATTTTTTTTATTACGACTTAATAAGTTTAATTATTTTTTAATTACAATTCGATGCGGCTAAAACTAAGTAATCAGTGTAATATAGATACATATTGTGAGATAAAATTTGTATTACTGCAATGAGAAAACGCAAGATTATTTTGCAAGAGGCTTGTATTGTAATAACACCGTACGACGTTACTGGCCGATGTGTAATATTCAAGACAAGTTAGTTCCTAGTCTGTGATGGATGGGAGATATGTGTGATTGTGACTTGGTCCGTTTCAGGGGCTGGACTCTGCCTGATCTGCGGTCTGTGGTCAAAAGCAACCTATACCGACAGCAGCTGCACAAACTAATTTACATCCACACGGGTACGCAATAGGCTAACTTATTTTTACAAACCATGAACAATAAGTTTAATTAGTGCATCTTAGAGGACTCAATACTTCCGCCTAATTTGTATGCCAAATCGAAGTGCAAAATTATTAAAAACAAGTTGCTTACTTAAAAACTATGACAATGAAATTTCAGCGATATATCAACTTTTGTTTGATAAATGACTACCCATAATAGTGTTCTCAATGATAAGTTTCACATAATAGAAATATAATTTATTGAATATAGAATACAATTGTTATCCAAAAACTATTCTGTTACATAAGGACATCGACAGTGATAATACATCTATCCAGCGCTGGATAATCAATAAAAATGGTTATCATAGAAAGTTGCTTGAGAAACGATATCTATAATTATGTATAGTAATAGTAATTCTAAAATTTTTATATTTTCTGAATTGTTTATACAAATACATAATATTCTGAGTTATCAATACACATTATAAATTATCTCGAGAGATCAGTTACGCTAAATATAAAAATGTACAATTATGTGTGTGCAACAGAAACGTTGCGTGAGTTCCGTGGAAATGACACGGGCGCGTCGCATTCGTACGAGGTCCATTACTGATAGATCATACAATAAATACGCTAGAGCACTACCAAATATGTCATCTCTACTGATTACAAGACCCAAGCAAGGTTATGCTCATACTAATGTTTGCAGCCGTTATATTTGTCACTAACTTAACGCATCAATCAAGACGAGACAGACAAAAGTAACAACAACGTAACAAACAATAATTTCGAAAATATTGACAAGAAACTACAGCGATAATTAAACAAATAAACCTTCAACCAAACTGTCCTTTACCAATGAACTTTAGGTATGTACATAAAAGACAATTTGAGCTTACAAAAGTACAAAGTAATCAATCACATTGCAAGGTTTAGAATCTACAGTGGATTTACCCTTCTTACCGACTACGACAGCTCAAGCTTTATTGACAATAACACTACAGTATCACACGATTACTCGCCGAAAACACCTATTATGCATTTTAATATTTCTTGCTGGCCAACACGAAGAGGACTATTACTCTAAAAAAAAATGCATACCGATGATTCTATGTGGTGAATGGTCGCGTTTCGTAGTGGTTAGAGGCGCTTTATACAAGCCCCCCGCGAAGGAACGATAAGAAGCTAAACTTTGACTATCAATTTATTATATCGATACATGCAAACCTTAGAGCGTTCGGCGCGACGTGCGACGACTGCCAAGTAGGTATACAGTGAGTGAGAGTTATGTACAGGGACCGGACGCCTGAGTCAGCCCGACCTTCAGTCACACCGGACCGATACACATTACACAAACAAGTCCTAAGCATTCTAAATGCAACCAAACTATTGCGCTGAACGAAATACACGAGGCGGGCGTCGGGTGTGACCTTCCTACTGCGAGTGAGCTCTCGCCGACGTATCTCTTTACATGTTTCTCGAGGCGGCGATGATACAGATGCCGGCAAATTTCTTGAGCATGGTTTGAGTGGGGAAACTCTCGCTCTCTCTATCACCATCAAAGAGTATCCTTTATCTCGATTGCGCAGTCTAGGTCATTGCTCAAGACGTTTGCCGGCACTACTAGCTGTAATGTTACATTCGCAGCGAGCGGCGTTGACCTATATCACCAGTTTCTCTCATACGTGGGGTCAAACGGATAAGCCAATAAACCGACATACAATAGAGCACGCGACGCTCGCTGCTCGCTGCACTGTCTATGCAAATGCGCCGTGTTACAATACAGTGTCCTTCACAGTCGTAGTCAGGCAAAACCGGTTTTCTCCTATAACACTGGACATCAAAACTCGACTGCGTTACAGAATGAAGCCCAGCGCGTCTATTCTCAAAAAAATGCGTGGATCCACCGTAAAACCGGTTTATTTTCTGGAATATAGCCCTTATTAAATTAACAATATATTTCTTGACATTTAATAATGGAAATATTTACGGTGCTTATTTTAGAGAATAAGTTACTCTTATAAGGCAGTAGTTTTGCGACGGTTTCACAGATGTTAGGACAAAACCGGTTTTTATCCTGCAGCACTGAACCTATCGACTACGTTACAGACTTGTGGTCCGAGATACTGGCTGCAATGTAACATTCGCAGCGAGCACTACTAGCTTTGATATCAGTACCCGAGACTGCTCGCTGGTCGCGGTCAGTCGCCGCCTCGTTACATAGTTACGACCGTAGTGTCTTGTTTGTTAGAGCGGTCGGGTCCCAGGGGGGGTGCGGGTGTGACGTCACACGTCCCGGGGCTCGCGGGGCGGGGCGGGGGTGTCTGCGGCGCGGGGGGGCGGGACGCGGGCCTACGACGCGCCGGGTGAACCGCCGCCGCCGCCGGCCGCGCTCGACGCCGCGCTCTCGCCTGGAAACAAGGAAAGAAATGTTACGCATTGTACTAAGCTGCGAGGAGGCGCCGGGCTCGGGTATTGGACACGTATGGTGAGTTAGATGGCCAGCTTATACTCAGACATAAAGCCCGAATTCCTCCTACGCGAGGTCGGTCGTACACGTAGCGTCCTATGAAGCATTTCATTGCCACCCTGACATCTGCGAGGCATAAACTACTGCCTGCGCCTACGTTGCTTTTGACTGTGCTAGGTTTACAGCCACATCTTCTATTCTCAAGCCTCTTTCTTTCAATCTTGCCCATATCATGATCATTGAAGGAGGCGGTTCTTATCGCTACAAATAAACCAACACAGGAAGCTTACCGTAAGGCTCTTTGCTGGCGCGATGCAGGGAAGGAGTGTGGTCAGCTAAAGCTAGTTTTCCGTGTCAAGTCAAGTCAGTGTTTTATTCAATATGCCATAAATAAATTATTTACATTGAACGTCAAAATATTATAAAATGTAAAAAAAAATATACAAATCAAATACTTATTACTATCTTATACTAAGTATCTAGCTACTTTTTTTTGTCCAGCTTCACTAGCTCGGTTCTGATCGTTCATGGAGGAGAAGCATGGTAAAGAAACTCCAAGGATCTCGTGCTTAAAAATGCGCCCGATAGGGGTGGTTTCACTTTAAAAACAAAAGAAGCTCACCTTGCGGCTCGTCAGCAGTGGCCGGGGTCGGCTGCGCGGAGGCGCCGGGCGCGTCGTGCGGCAGCGCGGGCGCCGCCCTCGGCTTGAGGAACTCGTTGAGCGACGGCTGGATGCCCAACTCGTACTCGGTAAAGTTGAACAGCGGCGGCAGCGGACGCCCGTTGGGCAGCCGCGCGCCCGGCTCGCGTAACTCGTCGAAGAAGCAATGCGCGCAAGCCTGCAGCGGCGAGAGACGCGCGCCCGGCGTGTACTCGAGCAGTCGGGAGACTAGCGAGATGGCGTCCGGGGGCGTGCACGCGCGGAATACCTGCAACGTCAATGACTCTTGAGTATGTAGAAACGGGGGCTTAATTGTCTCACTTTTGAATCTATGGCGATCCCTTTCAAATCGGATTTATGATCGTGATTGCGACTTTTTTTAATCACAATCGTTAACAGAACGGATGAGTTGAATTACAAGTTGAATTGTACAAATTGAATGATATTGAGTCAACGATTTTGCTATTTTCGTCACTCAAAATATTTCCTTCAAAATAGAGTCGCAATCCCTATCCCAACAGCTCTCAATGACAGTATGTGTCAAATAAATGCAGTCTGAAGTTAGTCAGCACCTTTCAAACGTCAATTTGAAAGGGATCGCGATTGATTCAAAAGTCAGATAATTAAGACCCGGATTTCTGGACGTAAGGCAGATGTAGACGCGGCTTTTGGCTTCGCATTCTGGAGAAATATTGTGTAAAATTCTACCACTATCATCTTAGCTCGGCTAGTCGCCTCTTGGGATTGCCAAGGTCTCATTCTTGTGTGGAATGATACCTTATTTTCGGACATGGTCTATATATTTCGCAAAAAGTTAATGTAGTTTAAACAGATAAGAGTAGAGCTACCCAGTGGCAATGGGAGAGCTGGTTTTTTTCTTTGATAATGTTGGTATGATCCTGAATGATCAATTGATCACTAAGAACAGGGATTTAAAGTGCAAATAGTATGTAAAACCTATTTCATATTTACATTTTTAACGTTGACATAACTGACACGATTATGTTACGCGCATACAAAATAAACGTAAATTAATGTTTGGTTGACTTTTCGGTCATTCCACTAGGCGCTGCTCGAAACACTACCTTACGTAAGTTATCAAAACGTGACGCGCTTTGGAATTCTGTAATTGGAACGTCACAAAGTGCATAGGGGCGTCTAAACGGGCAATAATTTCGGCAATATGTGGCTGCAAAACAATGGCTGGCAAACATTGACAGTAATAGGGAATTTTCCAAGTGTCAAATCTGACAGCGATTCGCGAATTATCGCGCAACTAAATCTGTGGTTTGTATGGAAACCACAGATTAATAGACTGATTTTGACAGTTATTCGGGCTATTTTTGATGCCTGGAAAAAAACCCATACCTGCCAGCCTATGCAATATTGCCGATTGCAGTTATGGCCTGGCCATAAGAACATGCATATTTAGTATGGCAAATGCATTTTGAAAGTGGCTGGCATTAGTTCTATAGTTGTTTCAGTGACTCTCTATTGTTGTGCCACAGTGTATCCTTTTCTAAGTGACATGAAGTTCGCAGTGAAGTTGATAGGTTCTCTGTGTCTTGTTGTTCTTTTTTGACAATTTGACACAATTGCAATGGTAATCATTATGGACCAGTGTTGCAGACAATATTTCCGGGTTATACATTGCCAAACACTAAAACTGTAGCTGTTTACTGTAGCCTGGCTATGATTGCCAATATTGCAGCCACATATTGCCGAAAAATATTGCCCGATATAGAATAATATCAGCTGCACTGCAAGTGTCTGCTCTCTAGGTATAAACAGAACTAACAGGATTATGCATTAGCAGTAGGTAGGTATCTATGTCGATCTATATCTATCCGATGCGTCAACTAATCCGTTGCTTGCTATGGTATTTACAGATACATTACCGAGTTATAATCAATTAACAGACTATTTCAGTAGCCGAATGATGAAAGGGTTAGCGATTGTTTTGTACATGAACAAAGTGGATAAACAGAGGAAACAATTTATTTGCACTGTTAATTGTTAGGAAACGTTGTTAGGTCTTGAAGTGATGACGTGAGCCACAGTGCAAGACGATGCAATAAATCTGAATGTTGCGATTGCAGCCGGAGCGGCCAAAAGAAACAAACTCCACCCGAAACGGTACGAATCGCACACTGAACACCAACAAACAATCAATTTCCAGTAAGAAACACCAACCGATTAGAGATTGTGACTTCTAGTCGTCAATTTCATGCTAATGTCATTGGCATTAGATATTATATTTCGCGCTAATTGCCTTCATTACCACCTCGCGAACTGAAACCAGGGCTATGTCTTTCCATTAGAGCGTGTATTCGTGCGTAATGGAGGCAAGTAGCGGTTGCCACAGTGTCTTACTCTGATGCGCTGGTGGTCAGTGGCTGACTTGTACATGGACCTTCGCTCCAGCAAATACTGAAACGATGCGCGACGATTAGGGCTACAGATGTGACGTCACGATAAACGTGGCTGTCCACACACCAAAGCAGATAGACGGATTTGTACGTCGCTTGACAAATATACATAATTCGGCGGTATGATAGATACAATTTTTACTATCTAGTTTGGGTAGTGTAAAGTATACTAGCGATGAAAGTATAGCAACGTGATAATCCGTGCAAATAAAACTTTACTAGAGAAGCAACCAACTTTTTTTTTAATTATTTTATTGTTGTCAGCTCCAGAACGAGTGTGTAAACGTTGTTTTGAAAACTCGTGGTTCCTCCTCAGATTATATCCATCTAATCAAAGGATACACCGAAGAAGCGCAACACAGTTGAATAATCTATGAGATGATACGAATGCGCATTTCATTCATGATGCAAGCTATGACTTTCACAAACAGTGAAGGACAAGTAATATGATTACAATGTTGAGTTGTCGAGGAAACTGAATTGAGAATCTAATTCGCAACCCATAGTTTTTGGTTCGAAAGTCCGTTATTGGCGTATTCAAAACTTTTGGCTATTATAAGAAACTAATTTCAATATTTTTTTATTTTGGTTCAGTAGTTTGGATTTTACAACGTTTCAAAGATACAGTTTTATGACGTCACGCGACGGTCTGCATACTGTTGGCGGTCATAGGAACAAAACATTTTAGCGCATAAAAACAAAACTACTGGACCAAAATTAAAAATATTTAAATTAGTTTCTCAATATTGTCTAAACATAAGATTAAGCCAATAACGGTCTTTCGAACAAAACACTTTGGGTTCCGAATTGTGAAGCAATATTTTATTGTTATATTTGACTTCGTATGGAAGATATGTCTAAATTTTACTTAGGTATAATCTTTCGACAGACAGTATATTAAAATACCACAGCTAAAAATAAAGTGTGTAGTAGTTACCTTCATCCAGGGGTGACTCTTGATTTGTGGGAATTTGAATTCTGTGTAATTTGGATTCATCTCTCGGATTTGTTCTCGTGTGGGTGTGCCCAGGACCTGTAATAAAGAAAAAAACATTACTTACAGTATTTACACAATCAAACGATGAGAGCTAACATTATCGGCATAAGGGACGGGAAAGTTGTATGTAAGATGCTGTTTTTATTGCGTACTTGAGCACTTTACGCCCTCTCGACCAATGAGATTACACTGGCATTGCCCTCAACAAACAAAAAGGGAGGTATAAGATGGCCCAAACAGAGAGGAAGTTGAAAACCAAAGTAGCAGTCACATTAGTGTAGTAATATACATAATGCAAGCGCGTGTAAACCGCGTGTAAAGTGTACTGCTCATTATAATTGGTTAGTAAACTCGACGAACAATAACAATATTCACAAGTCTTCAACAAAAAAAACACGTGGATGGAGTTCACAGCCTTTCCCGCCAAGGACTTATTTGATCGCGGCTATTAATCAACTTGTTATTGTGCTTATTGTATGGAATTATTCTCCTTGTTTTTCAGCGCATTTTAATGTTGAGAGATGTCGACTTTCATCTTTTTGTACACTTTGATGTCTATAAATGGGTTTGCAAATAAGTATTTTGTTTTTTATTTGTGCGCGATGTCAAAGCTTTAGATAGAATTTCTAAATCCAGTCAAGAGAAGCAAGGACTGAAACACTTCCTTTCTTTTGATTCTGGAACTTAGAGTCGACAAAAAGTTGTCCGACAAATGTCGGACCTAACGAACGATGGACCGACAAGCTATAGATCGACATAACGTATCACCGACCAATACAGATACAGATATTTATTGGTAATTTTCATTATCGGCCATTGCAATATTGGCCAAGGTTGGATGGATTGATAAAGTAGCTCTAATCTTTTTTCAGATGCATGGGTGCGAAAGTGGAGATGGATCGGGCACACAATCCGAAGGGGACAGCAACAGCGCAAACTTTTCTTTCGACTGGCAGCCGCGAGGGGGCAGAAGACGTGGACGCCCCGTTCACACATAGCAGCGAACAAGGGCCTTAGCCTGTAACACAATGGCGTATCAATGGCGTCCCAGGTAGAAGGACAAAACCGGGATTTTTTCATTGTTCTCAACAACTAGCAAACTAATCCTTTAGAATTAGACTCTTAATATTCTTTGCTGTACTACAAAAACATTAAAAGGACCGACACTGGACCAACAGCATTAATAAATCGTAATTAAAACCGTCAACCGGGAGCCCATTTTGGCACCATTGTGTTACAGGTAAGGCCCCAGATGAAGGCGAGGTGCGAGCCGTTGGGCTGAGCTGGAGCGAAGCCAGAAGCGTTGCTGAGGACTTTTTTATGAAACAACTTTTATTTATTTTCTCATAATAAATTAACAATATTTTTTCCATATTGCATGCCGTCAAACTTCGTCGCCTGTATGTGAAAATCCATTTCATAAATGAAAATTATTTTTCGACCTCGACAGATGTAACTGGCAAAAATCGACTAATAATGTGAAGCAACATCACTATTTGCTCCCAAACTGAGCATTAGATAACGGGGTGTACACAGGACAACAACAAAAACATGGGTGCGAAATAAGGCAGAAGTAAGGGTACCTTGATGATCTCGACGAGCTGGTCGACCCCGGAGTCCCCCGGGAAGATGGGCTGGCCCAGCAGCAGCTCGGCCACCACGCAGCCGGCACTCCACACGTCTGGGGGTGAAGGGAGGCGTCAAGTTTAAGCGTTCGGGAGACAAATTAAAAGCGCTCTTCTTTCACACTGTGAATGTTTATTCTCTATTTTTAATACTGATACTCTCACGAAGTCCGTTTGGTTATGAATGTCCGTTTGACTTCGTGAGATAGAGTATCTGTACAGTTCTTGCAATTCACGACGAACCTTACTTAGTAGTTAGTCCTGCGTGTTTGCAGTTCTTTGTACACTGGTCCACGCGCGCTCTTAAAACGCAAGAGCTATTTTTACCTTCACTATTTTTACTTTTCCAGTTAATCGAAAGATTGTCTGAAAGATATCGCTTTTAGCGATAAGACTGCCATACTTACTTTTAGGTACTTTTAGGTTAAGAAAATTCATGTAAATAATTTATTTCCGGTGTACAATAAAGTGTTCTCTATCTATTCTATTTTCCATCAAAAATCGGAACGCGATTCGACCCGTTTCGTTGTCGAATGCAAGTATCTGTGAATTGTGTATTATTCTCACACACACCTTGCCTTATTCCAAGATGACAGGCATTTCCTAATAAGTGAGGCGATATTCAAATTGAAAAGGCTCTAAATATAGAGGACTTTTCTTAGTGAGTAAGGAGATATCAATATTGCAGAGGCTAGCTGTTTGCAAAACTTAGAGACTAGGAAATAAGTCTTTTTCTCTTTCTTTTCTGTAATATTTGCTCATTAATAATCCCCAATATATCGCGTCGAATGATTTTTTCTTTACAAAATCCATGCTTGAACTTTTTGTACAAGTTACTAAGTTTCCAAAGGAGTCTATGAAATCGAGGGTGAAGGCTACCCGTCTTCATTACGGCTCATCGGTTGGCTGAACAAATAACTACCACAATATCTTGAAACGAAACTAAAAGCGGTCTGAATGAAAGAATTATCATTCATCCGAGTCCTGGCCGATTACCGCGATAGGATGGCACGCGAGGGTTATAATTACTGCGCGTGAGCAACCCAGGGACGTACGAAAGGTCAGTCTAATAAAGAGTCCTATATAATGTATTGCCATATAGACTTTATAGGCAAGTTGTTCGATATGATAGAAGTTGTACAAAAAAGGCTGCTTAAATTGCATACGAGTAGCCGTTACGGCCAATGACAGTATGAAAATTATACTCAATTTTTAAGTGTGAGGCCGTGTAAAAGCAGTATCATGACTAACATTCTTCTTGATTGACTGACACACCACGTTGGTTCAACCCCACTGAAGATTTTAAACAAATAATAGTGCACCAAGAGTTCATACGAGCTGTAAAATTTTGTGTAAAACAACGTATCGGATAATCGTAATATTGGGCATTCCTAGTTATAACAGAAAAAAATTGGTCCTTTGGAGGGACTTACTTTTTTTCCTTTTCCTGTTTTTTATGGTAACACCAAAGATGAGTTTCCGTGAGTCTCCGAAAGAGGTCTGAAAGTAGCTGGCCATCTAGATCTAGCTAGATAATCAAAGTAAGCGAGGCAGGCCTTCCTAATCACTCCATTTAGTGGCACGTGATATAACTAGCCTCCATTCAGTATTATTAGTTACGGTTGCGGTGAAACAATAATTATTCCTATCATGAATTATACATCAGCTACAATTGAAACGTTTTTATGTGCATCTTAATTGTAGCCTGAGCAACATATTAAAGCACCTTGAGTTCTAGTTGAACCGTCTTATCGCTCGCAATATAAAGGCGAGTATCAAACAAAATGGTAGACTTACTGAATGCACCAAAGGAAATGACTACAAACTTGTTTACTTTGAGATTTAGAATTACCAAACTAAAGAGTTGTATCTTATTATTTACACAATGTTTTATTCGTTACCTCACGTAAGTGAAGCAGGGATTACTGCGCGATATTGTAAAGTTTCTACGTACTTTACTGTCTACTGTAGATAAACCTTTCACTCGATCGGCCGCCATACTGATTTCAGTAGAAATCAAATCATCTACTCCATTCTTAGAGGACAACATAGAAGAAAGGAGAGGGCGAAGCTCTGCTGTGCATAGATGGCTCTTGTCTACATTTTCACACTTTATCTCTACAGCAAGAGCAGAAAAAGCCGTGTCTAAGACTGACATGTTAGGTTAGGACCTCTGATCACCATCTTGCTTTACATAGTTAAGGCAACGGTCAATGCATACTAGCGCCGCCAATGAAATAAAATCATATTATCTTCGTTTTGGATGCGTTTTTTTTTTCCAAAAACGAGCCGTCAAATGAGAACCCCTATGATTAACTATTTTAGGACCTAAGGTCTACTAGACCTTCTGGTTCCCAGTTCCCAAAATAGCTACCAACTATCAGGATTAAGATGGTTACGGTACGCTTCCACGGATCTTATAAGTTTTTATCCCGCTATGCTTTATACACTACGTAAAGGTGGCCCTGCTCAATAGCAACTATTAAAACGTATGTCGCGCTATTATACCGACGGAGCGCTACTCTATAGTAGGCCAAACATTGTTGTCGCGGTTTCGTGCCGCCATCTTGCTATATTGCACTGCGTAAAGCAAGATGCGCCATCTATAGCAAGATTTATACGTTTGTCGCAGTGTCGTGCCGCCATCTTGCTTTACGTTTAACAAAGCAAGATGGCGCACAACAAGAGCGTTTGTCGGGTGGTCACGGTGATAGAAAGTAGAGGGTAGTAGGTATATGGTGTCTCACCGATCTTGGTAGTGTAGTCGATAGTGCCGAAGATGAGCTCTCACGCGCAGTATATTAGTACCACGAGGCGCTGCTCGATAGAAACATTAAAACGCTTTTTGTGCCGACAGAGCGCTACTTTATAGTAGGCCAAACATTTTTGTCGCGGTTTCGTGCCGCCATCTTGCTATATTGCACTGCGTAAAGCAAGATGCGCCATCTATAGCAAGCAGTGTCGTGCCGCCATCTTGCTTTAAGTTGTGTAATATAGCAAGATGGCGCACGACAAGAGCGTTTGCCGCGTAGTCCCGTTGATACAAAGTAGAGGGTAGAAGGTATATGGTGTCTCACCGATCTTGGTGGTGTAGTCGATAGCGCCGAAGATGAGCTCGGGCGCGCGGTAGTAGCGCGAGCAGATGTACGAAACATTCGGCTCGCCGCGTACAAGGTGCTTGGCCGAACCGAAGTCGCACAGCTTGAGGACCCCGCTCTTGGGGTCGAGAAGGAGGTTCTGCGGCTTTATGTCCCGGTGGCAAATGCCGAGCGAATGGATGTACGCGAGGCTCCGGAACAACTGGTACATGTAAAGCTGGAAAGAGAGGCGGGCGGTTATTATTCAATTCAATTCATTTTATTTCAATAAATATTTTGTACTACATATTCATAACTACAGGGTGCACTCTAAGTCGATAGCGGAACTTTAAGTAGGCTATCTACTGATCAATACAAACAACTTGTACTAGGTGGCGAAAAAAATATCAGCTGTTCCATACCATGTAACTAGCTGATATTTTTTTCGCTCTGTTTTTGTCGCCACCTAGTACAAGTTGTTTGTATTGATCAGTAGACAGCCTACTTAAAGTTCCGCTATCGACTTAGAGTGCACCCTGTACTTAATATAACTTAGGAAAAAACGTACACAGTGTCTGAACTAGAATACAGCTGTATTCTGTATCTCAGGAAACTTAAATATGCAATAATATTGTGATATTAACTTGGATCGGGTGAGAGACAGATCGTCTCTTTCGACCGTGACCTTGAGGAGCCAAGGAGTTAAGCTGAATCTCAAGGACAGTGGCTCAAATACCTGCATTCGCAACGAGAACTTTGACTAAACTTCTAATCGCCAATTCGCCACTGTCCGATCGGTTTCCCCCGGCTGTACTTATCTACTTCGCTAAAGACATACCTAACTGGCTTTAGAGATGATTGGCCAAGCGTCCGTTGACGACTCCATTTAAGCTAGGTATATGAGTGAAGTGGCCACTGAAACTGCTTTAGTTCGTCCTTGGTGCCTTTTACAGTTCAAGTCTAATGATTTCAACACGATAGGAAAACTCATTGCGTTTTTACGAGTATTGCAAGGCAAATAGGCTTAACAATCGATTCGTTGACTTACTGCCTGTCCTTACGAAAGGAAAATTGACCACATCTTAATTACATAATAACTTTAACTTTAAGATGGGAATCAACAAAAGATGCATTTCAAGTGGGCGGTTTAAAACGGCCATAATGTTAGTCAATAAGCTGGTTTTTAACACGTTTTAAAGTACAACAACATAATGGCGTGTGAACTTGTCCGCAGACGTTCATTGTGAACTGGTGACTGACATTCTTTGCTCGCAAAAAATGCATTTACATATTAACATACCTATTAGAATTGAATGCTCCACTATTTTACTGATACACAATGAAAAACTAATTACTATTTCGCCTAGCAACCTGAGATTTGCTCTTAAAATCTACTATTGTAGCTTACATCCTAAAATTAAAATCTTTGCCGTGTTTCTTCGCAAAAATATGGGTCCTCTTATACGTACCTTTATAAAACTAATGGGTATGGTTTGTTCATCTTTGGAGTAATGACGAGCGACTTTATACACTGTCTCAGGTATATACTCCAGCACCAAATTCAGGTATACTTCGTCTTTCTGCAACACAAAAGCGAGATCAATGTCACATTTCTAGTCTCTACAAACTATCAGCATTATGAGAGTGAATGTTCGATAGCTACAAACACCCTTATTGATTTGCTTATGATGCAAAGAGGGGTATAATATGGGAAAGACAAATAAATGCGAAGATTGATTGATCGAGGCCTCCTTTCTTCTATGAAATGTACGAATCATGAAAATAGTAAAAACAAATGCATTTCTTTCAGGAAAACAACAATCAAAAACTCAGGACAAAAGCTAAATGCATGTATTGTTTTATCAAATCAAAAGTTTAAAAAAATATCAAAATGTAGATGTAGACTACGGAAATTTGTTAATGGCTTTTCGGAAATTAATCATACTTATGTATCTCCGAAAAGTTGAAATAAACAGTGCAAGTGGCTGAGTCATGGCTGTGAGGAGTATAAGCTTAAAACAAAAGTTAGATCAATGTTTGACAAACAAAAACCAAATGTATGCAAAACATAATAATGATTGAACAATAATAAAAAAAACCATCTGCCATATTTGAAAGCCTCAATCTGAGATCAAGCTCATGGCAAGAGATGACTGAGATGAGATCTTAAACTCGCACACAACTGTTATCAAGTTATACTGGACAAACTTTGCAATGGATCAACAATTTACTCTTATTATTAAGGCTGGAAGATAGCAGCGTGGCGGGAAATTCTAAATGTTCACAGTTTTTTACATTTTGTAGCTAAACTGAGCTATGTTTGTTCAGCGATCTTTCATTCGCGGCAATAACATAGTATTCTTTTCATTATTGTAAACAACAGAACAACAATAATTCCACCGATTATGTGTTCTGGTCTACGACAAGTTTTTTGGGCAGTCCCACTCCTTCGTAGACCAGAACACATAATCGGCTGAATTATTGTTGTTCTGTTGTTTACAATAATGATAAGAATACTATGTTATTGCCGCGAACGAAAGATCGCCGAACAAAAATAGCTCAGTTTAGCTACAAAATGTAAAAAACTGTGAAAATTTTGAATTTCCCGCTACGTTGCTATCGTCTACCCTTAACCTACAAACTTTGTTATATTCAAAACTGTGTTAGTGACGGTGTGAGGTTGCAAAGCTATGTTCAGTATTGCTTGGCAAATCGTGTCAGAGTTATCATGTGCTTTAGCACACTAGCGCAACAATTTGATTGGTTGAGACATACTGCGACTTCGAGTGACTGCATTGCGTTTAACATAGAGCTGACAGCCGCGGGCACTGCCGCCTTCCCCAAATAAAACACACAAATAACACAACCTTAACATCCGACCAACCAACAGTAGTATACAACAACAAAATCAGGAGTTAAATTGACCAACTAGGTATTTACATTTGCAATCTGGATTATTATTTATTATACAACAGCTCGGAAGTCTCGAAACCCACGTATGTGTGTATTTATAATTTATTTATTCACAGCAATCTATGCCATGTGACAGATAAAATATTATATGGAAGCCATTAACTTAAAATCATTTGTATAGCAACTTAAGTCTACTAATATGTAGGTTGTTGAAAATAATCACCTTTTCCCCGCTCGAGTAAAAGAAGTATTTCAACTTGACAATATTACAATGCTCCAGTCGTCGCATTATTTGAAGTTCTCGGTTCTGAAAAAGAAGCATTGTTTTATTAAAATGTGTATGTTTTATGTAAGCTATCCAAGCCATGGGATGGAACCTTTTTGATCAAGATTCGGGGCAGTGTGTCCGGCGCCTTACTGACTGAATTTCGTCTATCTAACTAAATGTAACGAGAAATAGTAAAATAAGGTTCGTCGTGTGTTTGAGAGCGTGATTTTCAGATTACATTTCGTCCCAACAAACATTAGCATGAAACGTAACACGCGGTGCGATGCCGTCACTTGTTTTAATGGCCAACTTGTTATTTTTTTTTTTGTTAAAATGTGTCTGCTTTTTTCAGGCTTTTATAATACAGCTTTATGTTAGCTTCATTTTGTCCATCCATCACGATTATTGAACATTCGAAGTATTTAAAACTAGGCCCTGAATACCGAGTTGATACGAGGATTTTAGCCTATGGACGGAATTAAAAAAAATAAAAGATTTGATTAAGCACAAACATAAATGATTAATTTATTCAGTCAAAGGGGGGGTTCGGCCTTGAAAGCCATGGCTACCACTTCTAAATCACTTATCTAAAGTAACACCGCTATTTTAAACAATGTTACACAATCGGAAGAATTCAGAAAGAGGAAAGAAATGTCAACTTCGAAGTTCACCACAAATTATATTTTCTATTTTCTATCAGATATTAATTCAATTATGGTTTTTGAACACGGGAATGAAACAACAGCACAATAAAAATGTACTCCTAAAAAAAGTGTCAAATTCGGTGTAGTTCTGCTGAATTATTCATTTATTCAGGAAAATAAATCAAGCCTATTCGAAAATAGAATTTAAAAACTAAGACCAGACTACCAAACCAAAATGGTCAAAACAAGACCTGATTATCCTTAAAATAGACTCATAGGTAATTAATCGTAGTCGGAGGACATCACATTCGCATTTCATAAACCGATGGCCTCCGAATACGAATAATTACCTAAGAGTAGATAAGTAGGCCTTGTTTAAAGCCTTTTGGTAGTCGGGTTTTCGTTTTTAACTTCTACTTTTAACATACATACGCTGCTAAAATCATAACCCTCCTTTTTGCTTCGCGTAATCGGGTCAATAGAAGTTAAAAACTAAAACCCGACTACCAAAAAAGGCTTGAAACAAAACCTACTTATCCTGTATCATTTGTAGCTACGCTCCTTGCACCACTGTGGACGCAAGGAGGAACGCACTTTCGTCCGCCGCCACTATCCTTGATCGAAGGCCGCCACTCATAAAAAGGCCTCTTAAAGACAAAAGCCGCATCAGCCCGACCGACGTGGCTATTTTCGCCGAATCTCTCCTTTCGGGGGTTCTGAGAGACTCTGGCACTCACCTTAAACCTTTTGTCCTGGAGCACCTTCTTGATGGCGATGAGCTCGCCGGTGTCGCAGAGCTTCGCCTGGTAGACGACGCCGAAGCTGCCATTGCCGATCAGCTTCATGTCGGCATAGCTGACCTCCTGGGGCCGGTCGGGCCCCTGCCCCGGCGTCGCTACCACGGTCGTCACCTTTGAGCCGTCTTTACCTGGAAGATAGCAAGGTGTTAAACCAGAGGTGCAGTACCGTGACATTCTACACGCACGGCGAGAAGGAAAAGATACTTTCGACACGGAAGAAGCACGGCATAGTAGCACGGTGGAGTACCTACTAACTGTACCAATGTAGACATCATTGGTAGAGTACGAAACAAAACTAGTAGAATACTAGGAACTGACAGGTGAAGTGAATTAGACTGCATAGTAGCATGGTGGGGTAGTAATGTATAGATAGCATTGGTAGAGTAGAGTACGAAAGTAGTAGTTAAGGCTACTGTACACGGGTAGAGTAAACGGTAGAGTAGAGCGGTAGAGTACTAAGTGAGTCATACTCCGTGCAAATGTAGTGGTTTTAAAGCCGAAGGCATTTTGTTGCACTGGTGATTCTGAGCCAAATTACAAAATTTCATTCCAAAACGAGGAAGTGATTAGAGGTTGGAGTCAGGGCGTGGCTCCTTTGGGGTTATATTACTACACTGGGGTTGACTGACAACGCAAAGCTAGAACCGAGAAAGGAGTCGGAAACTTGTAACAAAAGCTAAAGACCATTAATTGGCTCCAAAATTACATCTTATTCTAGATTCGCCAAGCAAGGACCGTGTGGGGAAGTACGGGCCTAGCTAGAGGAACTTCTCAATTCAGATAAAGTGAAGGTTTCGGAAACACCTCAATTCACCTCATTCTCACCAAGACTAATAAATCTCCTCCCGCAAGTTTTGATAATAACCCTTCTTTTGGGCAGTCGGGTAAAAATTAGGAGCCCGTTACGGAGTCCCTTAACGTAAGGGCGTATTAGTGAAATCGAGGGATACTAAGGTATATTTTGGAAAACAATCTAGACAGAGAGGAAAGATAGTAGAAACAGACAATATTTTCCTATCCGGTACGCAGGAGGCGTGGAACGTTTGCCAATCAACGGTCAAGCAAGGTAGGTACTTAGTAAGAGATAAGGGATATAGATATACGTGCAAGTAATTTTCCCCAGACATCGTGACGAAGATAATGAACAAGGTGGTCTGAAGTTATAGGAGGGCTCGGTCGACTAATTAAGAGAGTTCAACTGTGATCTCAATAACGGTTGGAAGGTTTAAAACAGCGTAAGCGCCGATGCTAGAAGCTGCATAGCTCAGAAGAATTAGCTTGCTCTGAGTGGCATATCGACAGTGTTGGACTTGGGCACGACTTTATATAAGTATCTTCACTGCTCGAGCGCGGGGATTAGTGTCAGCTCTCAGCTCCTTACGTACCCCTTTCCAGATTCCAGCATCGATCCGATTGGGAATAGTATCTTGTGAACTTATCCATAAGTTTCGAACTATACCGTCGCCAATCAATTGAAGTTGAAGAATCAATAAATAGGATCTAGATGCAAGATAACGCCATATGATTAGAATCTCCTTCTGTTAATGAAATACTGCCCCTATCTTTAGTGGCGATAGATAGAATGCCGTTGTTTGAGACACACAATCTATTTCTATGTAAGTTATCAATAAGCGGTCACGTAGATTAAAATACGCGTCTCTTGTAGTTGTGAATAAAAGTATTTCATCGATTAATACAACGGTGTGCTCTTACCGCGTAACATTCGCGAGGAAACCACCCTATTGCCCAAGTTACACGAGTAAGGCTACTATTTTGAAGCGAGGATAGTATAAAATCGTTTCAAATAAATGCTTGGCACAATACTTGCTAACAATGGTTCTGTTTAAACGGCCCGGGAGCTACAAGCTTACTATCCTGGCTTCAATGTAAAGGGGTACTTAGAAGCCACTTACTTCCCGGCACAGTATGCCAATGCAACAGCGGGTAATGTAGTTGTTGTCGCGAAGCAACAACGTCCCTAAAGCATTTACAGAAAGTTCAAGCCCATTACGTAAAGACACGTCTACCAATCGAATTATTGCGTACAAACACAAGCTCTTCAGCTGGCAGGGGTGATTTTACTGGTGATTCTAAGACTTTGCATGTACAAGTGTACGTGTCCCACTTAGCTGAGCAAATTTCTTCTCTCAGAGAGAGAGTTCGGGCATGATCACCAACCACGACTTCATGTAATTAGTATTAAATTATGTAATTAGTAAATTACACTGAGTCATTTTGTATGGAGAGTTTGAAATAAATAAGGATCTACACTTCAGTGAAGTTCAGTGCCTTACCACCAGATCGTTCATCGTTGGGTTTGACCTAACCCAAGTTCAACCCATTGTCAGAACGCCTAACTAACCTTCGTCAGCTATTACATCGCCATTTTGGGAAGAGACTAATTTGGGCAAATAACAGTCCATGAGGTCAGAGTTTTAGCAAAAAATTTGAAATTGTTTGTGATGATTTGATTAATGATAACTAAAATAAATAACACTAAAACATTATGTGACATTTTCGACACCAACTAGATTCATTGTTTTTTTGGACTATTTATAAGAGCGTCTTTATTTTATTATATTATCTGAATCTGCATAATGGACAATACAGGATATAGCAATTTGCTTATATTATGAACGCAAACAGTTAAAAAAAACTGAGTGCAGCGCAATAAAGTTTCATTTCCGCCACCAACTCTCAGATAACAAAAACACAATACACAGCCTATTTCAGTATCGATAGGTTCTTTATCATTTAAAGGTCACTATGGGTTTAAAAGTATTCATACGAGAAGTAAACGTGATCTCGTCCTAAACAAACTTTAAATTGAACTGTGTAGAAAAACCATTTCGTTTATAGTAACAATACGAGATATTTTTTGCTAGTTAGGTACTGTAACATTGTTGAACAAAGTAGCGCGTAGTAAGAACGTAGCCAAAACCTATAGCACATCTTCACGGACGAATTGACCGCCGATCCATAGTGGGGTAGCACGCAGCGCCAATACAACCCAATGCGTAATTTCAACATGCTGCATTAACTCAAGCAGCGTTTGTCCCTTTCCACCCTACATCCTTTTCTTCTCTTTGGCAAGCACTGAGCTCGTTTTCATGCTAGATTTAACAGCTGATGCCAGAGCAATTTCAGCATAATGGTCTGTAAAAGCTTAAAGTTTCAAACGCTAAATATGAAGTGCCTAAATTGGGCAGTTTGATTCGAAATCATGTTTATCTTTTGACGCGCGTCACTGTTTGTTTTGCAAATCGGCGGCAATCAAAACTAATACGCGTTGGTAGGCCGAACAATCATGTGGTTCTGTTGGTAAAGAACACGCTCGTATAAAGGCTATTGCCGGTAATGTATGGTCAGTACTTAGTCGGTATATAATTAAATCAGAACATATATGTTTTGCGACTCTTAGACGGTACAATTCAGTGCGCTGGAGGTTTTTACACTTACGCGGAAATCGAAAATTACCTAATCCAAATTGGGACCATTCCATTTTGCCCCACCAGAGTTGCCCCACTGGTGGGGTAAAATGGAATCGCCCAAAAAAAATTTTCCATTTTACCCCACTGAGTGGCTGGTGGGGCAAAATGGAATAGTCCATAAATTGAGAATCAATTGAGAATTCTGCATAGTTGATTTTTTCATGACATAGAAATCGTGCCTACCCCTAGTCATCAAATTGGCCAAACATTACGAATTGATATCGATTGCAGGACAACTCGGTCCTCCGAATTAAATAATCAGAACTGCTATAATGGCCGGATCGATAAAATGCTATTTGTAGTATGAGGCGCAAAGCGGTTCAGTTTAACTGGAACTGCAGCATCTAATCTATCTAGAATTCTACAAATTATCTGACTGGGTCTGTCGTCTGCATTTCATTAAAATTTTATTACTTTAGTTGAGATGTGCTTCGAACGAGCATGACCATTAAAATACTTTGCATTTTGTTATTATCATGGGGAATACGAGGGGTGTTCAATAAGTAGTGAGAATGAATAAGATGCAGTTAACTTTTGACAAAACTTATTTTATTTTTCGACGTAGTCACCTTTTAATAATACACATTTAGAAAATCTCTTCTCTAAACCTAATATTCCATTTTTTAAAAAGTCCTCGTCTTGACCCTCTAAAAACTCTTGTACGGCGGCGATCACTCCATCATCATCATCAAACTTCTGGCCTCTAAGATGTTCTTTTAAACGGGGAAATAAATAGAAGTCACTAGGAGCAAGGTCTGGAGTAGGGCATGCACCCGGTTCCACCCGGTTCCGAAATACCCGGGTATACCCGGTTCTGACGAGGTATCTGCAGAACCGGTTCCGAAAAAGTATACCCGGTTCCCCCGGTTCTTTAATAAAATCTAAAAAGTTACTTAATTCCGCAATAATAGCTGTATTTCCTCGGCCCAATTATGATATAAGTGCAGGGGTATTGTCAACCTCGTACAGCACTTGTCAAGGAACGAAAATTATGAAGTTATCAGCACATATGTGGTGGGAAATGTAGGCAAAAACGATGTTATTCTTGTCCCAGCCTCAACGGCCTCAAGTTCGAGACCACGTAGACGTCAATCACATCAATCAGTATAGAAATGGCGATGTTTGAAAATGGTGGAAGTTGTTGTAGCAACCTTTCGCTAGCATAAAATATGTAGGTATTACTATTTGATGATGATTCCATCCGACCGGATTCGGTCACCGGTGACTGTTGCGGCTGGGGAAGGCGTCAGTCATTTGCCGTCATGTGACTTATGTAGCCTAGCTTGGCTGTAAAAGGGCGGTTTCACCTTCTTCTTCTTTTATCCTTTTACTCCTCCGTAGAGTCTGGGGCTGACACAAGGGCTTTCCATTTGTCTCTTTTCATGGCTAGGGAGGGTAGCTCTGGCCAAGTTGATCCCTTCTCTTTAGTCTCAGAAAGAACGGATCTTTTCCAGTGGGACGGTCTTCCGGGTCACCTTCGGAATGTGGTGATCGGGTCTACGCAGGATATATCCCAGCCAACGCCATTTGCGTTTCCTGATGTCTTGGGCTACGGGTTTTTGTTTGGTGATCTGCCACAGTTTGGCATTTGAGATGGTGCCAGTTGTTGGGCCAGTGTCTTCGTAAGATGCTTCTTGGATAGTTGTTGACGAAGACCTGGATCTTGTGTGATACAGCTTTTCCGACCTTCCGGGTTTCGCAGCCGTTCAGGAGGGCCGTTTTTACGTTGGAATTGAATGAGCGGATCTTCTTGGTTCTAAAAATGCTAGGACTTTTTCAGATGTCCTTTAGTTGGGCAAAGGCTCGTCTAGCTTTTTTGATACGCCTTTCAACATCCCGTTCAATCCCTCTTTGCGGTTGCACTTACACGTTAAAATTCCATTGGAGTAGTTATTCTGTATGGCCGCTGGCGGTCTAGATCTGAGTTCATCACGTCTGGCATCAAGAGCAGCTCTTCGTCTGGCATCAAGAGCAGCTCTTCGTTTGGCCGGATTTGTATATGGATTTAACGGTTTCACTTACTTTTACTTTTGTTTGATTTGACTATATGCCGCCACACGGCTCGGTCTTCAGCCTGCTCTTCCCGTGTCAAATGGTCGATTGCATATCTTTTCATGTGACGTTTCTGCACGTCCTTACACCTAAGGTACTGCCCGCCTTTCTTGAGTTCCCATTCCTATGAGCATAACTATTTAAGAGCTATGCCGCTAACAAAGTGTGGTGCCTGAAAGGATATTCTCCTCAGCAGGCTAAATTTGTAATCGTTTACGCAGCTCGCTAAGTGACAGGAGCTTAGACGTGGTTGGTTATTGATCCTGACTGTGTAGTCTGATTTTGTATAAGATAATTATATTTTTGGAGTTCCTTTATTATTCCAGTTACCTATTTCATGATAACAATGCCAGTTTTTATTTCATACCTGTTAATAATGTCATATCCAGCCTATCCTTTCAGTTTTTCAGTGATTTATTTGATTATTATGAAACCTATAGTTTTATCGGTCGGAACCGGGTAGAACCGGGTTACCCGGTTCCGACTGCTCCCAGAACCGGGTATCAAAAATCTGGAACCGTAACCGGTTCTGCACGCCCTAGTCTGGAGAGTATGGGGGATGTTCCATCAATTCGAAGCCAGCGTCTTTGATTGCAGCCATGGCAACTCTGGACTTGTGAGCTGGAGCGTTATCTTGGTGAAAAAGCACAACTTTCGCAAGTTTACCGCGTCGTTTTTCACGAATTTCATCACGCAATTTTCTTATTTGTTCTGCATACACACTTCCCGTAATAGTGGCTCCATGACTGAGGTATTCAACCATTATCACCCCCTTGCTGTCCCAAAAAAGGGAACCCATAACCTTACCAGCGGATGGAATTGCTTTGAATTTCTTAGGTGTTGGGGATGATGGCCTTTTCCAAGTCATGGATTGTTGTTTTGTTTCTGGATCGTAATGATGAAGCCATGTTTCATCCATTGTTAAGAATCGAGCCAAAAACTGTTCAGGATCTCGTTGTAAAACATCCAAACAGCTTTGTGATATTCTCAGCCTGGTTTGTTTTTGTTCTGCTGTCAGCATTCGAGGCACCCAACGTGCGGATACTTTTTTCATACCCAAACGGTCATGTATGATGCTATGTGCACTACCTATCGAAATTTTTACTTCTTCAGCTATAAAACGCACAGTAGTTCGACGATCTGCTAAAATATTTTTTTCCACTTTTTTTATCATTTGTTCCGTTATTGTGGTCGTAGGGCGCCCAGAGCGTGGATCATCATTAGTCGATGTTCTTCCTCTCTTAAATTCAGCACACCAACGCGCAACTGTAGAATAAGCAGGAGCATGAACCCCTAATGTATTTTGCAAGTCTTGATTAACTTGGTCAGTAGTAAAATTTTTCAAACAAAGGTATTTAATTACCGCCCGAATTTCAATTTTCTCCATTTTAAGCAGATTATTCCGATACAAAACAAACAACAACCGTTTATGAATAAAAAAACAAAAGACGATCACTTATTTTTTTTTATTATAATACCAAATAGGTGGTCTATGCCAGCCAGTACTTATTTTCTTTATAACCAAGGAGTTTATACCTCATTCTCACTACTTATTGAACACCCCTCGTATATAGCAAATGTACGGTATCTCACAGTAATCATAGAGAGAGCTACTCGTTTGACCCATCGATGGGCCCATGATGTCGATAATATACGGATGCGGATAAACAATGTATTGTCCTTCTATTTCTATGAAAGTGGACACTTGAAAAAGAAACTTAGGCTTTCAATGCATCTATTTTTGTCAATGAATACCTCGTCCAGTGGCAATGGGTGAAATTACCTCTTGGACGCTGCAGTGCACCTAAAGAATGTCCCCAGTATTTAACTATTTGTATTTGGTTCTACGTTGCTTTTAACACAATAAGGAGTGAAATTAATTTTATTCAAACTATTTTATATTATGATTGTTTCGGTTGTTTTCAACACCAACCACACGAGTGATCGCTAAAAGGATGTTTTAAAAGACCGTGACACGCGAAACTTGCCAAAAAGCAACACCTAACTAATAAAACTGTTTACACCCTCAAACATGTACGAATAGAGTGCTCACTTCGTGATTGCTGAATTCTACACTGGTTGTAGAACATTCATCGCATTGAAATAGAAATAACTATACTACTAAATAGTCAGTACTATGATTGCAAGTCCAAGTGCGATGCTGTTTGCCCGGCACGACCTTTGCCTGGCCACACCCAAGCCATAGCATAGCAACCCCTGTTGACGCAATCACATGGTACACTCCACCCTTGTTATACAAGCTTCTTCCCCGAGTTCGTATCGCGTCCTCAGATCAGGCAAGCTAGGTTATTCGAAACCACTCACTCTGGACACTGTTATTAAAAGCCAATCCACAGTATAGGTAGTCAAGTCACCCAATAATGATCATGGTTCGAAATAGAATGAAGGAAAGGTGTTTCGGTGCATTGCACTTGGGCACGGACGGCGGCGGACACGTGCAAACTAAACATCGTACACCGCGGTTACACCCAGCTCACTTCGGGAGGAAGTCAGCGAGAGATATAACAATTCAACCCTCTTCTCACTACCTTGCTCAATGAGCCGAGTGTAAGCGCAGGCCTACAGTGAGGACAACATCTATGGAAGTGAAGGAGGGATTACTGTAAAGCGTGGAGTCGCCAATGAACGAATCTCCTTGTTGACACAAACACACCGGGCACTGTCTCGTCAGTCTTGTCACAGATCCACTCTAACACTAAGCCACAACATCAAAACTTCATATCACAAAACACGAACGATGAAAGAAAACAAACGTGCTTCTAGTTTCACCCTTTACTTCTGCTGTTATGAGACCTCCAAGTAAAGAGACAGGTTTCTCAACGGTAGGAAGTATAGGGGCTGTGTGTAAGAGGTGAGAATGAAACTAAACATGATCTAATGAGTGTCCAACTAGCACTTACGATGAGTGCCAGCGGGCTTCTTTTCCGAAGACACCTCGGCTTTTTTAGGAGTATCCACGTCGCCTGTTAACCGCGAAGAAACACAAAAGCAGCATTAGAACATTGACATAATTTACAACAACAATGGTACGCGGTTCGTGGAACAGATCACAATGAGTGAGGAGAGCACGGAAATGGACACCAAGTAACACCGGCACAGATGGTTCTCGTTAGCGCGGGGCACTCACTGATGGTACGCCTGAGTTTCCTACAGAATGTGGAGAGCCTCTCGCGGGCGCGGTTCAGTTGTCCGGTCTTGTCGTTGTCGAGGAGGCGCACGAGCGAGGGCTCGGAGCGCACGGTGACCTCGCCCACGGGGCGGAGCGCCACGGCACCCACGTCCGAGAGCCCCCGGCCGTCCACGCATACCGGGCCCGCGGATCGCTCCAGCTTGGCAGAGGATCGTTCGCGCGCGCGCCTGCTAGCAGACTGAGCAGAGTGCCGGTGCCCAGCTCATGCCGCGCTCCGCACAACAATACCCCGCCCCGCTAGGGTTGCCAGGTCGTCTAACCTAATAGCCGGACAGACCAGCCAGTTTGGCCGGACATTTGGGTAAAAAAGCCGGACACCCTAAATTATTAAGGGTTTTCTGTCTTAGCAATAATACGACAATTTTTTTACGTAAAACTAAGATTTTCTTGATCATTTACCATAAAACTTCTTAAATCATTTATTAATATTCACGACTTGCGACTTGCGTACCACTTGGAACAAACGAGACATCTAGCGCAGTGTTGCCAGGCCTATTTTACGAAAATCGGTTTTCAAAAAACGCTACCGAGGTGCGAGGTAAAGCCTAACAAAAGCCGGACAGGCCGGACACCGTTTAATTTGGCCGGACACTCGATCAAAAAGCCTACCTATGTCGGCTTTAGCCGGACGCCTGGCAACCCTACGCCCCGCAAAGGTCGCATACACACAAACACCCGCCAGACTACTATTATATTTTGCTATTTTTTTTGCACAAACGTCGCATTCGATGCACCTATTCATGCGCGACACTTGTCGTCACGCAGGTGATCTCCGCCTTTCGTTTTTTTTTGTGAGGTCAGAATGTAACGTGATTGTTGTAACAGGGGTTCGTATTTTTTTTTTCTAATATAATTTATCTTCTATCTTGCTGTCATGATGTGACAGCTGTTGCGATGCACAATCGATACTAATCATGCCGTATCGTTACATTTTACATTAGATCACTTGATCGGCAGTGATAGAGAGCGTGCGTTACTCTTTATACCGCCAATGATAATTTGCTAGCTTCTTGTTGCGTCGAAGTCGGACAAATATAAAATACGTACGACTATAAATCTTAACAGCAAATATTCAATATACAGATAACACAAAAACTAGTGCGTTCCTTGTTGGATAACGAAACCTATATTGTAAATACAACACAAGGGAACTAAGTTGACTCAGGGTAAGTATTCAAATAGGGTAATTTAGTTTCCGATAAAGGTCCGAGGTGTTACCAGACAGAGATATTACGCATGCAATGCATGCATGTATCACACCTAGGTATAACTTAAGCTGTGGGCGATTCAAAGAGCATTAATTTATAGGTAGTAACGGTGTATCATCTATCTCGTATTATTACATACATACAACACACATTGAAAGAGTCGATACTTCCTCGCTAATAGAATTAAGGCTGTCATGGACTCGGGGCAATTGGATTAGAACTTTTGGCGGAGTTTGTTGGGTTCAGACACGCGAAGTGGCAGCACACCGCATGTCGAGAATTCGATACGCTTTCACTTGGATTCGTCAATTATAGCGGCGATCGCAAGACAGACAAACCTAACCTAATCCTTTCATTTAACGTTGAAGTGTGTAGACAATCGTTGCGTTGCACGAGCCACGAGGCTGCCTGCGCATTGTTGTGGGAAGACGACACCTCTATTGTGAGGCGGCATCCAGCCGTTGTTGTAGTGCGAGGACATAAAGGCACCGTCACGGCAGCCAGACCCATGACGCATAGGAGATTAGCAGGCGAATCCGAGGAGCTCGTGTTGCTAACTCTCTCCGCGGACTCTGCGCGCAACTAATTGTGTCTAGCTTCCGTCATCGTAATGACGATCGAAAGCCGAAGGCCGCACGACACGATGATCAACGTATGTAAATACTTGGCGAATTAATGCATAATATGTCCGCACCGTAATTTATTTAGGTGTTCGTCCAAAGTAATAAGGCGATGCTATGCGTGCGAGTCTTTGACCTATACGTTTGAAAGTTTCGCGGTTGTAAATATCGTCGACATAATTTTAATTATAGCACTGGGCGTATTTCCAAAGCTGGTCGTGGCAGTGACGTCATGGGACGGGGTTGGAAACAAGGGAACCAAAACCTAAGATGTGAACTTGATACGGTGAGTAACATCGGCACTCGTCCGCAAATACAGGATGTCCGAAAAGAAATTTTATATTTGTTTAGCTTTCTACTTGAACGCAACGAATCTGGGGGGCGCGGGGGATATGTCTATGGGTAGCCTGGCTCTTGGGAATTTTGGGGAAAGAACATGGTTTTAGCAGGACGGAGCAATAACACACACGTCCAACAAGTCGACGGCCCCTACGTACATCATCGAATCTGCAAAAGTACTACTTTACAGGAAAGCAAATCAAAGTTAGATTTTGATGTGGAAGAATAAGTTAAAGTAGTATCAGTAAACAAAAAATATTAAAAATTACATAATTTAAAACTCTAATTTTGTACCCTACACAATTTATCTTAATTTAAGTACTTTTTTGGATATTACACATTCGATATTGTTTTACGTTACTTTTGGCTCGACTATCATCGAAAGTGGTAGTTCCGATAGTATTCTTTGTTCATAAAAAAATATGAAGTATCGAATATGGTACATTCAATAGTATTCTTTGCCATTCTATCTCATTTCAAAGCAATTTGTGTTAGATTCGATAGATGTTCCTTTTTATTTTTATCATGTAAGTATCCCATTAGGTACAAATATATTGCAAAACAAAAAAATACATAGCACTTAGGTATTATTAAAAGTATACCTACATAAAAAAATATGATATTTTGCCTTAAAACATAGACATGTTTATCTTTTTAACCGACTTAATAAAAGGAGGAGGTTTGATATTTAACTGTATGAATATTTTATTATTATTATTTTCCTTATCATGTAATAGTTTCACTAATTTCTCTTGCGAATGGTGGACCGATTTTAAAAGTTTTTTTTGCGAACGAAAACACACGGAATCGTATACATTTTCACTAGTAATTGCAAACCAGTAAATAAAGCAAACTATCACAATTGTTTTGTGTTAAAACACAAAAAATTAAAACCTACTTCAGTTCGCAATAAAAAGGCAAAAAATATTTGATTTATTTCTAATCAACTTAACTATTGGAGTTCATTCTATGTTTTTTCCAGAAAGCCTCCTAGAAATAACTTAAAATTTAGTTTAGATATCATTACAAAGGGGAGGCCTTTGCCCAGCAGTGGGACACTCTCAAGGCTACTTAAAGAAATCATTACAAAAAAAAATGTTGTAGAAATATAAAGAAATTCAATTATTTTTGCCTTTTGGTACGAACTTAAAGTTGGTTTTACCTTTGTTTAAATCTTCAGACAAGCTTTATTTGTTTGAAAGCATCATGTGTTGCAATCGGTAAATAATATTTTCTGCTAAATGCTCTCCTTCATAATGGCACCCATCACAGAAAAGCTAGCGGAAAATCGGTTAAGGTGGTACGGCCCAGTTCGCCCAAGCTCTTCACCGAAACATGGACGCTCATCAAGAACAACAACATGCGAGCCATGCTATGCCTCAGATTCGTGGATCGAGTACCTAATGTCGTCATCCGATTTCGGACAAAGGTGGACGATGTAGGTGATCGAATCTGGAACCATATGTAGAAATGGGTGTCCAGGTGATGCGGTAAGATGGAAGGTGTACAAGGGAAGCAACAAAGTGGCGTCCAAAAGTTAGACGCGGCGGTTGGTGGGCAGACCAACAGCCCGATGGTTGGACGATATCGTTGTGTTCATGGAGGGTCCATGATAGTGGATGGCGAGAGACCGTAAGAGATGGCGTGAGGGGGAAAAAGCTTCTAACCAACAGTGGACAGAAGAGGGCTGATGATGATGATGGTATGGCTGGGGAGAGGGTACAATACGTTATCTGAATCATTTGCTCATTGATCGATGTAAATATTACTAAGGAACAACCACTCTTCTTCAGTGGGTATAACTCAGTCCTCCTCACGAGTTAGGTGGAAACATGTAGTTTAGTTAGGTCTGTCTCACAAGCTCATCTCTCGGCTGGCCAGCCCACAGGAAAGACTTGCGGAGCTAATAAATTTACGTAGGTACTTTACTTTAAAAATAAAGTAAAGTCATGCCACTAGCGGAAATCGAACCTAGAACCTCTTCTACCGGACCACCATCAGCTGTCTTTGTAAAGGAGTAGGTGCATATAATACGTATTTACTAGTAAATTCATAAAATATATCGCACCCCCCGGCGAATAAACCCGTAACATCAAAAACGTAATTGTTCAGGAAAAAATAAAAACTGTTTTTTCGTCACAACTCACTAAGTACCTATGGTAGAAAATTCATTTAGGTATCAATTTACAGGTATTTTTTTTTGCTCACTACATATTAAAATATTATTAATCTATAGATAACACTACGGAAGTTATTAAACAAAATGTATGATACCAATATTAAAATCTTGTTTTATTACTGCAAAGTGATATTACGGTTTTATTCGTTGTAAAATCGAAACCGAACATTCACAGCATCATAGTATTATAGGAATATTCGCTGATATTTTGCATAGATACTCTTTTCGGTAAGATCACATTATGGCTTTATTCTCGGCATATGTAAAGTGACTCGGTTAGATAATGGCTCATTATCTTTTTATTCTGGTACAAATTTCTAAGTATATGAAATGTAAGTGTACATTACAATTTTTCATATACATTTTAATTCTCCATAAGTGCCCCTTGTAGCAATGACTTTTATAAAATAAGTAGGTAAAGGAGTTCAGGAAATTTTGAATACCTACCCAAAGTAGTTAACGAAACAAATCGTATTAAAAATACACGGTATAATGGAAGAAAAACACAATGAAATTAAAAACTTCCAAAAACAAAGGCAAAAAAGTTAGCAAAAAGTGAATTTTTCAACTTTTTATGCCTTTGTTTTTGGAAGTGTTTGAATAATTAAATAACAATTTAATTCGAAACTTCTTCTTCTTCTGGTGCCTCTCCACTTTTGGAGGTTGGCAGTCGGCTGTTCATTTTGTCATTCTGACCTTAGCTAGACTAAAGAGATCTTATATGGTGACCACTCCTGTTCATTCTTTGATGTTTTTCAGCAAACTCTTTCTTCTTCTGCCGACGCTTTTTCCTTCCTCAATCTTTGCCTATCAGGATAATTGGAGAAGTCTATCGTATCTAATCATATTAATTACTTATCTATTTCTATTGGGTGTTTTAAATGAGTTCTCTTTTGTATGACATATCCTTATCCTTATACTTAAGATAACACTACTTTTCGAAAGCTTAAATTTTCCTATTTATTTGATCTTTACGATCCATTTTTCATATACATTCACAACCGTCGTACATTTCTATAGGCTAGATGTAACATTGAAGCTTCCTGATCTGGATCTGGAGGTTATGATCGCTTAGCAAATGGATGGAAGATAAACCTTTATTTGCTTCATAAACAAACGTAGGTAAAAACCAAAGTCAACTTAAACCTTATTAAAACAGAAGAAAAATACAAACTTGGTTACCTTAGAGCCTGTGAGTTTTACCAGTTTGATTGGCTTCTTCACAGACGATTATCACCGTGTTAGTTTGGCTCCAGTAAAGGTTCTGAATTATTCGCTTATCTCTGCTATAAATTCTAACGTCTTGTAGACGACGCATTAGTACCTATAACCGGGCTTAGCATGATCAAAGGCCTTCTTGTATTCAATCAAGCAAATTAAAACGTCAGTTTGCAAGTCTCTGGACTTGTGGTCTAGATAGGTGCAAAGAAGACTTATCTGGTTCTTAGCCCTGACCTGAAACTGAAATAGCTATTGGCAATACCTATGCTCATTGGACTTCACTATGATCCTCTCATGAAGAATGAAGAGAAAAATACCTGACTTAACAAACTTATTGTGCGGTATTCGCAGTATTTCTTCATGTCAGTAGAGTGACAAAGGTTCATTCATTCATTCTAGCTGGCTCAGCGACCCAAAGTGGATCTTGGCCTCCGCAACCAAAAGACGCCAGCTCTCCCTGTCCTGCGCTAACTCCCTCCAATCCTCCACCTGGAGCTCGCACAGGTCTCTCTCTACCGCATCTTTCCAGCGATATTTGGGACGTCCGACCGGCCGACGCCCTACGGGACGTCCCTCATATGCTCTCTTCGCAGCCCGATCTGCTTCCATTCTCGGATTGGAGAGACTAAATCCGCAAAACTCCGCTGGCCCGGCCACGTCGAGTGACAAAGGTTGAAATTTACAAATTTTGTGGTAATATCCCAGTGCTGTAAAAGGTTTTGAAAGACTTGGAGAGCGCATAATTATTAGAGTATGTTTTTAATGGACTTGAATTAATTTGGTCTTAGCTATTTACCAGTTTTGGCTCTTTTTAGAGCCTTAACTAGTTACTTTTGATCAAAGGATTGAAGGACCAGTTTCATAGGTCAGTATATTGGCAAACAGTGTTTTCACGCGGATTTTTATACTTCCTGCATACAGAATTAAATGTAAGCAGAAACCTTGGTGTTCCTTAAGCCTTATGAGATCATGTATACATCGTCTAGTGGCAATTACTTACAAAAGCGTTACTAAGTTCAAGTACCTAGGTTTTACGGGAACTGATCCAAACACCCGAGGAGGCGAGATAGAGATCAGAATTAAAAATGCATTCCGATACTCCGCGGCTCTCCACGAAGTGATCACGTCCAAGCACCTAACAAGAAGAACGAAAATACGCATTTATAAGAACCATCTTTATGTACGGATGTGAAACTTAGACACTGACGCAAAAAGAAAAGATCAAACTCCTGGTCGCGGAAAGGAAAAATCCTGTGAAAAATATTTGGACCCACCAAGGGAGAAGACGGCACCTTGTGGATCCGGTAAAACGCCGGACATATGGCCGAGCCCAACATAATCGGAGAGTCTAAAACTGCAAGACTCCGCTGGCTTGGTCACGTATAAAGAATGGGAGAGGATCGGGCAGCTAAAACAGCATACGAACGGCAACCTTGTGAACGTCTACCAGTTGGACGCCCCAAGTATCGCTGTATTGACGAAGTCTCCAAGGACTTGCGCGAACTCCAAGTGGAAGATTAGAAAGAAGTGATGCAGGACGGAGAGAGATGGCGTCTTTTGGTTGCGGAGGCGAAGATCCACTTCGAGTCGCTGAGCCAGCGTAGTAAGTGGCAACTTCACTCACACCACATGGGTGCAGTGACCACTTGCTGCAGTGACTGGGAAATCAATCAATGAATTCCGGTTTTATCCTTTACGCAACCCAGCCATCTCCTTTATCTCCAAATTCCATATCATGGTTGTTCCATTCTTTATAGAACTTCGAGCCCACCACTCGTATTTTACACAAGTTTTTTTTTCTTGTACAATATTGTCCGGTTGTGAGAGTTTGTGTAGCCGTTTTCTCTCCATAAGGTTTAATACATCATACGAGACATAAACTTAAGACATCTTCGTCTATCTATAGCTGTTTCTTGTTCTTTATTCCTCGCAGAATCGTCCTTTCATAGTGACTACCATATCGATGACATATTGTTAGATTTATTATTACATCATTACTGGAATAAATATATAACAACAAAAAGCTAAACGGTTTTACAGATATAGCAAAACCGGTTCTTATTTTGTAAACATGCATTACAGTCATGGTGATCAAAATATTTCACGAGAATAAAGCCGTAAAGGCTTTTGTAATTTCTGCATACAATAAATGTATCAGTAAGGGATGACTGCGGTTTTATTCTTCGTTCAAATTGTTGAGTATGGTCCGACGAATAAAGCCATATTTTTAAATATCTCCTTAAATATGGTATTTCAGGGTCTGAAAAAAATTACACTTATGTATTCGGCATCGGAGATGACGTTTCTGCAATAACAATAAAAAAGCCGTAATAGCACTTTACGGGTTTATTCTGCGGGGGGTGCGAATATCGAATATGCTGTAAAAACTGTGACTTCGGCGTAAAAAAACATCGAAAGTGGTAGATTCGACATATGCGTAGCATAGTAAAACGTCGAAAGTACCACTTCCGATATTTTTTCCTCTATACGGAACAATGAATACTATCGAAAGTGGTAGCTTCGATGGAAACTAAGCGGTCGTTGACGTCAAACAATATCGTACCTACCACTTTCGATTGTTTTCTTTGTCAACTTTTAAAATAATCCGTAAATGTGTTAATCGAAACTGGTAGTTACAAGCTAGGCGTCCACGTCGCTGTCACGGTACATCATCGAATCTACCATTTAAGATGTTGTTCGTCGTCCAACGAGAGAAGATATGATATTGTTCTAATCAAAATATATAGAAATAATTAGTTTCTACGTATAAAAAAAATTGCATCATATAAACTGTTTAATTTACTAAATTTTGGTGTAATAAAACGAAAATGCATTTTTTGCAGATTCGATAATGTACGTAGGGGCCGTCGAAGTCTCTGGCATGAGTTCGTAAAATTTTCCCTGGAAAATTGATTACCCTGAGAGGTAACATAAATTGGCCTCCACGCAGTCCCGATTTAACACTAATGGACTTATTCCTGTGCACTAATCTCAAATCTAATGTTTACTTACAACATTAGACCACCCTCACTGGCGCATTTGAAAGAAAATAACTATCCATCACGGAATTACAGTCATTATAAAATCTACGTATCAAGCAGTCCTAAGATTTTTTTGTGTTTGTAGAAATTAGTGCCACGGACGGTTTTCATTTTGGACGATATTATTGGATATTGGACGATAATTCCCAAATTGTGAACTTTAATAAATAATAAAGATATCGATGCGTTACTTTTTTTAGTGCTTGTCAAAATATAAACTTTCTTTTTGGACACTTTTAGATAAATAAACGATCTGGCAATTTCTGCTAAAATAAAGTACATATTACGTAGTCAACCAAGTTAGACACGAGTTTGGCAAGGTAAGATTGCGAAATCGATCTCAATCTAGAATTTGACCACAATGTTTCGAGAGGTATCTTATCGGAGCTTGTCAACGAGCATGTATGTGCGATCAAAACCCATAAAAACTTTGCTATCGATACAATATAAAAACGTAACCATTCGGTAAACTATGCAATAAAGATAAACTCCAAGTGTTAGTGCAAAAAATACTTGATAGACGGAATTAGGGTTACCAGGTCGTCTAACCTAATAGCCGGACAGACCAGCCAGTTTGGCCGGACATTTGGGTAAAAAAGCCGGCCACCCTAAATTATTAAGGATTTTCTGTCTTAGCAATAATACGAAATTTTTTTTTACGTAAAACTAAGATTTTCTTGATCATTTACCATAAAACTTCTTAAATTCTAATGAAATAAAATAAAATTGAATAACGCATATAGACAAACATACCTATACTATAAATACGTAGGTACATACATACATATATACATACGCATACGCAATAATCTAGCGCAGTGATGCCAGGCCCTTTTACGAAAATCGGTTTTAAAAAAACGCTACCGAGGTGCGAGGTAAAGCCTAACAAAAGCCGGTCAGGCCGGACACCGTTTAATTTGGCCGGACAATCGATCAAAAAGCCTACCTATGTCCGACTTTAGCCGTACGCCTGGCAACCCTAGACGGAATAATAGCAAATTGTATTGTAGATCGAGACAATCAAGACACGCTGTTGCTAGCTCCACTGAGATAGACAGTATGGCATGACACGTCTGACGTCGTGCAGCTCATGACATCTGAAATGCCCTCTGCATTTCTGCGACGCTAACAATGTTTATTCATCTAGAATCTAGTCTACAAAATTCAAAGTCCTGACTGACATATCAACGCACACACAGCCTAAACCGCTGGTCCTAGAGACATGAACTTTTCAAGGTGTCTTCTTCATGAAAAGTAGATATCCACTAAGAAAGGAATTTTCGAAATTCCACCCCTAAGATGGTGAAAGGGGATGACAAAGTTTGTATAGGGAAATATTTATTTTTGTTCAACAAATTTGAAACTTAGTTAAAATAATCTACAGTAAAATCAATTGGACGAATATTTTTTACTTTTTCGAAATTTTAACCTTATGTGGGTAAAATGGGCCACCAAAGTTCGTACAGGGAAATATATTATTTTACTCGATATAAAAGCTATAAATTGCTAGCTTTTCCCCTGACTGGAGTCAATAGCGGGGAAAAATAGAGCTGCAACTTTTCATCTTAGTCAGCGCGGACGAAGTCGCGGACAGAAGCTAGTCTATGAATAAACCTAGATTGACAGAGAAGCTAGTCTATGAACAAACCTAGATTGACAGTCTTCTTTAGCAACACAAATCAGGATAAAAATATCGTACCCACTCTGGTCAGCAGAAGCGGCCCCGCAGACTTAGGCCGACTGGGGCGAGTATCTGGGACCACATTGACGGTATAAGTACCACGGCGGCGAAGCATCGTTCGGACAATGCACCAAACTTAATAATGCACACCGGTGAACTCCTCACGACCATGCTCGCTTCCAACTGTATTTGAGACCACAGTTCTTGTAACACTTGTATGCTAAAATATTAAACCATTCACAGAACTTTTTTCCACGGACCACACGGAAGCAAAATCACAACTTTGGCGCTCAATTGAACAGCAGAGTGGTACCTAAATCACAACTGTTTTCGAACTAAACTTGCGGCGGAGCGGGCGTCGCCAGCCGCCGGTGATACACAAAACACAACCGCGGAAGTAGGCTAACAAATCAATCGGCAATTTTGCAACGTGCTCCGGCGACGGCGGCGGCGACGATGTCGGTCGACTGTGACCGGTGGCGAGCGAAAGGCGATGCAAAAACCGAGAGTGCGTTGGCTGGCACGGCTCTTCCGTAAGTGGTTGCGTTGGCAGATCGCCGCCAGCGTCTGATAAGCCGACGAGATAACGCGACCATTTTGACATTTTACGCGATAGTTGATAGTTGACACAACATTAAATATTTTTATGATTGGAAGCTACGCGCTGAACGGGTGATTTAAGTGTGTAACGCAATAGGATCAGACGTGGCTGCCCCTCGCAGGTAACAAGTCTCATTAGTTAACTACGAAGCGCAACACGGCCCAAGGTTGGGTCGCCTCGTGCCTGCTGCCGCCGCGGACCTAACCGTTCGTATTAAAAATGCACCACTCGAGCGCCTCGGGTGTAAAGCCGCCAAACGCCAGCAACTAACCAACTTTAACTTTTAAACGACGACCAAAACGGAGGTGTGCGGCGCTGCCTACTTTATAAACACCTCAACTGAATACTGCTTCTAACACAAAAGATTTCATTTGTGGTGAGAGATTGCGGTTATTATGATAAGTGCCCTACATGCCGTAAATAGCATACAGTCTCCAATTTGTATTAAAGAGACATCTTTTTTAATACAGTTGCTCAAAAAGTGGCGTATTGCAGGGACGTATAGCGTTCGGGATGTGGGCTATTACACACGCGTGCTTTTTTTTTACCTTTCCCGCACTCGTGCGTTCTCTTTCCCAACTGTCAAAATAATGTCTATTAAAAAGAAAAACCAACCATGAAGTTTATACTAAAAAAGTTTTTATGATTCATGCAAATACGTATATTTCTAAAAAGAAGCTACTAATTTGTTTCAATATCAGATTTAATTATTTGATTGAATGAGTTTGGTTAGGTTTCATTTCATTTCATCTCATTACATTTCATTTTCATTTCATATCAATAAAAAACTTCTACTGAAGACTTGGCTGTATGGGCATAGTTGCCTTTGCCTGCCAGAATGGGTGAAGAAAAAAAAACTCTGCTTATATTCTACGGTTGGCGCCATTTTGATTTTTCAGAAATTTTCTTCGCGAGTTTAGTTGTTTGTTGCACAAAATGAGTAATTTCGACCGTGTTTCGACCCTAGTTTTTTTTAATTAACATTAACACCACCGGAACTCAGTATAATTGCACAAAATGCTTCGGAGAACATTTTACCGGAAAAGTAAAAAATGTTAGGTTAGTTGAGTTTATTGTGTTTTTATTATTTTATTAAATTGCTTCATTTTTTCGCAACTGTATTAAAAATAGTCGTTCAGTACACGTGCGGAACCGTCATTGCAACTTGTTCCGACTGTCAACCCTCGCCTTCGGCTGCGCCTCGGCTCGGGTAGCCATTTGTCGGAACTCGTTGCAATGACAGCCTTTCCACACTTGTAATGAAATATACTATTGTCATCTCTTTGGAATTTGGACAGAATTTTTCGTGCACAAAAAAACGTACAGCGATTTAAGAAAAAAGTACACATTGTATATAGGTAGCAAGTCAAGGACATGATTCACTTCACTTCTGGTGAAGTTAAAACACATCTGGCACCAGTCCAGGGTTTCCAAAAACATGACGTTCGCATAATGGGCTTGTCAACGATTTCTTGAACAGATGGGTTGCACTGATTTGACAAGACAATAAAGAATGAAAGAATCATGGATGAATAAGCAATGCAGCTCAAATTTTTGGGTTTCATATCCAGGAGCAAAATGGAGCCCTAATCTGCTCAGCTGTCTTCCTCTAACTCTCGCTAACAGACTGAATTAGTAACAGGCCCAAATTTTTGATATGGCGCAAAACTATTGAATTAGAAATTACCTAAAATGAATAAATTTTCAGGGGTCTCCTAAAAATCCTGGGTCAAACATGGAAAAAAACCTATGTCACTGACCTAAATTACTTTTGTTATTGATTGACAAACTTTATTTAAACAAAAAATAAGGCTTTTCGGAGAGACAACCTCAGACAGGTGAATATAAAGTCTTAATGGAAAAAAAACTTATATCAGCCGGGCTAAAGAAGGCACCCGATGACTTGGCTTATGTCTACATATATTTTGATAGAATATCCCTATAGCAAGCAAAGATAAAAAGCAGTGTCTACACTGGTGACCAAAAAATAATAAAAATAGTAATTTATCTGGTTAAAAATTAATTGTTGTTCTTTACTTGCTACCCTTGTATGTTATAAAAAAATTCAAACGTGATGCTCCAATTTGTTCTTTGAAAGCGTTTTCTTTCAAGGCGAATATGGCGGGACGACCTCAAAACCTTACTGCCCGTGTGGTAGGATGTGGTCCAAGATAGAGATGAGTGGAAAGTGAAAGGGGAGGCTTTTGCCCAGCAGTGGGACACAAATGATATTTAAAAAGAAGTGGTTTGCTCTGCTGCGATGGCTTACAGTTGATTAATGTTCAGTAAGTATAATATGTACAAACATTTCACTGAACTGTAGGTAGGTAGCATCAAGAAAGTATGTAATATTGATGAATGATGTGCGATCAGCAACATGAAGATATCCAATGGTAGCTTTTATCGCATGTGGAATAATTGCTTCAATCAAACAAAAATGGGTATCCTAGCATGTCGCTGACTATACCTAGCTGTAGGTAAATAATAGCTATTGTTACACTTAAACTTTCGTAAGCACTGCGCATTATGTCGAGACTGGCCACGGCGTCGCGAGGGCCGTCTCAGCTCCATGATTAAGGTCTCCGAATGAGGTCCGAAACTAGTCGGCTACACCGACATAATACAAGTAAGTTTAACCGTTTACGAAATACAAAATAGTTATTGTATTTAATATCTGACTAGCATTGAAGTCTGAAATAGTTTATTTAGCACATCAGGGAAGTGTGAAATTATTTAGTCATTACCTACATTGTCAATTTCATAATCCGATAGTGATCGATCAGTGATCATCAGTGGCGGGGGCACTATAGGGGTAGAGTTAGAAGCTTGGCACTACATGAGATCTGATAGCTTTTTGACAGTACTAGGGTGTATGGTAACATCTTAGCAACATTTTTACATGAAAATGTTTTTGGTGGGATCAATATCTGACTAGCCTTTAGCGCATCACCAAGGGGCCATCAATGATTTACTTTCACTCTGCTAGGGATTTATCATAACCCTCCATGATAAACACTAGCATGATAATTAAATTACCGTATTTCTTTGCGTTTCCAGGCATTTGGCACAGTATTTGTTACTGTTATTTTAAAAAAAAACTATTAGGAAAATATAAAGAGTAATAATGGGGTAGCCCATGATTGATTCTTCCCACAATTTGTGAGCTCAATATAATTTTATTGAAATTCCCAGGGATAGAGATAACAGTTTTCACACATCATATAATGGACTCTCGGGTATAGGTGCTGGGAAAGCCTACTGCATCTGAAGAATGTCCAAGGCACTGCAGTGTCTGAGTGGTCACTTTGCCCATCATGCGAGTGAAGGTGCCACTTGATGCCGTGTCAATCATCTCTTACATCGGGGCACTGGTCTCAGTTTAGAATAGACTCTCTCTTTCCTCCTTTATTTTACCAGCATCCAATGACCAGGAACTAAGCCCATTTGAAATGATGTTAAAATAATGTTACAGAAAGGGTCTCTATCTTAGAGCCTTATCATCACACTGGCAAATTTCGGGCGAATTGATAGCGAAAATTACGTGATATATGCCTTGACCCCCCACCCCTCTCCCCCACGTGAGATTGGGTGAGATTCGGCTCGACCCGCTCCCCCCCTATACGCCTCACGTAATTAATAGACACCCCCCTATGGAACTGATATTTTTTCGAGGTATTGAGGTTGGTGTGGCACCACAGTAAAAGCTACTAATATGAAATTTCTGTACATGGATGAATGGTCACTAATAGACACAGAGATCTTATCCTCAAGCTATACATGCTATGGGTACAGATATTAGTCACAAAAATTAATGACAATACTATTAAATTGCTGAGGGCATTCTTTCCCCATTGATTTGACTGGTCGCTTTATGAAAAATGTACAACGGGCTGCACTAACACACTCTACATAGCTTTATACAGAACCTAGCAGAACCAAGACGAGCATGGTGTACTTTATTTACTTTTGCAGTAGGTGAGTAAATAATATTTACAAGAATAAGAATGCTAATGAATGTAAATGTAAGATATTGACCACTTTTATAAATTACTGTTGATAGGTAGGTACCTATGATGAGATACTACCATCTTGAGAACAGAGGAAATGCTGATAGAAGGTATTACAGGCCCATGTCTAGGAGGGGAAGTTTTATTCGGGGTTAGCAATGCAGAACTGATTTTTCACCTGTCGAAGTGGGGTTATAGGAATGTCTTCTTAAGACTGTCAGTGGGGACATGCTTGGTGCTCATTATAGGGGCATGGATTTAGAACATTGACCTCAAGCACAGGTCCTAAATAGCGCAATTATATTACGTCACTTTAACCTCAAATAATTGTTCAGAACACCTTTTACGCATTACAAAAGCGCAACACCTAGGTTCTAAAAAGTTGCTAGGGCAGTTCCTACGGAGACCTAGATTAGGCCAGAACGATATTTTGGTAAAATGTTGCTAATATTACGCGAAGCACTATACGAGAAGCTGCTTCTTCCAATTTACGCACTTTGCCTGATGTAGCTGGCACGCATATGTGGCAAACCCAAGCGCAGCCTGTGGCCATTTTTACTGTGCGGCAGACATGCCATACATCACCTCTCAAATTCATGCCAGATGCAAAGGATTTTGGAAATAAAGAGCTGTTGAAGGGGTGATTTGTGGCAGTTCTCAGCCATATTTTAAAATTGTCAGAGCGAGATACGTCACAGACGTAAGAAATCACGATGGCCGACAAAAGAATGGTTAGGTAGTAGGTACTTACTGCTAATTTTTACGCCTCCAAGAGGTGGTTTCGGTGGTTGATTTTCGAATGTCTTTCGAACGGATTTGCTGCCCTCGGCGAATGACGTGGTCCTAGGGCGTCCGCTCATTATTAGATGTATAAAATAAACGGGCTTAGAATCCTGAACTTCATAGATACTTCACATTTCTCGTTACACCCTTGCACTCGCACTGAACCCTCTCACTAGCGAAATATAAAGTTATGGAAGTCAAACAATTACACTAGGACACTTAGAGAATGAGAATACGATTGTCTCAGTTATGATTTACAATATCATTTTGATAAAATTTCAAAATTGTCATCACTAAAAGTGAACTACAGATTTTAGTTGCTTCTGACTTGTACTCATTCGGCAGCTTTCGGCTTTCGGTCGTACTTTCGATCACTGAACGATGGTGACGTCACAAGAAAACCAAAGACAAAGGTGGGTTTTAGCGCCATCTATCGGAGGAGAAAGCAAAACTGGTTCGCACTCATGATAAAACAGCACCACTCTAGAGCTTTATGGTCAGTTTTTCAGCAGATTGCACATGGTCAAACAAAGAAGGCTGTAGGTCAAACCATTTCAATACTTCAAACTTTAACCATAGACAAAATTAAATTTTAGTGAAAACTACGCTACAATTTACTCACAAACAGCCACACCACAGCCGATCTCCACGTCTTAGTCCTACTGTCTAGAAAATAGATAGATAGTCCTAATCGGACCTCATGCTTTAGCGTAGTATCTACAATGTGTTTCTAAAGCTGTTAGCCTTCCAAAAATAAATAAATAAATAAATAAGTAGGTCTTTCCTAAAGCCCGAGCGAGGTCCCAGGTTCAAATCCCGCCATATAGTAGGTAGTTTTAGTATAGCGCGATATAGGAGGTAGTTTTCGCAACAAAGCTTTATAGTTTATTGCGTACCTCAATAAGGTCCACTTGCGTCAACCTGGATTAGTTAACTCTGAAATGTCAAATTAACTCGGAGTTAACTGTCTAACCCGGTATGCTTAGCATGGTCGTTTTGACACTCTCTCGAACTCGAGTGACAGACGAGCCATGTCTATTGTGCGAGCATGGCAGGCGGGATTCGAGATGGCAATAGATTAGGGTCATGTCGAGCAGAAAGTAGATATTGCAATTTTTAATAAAAATGTTGTATTTTTGTCTCCATCACCATGTTGGCGTAGAGCCAACTCGAGCCCGACCGACAAGTTGACAGTTTTGCATAGAGAAGGGCCTATCTCGGGCTTAACATGCTGCACGTACTGGTTGACTTATAGATTCTGTATTACCCCTACTCAAATGATTTAGGCATTGGCCTAGGCTAAACTGGTTTCTCCATACGAGCATATAGCTAGACTACAGGGTGCACTCTAAGTCGATAGCGGAACTTTAAGTAGGCTATCTACTGATCACTACAAACAACTTGTGTGGCGAAAAAAATGGAGCGATAAAAATATCAGCTGTTCCATACAAAAGGTCGACTCAGTACTGCGCCAAATGTATGAAACAGCTCATTTTTTTCGCCACCTAGTACAAGTTGTTTGTATTGATTAGTAGACAGCCTACTTAAAGTTCCGCTATCGACTTAGAGTGCACCCTGTAGTTTGGCCTAGGCAATACCGGTTTATCCATACGAGCTTCGGCTAGACTAGTTTGGCCTAGCTAGGCTATACCGATTTGTCCATACGAGCTTTGGTTAGACTGGTTTGGGCTAGGCGAAACTAGTTTATCCTGAAATCGGGTTTGGCCGGTAGCAGATACAGCAAAGCAGTATTCCTGATCGTTCGCAGTACATACCTACCTATTTATGGTATGTACCTACTGTACAGTCGGCCACACGCTAGGATACCCCTTTTTGTTCGATTGGCGCCTTATGCCGTGCGCGGTAAGAGCTGCCATGGGGTCTCTTTGACTTTGGTCGACCGTACCTGCAAGTACCTACTAAATGTAAAGGAAACCATCGTGAGGAAACGCAGCAGAGTTGACTACTTTAAAATTTGTCTTCCCTGTGGACAGTCCACTAATCTAAGAGGCAGTGCCGGATTAAGACTACTTCATGCCCTAAGCAATCCACGCCTGTGGGCCCCCCTATCCAGCGCCGGCCCTAGCCCATGATCAGGGTAGGTAGGTAATCGTATGAAGTAGTGGCCACCCCTGGTGTCAGAGTTTTTTAGGCCACCCAAAGGGTCTCTGACATGGCTTAACGATTGTTATTAATCAACAACAACCGGGACCAACGGTTTAACGTGCCTTCCGAGCGTACAGCGGTATTGTCTTTTGGCGCCCTTTGGTAGGTAGGCATTTTCACATCACATAGAAAGCATTCCTTAATAACGCGCGCGAAGCGATAAATAATGTTAGGGTGAACAGGCAAAACGCGTGCAACCCGAATATAGTGGAATGCATCCTTAAGGGTAGACGTTAGCTGTCAATTTCCATACTAACTTTCGTAGACCAGAACTAAGAAACTAAACCGAATTTCTTAAGAATTTTGATACATTCTGTCTTATCATATCATACCATTGCCGCGAAATTCACAAAAAGTATGTTGTTAATTCAGGATTATATTCGGTTTCCATTGTGGATAGCCCAATACGGGCGCAGCGCGTGCCCGAAAATTAACAGATTTTCACCTTGTGGTCGACGTTTTCACATTTAGTAGAAGGAATTCCTTAGTAATGCGCGCGCTAAGCGCGCCCGAAAAATCACCAATGATGAACTTATTATTTTAGGCAAGGTTTCCTTTAGAAACACGCGCGCAGCTATTTAACTCCTAAACTCTAAACTAAATAATATTAGGGTGAACCGGGAAAAGGCGCGCAACCCAAAAATAGTTGAATTCATCCTTAACATCATAATCGGATTCCCATTGTGAACAGAACGCGCCCGAAACTTTACAGTTTTTTTACCCTTTCTTTCGTTTCAAATAGGAAAGCACTTGCAGCGCTCCCGAAAATCACCAACTTTACCCTTATATTATTTAAAATCCTTTATAAATACGCGCGCAATATGCCTAAGGATGCACCAATTTTATTTCTATAACATTACATCGAGATTATTTTGATAAAGTAAAAAGCGTTCGTTCTATTTTTGACCTATTTAAGTCTATTTTAAGAATGAAATCGATGTACTTTCAGGTCTGAAATTACACATTAATTTGAAATAATTGCATTATAATAATAATAAGAAAAGCGCGCGCTTCCGCTATCCTACCTACCGCCTGGCTGGCTTGCGGCAATCCCCGCTAGCCTGGCCTGTAAGGGCTCGCCTGGTGCGGCTAATCCGGCACTGCTAAGAGGATGTTATAGTTGCAGGAAAAGCCTAGGCTACTGCGTGAATTTTACAGAGACGGATCCAGGATTTCGGTTTTGGGAGCGTCTTGACCCAGACGACACTTGCCGCATATGTATACATACCCTCGGCGTTTTTAAGGTTCTGTACCTCAAAAAGCAATACGGTACGGGGAACGTTGCATTATAGCAAGGCTGCTCAACCTTTTTAACAGTCGGGCCAAACTGTGTATTCAGACGTTCACGATGGGCCACTGACAATACCTATTTCAGTTACTCTCGGGACATGCGAAATGGTGCGAATTTCAAAACTTACTTGCGTGGGCCATTTAAAATACTTTCGCGGGCCACAGCGTGGCCCGCGGGCCTGGGGTTGAGCACCCACGCATTATAGGATCACTCGCGCGTCGTGCGTCTGTCTGTCTATCTGTCTGACTTTCAGTCTGTCACACACACCCAATTTGCTCCGAAAATACTGGACCGATCGAATTGAAATTTGGTGCAACGTAAATAAATTAAACATGGGGGTCACTTTTGGGGGGTAAATTAGAAAGTTAAAAATAAGTTTTGCTAAGTATATCGTGTCAAATCAAAGGGCACGTTGTAATGATCTAAAATATATATTTGTCATCATAAGTAATTTAAAAATAAATAGTTTTATAGTTATTTAATAGGCGAAAATTTACAAGTGCCCCTTATCTCTAAATTTATTCTCCAATGCTACTGGGCCTAAAATTTAGAAGAAAATACAGAAACTAGATATTTACCAATAGATTAGTGAAATTAGGAAAACCTTTAAGATAAGAAGTCTATGGTGTATAAAAATATAACACAGTAAAATTAATTTTGTAGCATTTGTTTCTCAACTCAGCCAACAGATGGCGCTCTACAGTCCTACATCGCGGATCGCGGTATGCTTTCTCAACATTTATTTTGTGCTTAAGTAAGTAAATGAACTTTGGATGTACCTACGGAATAAAGACATTTCTATTTCTATAACCCTCTTCACGCGAGTTTAACTCGCACTTGTCCGGTTTTTTTTAAATAAACTAGGGCGGGCCATCTGCCTATCTGCGCCCCCCTAGCGTCCTGCGCCCTATATCTGCCTGCCTGCTTGGGCACCGCTGGCACCGCCCTAGTTAGGACACTGGTTTCAAGATATTCACCTAGGTAGTTACTTACTTATTCATTAAGTAAAATACGATGTCAGATGCATAACACTGGAGTCCGACTGTCTAATGTCTATTGAATTTTTTTGCAGAGTATTACAGAGATAATAAGCTATCGCAAGGCTATCGCTCAACGTCTTTTGTTATGTTTTTATGAACCTACATAACAAGACAATCATATTGTCTTAGGAACTTCCTGTACATATTTCAAAATAGGAATAAATTATTAGTGTCCGTGATACAGGGTGACCCGTTTATAAAATAAAGTATTTATTATATTTAAGGTTCCGTACTCAAAAGGAAAAAAGCGGCACCATTATAGAATTATTCTCACACAATTTCAGAATCGGTTGAGAAATGCGACCTGAAGAGGAGAAGACATATCCGCCGGACATACGAAAGCATTTTTGTCCAAGCTGAAACAGAGCACTCACTTCGTTCGCTCGGTCAATTAATTTTACGATTTATGACGAAAATTAAAAAATATATAAATATACCATTTCCTCTTACAAGTTTGTACGGAACCCTCGAGTCAGACTCGAACTTGGGCGGTTTTTTTAACGGTAGCGTAGCGTAGCCATTTGAATACCTATGTACCTCCTATCTAAAAATATTGCGCGCCAGTTAAAAAGATCAGAGTTCATGCATTTGTATCACCAATGTGTTCCTAAGCGGCGAACGAAAACTAACAACAACAAAACAAGCACATAGAACACCTACACGTGTACGAGTGGTGTGTGTACGTAGGTGGTTGTATGTATTGTGTGTGAGCCAGTTGAGGATCGAACTAGAGCATGGAATACCGGAGCCTTTTTCCAATACCGGTATTCATTCGGTATCAAGATTTTAAATACCGGGATACCGGTTTTTCGGTATTTTTCGGTATTAAATTTTTGTTATATAAAAAAAATATTGAATTGTTATAAAATAGACAAATTTAAAATAAGTGAGTTTATTTAATTGAACGATAATATTAATTTATACTAGCTTTTGCCTGCAACTTCGTGCGCGTAGACTTTTTTTTCCGTTATCGACATTACCAGACGAATTTAGTTCGTAATTTATAGTCTATGTTAGTCTGGTTTCTAAGCTATCTCCATTCCTTCAGGCAAATTCGTCCTGCAGTTCTAGCGTGAAAACAAATACACACACTCACTCACTCACAAACTGTCCGCGCACTCGGTTTCAGAATCAGATTATTCTTTGCTGTACTACAAAAACATTAAAAGGACCGGCCGCAATCCGCATTAATAAATCGTAATGGGCAATTTTCTGATATGATAGCTCATGAGTTGTAGTTCCAAATTTGTAACTGGATGTCGCTGTCGAGATATGTTTTTCATAAGCCAGTTCGCGCTCGTTAGGCTTCGTAGATACGTCCAAACACAATATTTAGGTATTGGTGATGGAGCAAAATGTAGTGTTTCCGGTTCTACCATTCACTCATACAAGAACAATAACAAAGTAGTGCACTTTTTCATGTACCAAAATGGAATGAGGTGAAAGTTGAAGTCACAGAGCAATGAAGTGAAAAAGTATTTTCGCTGTAGTAAGCACTAATTTACTTTGTGATGTCGGATCAACGACATCTGTCACAGCTTTTATAACTATTTTTTATTTTTACAGCTGACAGCAAATCCCCCATTGAAGCCGTCAACTGGGAGCCTATTTTGACACCTTGCGTTACAGGCTAAGGCCCCTGGACTGCAGTCCAAAATAAGAAAGTAATCGGTTTTAATTAATAATCAAAAACCGGCGTTTATACTTATAGGTTTTTACAAAAAAACGTTTTTTTTTGTAGGTTTCTAAAACCGGTTCACATCACTATTCCGCACGGCGCACTCGCACGCATCGCATGCGCGCGAAATTTGATATTCCACACTTGTTTCAGAGTTTTATCTGCAATACCGAAAATACCGAAATTCCGGTTTTAAGATAATACAATACCGGTTTTTCAAATGTAGATATTTAGTCCGGGATCCCGGTTTTTCGGTATTACCGAAAACCGGTATCCATGCTCTAGATCGAACAATCAATAAAGACGCAGTAGCAGTCAAATAGATCAGTCAAACAGTCAGTGTAGCTTGGAGGGGCAGTAGAGGAGTCGGGCGCCCAGTTGCGCACACGCCGCGGCGCGGACAAGTGCGTTCGATCGCGCCCCACTTGCTGATAATGTGAGTTAAAAGCGCTCTTGCCCGCGACCGATAAGATACCGCTCTGTCTGTAGTGTACTGTGGAGCCCGCGGCCGCGTCGCGTGACAAAACATGGAGTGCTACACCTCGGACAGTTGCGATAGCGACAGCCGAGAACAAAAGACCCTGGACTTGTCCAACCAATTCCTTGACACGCCGAGTGTCTCGACGGAACTGGGCGGCATTGTGAATGAGAAGGACTGTGCGGACAATTACGAGATATGTCTCCTGTACGGGAACAGGATCGAGGCCGTTCCGGAGACCATCAACCGCTTCCGGAACCTGAAGATCCTCGACATCAGCAACAACAGGCTGACAAGTTTGCCTGACGTGCTGGAGAACTGCCCCCTCACCTCACTGATAGCCAAACACAACTTGCTCACCAACGAATCGCTGCCCAAGTGTTTTAGCTTGGAGAAGAGCACCATCCGTGAGATCAACCTGAGTGGGAATCAGCTCAACTTCTTCCCCGACCAGGTGTTGGAGTTATCCTCGCTGAAGTACCTCTACTTGGGAGCCAACAACATAGTCAACATATCGAAAGACATCTGGAAGCTGAACAGGTACGTCTCTACGTGACACACAGTCATAGCAATCGTGTGCCTTGGGTATTTTATAAAAAATATCGATCAAATACAATGTATTAATAAAAAAGTTATCACTGCCACTAGAAGTGGCGATTTTAGCATAATTATCACAAAATAAACAGCTTCGCTCTGTCTTGCTGTCATGAACCTATTATGTTAGGCGCCTACTACGTGATACTACTACAAGACTCACTATAGGTATCATCATCAGTAGGTTCTATAAGTAAAAAAAAAGATTCTTGATAGCGCGTTGTGGTGGATAATCATTATGTTTAAAAATATCTATGTAGAGCGGAAAAAATAATACATGAAGACAAAAACGTACAAAAAATGAGAAGTCATTTTATCTTATCGATGAAAATAATAATAATGTTACTACATAGCCCTACCTAATAAACATACATACTTAAGCTCGGTTTACATACATACATAAGTACCTAGGTACACTAAAATATTGTTATTGTAGGTAGGCAGACTTATCTCTACCTACTTTAGACACAGTTAAGTATTTGCAGTTTTATCTCGTCTGGACTAAAAGCCACTTTTTACAATGTGAGTAGATAATAATGTTCAACGGAAAAGCAACGCAAATCGGTCACCAATTCAGCACTTGAATATTTAAACTAATTCACCCCGCATCGGAGAAGGGTAGGCAGAAAGATGGCAGACTTATCTGAGCAACAAATATACATAGTAGACAAAAGAATTATAAGTTATAACTATCTAAGTAAATTGAAACTAACCAAGTGGTTGGTAGAGTTGATACGCTCGAAACATTTTATCGCTTCGGTGAGGTCAAAGTTAGGGTATCTCGCTCCGACCACGACATTACAATGATTCGTCAACTCGATGCGGATCACGTAATCCGTCAATGCCGAACTGTACACAAAACAAGGCACACGCGAAAACCTGTCAGTCAAGTAACAAATTCACAATTTGATACAAGTTACAAACAGCTTATTGCTACAGCCTTTCGATACGAACTCTTGTTTCTCATAAAATTAAATGCCAATAGAGCGATGAAAACAAGTTTGTTGGGAAAAGCTATTTCTGGAAAATGCTTGAATTTAATGAGCACCTGACTACGTAAATATGCTATTTAGGTCATATTACATTCAGATCTTCCGCCTTAAAATATCGATGGAGATTTGAAATAATGTTTCTGTAGCTAAATAAACCAATGGGTCCATAACAGTGTGTGTACACTTAAGTATGTTCAGCAGCTGCGTACATTATTAGCACTTCAGAATTGTGGCCTCCTTCGGGTTAACAACCGCAAACGGAGCCACTCCGCAATCGAATGTTTTCCTCATAAAAATGTATTTTCAGCCTGCAGATACTGTCCTTGGGAGGGAACAAAATATGCGACGTTCCCGAATCCGTGGGCCATCTGACAACGCTCCAAGCTCTGGTTTTGAGCGATAATTACATTGAACAACTTCCGGCCAGCATCGCGAATCTAAAGCAACTTCGGTCCCTCCTGCTGCACAAAAACCGATTGAAGACTTTACCCACACAAATCATCAAGTTGAAATGTTTGACCGAGGTGAGATGACGAGAGTCTATATTGGATTGGGTTTGTTTACCCGACATATGTTTTACGGTCAGAATGTGTATTGTTTATTTACTACACAGTAGCTCACACACCGCGAAACGTAACTGGGCAAATATCTACCTAAACCTATTTTAAAATAATCTAGTTCATGAAACACACTAGGTATCGACACCCCAGAGCCAAGCGTAATAAATTTTCCAGCGATAAGCGATACCCTACTTTTTGTTTTGAGTTTGGGGCACAAAATAGACGCCACGCACGAGTAGGCGCTAATTTGGACCAATATGTAGGTAATATGTAGACAGAAGCAGACGCAACCTTGCACTTGCACTTGCATCTCCAATTTGGAGCCATATTTATTTGTCCCGTCTTTGACATGACCTCCCTTTCTTCTCCCAACCCTAGATAGAGTCCACCCTTCTTGAATACAGCTGTGTCTGTGAAACTAATTATAATGATGTCCTTCTGGGTCTCCTAGGACTGCATCGTCAGAGTGGTCGCTTCAGTCATCTAGTGTGAGTGGAGATGCCAGTGGAAGATGTATTATAATAAATCATATGCCCTAGATGCGAAGGCCTGGGTAGGACAGGATTGACCTCGGGACTTGTCGTGGAAATTGTATGGGGCAACGAGCTCAGATGCGATCAAATTACCTACAACGACCGAAGCATATTAAATACCGCGCGGTCGTTCGAAAAGGCCCAGCTCCGAAACCCAAGACACACGCACCAACCGCGGCGACTGAACTATACCGTGAAACCACAGAAATATTACCTATATGGTGTGACTGCGTGTACTATCCCGGTATTACCTATATGTTAAAGTGTATGCTATTCCCCAACAGCTAAGTCTCCGAGACAACCCTCTAGTGGTGCGGTTCGTTCGGGACATGACGTTACAGCCCCCGTCCCTTCTGGAGTTGGCCGGAAGGACCATAAAGCTGAACGAGATCCCGATAGCACCGGGGGATGTCCCTGCCACACTTATGCACTACCTGGGCGCGGCGCAGTGCTGCGTCAATCCTAAGTGCAAAGGTGAGGATCTTCTATACCCTAAACCTTGTATAGAAACTATAAAAACCTTGCTGCCAGACTTTACTATCACCTACATGACTTCTAATACCAACCACTAGTTTCTCTAGCACCTAATATTATGTAGTGACCGTAGTAGGTATGACAGCTTTTATAAAAAAAAAGAGTTTAAAGGCGCGATAAAATTATAGAACTTAGTTTTTTTGCGCGCGCTCTTGTGCTTACAAAAAAATATTCATTATTTAATACGTAGTTACTCAAATTGTATGTACACACGACAGCACGTCGACCCTTACACGCTTGCACTCTACTCAGTTACGTTACGGGTGAGTTTACAACAAAAATTTACAGTCTGACGTGCCTGCATATTTATCATGAACCACCTTTAGCTTCATGAGCAAGCTAAAAGAAAAAAAAAGTAACTTCGCTAAATTCACCTAAAACCCGCTCATATAAGTGCCCTCCCTCTAATAAGCCCACCTAGCAACGCTCCTGGTTGCTGCACAGTGAGATTAAGACGACGTCATCTCAACAATCAACAATATCATGTTATATCGTCGTCAAAATACAGATAGCTCCGCTTATCTCCTTATGGGTTCAATATTTTATTTTATTTTGTAAACTCGCGGTAAATATTGTGCAATAAATGGAACGAAAACAAAATTCTTACATGACTTTAGGTATCTTAAATTAACTAATTGTCCCTTATGATGTCCCTTAAGCTTTGTTTCCTTTTCCTACAATGGTGGAATTTTAATTGTACATACTTAATGGCTTAGGTACATAGGTACGGTCGGCCACAGTCTAGGATACCCCATGGCAGTTCTTACCGCATGCGGCATAAGATCGCCAATCGAACAAAAAGGGTTATCCTAGCGTGTGGCTGACTGTACTTAAAACCTTCGTCTTCAAAACAAACACAACCTACTACATAGAGCAGTATACAGGGTAGACTAGTTGAACACCTAAGTGCAAAGGTGAGGATCTTCTATACCCTAAACCTTGTATAGAAACTATAAAAACCTTGCTGCCAGACTTTACTATCACCTACATGACTTCTAATACCAACCACTAGTTTCTCTAGCACCTAATATTATGTAGTGACCGTAGTAGGTATGACAGATTTTATAAAAAAAAGAGTTTAAAGGCGCGATAAAATTATAGAACTTAGTTTTTTTGCGCGCGCTCTTGTGCTTACAAAAAATATTCATTATTTAATACGTAGTTACTCAAATTGTATGTACACACGACAGCACGTCGACCCTTACACGCTTGCACTCTACTCAGTTACGTTACGGGTGAGTTTACAACAAAAATTTACAGTCTGACGTGCCTGCATATTTATCATGAACCACCTTTAGCTTCATGAGCAAGCTAAAAGAAAAAAAAAGTAACTTCGCTAAATTCACCTAAAACCCGCTCATATAAGTGCCCTCCCTCTAATAAGCCCACCTAGCAACGCTCCTGGTTGCTGCACAGTGAGATTAAGACGACGTCATCTCAACAATCAACAATATCATGTTATATCGTCGTCAAAATACAGATAGCTCCGCTTATCTCCTTATGGGTTCAATATTTTATTTTATTTTGTAAACTCGCGGTAAATATTGTGCAATAAATGGAACGAAAACAAAATTCTTACATGACTTTAGGTATCTTAAATTAACTAATTGTCCCTTATGATGTCCCTTAAGCTTTGTTTCCTTTTCCTACAATGGTGGAATTTTAATTGTACATACTTAATGGCTTAGGTACATAGGTACGGTCGGCCACAGTCTAGGATACCCCATGGCAGTTCTTACCGCATGCGGCATAAGATCGCCAATCGAACAAAAAGGGTTATCCTAGCGTGTGGCTGACTGTACTTAAAACCTTCGTCTTCAAAACAAACACAACCTACTACATAGAGCAGTATACAGGGTAGACTAGTTGAAGAAATTCACATCGGCAGTTACTTGACTCGGTGGAGCGCCTGCACGGTATGCGAGAGGTTGCGGTTTCAAGTCCCGACTCCCGAGTGACGTTTTTTTCTAACTTATTATAAATCTTTAAAGTATACAGGGTGTTTCAGAAAGGTCCTGTGACACTGAAAGGAGTCGCTAAACTCACCAATACTAGTAGTTCACCCCGAACTGTGAACTCGCGACCCCAGTTACAGATGTGTAACTTTTAGCTAACACCATTAGCGCAGGCGCGCGCGCTTTGCATATAAACTGTACAATCCCATATCTCGGGAACCCCTCGACCGATTTGGCTCATGTTCGAACTTAAAAATTATCTTTGCCTCATTTACCCGCCTACCAAATTTCATGACGATCCGACTAAATTTACCTACTCAAGTTATCGTCGATCAAACATTCATAAATACAACACCGGATGGTTCCAGTAGACTCTGAGAACTTCTCTCGCTTCGCTCACTCGTTCAACTACAGACTGTATTGAGCTATAAACCACAAATACGAAACAGCGTTCAAACAAAAACAAACTCAACTCACCACTTCTCTTCACTTCCAGGCGTATTCTTCGACAACCGTGTGGAGCACATAAAGTTCGTGGACTTCTGCGGCAAATACCGCATCCCGCTTCTGCAGTTCTTGTGTAGCTCCAAGTGCATAACCGGCAGCTGGGAGAGTCGCGAGGAGTCCACACACTCGCACCCACACATGATGAGAAAGGTTCTGCTGGGTTAGTGTCCTGTTAATAGAGCACAAATTCGAAGATCCGGAGAACGAAACGCACCGACACGGCAAAGGTGATATTCAGTAGAAAGTAGAAAAGACCATAGATGGCGCAAAAAAGGATTTGGAATGGAGACATATAGAATGGAATTCAGAAATGTTAGGTCCTGCTGGGTTAGTTGACACTGACTCTGATATCAGGGCATCATGAGGTATCTCAAATCCGAAGATCCAGAACAGAACAAAACGGATCGATACGGCAATGCAAAGGTAGCCAGTGGAAACGAAAGTGGAAAGGCAGAAGGATCTGAAATGGAGACCTAGAGAATGGAGTGCAGAAATGTAAGGCCCTGCTGCGTTAGCTGACACTGTTATTAGGGCATCATTATCCCAAATCCGAAGATCTGGAAGAAAACGAAATTGACCGACATAGTAAACATACACCGTGGAATTTTAGTGGTTTTAAAGCCCAAGGTATTTAGTTGCACTCGTGATCCTGAGCCAAATACCAAAATTTTACTTCAAAACGAGCACAAAAAAAAAACACTTCCCAATACAAACGGCTATCGCCAATCGACACCATTTGTATGGAGAAGTGAATTTTTTTTTCACGCATTTTGGAATGAAATTTTGTAATTTGGCTCAGAATCACCAGTGCAACAAAATACCTTCGGCTTTGAAACCACTAAAATTGCACGGAGTATATCCAGTAGAAAGTGTTAGTAGGCAGGCCCAAGGCTAAGGCCACCCTTTTTCAGACCAAGTCTCCCTGTCTTGACTATTGACCAGTGCTATTACACTGTCTGAAAGTTAGTTCGAAACCATGCTTATAAACATTGGTCCGAGTGAAGAAAGGCCCGAAAAATTAAAGATTCACCCTATTGCCGCCCTTTGAATATGCCCCCCCTAGATTCGGGGCAAATTGTGGCGCCCCCTGAAAATGCCGCCCGGGGCGGGTTCCCTGGTTTGCCCCTCCTAGATCCGGGGCTGAGGTGGCTCATTTATACGAAAATGAACACTTCGATGAGCCAAACAATTTTATTCCCCTATTTGCATGATCGATTACCAATTAAATAAACCAGGGGCAATTAATTACTTTATCTAACCTCAAAGAAACTAGTTACTCTGGCTGGAGTAGGTATCAATCAGACCCATCGTGGTTATGCCCGAAGTACCTAATACCTTATTCTTTGCTACGACTGGAATCTGCGGAGTTAGCATGACTTTTATCGAGGCGGATTTATTCAACAAAATGGCGGTTCATAGTGGGTCTATAGTGGGTTATATATCGCTCTCGACGATATATAACCCACTATAGACGTCAAAAATGCTGATTTTGTTGGATAAATCCGCCTCGATAAAAGTCATGCTACCTCCGCAGATGACGTTTTTGTTTAGCGCGCAGCCTAATATGGACAGTGGAAACATTTCATAGATTCTTGGTGGCGTTTTTAGCGCTTTCACTGCCACATAGACCTTGTTCAAACGCAACGCGCCTTTTGTTTTGTATGGCAGCGATTGTGATGGTGTGAAATAAAATTGTAATGAATTACAAAATGTAGAAGGAACATGTCTTGAAAGATTGAGTAAATAGCTAATCGTGTTATCTACATTGTAATTCAGAAAATTACCGTATTAAAAGCCAATTTCAGCGTTGCGAGATTGACGGAGAGGGTGGCACACTAGCGCCGCCAATGAAAAAAAAATCATATCTTCTTTTTGGATGCGTTTTTTGATAAAAACGAGCGGTCAAATGAGAATCCCAAGGCTTAACAATATTTAGGATCTCAGGCCTAATTTCCAGATCCTCGAACCTACGATAAATCCCGCACAAGAAAAAAAACTGATTCTGATTTTTGACTTGCTAAAAATGAGAATCCCTAAGCTTAACAATTTTTAGAACATCCTACACAAGTCAAAAGTGGCTAAGGAATCTCATTTGAAAAAAACGCATCCAAAAGATAATATTTTTTTTTTTGCATTGGGGCGGTGATTGTGTGCCTTGTCTATCACCTTACATTCTAATTTCGCATGCATTCTCCAGCGAAATCCGGAGTCTCATGCAACGTTGAGGTCGCCTTTTGGTAGGTAATTACTATTTGTATACTTTCATAACTTGAACTGTAAGTAAGCAATTTTTTTTATAAACTTACCTACTCAATATTTTAACATTTTAGTCATATTTCATGCCAAATACAAGTAGAGCATAAGAACTTAAGTGTGAAGTGCTGTCCTTGCAACACAAACCTTTTCGAAAGCTGAAATAGGTCTTCAATATTCAGTTAAGCTTTTGGAATAGCATGGCAGAACAGCGCCAACAAAGAACTAAAATGTGCCTATGATTTGTTAATTTGTGATACCTCTGTAAATAACTCGATAATGAATATTAACGATTGGTAAATATAAAATTTGACTCATTTGTGATAAAACCTATTTTAGGCATGTATGTAATCAATAACTAAATATTAAATATTTTGTGTATCAATTTTATTGTATGATCTACGTATACTAAGGAAATATAATTATTTTGTACATACTTAGACGATTTCACTCAGTTTCTTGTAAGAATTTTCTCCTTTCCTCTTTCCCTCTTAAGATGACCGCTTTGAATAGTTTGCAGTAGAGCTCTATGGCTGCCGGGGAGTCATCATTGCCCGGCACCGGGTATGTGATCAAGTTAGGGTTGCAGTTAGAATCAACAATGCCTATGGTCGGGATCAACATCTTAGCACTGTCCCTCACAGCAGTATGTTGATTTAGAATATTGTTCTGGGTGTTCAAAAATATGCACAAATCAGGCAACCTTGTGACAGCTCCAAATTGATAGTTGGCATTAGTGAAAATACCTCCTCGCCAGAATCTTGTGTGAGCATACTCCCCACATTCCTGGGCAGCTTTTTCAACCAAATGTGCATTCAGAGCATTTCTATTGAAGAAGCAAATGATGCCACCTCTGTAAGCTATGTGGGCAGTAAAATTTAGTGCTTTACGTAAATGCTCAGCCGTTGTGTCCAGGTCTAATATCAGGTGCCCAAGTCGCGTCCCATAGAGGTAAGGTCTCATGTAATCATTGAGGGATCCTTCTTTATGCCCAAAATGAACTCTAGCATTGAATAAGTCCTTTACTGTGAACAGGTCGTGCACGCGGAAGTAGTCTGGGTGGTCAAGAGGGGTTGTCTTTTGAACTTTGCTTTCTGGAATTGAAATTATTGGAAACATAATTACTTTAGTCACCAAAACAGACCAGTAACATCAGAGAGCCTCTTCTATGTAACATACCTTGTTATGTTAGGTATAATATGCTAGAATTAATCAATAATTAAGAGTAAATTATATTAAATTTCTGGAGCAAAGTTCCTAAATAAAAGAGGCTGTGAATGAAATGTGCGACTTACCAGAAGCTACCTCGGTGGTCAATTGTGGTGCATTTTGAGGAACGGAAGAAAGGGCCCTCACCAGCGATGGTGTATTCTTATGGGTGTAACGAGCTGATGAAGAAAAAAATGAATATTAGGTTCTATTGCACTGGATATTTTATGGCTTGATTTTTGTAGATTTTTACTTACCGACATGCCTTGGAATCATGGCAGAGCCAAGCACTAAGGTCTTATGGAAATTAAACAATATTTGGTTGCTTAGTCGGGCTATTTTGTTTATTTAGCTAACGAATTCCTTTTCATAACCCCAAAAAACACAACACGATCACAGAACCCAATAAGGGAAGATTTCTATTTTCAAGATTTTGACATTTGAAATTTTAACATAATCTGTGAAATATTTGGTTTTTGGTTTGCTATGTTGGCTAACGTGATTAAAAATAGATCTCGTTTATGGATTGAACGTGTAATGTGGTCAATTTATTCTGTGAACGAAAGTTTTCTTGACAAGCACAGATTAACATGAATTGACAAGTGACTTCTTTTTTGTAATCTGTGCAAGTGACAAAGCGATTTTGTTTGAGATTTTAGAATTTTTCTAAATCTTGAGGTTTGTGTTTCGTCGCGGTTGTTTGTTTTATTGAAATAGCCAGACAATGGAAGAAATCGGCATTATTCTGCCAGAAAAGGTACAAAGCACCCAAACAAATCACATCCCCGTAAACCTGTTCCATTCTAATGCAATTTGATTGTTTTCTAGGATGACCAAGTTACCGATACAAAAGGTCTACCGTTCTCAGGCCCGCAAACGTTCGATGACTTAGAAGCATCTGAGGATCTTTACACTAAATACAAGGTAATATATAACTAAATCAACGATCTACCTATCTCGCGTAAATAAATAATAAATCCTGCATAACCTAGCAGGTTGCTTTGTCATCATAGAAGTTTTGTTTTATTGTAGAAACTGCAACGTATGCTAGAATTCCTTGAAGTACAAGAGGAGTACATAAAGGATGAACAGCGGAACCTCAAGAAGGAGTACCTCCATGCTCAGGAGGAGGTGAAGCGCATCCAGTCGGTGCCACTTGTAATTGGACAGTTCTTGGAGGCTGTTGACCAGAATACTGGCATCGGTGAGGGCTTTTATTTATCGTATTACTTAACAGTACTTTTTTCCAATGATTCAAGCAAGTTTTTGTTTTGTAAACTGACACCTGACTCAGGGGTGATTATACACGATACACGATATACACGATACTGAAGCCAAAAATATGTAAAAATAATTCAGTGAAAAGAAAAACTTGTTTTTAAAACAAGCGTTACTAAAACTCCCTGAGTCAGGTGTAACTAACGAAAACAAAACCCTGTATACATTTTCCTCATTGCAAGAAACAGGCTAAAAAAGTTTAATAAATTACTGCAAAGGCATGAAGAGGCCTCTACTCAACTATGTTAACATCTAGATGGTGATGATGGAACCTTTTAATGTTTCAAATACAATTTTAATTAAACTTCTTTGTTTTCTTTTTGTGTCGATACATTGTTTCATAGGTCTTCATAGAGCTGTGTACCTAAAGAGAATAGATCAGATTTTGTATGCAGTCCTTTGTGACACATCTACATTACTGGCTCGTGGTGTGGCACAAAAGGCTCTTACTCTTCAAATTCTTAACTATTTATCTTCAACATTACAGTGGGTAGCACAACGGGCTCCAACTACTATGTCCGGATCCTCTCAACGATCGACCGAGAGCTGCTCAAGCCCTCGGCTTCGGTGGCGCTGCACAAGCACTCCAATGCCCTCGTGGACGTCCTCCCGCCAGAGGCCGACAGCTCCATCTCCATGCTGCAAGCTGGTGAGAGAACTAAACTTGACAGATAGAGTTTGGCTACTGAGAGTTGGCATTGGAAAAGGGCGGCAAATTTATATAAATCTCATTGTGGCAACATCAATATTACCATGAGAAAATTGGAATAACCGATTTTGATACTTGATAGTATACAGTGAAATAATTATTTATTGACTGACTGACTGACTGATCACGATCTCAAACTTCAAGAGCTACAAATCTCAAAATTCGTTTATCTCAATGCCAACTCTCGGTAGGCAGACTCTAGACTGTAAACCAAACAGTTAGACAACTTCAACATTAATTCAAATCACTTCAAAGGCACTGTGAAATTCAAGACTGAAAAGGGGACATAAATTTTACATGTAGTTGACTTAGCATAACCAGCTATATCAAGGCTGTACAACTCTATTAGATGTAGATTTGATAGAGATTTAACATCATATTTTTGCACAATCTGCATCTACGTTATGTGAATGAGTCAAAATATGAGTAACTAGGTCAGGCACAGTCTAGGATACCCCATGTAGCTCTTCTTACTGCGCGCGGAATAAGGGCTTCAATCGGACAAAAAGGGGTGTCCTAGCGTGTGGCTGACTGTATTTGTATTTGTTTGGAGTAAGCCATACACTATGTAGTTACACTTCTTTAGTTCAGTTCAGAATATCTACAGCTATGATTGTGGCCACTACCTCATTTGATTACCTACCCTTATATTATTCGATTCTCATGCCAGTATGGTTTCATTCTATGTGAACCATAATAATATATCCTTACGTTTGTCAGCTAATAAAAATCTGACATGCACACAATTTTCCGACTTCCAGACGAGAAGCCAGACGTCCAATACTCGGACATCGGAGGCATGGACACCCAGAAGCAAGAGATCCGTGAAGCTGTAGAGCTTCCGCTGACACACGTGGAGTTGTACCGTCAGATCGGTATTGAACCGCCACGCGGTGTGCTCATGTACGGACCCCCTGGATGCGGCAAGACTATGTTGGCCAAGGCTGTTGCGCATCACACTACAGGTTAGTTTTTTATAATTTCAATTTTTGTTATCCCTATTATCGGTAAACGCATTTCAATATGAAAGCTCAGGTTCTTAAGCGGATGTCTGCAGCTCATTACGGCGTCTTATCTTATGATACTCTTAGACAATGCAAGATTTTTTAGTGCCTGAATAAATAATTTATGGCCTGAATAAATAATTTATGGTAGTTCCCCTAGAAGGAAGGGGCGTCCGAAAACAAGATGGAAGGACGATATCCGCCTAACCTTGGGACCTTACTGGACCAGAGTAGCAGAGGATAGAGCTCAGTGGAGAGAGCTGGAGGAGGCCTATGCCAAGAGGCACGCCAATTTGCGAGACATACTTTAAATATAAATAACTTGAAACATGTATTACCAAAATTGTAGCAAATTCGGAATAAAAGGGCTTTATTATTATTATAGGTAGCGTCACGAGTTATGAGCGCTCGACGAAAGTGGTGGGAGATGTCAATCGCCTTCTGTCTGCGATACAAAATGACTTCTAGCGCATTCAAGGTCAGCGCTCATTACTCGTGATGCTACCTGTACCGATCCCAAAATATGATAACAACGGACCGAAATAAATGCACATCAGAGTTTTAATAAACCACTGATTTCGTCACAAGTTCGAGTCCCCCAAAATACGATTTCTATATCATGCAAAAAGAATACGAAAAGAAATGCGCGAAGCTTTAAAATTGTGTATTACAGACTTCTTTGACGAATTTATTAAGCTCAGCTCCCACCGTACGCAAAATAGCCGCACGTAAAGATGTCAAGTTCCGGAAACGGCCTGTTGTAACTTTCCCTTCACCCACAACCTCTTTTTCGTACCTTCCCAGCCGCGTTCATCCGCGTGGTGGGCTCCGAGTTCGTTCAGAAGTACCTGGGCGAGGGCCCGCGCATGGTCCGCGACGTCTTCCGTTTGGCCAAGGAGAACAGCCCCGCCATCATCTTCATCGATGAGATTGACGCCATCGCTACCAAGAGGTAAGCCATGTCAGAGGCCCTTGGGCGGCCTGAAAACTCTGACACCAGGGCCCTTAGCCTGTAACGCAATGGTGCCAAAATGGGCTCCCGGTTGACGGTTTCAATTACAATTTGTTAATGCTGTCGGTCCAGAGTCGGTCATTTTAATGTTTTTGTAGTACAGCAAAGAATATTATTAGTCTAATTCTAGAGGATTCGTTTGCTGCTTGTAGGAGAGCAACGAAAAGATCCCGGTTTTGTCCTTCTACCTGGGACGCCATTGTGTTACAGGCTAAGGCCCCAGGTGTGGCCTCTACCTCATACGATAACCAAGAGGTATAATCCGATGCGAATGGAATGGAACCTTGTCGAAGTCAATCGAAAATATACCTTATTATACTTTGACAAGGTTGCTTCGACGCGATTTTACTTACCGCGCGCGTCTCAGATCCAAAAGGTCGCATCCCATCCTCATCCCGCGCGGATTATAACAAGCTTATAAGACAAGATTATAAGACTTTATTTTGTTCTGTGGTTATCTGCTCTCACAGTCTTTAATATTTGTGATATTTCGGCACCGTTGGAGACGCCATCGTCACGGGTAAACAATAATGTCAGAAAAAAATTACCATGAAAACTTCATATAAATACTATCAACATTTAAAATAACGCGACAAAGTGCTATCTTGCTTTATGCAGTAAACCAAATGAGGCTAGTCGATAGTGGGATAAAACTCTTTAGCAGTTTATGAGATTAGATGGTTGGTTTGATGATGGACTTTTTTTAACAAGCAAAATTAAGTTGTACCAGCATTTTATAGGAACAAATGATCACTCAAGACTTTCTGTGCAATGATTGGTGTAAAATTGTATCGTTTTGTGTTTAGATTCGACGCCCAGACCGGTGCCGACAGGGAGGTCCAGAGAATCCTGCTGGAGCTGCTTAACCAGATGGATGGCTTCGACCAGACCACTAATGTCAAAGTAAGATCCTTCTAAAATTAAGATGTAGCCTGTACAATTGTACATGTCCCACTAGCTGGGCAAAGGCCTTCTCTCAGAGAGAGAGTTCGAGCTTAATCACCACGCGTGCTCAATGCGGGTTGGCGATTTTTGCGTTGAGGGTAATGCCTCACACGCTCAGCTTTCCTAACGATGTTTTCCTTCACCGTCAGCGAGTGGTATTGCACAAATGTACGTAACATAGATGTACATAGATACATGCCCGCACCGGGAATCGAACCTAGGACCTTTCACTTCAGAGTCCACTGTTCTACCCACTAGACCACCACCGCTTACCCTAAGATCCTACTAATGATATTAAATTGAAGCTTAGGCCTTTGCATTTACGTAATGAGATGATTTATGCAGCGTCCATTGGCACCTTTACTTGCACTAGATGAGTGAAGTGATGGTTGGAAGGCTGCAGTGCCCGGTACATTGTTTAGATGGAGTAGGCTTGCCCATCCTGTCAGCTTAGTCGGCCTAGTGATTTGATGTATTTCACTACGTGTTTTTGCACTAGGCAATCATTCTTATTGGTATGCCTCGTATTGGAGGTTGGTTGTTAGCCGAAAATTTATCGGTTTCAGTCTAAATTGGCCAATTAATTATGTCTAACATAAAAGCACATTAGTATATTTTTTGCTGGTATTATACCCTAATCTGCTTAGGGAAATCCGCCACTGCACGCAACATCCCCTCAATCTTGCCCATCATATTGAAGAAGTCTGCACGTCCCTTTAGCTGGAACTGAATACTGTATTGGTGTTTTCGTCAGGTTATAATGGCGACCAACCGTGCCGACACCTTGGACCCCGCCCTGCTCAGACCCGGTCGTCTCGACAGGAAGATCGAGTTCCCACTGCCTGACAGGTAATTTATTACTTTTATTCTATTATAAATTAATCACCCAAACCAAAGATTTTGTTATTCCTCAAATACGCCTTTGTAGGTGACAAGGTATGACAGAACGTTTATGTACACACGACAGCACGTCATAGTGTACACTTTTGTTATAAAGTCGCCCGTAACGTAACTGAGTAGAATGCTAGCGTGTAAAGGTCGACGTGCTGTCGTGTGTACAGTCAGTGACACGCTAAGATAGGACCATTCCATTTTGCCCCACTGGTAGAGAAAAATGAAATCACACATACAATAATGCCACTTTACCCTACCAGTGGGGCAACTCTGGTGGGGCAAAATGGAATGGTCCCTAAGATACCCCTTTTGGTTCCATAAGCCAGTTATAATAACTACCTTGGGGTAAACAAGCACGACTTCTTTTAACTCGATTCGGCGTATTTTTTTTTCACTCAGATTAGCGAAGGACAGCAGATTATCCGTTGTGAATAGCATCCGCGCTTTTAAAAATGAGTTCAGGAAACCCTCACTCCAATCCACCTACAGTCTTCTCATATTTTTATCATTTTCCATTTCCACCAGGCGCCAGAAGCGTCTGATCTTCTCCACGATCACCGCGAAGATGAACCTTTCTGATGAGGTGGATCTGGAGGAGTTCGTGGCGCGGCCGGACCGCGTCTCGGGAGCCGACATCAACGCCATCTGCCAGGAGGCCGGCATGCAAGCCGTCCGCGAGAACAGGTGGGTCTTATGTCTATTGCACTAGTTCGTGGCGCGGCCGGACCGCGTCTCGGGAGCCGACATCAACGCCATCTGCCAGGAAGCCGGCATGCAAGCCGTGCGCGAGAACAGGTGGGTCTTATGTCTATTGTACTAGTTCGTGGCGCGGCCGGACCGCGTCTCGGGAGCCGACATCAACGCCATCTGCCAGGAGGCCGGCATGCAAGCCGTCCGCGAGAACAGGTGGGTCTTATGTCTATTGCACTAGTTCGTGGCGCGGCCGGACCGCGTCTCGGGAGCCGACATCAACGCCATCTGCCAGGAAGCCGGCATGCAAGCCGTGCGCGAGAACAGGTGGGTCTTATGTCTATTGTACTAGTTCGTGGCGCGGCCGGACCGCGTCTCGGGAGCCGACATCAACGCCATCTGCCAGGAGGCCGGCATGCAAGCCGTCCGCGAGAACAGGTAGCCCAGGAAACGAACGAAAAATAGGAAAAATAATTCGTGTAAAGCCAAATTTTGGCACAGTTGTAGAGGAAAGTGTCCTGAACAACATACTAAAAGTACTGATGGGTAGGGGGGGAGCTAAGGGGTGGAGGGGGGTTTAAAGGTCCCTTTTTTCAGTTTTTTGTAAATAACTCGAAAACTGCAGCCTATAGCAAAAAATTACCAATTACTGAATTAATCTACATAAAATTCTCTACAAAATAGGTTAACTTTTTTTTTCTAGATCGATACAATAAGGAATAATGGCGGGAAAATGATTTTGTTGTCGCTTCAGTATAGGCCCGATTTTAAGTGAAAGTGCGACATCGCTCTGGTGTCGTGGGTTTTGGAACCACGTAGCTGATTGGGGTGTCAAAAGACGCGTCTTGACGAGGGCTATACAATAAAACAAAAACTTGTGAAAAAACTTAAAAACTGTTTGTTTTTAATCGAAAATATTAAAAAAATGCGGTCGTTTTTCGCCCGATTTTGGTGAAAAAAAAATCATATCTCGAAAATAAAATAATATATTGAAAAATTTAAAAACTTACCTTATAGATACAATTTTGGACTAAATAAAAAAAAATTGGACGTGCGTTTCAATCATGGGTTATTCAGAAGTTGTAGTTTGGTGATGCAGAGTTTACGCGCGGAGAGCTCTAAATATGGCGTTGAGAATGGAGTCAGGTGCCACAGGGTCGTTGGTGGTCACTGGTTTTAGAACCATCGTCTCCTCTGGTCCAACCCCATTAGGTAGGTGGTAAGGATTTTCCGAATCATTGTTGTATCTGTAAGTATTTAGGTCAAATGCACCGTCACTACCGCGCTCACGCACTAAGCTCTGCGTCATGAAGGTACAACTTCTGAATAATTTATCAGTGTTACGCACCTACAATTTTTTAGGTATATAGTTCAAAATTATGTCTATTAGGGGAGTTTTAAATTTGTTCGATATCTTGTTTCGTTTTTGAGATATGATTTTTGTTCTTACCAAAACCGGCCGAAAAACAACCGCATTTTTCAATTCTTTTCGATTAAAAACAGACAGTTTTAAGTTTTTTCAAAAGTTTTTTTTTATTGTGTAGCCCTTGTCAAGGCGCGTCTTTTGACACCCCAATCAGCTACGTGGTCCCAAAACCCACGACACCAGAGCGATGTCGCACTTTCGCTTACAATCGGGCCTATACTGAAGCGACAACAAAATCATTTTCCCGCCATTATTCCTTATTATATCGATCTAGAAAAAAAAAGTTAACCTATTTTGTAGAGAATTTTATGTAGATTAATTCAGTAATTGGTCATTTTTTGCTATAGGCTGCAGTTTTCGCGTTATTTACAAAAAACTGAAAAAAGGGACCTTTACACCCCCCCTCCCCCCTTAGCTCCCCCCCTACCCATCAGTACTTTTGGTATGTTGTTCAGGACACTTTCCTCTACAACTGTGCCAAAATTTGGCTTTACACGAATTATTTTTTCTATTTAGCATTTTTTGGTCTTCGTTGCTCAGGCTAAAGTGGGTCTTATGTCTATTGTACTAGTTCGTGGCGCGGCCGGACCGCGTCTCGGGAGCCGACATCAACGCCATCTGCCAGGAGGCCGGCATGCAAGCCGTGCGCGAGAACAGGTGGGTCCTATGTCTATTGTACTAGTTCGTGGCGCGGCCGGACCGCGTCTCGGGAGCCGACATCAACGCCATCTGCCAGGAAGCCGGCATGCAAGCCGTGCGCGAGAACAGGTGGGTCTTATGTCTATTGTACTAGTACGTGGCGCGGCCGGACCGCGTCTCGAGAGCCGACATCAACGCCATCTGCCAGGAAGCCGGCATGCAAGCCGTGCGCGAGAACAGGTGGGTCTTATGTCTATTGTACTAGTACGTGGCGCGGCCGGACCGCGACTCGGGAGCCGACATCAACGCCATCTGCCAGGAAGCCGGCATGCAAGCCGTGCGCGAGAACAGGTGGGTCTTATGTCTATTGTACTAGTTCGTGGCGCGGCCGGACCGCGTCTCGGGAGCCGACATCAACGCCATCTGCCAGGAAGCCGGCATGCAAGCCGTGCGCGAGAACAGGTGGGTCTTATGTCTATTGTACTCGAGTCTCATTCCGCTGTGCGACTGCAAACGCGAAAAACGACAAGCGCAAGAATTTATTTCGTGCATAATGGCCACATATAAAAACTTATTAACTAAACACAAAAAATGCATACCGCCGCGCTGCAGTGGAATCTTTCACTTCTATTTCGAAATTTCAGACATTTTATATCGCAAACTTTTAGAATCTACCATTTCCTGCTTCTATAAAGTTCCGGCTACTAAAGTTACTTAGTATCGGATGTTATTGGCGTACCAAAGCGCTACGCAAATAATAATACTTACTATAATTCTTGTTTCACAGATACATCGTCCTTCCTAAAGATTTTGAGAAAGGATACAAGAATAACATCAAGAAGGACGAGTGTGAATACGAATTCTACAAATAAATGTTTACTTGTTTTGTAGTATTGTAATCAGCTAAAGTTAATTAAATTCCTATGTAATAAATAAAACAATCCGGTATTTTATTTCAAAATATTTCTTTAGCGAGATGTAGCACCCAAAATGGTATCAAATAAAAAAAACATCAATTAATTCAAAGTCTATATTTTATAACAATCTTATCAACAGTGTGATATCATAATTTTACAATATATTTGGCATATACCTTAACTAAAAAAAAAGTTATTCCGAGATGAAGAATGTCATGATTTCGTTTCAAAATTCATAAGTTACAGAATATGTGATGCGTGAAAATGATTTGAAACTGCTTTTTTATGAAACAACAACGCCTAAATTAAAACAACATGTTAATGTTAATAAGTTATCATGTGCAAAACGTGCTTCCAACAATCTATTCATAAGGCACTAAACTAGTAAGGCTCTCGATTACACTAATCTAATTTACGTATTATATCTAAAACTACACGCTGTCGAATAAACATTAAAATTATACAATATTTTTCGTAGTGTTTCAATATAAGACCAAGTTATAATATCAACATAGCCGCGAATCTATCGTCCTCTAAATAACGAACCACACCTTATACAGAGTAATTTTTAAATAGCTTTATACCTGAAACACGTCAACTTGTAAATTAAGTGATTTCAAACAACTTTTACGACTTTTCGAATAGCTCGAAACTCTTTATTAATTTACTCTTTTAAAGTTTGCATTTGTTTCATGTCAGCGCTGCCTGCGCGAAGCGCTTTCATGCCCCACCACTCTCTACCACCTTTCCGGGCTCTCCCGCTCCTATTTGTTACTCCGTGCCACACATGTTACCATTGTTTTATTTTTATATATATTTTTTTTACATTTGGAAAAAAGAATTGCGCTTTCACCTCGTAGAACAAAGGTGGTTGGAGATGACATTTAAAAGTTGACGTGTTTCAGGAATAAAGCTATTTAAAAAATACCCTGTATTTTGCTCCCTATTGAAGCTGTCGTAATGGCTGCCCGCGTACATACATATTAATTAAGTACATCATAGGTTGCATTTGAATTTTATTACTTATCTTCAACTGTTCAAGCTAACAACTCTATTGCATGCAAGACTCTAGTTTTCCGACTAGTTTCGGAGTTAATTGGGAAGGAGCTCGCTCCCGCTGGGCCAAGCTTAATATCCAAGCTGTGACCAGTGTCATTAAAGAAAACATTTAGGACGGAGTTAAAAACCTAGCGTTGTCTCGCTTTGACTGTATTAATTAGAGCGAGAGGGCGAGTGTTTTGAACTCCACCCTAAATGTTTTCTTTAATGACACGGGTTATAAGACGCGCAGATTGTCAAAAAGGCAAACGACATAACGTTCCACAATCGTTGAGACTGTGTTACAAACTTAACACGCATAAATTCAATAAAAAAAAAGTTAATTAGAAACAACATTAAATTAATTAAGTCCCTTACAATAGTTACAATAGATGAAAAAATATAAAAGAAATAAAATGTTAATGATTATTTTTCCGGAATGTAGTTAGGTACAAGGAAGATTTTAGACCTAATAAATACTTACAGATTAACTCTACTCTATAATTAAACTGGATAAAGGCTTAAGTACATACGCGATGCGATTGCAATAGGCAATAATACTGATGTAGATTTGTTAGATTATGTAACCAATTGATTTAATTTAAAACATTTGTATAATGTACCTAATATCTTTTCGAATACGCTAAAATTGCGATTCATTGTCAAGTTACTTTCGAACACATCAAATGGACGGGGAAAGAATGTTTAGAAGAGAATAGATTACATCACCCTCTCTTAAATATCACTAACATCTAAGGCAATTCATTTAGTTCACTAAAAAACGTTCACAAATATAATTTTATGGCATTACAATACCTATCCCAAACAATATAACTTGTACAAAATAGAATATTATTTCAAGTGGAAATAGAAGGAATGCGATAATTATATCAAGGAATGAGTGATTTGTTGCACTTATCTGTTCGAAAATGCATCATACATAATGTTTAATTATCATGACAGTTTCAAAGAAGTAGCGTCAAAGTTTACCGCAATAGCACATAACATCTTTATAAGTCGTAACGAATCATTATTGACCCGTGAGAAATCAGCATTGAGAAAAGAGAGCTTATTTTGCTCGTTTTATCTTCCTGTCACTGGGCAAAATTCACTGGTTCGGCACCTGAAACAATATATTTCATTAGGTACATTATTTTTAATTTGTTGTGCTTAATTTTTTGGGTTCCGTACCCGAAGGGTGCCAAACGGGACCATATTATTCTGCCTACACTGTCTCTCCTTACTTTAAATGGCTGTATCTTTCGAACCGTAATAGATAGCCAGTTGAAATTTTCACAGATTATGTGTTATTATGGCAAATTACCCAACAAATAGTAAAATATAAGGGGGGTCCCCATACAACAAACGCACGCATTTTTATACTTTTTGCTCTATCGCAAAAAAGTTAATACATACACATCAAACTTGGCATGATTAAACGGCTTATTTTATAGTATAATACTACAAACAATAAAAAACGGTCAAGGGCGAGTCGGGCTCTCAATCCTTGTGGTAGCAATTTTTAGGACCTAGACCCTAGAATACTCGTATAGAGCCAAAAACCCAGGAAACTCATCCTCTCTGCTTTTTATAGCTGCTAGCCTTCCATAAATAATTATCGAACTCCCTCTCCTGCCTATTTTCTTGCCTGTTGCTGGTTTGTGCCGCTGGCGTGCTGCATGAGCGGTACTAGCACGGCGGGCGGGCCGGCGCGGCGCAGGAAGGCGTGCTGTGTTAGCCGCGCCGCGGAGTGCCGCAGCGCCGGGTCACGCACCAGAGCGCACTCGACGAAGGCGAGCAGGTCGGCGGGGCAGCGGCCCGCGTTGCGCGGGCGCGGCGGCGGCATGTCGCGGATACGGCGCATCGCCTGGGAAGGGACATTTTATTCGTTACTAGCTTTTGCCTGTGCCTTCGTCCGCGTGAACTATATAAAAAATATACAAGGTGTTACAAAAGATGCTAACTCTTTTTACAGGGTCATGGTACCTAATGATAGGGATCACAACCAAAATACTTTTTTAGCTCTATGACGTTCCGTTGATTTTTAAATAATTAAAATTTAAGCGCTGTGACGGGAGAAAAGTATTTTTAAAATACTGTTTCCATAGAATTTTACTATGTTTTAACAGCCTGAAGCTATTAAAATACAACTAAGCAAACAACCATATTTTTTAATTGGAGCTAAAAACAAAAAAGTTTTGAAAATTTTACAATTTTGAGGTTATAAAAAAAAAGTTGTGTTTTTCAACGTTTTTTTTGCAGATTTGTCATTATGTTGACGAGCAGGTTACACCCTGTAAAAATAGTTAGTATCTTTTGTAACACGTTGTATGTGGTTTACATTGCCCCTAAGTGTAATAGCGTGATAATATGTAGCCCATGTGTTATTCTGATGTCCAAATCCAAATTTCATCCAAATCCGTCAAGCCGTTTCAGCGTGAAAGAGTAACTAACATACATCCAACCATCCACACTTACAAACTTTCGCGTTTATAATAGTAGTACGATTGTGTGTAAATCGTTATTATATCTAAAGTAGAAACTGGATGAGAGGTGCTCTTTACTTACAAACTGCGATATTTGCGTTTCGCAATCTTTATTAGCATAGAAAATGGCGCAAAATAATCGCACTTAAACTTTTGACTTTTTGCTTACTATTAAAGCTAAGTAATCAAGGCGCGGCGGTTAGTTAGTTTGTTCCTAAGTTCATTAATTCGGAAGGCAAAGTTTTTTGTTCGAAAGTCCGTTATTGGCTTAATCTTATCTTTAGACAATATTGAGAATCTAATTTAAATATTTTTTTATTTTGGTCCAGTAGTTTTGTTTTTATGCGCTAAAATGTTTTGTTCCTATGACCGCCAACAGTATGCAGACCGTCGCGTGACGTCATAAAACCGTATCTTTGAAACGTTGTAAAATCCAAACTACTGAACCAAAATAAAAAATATTGAAATTAGTTTATCAATATTGTCTAAAGATAAGATTAAGGCAATAACGGACTTTCGAACAAAAAACTTTGCCTTCCGAATTCCATCGTTCCTTAGTTTATCAATTCCTTCGTTCCTTAGTTCATCAATTCACTCGTTCCTTAGTTCAGTCATTCGTCAGTCGTAGTCACCTGCAGCGGCGGCTCGTTGAAGAAGGGCGGCTCCCCGTCGACCATCTCGACCAGCATGATCCCGAGCGACCACACGTCGACCTCGGGCCCGTAGGGTAGTCGCGAGATCACCTCCGGTGACATCCAGTAAGGCGTGCCCACTAGCGACTTGCGTTTCGGCAGCTCCTGCAAGTTAAACGATGCGATTTTATTTAGATCACATATTTTATACATGGTTTTAGGTAATAGTCTATAGGCGAGTGGCTAGTGCCAACTACTGTCGGTCGGTGCGTGAGCTATTGACGATGCGAGATGCAGTGTCAGCAACCCGCGCCCTAGATGTTTCTTACTTTGAACGGTACATGTATCATGATGGCAAGACTCAGTACAGGCATTCAGACTGTAGATGGAAATATGGGAACGGACATAGATGACGGTGAAATCTGTGACGATCCACGCGTCAGGCGTCCATCGACTCTCTTTTTGGGGTTTACCCCAGTCGGGTTAAACATTTCGCCATGTCTTCATTCGCGATCTTGAAGAAATTAAATGTTACAGAAATAGTACGTAATAGTTACCAGTACTACGTAGTAATAGTACGTAATACATACATGTTTGAGGAGCATTCTGAGCTGCTGGGTGTTGAGGGTTTATAGCGAAAAGCTAAATAGGATATTTTATTTCATAATTTAGTCCTCATTGCTCTCTTTACCTGTGAGACTTGAGCGCAAAATCCAAAGTCTGAGAGCTTCACGCGTCCATCGGCCGTCATAAGTATGGAGTCGGACTTGATGTCTCGATGTATAACGCCTTGCCCGTGCAAGAATGCCAGCGCCTAAAACAATAGAACACACAAATTGAGTAAGAAGTTTCAGAAATATGACAGGAATCTCATAAACGCGAACGTTTTTATGGATGGATATTTGCTAGTCCTTTGCTGTAATGGCTGGAAAGATTTGGGTGAAATTTGTCATAGAGATAGCTAATAAACTAGAGTAACAAATAAATAGTCTTTTTACAAGCTTTTTCAAGCCACTTCGTCCGCGCTGATATCGCTAACAGGGAAAGATATAGGCAACTTTTTATCTTTTGCATAGTCATCATCTTTGAGTAGTTATTTTTTGGCAACCCTAAAGCTAACTAGTTGAAAGTGTCTGATTAATCTTTTGGCTAAACATAAACAATGTCGGTACCTACGTGTTGGCCGAGATGGGACCTCTGTATTCTACTCTACTCTGTATTCTAATAATAGGTTGTTTGTACTGTTATGGCAATTTAGTATTGAATGCATGTAAGTATAAGTTCCACTTCTTTGAGGTCTGCAATTTGCGTTTTGGCCGTCGACCGTCATTATAAGTAGTACAGTTAGCATTGCGGATTTCGTGTTAGCGATAATTTTGTGGCGGCGGCGGCGAGGGGGAAAAGACAGATAAAATGATAGAATACGGTTTATTTTACAGTCAACAGCGCGTAAACCTCTAATTCACCCGTAACGTACTGTACATCAATCAGCACGGCGGCATGACATATCAATTAATATTTCAATCTAGCGCCATCTTTACTGCGTAAAGCAAAAATGGCTCTATTCGATAGCAGGGCGGAGGGCGTTACAGATAACGCAATCATGTTTCTTTCAGTGTTTCGATAGGTTCACAGTTGTTAGGACAAAACCGGTTGTTCCTCGTTTTTCTCCTACAACACTCAACCTATCGAAATAACTGCCTTACAGACTTGAGGAACAGAATAACAACCATTTATTGATGCGTCATGCCGCCGAAAGTATTTACTATCCTCCTCCATCCATTTTTTTTATTTTTATTTATGTATGATCTTTTATGTATGTTGATGATTACTTTTAAGTAGTTTATATTAAGGCAGGGTGGATAGTGAAACTCCTGCGGGAGAAGTATAGCAATGACGCATCTCTTATTTGCATTCGCATGCAAGATACACTAAAGAAATCGAAAATATTGCCATATCAAACCCTAGAATTAGGTAAGAGCTATCTTTTAAGGCAAGTTTCGTGTTGATGTTCGTAATAGATTTGAAGAAATTTTCATTCAAAAACTGAGGAAGTTAGTACTGGGAATTTGTTTTTTTCAACGAAAATATTTTGCAAACTGTCATGATTTACAACACGAAAAATGGTGTGTTTGATAGCACTTACCTAATTCTAGGGTTTGATATGTGAATATTTCGCGATTTTAGTGTATTTACGATTTTGATGTTGTAAATGTGCTATTCTTTTCTCGCAGGCGTTGAATACATTGTTTACTTAGTCAATTTGACAGTTCGTCCGTACCGGGGATCGACGTTCATCCAAACAAAGTGAATCACGTTCCAAACTGTCAAAACTTAGTTTGGTTTTCTGTTTTTTTTTTTTTTTTAGTTGGTTGTTGCTTGATTGAATAATAATAAATGCTTGCAGATCTTGCAATAGATGGATATTTTGGATAACAGACGAAGAGCGTGAGTCGTGGGCAGCTGCGGCGTCTGAAGATTCTCTTTCGATCTTTGTATCCAACTGTTGCTTGCTAGTTCAACGCGCGATAGGTACACACGACAGCATGTCAGACTGTACACTTTTGTTGTAAAGTCGCCCGTAACGTAACCGAGTAGAGTGCTAGCATGTAAGGGTCGACGTGCTGTCGTGTGTAGGTACATACCTACCTATTACTTACCTAATTTGGTAGTCATCAAGATCGCAGAGTACCTACCTACCCCTTTTTGTCATACGCCGCACGCGACGGCTACCTACCACGGATTTGCCTTACCTAAGCCGCGCGTGACGGCTAAAGTCCGTTCGCTATCATAGTGTCACTTTGATATTTGCCGCCTTGGTGCGCGGCGGCTTTTCACAAAAGAAATTAAAGGAAGCCGACGCGGCGCAAACACGCCAGTGAATTTGGCTCGCCGCTCGTCAAAGAAGCGTCGTATTGAAAGGTTGTGCTTGTGACTTAGTATTTTGTATTGAGTGTCGATCGCTCTGCGTGAAGATAAAATGTTTTTTCGTCCGTGGAAGGACCGCGAGGTGCCTCTAGACACAACTTCGAATGACGCAAAAATTAATAGACGAAGGTTTTGTAAAACATTTTAGCAAATTCCAGTTAGGTAATGTCCATCAGCATTGTGTTGAAATGAATATGTCTGCGCCCATCACAGATACTTCGAAAATAGTTGGTATCCCAAGAACCAAGATTGCCGTCGTGTGTCAATAATAGGATAGCGAACGGACTTTACCTACCACAGATTTGCCTTCATCGAGTCCTATCAAATATGTATAACGTGTTAGTAACAAAAGATCTTAACTCTTTTTGCAGGGTTTACCTACTGCCTACTGATCAACAAGATCACTACCTGCTGAAAAACATTTTTTATTTTATAACCTCAAAAGTGAAAATAAATCCAGTTTTTCTTTTTTTATTTAGGCCTAGTTCAAATTAAAACATGATTGTGTGCGTAAGTGCATTGGCATATTTTTAAGCTGATAAATAAAACACGGTGAAAATCAGTGAAAACCATATTATTTTAAAAGTACTTTTCTCTTGCCACAGCGGTAACATTTTATTAATAAAAAATCAATGGAACTTCATAGACCAAAAAATCCCTATCACCGGGTGCTATTCTATTACCCTGTAAAAAGAGATAGTTATCTACCTACATCTTTATTTATACAATGTATAGTATTGTATAAAAACATACAAAGGAATCCTAAAGTTAGTAATATAGGCTGAATTTTATAAAAACCAAAAACCATTTGGCAAAACATACTTTATTATCATAACCATGTATGTACGGTCGGCCACAGTCACAGATACCCCATAGCAGCTCTTACCGCGTGCGGCATAAGGGCGCCAATCAAACAAAAAGGCGTATCCTAGCGTGTGGCCGACTACTGTATGTCGATCTTTCTGCCCCGCCAGCTATAATCTCGGTCTTGCATCGCCACACATCCATGTAGAAGGTTATCTAAAAAGAAAATGATAATTATGTTATACAATAATAATTAAAATACATACCTATAGCATTCCTTAGACAAAGTGAAGAAAAACAAAAAAAGATTTTGGGTAAACAAACAGAGTCGTAGTTAAAAAAATACATGCACCTCATAACTTGTTGTTAACTTCAGTAAGGCTCATAGCTTTTCCAAATTACAATTTGCACGTGTTTTGTAATAAAGTTGTAATTCTTATAGTTTTGTATGGGAATAACATTTAATTTTCCTAGGCTTGGGATCAGCACTATTTAGTTACGCTACACTTTGACTAATTCTACTTTTATGGACTTTCAAAAGTTTTCCATCATTTCGAGACCTTTGCAAGGCTGTTGCACACCCGTGGTGACAGTAAAGTTGTCTTGAATACCTACTTATATCTTGATTTCAGCACCACTAGCGTGGAGCCCATGTTTAGCCCAAAACCATAACATGGAGCTGGGAGGCACGGACTCATTGTTTAGTCAGCGGTCCTGTTGCTTGCTACCGGATGGTAGGTGGCCTTTAGTTTGTCATCTGAACTTTGGTTGCGAGCAGGCAGCTGCAAAGAAGTAATAGGAGGAGTTTAGTTTAGGGAAGGTACCTACTTTAGTGAAATATGTGCTAGTCCCTTTGAATACCTTATTTGGACTTGAATTATGAAGAAGCTTTAGCAAGCAGTATTGCTACTAGAAACTCACAAATGTAGGTACATAACTTTTAAGACAAAAACATAGCTAGCTCATAGACATAGCTACATACCCGCACCGCTCACTAACAGTGAAAGAAAATATCATGAGGAAACCCGCAGCTTAGTTAGCTCATCAGATAAGTAAGATTGACGTATTGACCTCTTTTCTGGGGGCTAGGCCGACGATGGTAGTTGCTGGGCAAGCCTACCTACTCCACTAAACAATGTCCCAGACACAGCAGCGTCGAATTGTCACTTCACCCATCTAGTGCAGTGAAGGTGCCACTGGACGCTGTATAATATAAATCATCTCATTGCGTAAGCGTAAAGGTCTCAGTTTTATAGAACATCCAATTCAAAGCTAGTAGGTAATTTCGCTACGAAAATCTGTCAGTAGGTACTTACTTTCAATTCCTAAACATACCGATGTGATAGGTATCAGAAAATTGTTCTGAGTATTCTACTGGAAGGAACACTACATTCAGTCCGCATCCGCAATGAATGAAACACTCTAAACACTGTTTATTTATCACAGGCACCAAAGAGAATTACCGGCACAGCCAGCACTTGTACCTATTTTGACAGATATTTTTTTATCTTGTGTCACTAATGCGTTTCGTTCATTCCATAAAACGTTGAGTTTTGTTACAGTTATTCAAACAACTAGGTAATGCATACTAACATTTAATTTTGATAAGTCATAAATATAAATAAAACGGAATGAACATTTATTTGATTATTATTTTGCTAAAAAATATATTATTTTATCGCACATGAAAAGTCAATCTCGAAAAATGCCAATTTGTTTTACGACGAATTCGAGTTCGCGATCTGGGGGCACGGCAGTGCCCCCGCCAAGTCGAGCGCGAAGCAAACACTGCCGTACCATACTTTACTGGAACCATTTCGCCGCATTTTCAGGCCCAATTATTTGAGAACCTCTGGATAAGACTAGAGTTGTAAAATGACCGTCACATTCCATAACCGTCCGTCATTTATAATAAATGTCCGGTCACAATCGACATTTATGGTCACATTGGACAAATAGATATTTTGACTTGAAAAGTGTGTCGATGCTTTTATTTCGCTCTTGCCCTAGCCATCTTAGGCTGTATGTGCATCGCCGGTGCTGCCCCGCACCCCACGATACAGTGCTATTGGACAAATAGGTATTTTGGCTTCCATAAATGTTACGTTATCTCGTAAATTAAGAGGTTTAGCGCAAAAATAACGAAATTTTCGAACCCCCTTGCACCCCGAAATCAACTATTTTACTTCATTATATTTTCTAAAAACCGATATACAGGGTGTTAAACATTCAGGACAAATTATTATTTAAGAATATAGGCGAAAATTGGGGGATGTCCGGTATTTTCCGGTTCGAAGGACCACTCAATAACAAAAAAAAGGGTATCTTAGCATGTCGCTAACCGTACCTACTGACCTACCCGTTGTTTTTAATCGTGTTTGACTGTTTGTCACACTTTCAGCAATACCCTGAATGTTTAACACCCTGTATGTCGGTTTTTAGAAAACAAAAATAAGTAAAATGGTTGATTAAGTGGATATTAGGGGGTTCGAAAATTTTGTTATTTTTGCGCTAAACCACTTAATTTACGAGGTAACATAACATTTATGGACAGCGTAAATGAAGACGTGCCCGGAATTTACAATTCCCCCTTATCTGTGAAACTACTAAGTCGATTTTTTTTAAATAAATACAGAATATAGGTATTTACCTAGATTGCAGGAAAACCTATAAAAAGATTCCGGTATTTATAGTAACAAAAAATATTATACAGGGTGTTAAAAGACCGCCAACAGACCCGAAAGCCACGCATACTAGACACCAAAACAAAGTAATTTTTCGATAAATTATTGCTGGGAAATGATTTTGGTTTTTTAGGTTATAATTTTGAAAAATATTTTATCACTCAATGGACGTGTAAAGCACAGAAGTCATATTGCGCAAGCGTAGGTATAACTTTATGTTACTTAAGCTTGAAGTGCAAATGTTTAGAATACATTGCGGGTTGCAATTTTAACGTCGTTTATTGTAAGAAATATTCATAATTTTGATATGGCTTCTTGAGAAGGTATGTTAAGAACTAGATACTGAATGCATTTCTGCAAAAAAAAAGTTTTGAAAAGTCCGACTTTGAACCTCATTATCTCGGAAACCGTTGATTTCCCAGGCATAGTTCCTTGGGCAAAAATGTTCCTTATGAGGACAATACGTGGTTTCCCGCTTTGTTGGCTGTCTTTTAACACCCTGTATTGTATGTCAGTACGGAACCCTTAGTGCACGAGCCTGAAGCCTTATTGAACGAGCGAGCGAAGCGAGCGAAGTTCTCCGAGTCTACTGGAACAATCCGGCGTTTGTATGTATGTATGAATGTTCGTTCGACGATAACTTGAGTAAATTTGGTCGGATCGTTATGAAATTTGGTAGGCGGGTAAACGAAATTAAAAGAATTTTTAAGTTCGAACATGAGCCAAATTGGTCGAGGGGTTGCCGAGATATAGGGTTGTATAGTTTATATGCAAAGCACGCGCGCGCCTGCGCGAATGGCGTAAGCAAAGTTACACATCTGTAACTGGGGTCGCGAGTTCATAGTTCGGAGCGAACCACTAGTATGAACGAGCGAGCGAAGCGAGCGAAGTTCTCCGAGTCTACTTGAACAATACGGCGTTTGTATGTTTGTATGTATGTATGTATGAATGTTCGTTCGACGATAATTTGAGAAAATTTGGTCGGATCGTTATGAAATTTAGTAAGCGGGTAAATGAAATTAAAAGAATTTTTAAGTTCGAACATGAGCCAAATCGGTCGAGGGGTTGCCGAAATATGGGGTTGTTAAGTTTATATGGGGTCGCGAGTTCACAGTTCGGGGCGAACCACTAGTGCCAATTGGGACCCTATTACTCCACCTCCAATGTCTGTCTGTCCGTCTGTCTATCCGTCTGCCTGTCATTCTATCTGTCCTTCTTTTAAAGAGCTGCCCGGCTGTTTCTTGGGATCCGCAATAGGTAGCGAATTAAAAATATCACAGAACATGTATTGCTATGGCGGATTACCTAAAAAAAACCGCCAAGTGCGAGTCAGGCTCGTGCACTAAGGGTTCCGTACTGACATATACAATATTTTTATTATCAAATATAAATACCGGAATCTTTTTATAGGTTTTCCTGCAATTTATAGGTAAATTCTGTATTTATTCCGTATTTATTTAAAAAATTTCGGTTTAGTAGTTTCGGGGATAAGGGGAATGGTAAACCGGGCACGTATTTAATTTTGAAGGCCGAATGTCATTTACGCTGTCTATAAATGTTATGTTATCTCGTAAATTAAGAGGTTTAGCGGAAAAAATAATGAAATTTACGAACCCCTAATACCCCCCTTATCAACCATTTTACTTATTTATGTTTTCTAAAAACCGACATACAGGGTGTTACACATTCAGGGTATTGCTGAAAGTGTGACAGACAGTCAAACACGATTTAAAACAACTGGTAGGTCAGTAGGTACGGTTGGCCACACGCTGAGATACCCCTTTTAGTTGCTGAGTGGTCCTTCGAACCGGAAAATACCGGACATCCCCCAATTTTTGCCGATATTCTTAAATAATAATTTACCCTAAATGTTTAACACCCTGTATATCGATTTTTAGAAAACATAAAGAAGTAAAATGGATTATTTCGGGGTGCAAGGGGGTTCGAAAATTTCGTTATTTTTGCGCTAAACCTCTTAATTATGTAACCTCTTAATTATGTAACGTAACATTTATGGAAGCCAAAATACCTATTTGTCCAATAGCACTGTATCGTGGGGTGCGGGGCAGCGCCGGCGATGCACATACAGCCTAAGATGGCTAGGGCAAGAGCGAAATAAAAGCATCGACACACTTTTCTAGTCAAAATACCTATTTGTCCAATGTGACCATAAATGTCGATTGTGACCGGACATTTATTATAAATGACGGACGGTTATGGAATGTGACGGTCATTTTACAACTCTACTTTTTAGAGATAAACCAGCAGCTCCATCGAGACTTGGCAAGTTTTTTACAAAATGTTTTTAGTGGGATTATTTTCTCTAAAATCTGGTAAGTAAGAGCTTTACGACTGTCTTCCCATTCGGTTTGCGATGCATTCGACCGGGCAAGACTGTCAAATTTTAGTTAGCCAATAAGTGATCTACCAAAAAACTTTAGGAGAACTGCATTAGGTAGGGCAGAATGGAAAATTCGATCTTTGTATCCGACTGTTGCTTACTAGTTCAATACGCGATAGGTACACACGACAGCACGTCAGAGAGTAAACTTTTGTTGTAAAGTCGCCCGTAACGTAACCGAGTAGAGTGCTAGCATGTAAGGGTCGACGTGCTGTCGTTGTACTTACTAGGTACACACGACAGCACGTCAGAGTGTACACTTTTGTTGTAAAGTTGCCCGTAATGTAACCGAGTAGAGTGCTAGCATGTAAAGGTCGACGTGCTGTCGTGTGTACTTACTAGGTACACACGACAGCACGTCAGAGTGTACACTTTTGTCGTAAAGTCACTCGTAACGTAACCGAGTAGAGTGCTAGGGTGTAAAGGTCGACGTGCTGTCGTGTGTACTTACTAGGTACACACGACAGAACGTCAGACTGTACACTTTTGTTGTAAAGTCGCCCGTAATGTAACCAAGTAGAGTGCTAGCGTGTAAAGGCTGACATGCTGTCGTGTGTACTTACTAGGTACACACGACAGCACGTCAGCCTGTACACTTTTGTTGTAAAGTCGCCCGTAACGTAACCGAGTAGAGTGTAAAGGTCGACGGGCTGTTGTGTGTACCTAGTAAGTACACACGATAGCACGTTGACCTTTACACGCTAGCACTCTACTCGGTTACGTTACGGGTGACTTGACAACAAAAGTGTACAGTCTGACGTGCTGTCGTGTTTACCTATCGCGCGTTGAACTAGCAAGCAACAGTAAAGTTGGATACAAAGATCGAAAGAGAATCTGCAGACGCCGCAGCTGCCCACGACTCACGCTCTTCGTCTGCTAGCCAAAATATCTATTGCAAGATCTGCAAGCATTAGGTATTATTATTCAATCAATCATTATCCAACTAGAAAAAAAGCTAAGGAGGTAGGTACCCATAATAATTGTTCAACGTCATTGCCGCGGCGGCGGTGGATCACTTGGCGTCATGGTGACGTCCGTCTAAGTTCCGAACGTTACTATGGCGGGATTCCGATCTGTTATTTTTGTAATCTGTACAGCGCCCCGCAGAGGGCGTGGCTTCCCACCCCGTCACTCCTCTGCTTCACCCCCTCAAATACCTAAATATCGTCTATGAAGAGCGCCTTAAAGGTTTTTATTCATGATTGCACCAACTACCCGTCACTCAACTCCCTAGCTTTTTGTTTCCATCAGTGGTTGCCTGGAAGAAATTGCTATAAGCAATAAGGCCGCCAATTGTACCTTGTTTTAGTTAAGTATTTTTTTCTTGTCTGTATGTTTCTTGTTGTACAATAAATAATATTTTATCTTTTATCTTTATCTCCTCCTTGCATCGGTTCTCATCAGGAAGCAATCCGTGTCGTACGATGCGTCGCCAGTTGTTCCTATCTGCGGCTGAGTGCATGGCATCGTATACTGTGGTGTTGACCGTGGAGCGGATTTGGTTGATCTACACTACACGATTTGGGCGGATTACGAAAAAGATCTTGATGTCGAGCAGTATTTAGTACGGGCTTACCTTCAAGCATTGCTTGCAGACGGTGGCGATTTGCTCGGGGTCCATGCGGGCCCGGGTCACGATGTCGGTCAAGGCGCCGCCAGCCATGTACTCCATGACCACCCAGAGCTCGTCACCGACCAGGTACGACGCGTGCATCTCTACTATGTTCGGGTGAGGGTAGTCGCGCATTATCACCTGAGGGGAGGGGAGAATGTTTCATACAGCCTGTTAAAGAAGGGTTTAGTTTAGGGGTTATTCGATCCATTATAAAAGAAACATTAAAACAAGTGAAAGTGCCCCAGGCACTGGGCACTGCAGTCACTTAGCCGATCCAGTATGCGTGAAGATGTCACTGGACGCTGCATAAATAATCTAATTTTGAAAAGATTTGTAGAGTAATGGTCGGTCATATTTCAAAATGTGTAACTAATTAGGTACTGATCAACCCAATGGGATGCATTCTTCCATATCTATTTCCAATATCATTAGCAGCTGGGTTGTACTCATACAAATTGGCGTGAGAATGAAGAGAAGATCGACCTAAAAGCTGTGCACGGTAAGTACCTTGCACTGCATTTATGACGCGTGAATAAACAATAGTATACATTATATTTTCACCGATGCCCGATTTTCAAGGGGTTGGTTATCACAAAATCTTCTCCACACCAAAAGGAACATTTGAACCTCATCTCTATATCAGTGGTTCAGTGAGACAGCAACTCACCACCACTTTACGACCGGCCAGTAAAAGGACGTCCGTACCCGCGGGAGCCCCTCGAGCTGCAAGACTCTAGCAGCTCGGAGCCCCACTGACCACATAGCCAAGACTGCACACCCAAGACCCGGGGGCTGATGACTCCAGAGAAGACGCACGGGACAAGAGTGCCAACTCAAAATCCGCACTTACTACTGCGCGGCCAAGCGGCAGTAGCAGACAACCACTGATGATGACTCACCACTTCGTTGAACAGTAGCTCCCTCCGCTGCTGCTTGTGCAGGTCCATCATTTTGACGGCGACGCGGCGGCGCGTGCGCGTGTCCGTCGCCGCGCAGACCACGCCAGTGCTCCCTTCGCCGATCCTCGCGAAGCCCGTGAGCGTGGTCCGCGGGTCGCCCTCGCTCACAACCAGGCGGAGCGCCGCGCGGAACTGCTCGTGTGTCAGGCGCAGCTCGTGCTTGGACGCGTTTAGGGGAAGAGAGCCGGTGGGCGTGGCCGCGGAGGGATGGCGCGCCGGCAGCGCCCCGAACGTGCCTGGCGGTTCTCCGGCTGGTTGGGCAAGGAGCAATGTGCAAATTCAGGCGGCCAGATATAAAAATATATCGCGTGTGTAGGACCAGTGTGTATGTCTTGAATATTGCAGCTGTTTCATGTTGTGTTTAGCAATAAATGTTTTGAACCTTTTGTCTTTCCTGTTGATTAGGCAGACTAATAAAGGTGCTGGGCCACCTGCTTAATCAAAACATGTCACAAACACTATTACGTAACATAAATAGTCAAACTAAGTCCTTCTGAGTGTTTGTCACAGGAAGCTTTATAAATTATCTCTGATAGATGTAAAATGTAGATGAAGCCAGTAAACAGTGGTTGCGCCTGGCGCAGGATCGTGAGGGGTGGCGTGAGCATGAAGAGGCCTTTACTCAGCAGTGGGTGCTAACAGACTGATGATGATGATGATGATGATGATGATGATGTAAAATCTAATGGTCTTAACCGCTTGATTGGCGTAAAAAAAACCAGTACCCTCAGGGCGTCTATGAGCCGAAGTAATACCAATTCGGAAGGCAAAGTTTTTTGTTCGAAAGTCCGTTATTGGCTTAATCTTATCTTTAGACAATATTGAGAAACTAATTTCAATATTTTTTATTTTGTATCAGTAGTTTGAATTTTACAACGTTTCAAAGATACGGTTTTATGACGTCACGCGACGGTCTGCATACTGTTGGCAGTCATAGGAACAAAACATTTTAGCGCATAAAAACAAAAACTACTGAACCAAAATAAAAAATATTTAAATTAGTTTCTCAATATTGTCTAAAGATAAGATTAAGCCAATAACGGACTTTCGAACAAAAAACTTTGCCTTCCGAATTGGTTAATAAAGAAAAAACTTACCCATATGGACATTGTTTCCATTTGAACCATGGTGTGACGGGTGCTGCTGTGGATGATTGTGCTGGTGGTATGGCACGTTAGCATTCTGTAGGTTCTGATATGTGATACCAGCATGATGGTTATCATTAATCTCCCCAAGCGGTCTGATTGTAGCCTCATGAGTTCTCTGAGACCAGTCTACTGGTGACTCCGTGATTGGTTTGTTTAATGTGTAGTTGCTGTGTTCTCTTCTCAAGCTTGGATATTGCTGTGGAGCCGGAGGCACCGGCGGAGAGGACTCCTCAGGCACTGACGGTGGGACGTTCGGCTGATTTCGGAAGTCTCTTCGAATCCTCGGTGGGCTTGTACTTCTCAGGGAATTCGATCTGGCAACGTTTGAGGTCTTCGGCAGTATGACTCCGTTCTGTATCGCTTGTGGAACGGTGGACACTGGGCGGGCTATTATGGATGTCACAGGGGTGCCACGGTGATCTCCTCTGACTATGGTCTTTAAATCTAGTATTTCGGTGGGTGTAATCTCTGATGGATCCACCAGAGGCAGAGGTCTGTTTGTTGATTTTAGTATCTGGAACAACCGAGCAGTGTTCTGAGAGAAAGATAAGATTTATTTCAGGAATGAAACTATATTATTCAGTATAATGTAGACCTTGAAGTTACTATGCATAGGTGTTATCCGCGCGGGATGATAATGGGATGCGACCTTTTGGAACTGAGACGCAACCTTGTCAAAGTAAAATAAAGTATATTTTCGATTGACTTTGACAAGGTTCCATCCCATTCTCATCGGATTATACATATGGCTAGCTTCCTAAGGCCCGTAAGATCAATCACAGTTTGAACGCAATCCATAGATTAAACCTCACATTTTGTATGAAAGTTAATCGACAGATAGGGTTTAAACTTGCCTTTTTGGTTTAAACTGTGATTGATCGGACTTAAAAGGTTAAATCTGAATATGTATGGGATAAGCAGTTCTAGAAAGAACTCAGAAGAATGGAATGGAATTAATTGAAGGTTGTTTGTGAATCACCAAGGTGATATTGAACCAAAACAAGATTAGGTTATAATTTTATAAGTTGAGGTGGTTGGTACATGGGGTAAATTACCTGATTGTTCCCAACAAGCGAGGCCCACTGCAAGGGGAGCCCCACAAACTTGCCTTCTCTCCGGTCAAACCCTGTGTGCACCCGGTGCTCAAAGTTACACGGTGGCGATATGAGGGGCTTCTTCTTTTTCTTAGAAAACATTCTCAATTGCCTGCAAAGAAAAATTAAGGATAGTCAAAACAAAACTTATGTTATAAATAAACAGATCTGTATTGACTTAAATGGTTAGACAAAAGGCCACTATTACCTGGCTGAGTAAACTCCCTAAGTACCTAATGAGCGTAATGAAAGGGAAAGCTTGAAAAATCGTTTTGTACACTTTCTTTTATGGTAGAAATCATTCAACAGCGATTTGACACAGTTACTCAATAATACCTATCGATCATGTTACAAACAATACAAACCTTTCCTCTGGGGTTTCTAGTGTACTCACTTGTAAGAAACACGCACTGAATACCAATCAGCAATTACAACTCCATGAAATACTTCGCATATTTCTACACAAATTCAATTAGGCGTTGTAAGCATCCCTTAAACACCTGCGCACCTGCCGACCTTTCAGACACGGCTGTCACTGTATTCAATGCGGAAAGTACTTTAGAGGTTTTGTGACACAAAAATGTAGCACGAATTTCACCTAAAATACGCTAAATCCAGAGAAATTACAAAAAAGCAAGGAAGATAAAACAGGGTCGGACGTAAAAAATCATCAACTAATCAAAATCAATCAAACAGTCACTGAACACCTTGAAATAAATTAAACGTTTTGCCAACAACTTTGTGGAAAAGTATCGAAGATGGATCGGTGTTGGATGGAATGTTGAAATTAGGAAAAATTTAATGTCATATTACGGAGCGTTCAAATTTTTATAAAAATTGCGTTCCGTAAAATGCTCGTAATCCCTTGTTTTCCGGTGGCCTTGAGACGGCTAGTTTGTCAAAAATACCTTTCTTTCTATTCTGTGAACAACAGTGAAGGCAACAAAAAGCGGGTTTGTTTTGCAAATCAATAAAACAAAACAGTGAAGGTAACGATGGACGAAAGGAAATCAAAAAGTAAAAAACACAAGAAATCGAAGAAGAAATGTGACAGCGTAAGTTTACTTTCAGATCTGTAACAAATAAATTAATCTAACCCTAATCTAACCAAACTTATCAAACACCAAAACATGCCCTTTTTCATGAATTACAGTCTAGTTCCAACTCCGAATCTGACGAGTGGGTCGAGATGGAGACCAAGGCTCAGACAAACCGTGATCGCGAAGACTGGATGTCCATGACTGGTATGCTCAAAACATACACCAAACAAGACATTAAACCTAAACGGGAAGAGAAAGAAAAGAAGAACATCGACTCTTACAATCCTGCTACGTGCTCTAGAGAGTTAAACCCTTACTGGAAACAAGGAGGCACAGGTTTGCCACAGGCACCAGCAAGGAACTTTAAAAAGCCAAGCGATGATGATGATTATTACTCAAAACCGATGAGTGCCCGAGACTCTTCATGTTCCAGGGGCTTCAGGAAACCCGATGATGACGATTACTACTCAAAACCGAATAGTTCCGGAGAATCAAGAAAACCTGACAATTACTATTCCAAATCGACCAATTCGAAAGAGTTTCGAAATCCACAAGATGATGAGTATTATTCATCAAAATCAACAAATTCCAGAAACTACAAAACTCCCCAGGATGACGATTACTACAGCTCATCAAAGTCAAGTAGTTCCCACGACAGAAACAATGGCAGAGGACATTCCTCGGGGAACAGAAAATCTTTAGGTGGTTGGCGCAGAGGTAGTGAAGACAGTAAGGAATCCAGGAGAAAACATTCTCAATCAAGGCATGAAACTGATGATAGTTTTGAGAGAGAAAAACTTGAAACCAATCATAGTCCAGAAACCATGCAAAAAAGCATAGATGTCCAAGAAAAAGCTGTGAAACAAAAAGACACTAAGTACCTGAGTGATGAAAAGATGAATAAACTAGCAGCGAAAATTGTCAAGGCTGAAATCATGGGGGATGTTAAACATGTCGCTGAACTCAAAGCTAAGTTAGAGGAGGCCAGAGAATACCGGAAACAAAATCCTAATGCTGGCAAGGAAGAAGAGGATGAAGGCATCATGCTCATGTCTACAAATGCTATGGGCAATAGTAGGCCTTTGAGTAAGACAGCACAAGGGGATCCAAGAAGTAAGGGAGGGAAGAGGAAAGCCGAAACCCATTGTGCTGGAGAAAGGCAGAAGTACTTTGGCAATGATGACAAATATAATTTGGCACAGATGGTAAGTAAACTAACAATATGTTTTCACCTAAAAATTCATAAAACTGGCCTCACATGTCTAAAAATCTAAAAAACACTTCTTTCCCCCAATTCCAGTTTGAGCAAGAAAAATATGGCAACAACTATGACAATGATGCCCAGCTGGCCAACATTGCTTCCAAAGCCAAAAACCCCAATGATGACCTTGAAGACATATTCACGGATGAGATATCCAAGAACAGGAATGCATCTAAAGATGACCAGAAAGAGAGAGATAGAGCTATCAAACAGCATGTTAAGATGGAGAGGTCCTTGGAGGGCTGTGAATACTGTGTGGACTCAAAGAATATGTTGAAACATCTCATGGTCAGCTGTGGCAGTAAGGTCTACTTAGCTCTGCCCGCCAAGAAGTCTTTGGTGGAAGGCCACTGCATTATAACGACCATACAGCATGCTACCTGTGTAACATCGGTGGACGAAGATATCTGGGAAGAGATTATGGTGAGACTTAATTCAGTGCTCTTATTTTAGAACTTTTACCAAAAATAAGAAAGGAGGATGGATGTTGATGGAACTCACTCTGCTGGAAAAAACTAAGCACTGACGTACTATAAAATAAAAATAAATCTGAGTTGCTTATTGTAGTCCTATAACCTACAGATCGCAATGTTGAAAACGAAGAAAAATATAACGGCGAGCGGGTTTCAAGTTCTCTGACTGATACAAAAAGTTGTTTGTGCTTCACTTTGAATGATCTCTACAAATCTTTAACCATAAGGTACAGTTGAGGTTTGCCTACAGTACTAACAAAATGATTTACTTTTCCAGGATTACAGGAAAGCCCTGACACAATATTTCAACTCCCAAGACAAAGATGTGGTGTTCTATGAGACAGCAATGAAACTTCACAAGTTCCCTCACATGGTTATAAACTGTGTGCCTTTACCACGCGACGTCGGCGACATGGCTGCTATTTACTTCAAGAAAGCTCTTTTAGAATGTGAGACTGAATGGTCAGTCAACAAAAAAGTTATAGAGCTCAAGGGGAAAAATGTGAGAAAGGGTGTGCCTAAAGGTCTGCCATACTTCTGGGTAGATTTTGCCATGGATCCAGGATTTGCTCATGTTATAGAGGATCAACAGCTGTTTCCTAATAATTTTGCCGAGGTCTGTACCTGAATACTTGAAGAATAAGTTTCTCAATATTCTCTAAATTGTAAATAACAAATTAAATTTATTGTCTTTTGTTTGCAGGAAATCATTGGTGGTTTTCTAGAGATTGACCACAATCTTTGGAAGAAGCCTCAGAGAGACCGCAATGATGAACAAAGGAAGAAAGTTTTACAGTTCATAGGGACTTGGAAAAGCTTTGATACAGTTGCTAAAAGATAGTTAAACTAATCTTTTAAGGTATTTTAAAAAATGTGATTAAAATTAAGATAAGTACAATCTGCATGTAAGTTTTCTCAGTGAGACAAACAAAAACAATAAAATGATCAATCGTAATATAATTTTTATTTAATTTTCTTCCTTCAACATTTCTTCTATCAACCGTTGCCTTTCAGCTGCTTGTCGCATTTTTGTTAAAACAACAGATTCATAGTCTCTGTCTGATACTAAAGAGGGGCCACCTAGATCTTTCTTTGTTGTCAGCACTGGTCTGTCATTTAGCCACTTCAATGTTAGGGGATTAGCAGGAAGGCCTGAAAAATAGAAGAAAATTAATGGGTACACTTTTATGCCAGAAATGGAAATACTGAAATAACCTATCACACACAGGTCACACAGCACATTCAAGTATTATTTTAGATTACCATTGTGATTAGTCTTCGTTACCTTTTTCAAATTCTACAGCCATTTCCGACGCCTCCTTTGTGGCATACTCCACTAAAGCACTACCTTTCTTGCTAGGAGAGATAATCAGAGCAACAATATCTCCGTATTTCTTCAACATTCTCCTTAAACTGGCTTCGTCATAACCACCATTGCTTGGGTCTGATTTTTCTGCCTTCCATTTTATTTTGATCCTGTTGAGTGATGAGTCCCATACAGGTTCACTAATCTTGCGCACAGTTCTGTTAATCTCGTCTTTCATTCTCTGCTGTTCTTCTCGTAAAAGTCTGCTGCCATCTTTCTGTAGTCTTTGGATCTCGGCAGCTAGTTTTTGTTCATCTGTGAGGTTAACACCACTGCCAGCTTCACGCTCTCGCCTTTCTAGGTCTTCTTTTAACTTTTGCCGTTTACTGTCGAGCTCTTGATGCCGTAGTCTTGCCGCTTCTTTTGCTCTGAGCACTTTGTCATAGGCAGATCTAGCCGAAACATCTGTAAGTATTTCTAAGGCCCGCGAGAGCTCGTGAAAGGTCTCCGCTGCCTTAGGATCGTCTGGATTCTTGTCTGGATGGCATTGCAAAGCTTTCTTCCGGTAAGCTTTCTTTATCTGTAAAGAAATGCAAAAATAAGCAATAGTAGCGATTCTGACTAAAACTATTACTAATCTGACAGCACTAAAGTGACAGATAATGTACTAGAGTGACAGATTATCTGTCACTTTAGTGCTGTCAGATTAGTAATAGTTTTAGACAGAATCGCTACTAATGTATATGTAACCTCGGCAGCAAAGAAGTTTATTTGTAAGTATTAAGAAATTTGCATACCTCCGATTCTGTGGCGGTGATTTGGAGATCGAGAATGGCGTATAAATCAAGATCTCCGATATCTTTCTTTGCCATTTTCCTGGAAATGTGGACCGAATAATACGAAAATTACGAAATAGTTTTGCGCGAATTTAATTTCAATCAAAGCAAAGCAAACACCAACTAACACAGATTACTTTGTAAAATTTGTGTCACACGTCAGTCAGCTTAATAATCTGTGAAGTTAGACTGCGTTCGGAAAAAACAAAAATCCCGCGTTTTAAAAAAGATAGAGGTGCAGGAATTTCTTTCTTTTCCTAAAAAAGGACAGGATTATGAAATTATGGGTTGGGGCACAGCCTTGGTTGGGGTGTAGCGTTAGGGGCGCTATGGGCCGAGGACTAAAATAAAAGGAGAAAAATAAATATTTATTTTAATTTTTTTTTGGCTCGGGAACGGATTAGGTAGGTCCTGGAGAGCAAAAAACGTCCTGTCACTTGATTCCGGGAAACGCACAGTTTTCTTATTATGAGGTCTTGAAAAAACGAGTAAGTGGGTCGCGATGGGGGCGATTTTTTTTGACGGGAATCGATTGGCTAGGTCCTAGGAAGCAAAAAAGGTCCTATGGCTTGGTGCCGGGAAACGCACCGTTTTTCGACTTATGAGGTCTTGAAATTTTGATTATTTATTTTCAAGACCTCATAACTAAAAAACGGTGCGTTTCCCGGCACCATGTCATAATGACATTTTCTGCTCTTTAGGAACTACACAAGACGTTTCGTAACAAATAACAATAAAAAAATGAAAAAATCTTTTGGCAAAAAGTCCAAAAATATTTTTAAGGATTTTTTTTGTTTTTTTTGCTGAATTGTTGCGGATATTAGGCCTCCCATAGCGCCCCCATGCGTATACCCCAACGCCTACAACCCGCCCCCAACTTGACCCACAAACCAACTTATGAGACAATAACCTATTTTCAAAAGTTCGAAGCAAAAAATAACACCTGCAAAAAAAATAAGCCTGACGGACCTGACGATTGTATAATACTTGCTAATGAAGTGGGACAGGCGTTTCTTGTCCTGATTAATAAGGACTTTACAACAAAAGTGTACAGTCTGACGTGCTGTCGTGTGTACATCATGTGTACATACGTATGCTGTCCTGTCGTGTGTACAACATACCTACCTAAATGAAGAAGTTAAAATTCGAACATCGTGTGACTCCTTGAGCATTCTTGTTTTTACTCACACACATCGGAACAGTGGTAGTGTGTGTTTATTTTTGTGGGCCCTACATCTACGAATTTTAATGACTTTAATTTTACATTTGATCAAATTTGATGTAGGTACGTACAGTTAGCCACACGCTAGGATACCCCTTTTTGTTCGATTGGCGCCCTTATGCCGCGTGCGGTAAGAGCTGCCATGGGGTATCTGTACATAGCCTCCAAAGCAAGAGCACACGTAGGTTCCGTACTCGTAAAGAGTGATTAATCTACCATTGTAGATTGTTCTTACTTTCGCGAAAGCATTATCTTGTTGACCTTGTTGTTGGTGCGACAGTCGCACTAATTTAGCGAGATTTGATTAGGTATGTAGTAGGTACAGTCGGCCACACGCTCGGATACCCCTTTTTGTTCGATTGGCGCCCTTATGCCGCGCGCGGTAAGACCTGCCATGGGGAATCTGTGACTGTGGCCGACCGTACCTACCAGTTCAGCGAGAGATTATGATGATAGCGTAAGTAGGTAGGTAAACAGGCGACCTATTACCAATTAATTATGCCAACTGCTAATTAATTAATCACGTCAATCTGAGATTGTATGATAGTCACTCACTGTACGTAAGGTAATTAAGTAATCTAAAATGGTCCTAAATACAGAACTTGTCGACATAATCGCCCCCCTATAAGGGGATTTCTGCGTAGGTAGATCAGGGAGCCACCCAAGAACTACCCCTAATAGATGATTGAGATCTTATCAAAGTATGACGTCTAGCAAGGTAGGTAGTCTCTATAAAATCCACTAACGCGTCGACCGTCAAAATACTAGAAAATAGCCCTTATTGACATTAAAAATCTTTTTTTAACTTTTAAAAACAAGAATTAAATTATTTACGATGATTATTTTAGAGATTACCTACCTACCACTAGTACAGTCAAGTGCAGGGGCTGATTTCCCTTCAGTTGGGCGCCTATTTTTTTGCTGGAAAATAGCCCTTACCTACTTCCATCCTTTAACGCGTTGGTTATCTGAGCCTATGTGGTAAATAGAGGAAAAAGTTTTATCCTTGGCCGAGCGTGTCCACATCATGTTTGAGGTAAAAAGAAAAAAAAAAACAGAATTTTTCGAGCAGTCATAAATCGTTTATTGCATCCGTTGGACCGAATACGCAAGGCATTTACAGGCGAGCCTGGATCCAGGACAGGAAGGAGGTGACGCGAGCGAAGGCAGCTGGGAAGCCTTGCTGGCACCCAGAAGCGGAACCAAAGGAAGTGACGCCGATCTGAAGAAAAAGAGTACGTTACAGTCACTACGTTACCTCACAGAGGACGTCGAATAAGCGGGAATACTTTAAACAAAGAGCTTATGATACAACTTTAAACTAGATAGGGGAAGAGATCGGTTGGCTGACGACCAACCAGATCGTCCGAAGACCTAGCCCAAGTAGCCTGAAAACAGTTGTTGCGTCTGGCACAGGATCGTGAGAGGTGGCGTGAGCATGAAGAGGCCTTTACACGCTGGGTATCAACAGAAAATTATGATGCAAGCAGTATAATAGTAGTTGTAGTAGCAAGCAGTGACAATAAAAACTTGGATGAAAACATAGGACGCGGTTTGAGGCAATACATATTGATTGCGGAACCGAGGTTTGGAATGCCGCCGGTTACATATTTCTGATGCAAATTATCTCTTTAGCTGTTCAGCGTGACAATGCTGCCAGAGTTCGATGTTAGATGCTTTTACCCGCGACCAGCGAGCGCTGCCCGCGACTCACGTAGGTACACCCTCATTAGGTAACTCATAAAGTTTCTCATTTACCTACTAGTCGACCAACCAAGCCACCTAGCACACGACAGCACGTCAGAGTGTACAGTACACTTTTGTTGGATAGTCGCCCGTAACGTAACCGAGTAGAGTCGACGTGCTGTCGTGTATACCTACTCGGTTTGTATGCGGCTGCCTAGTTGGCTTGGGGGAGTAGTATAATAATTAGTTATCCTTACCAGCATTCGCTGGTTGCCCCAGTCGACAGCCAGGGGACCGCCGGAGTCTCCGCGGCAGGTGCTCTGAGCGCCGGCGCCGCTCACGCAGAGGGTGGACGACTGGATGTTGCTGCCGTAGGTCTGGGCGCACACGTTGTTGGTGATCACCGGGAGCCACACGTAGGACAGGAACTGACTGGTCGTGATGCCAGAGGCTGAAGGTGAGGGCACCAGGTTAATTCAGGACTTTTTAAGTCTTCTCGGGATAGCATACAATAGCTAGAGCGGCAGAATATAAGTTCCTTAACGTTGGTGAGGTTCTGAAGCTTATGACCTCGGTCTTTGCACGTCCTGAGCAAGAATAAGGATGGGTGACACAAAAGATCCCAGTGGGTCGAAGTGTCCCTGACTTCCCTTTTTTTTCTTGGTTTTTGTCTTACTTGTTAATCTACAGGGTGTTAAAAGACCGCCAACAGACCCGAAAGCCACGCATACTAGACACAAAAAAAAAGTACTTTTTCGATAAATTATTGCCGGGAAATGATTTTGGTTTTTTAGGTTATAATTTTGAAAAATATTTTATTACGCAATGGACGTGTAACGCACAGAAGTCATATTGCGCAAGCGTAGGTATCAGATTATGTTACTTAAGCTTGAAGTGCCGATGTTTAGAATACATTGCGGGTTGCAATTTTAACGTTGATTTTTGCAAGAAATATTCATAATTTTGATATGGCTTCTTGAAAAGGTATGTTAAGAACTAGATACTGAATGCATTTCTGTAAAAAAAAAGTTTTGAAAAGTCCGACTTTGAACCTCTTTATCTCGGAAACCGTTGATTTCCCAGGCATAGTTCCTTGGGCAAAAATGTTCCTTATGATTAGGACAATACGTGGTTTCCCGCTTTGTTGGCGGTCTTTTAACACCGTGTATAATGGCTATACACCGTGGAATTTTAGTGGTTTTAAAGCCGAAGGTATTTGGTTGCACTCGTGATTCTGAGCCAATTTCCAAAATTTTACTTTAAAACGAGCGAAATAAAAAAACACTTCCCAATAGAAACGGCTATCGCCAATCGACACCATTTGTATGGAGAAGTGAATTATTTTTTCGCGCGTTTAGTAATGAAATTTTGTAATTTGGCTCAGAATCACCAGTGCAAAAAAATACCTTCGGCTTCAAAACCACTAAAATTCCACGGTGTATCTCTCCCCAAGTCAGTTGTGTTTTTCGAATTTTCAACGTTAAAGGAAAAAATAAAAACTAGCAATAATCGGTTGCATTACAGACTTGAGGCCCGGTTTGTTATAGGTATCTAGGTGGTATTAGAGTTTCTCGAAAGACGTGTCGACTGCCAGAAGCTCTGTGGGGCTATAAGGGGACAAAAGCCGATTTTACGAATGCCATGTTAGCCCGGCAGATGGCAGATTTCGCTCAGGAACCAGGGAAGGTTGCCACACAATTATGTCTGTAATCTGGTCATACTCACAGTCACCAAGTCTGCCGAATCCAGAGGCGACGGCCCATTGGCCAGCGAAGTTCTGGTTACTAGCGCTAGTGGGCAGGGCAATGTTCTGGATGTTGTCTGTAACAAACAAATATCGATCAGCGATTCTGTGATAGTGTAAAGGTACCTAGATGTAATCAGGAAAGAGACAAAAGCAAAAGATTTCCTCAACACCAGGGGCCTGTAACGCAATGGCGAGTCGATTGTGGCGTGGCGCAAGGTTTTTATTAGGACAGTTGAAATTCGGAAAGACTCTTTCATGCAAATATAGTTTGTTGGCATCGAAGACAAACACAAAAGTAGTATTTATGTTTATTTGGGAGTTAGGTATACCGAAAAGGTGCCAAAGCCACAACGAAAGCAGTCAAGTTTTGACCAAAGGAAAGAAAGAGTTTGCCAAGATAGCAACAGTTTGTAAAGCACATAGGTACTGTAGGTCACTTAAGAGTGGACAATGAGAGCGAAATCGTTGGAAATGGTGTTAGGGTTCCAGCTTCCGTGCATCTGTACATTTAAGGTGGTGGATCCCAGGATTCCCAGGACAACAATGAACTGGCTAGCCTGGTTGGTACCGTCCCATCAGCAGTGGTCTCTTGTTTAGAGATACTCGTAGGTATCGAAAAATAGTTTATAAAAACATTACTCACTATTGTAGTTCACCCAAGAGTGGATAATGATAGCGACATCGTTGGAAATGGTGCTAGGGTTCCAGCTTCCGTGCATCTGCACGTTTGAGGTGGGCAGACGGGTGCCGCCGTTGAAGAGCGTGGTGGATCCCAGGACCACAACGAACTGGCTAGCCTGGTTATTACCGTCCCACCAGCAGTGGGCGGCGGTCAGGGCGCGGTTGTTGGTCAGCAGCGAGGCGCCGCACACGGAGGTCTCACCTGTGTTCAGGGTGATCACGAGACCAGCCTAATAATAGACAAATAGGTAACCTAAGGTCTATGCATCTACATAATTTTTTATACAGCGTCCAGTGACACCTTTTAGTGATCACTCGGACGCTGCAGCAGCTTGTTTTTTAGATGGATGGATAGGAAAAGGATGTCGATAAAGGCATGGCTCAGTACATAAATCTACAGGTAACCTTGCCGCTTTGAATCGAGGCATTATAATAATCCACGTTACCGCATCAAGGGAGGATTGGAAGAGATTTCTGCTGAAATAAGTTCGCCTTGAGATATGCGATACCTATTTGATCGATTTTCAAGATAAGTGGTACAGAACTTTCAGTAAAATTTTGCAGTTTACACCGAATATTTGTTTTATAATCAATAAACAAAACTTTTGGCCAACGTATCTGCTAGGTAGGGCAAAGTAACCACCAAGATCTTATGGGTAAAAGGTAAAAGTGATGGTTTATGATTTTACCTGATTTTACTTAAAGAAAGTTTCTAGCTTTGACTTTGAGCACTTTGACCGTGAAAACGTGACTTTACAAGCAGCGATCCAACTAATATTATAACGAGTTTTGTTAATCATTAATTCAGTCATATGACAAAAATGTAGTCTTGTGTCTTGTCTATGAGGACGATGAGAACCAACCTGGTAGGGGAAGGCTCCAAGGGCGGCGGGGGATCCACCGGTGATTCTGTTAGTACCAGAGCTGGCTTGCTCCTCAGCGGTCTTGATCTCGATGGCCCGGTCGATACCGAAGCGGCTGTGGTAGTTGTAGGCGGTCAGGTCTTCCAAGGGCACCACACCGTCCACCACACCATCCACCGCGCTATCCACCACCTTCACGTCGGCCAAAGCCGCAGCCACCAGCAACAAAACTCCAAAGAAAGCCTTCATTTTTCCTGACACCTTGGTATTGGGTACCAGAATGAATCTTAACGGGGCTATTTATACTGTTTACAATCCCATACAGATTAGCGGACAAGCTTAAGATTAGCAGTTTTATTTATTACAATAGTGTTAGGTATTACCAATATGATTGATTGGGGGTTTTTACGCACCCATTTCTGTTTCCTTTCTTATGTATTGCGTGTCATCCATCATGTGACAGTTTATTTTCAGAAATCCTCCAGAGAAGACACCGGAGTGTATTCTCCCTACCTATTATTTGAAATGAATGGACACTTAGAATTATTTCAGGTTTTTTCAGATTAAAGACAACATTCACGGCGATTTGGGTCACTTGAGATTATCATATTTTATCAGCGCATCTTGCATTACGTAGTTAATTTGGAAATTTTATGCAATCGACATAGTAACACGCGATAATTATTTAATTACAGTGCCTAATTTAAATTATCTAATATCATTCCATCCATCTGGAGACCAACGATAGTGTAGCTGGTATAAAAGAGTCATATGCGTTATTTTTGCAATGTTAATTTATTCAAAGACTCCGACATGAAGTTGCTCCTAGTCCTTGCTGCTTTGGCAGCAGTGGTTGCTGCGAAGCAAGTACCGAAAGTTGTTCAGAGGGTGGCGCCTGAGAACACAGCATATGGTTACCTGACCAAGTATGGTGTCCCGGCGGCTGAGGCTAGGCGCAAGGCGGAGGAGCAGATCTTGTCTACCAGAATCGTCGGCGGTGAAGTTGCAGAGGCTAGCGATGTGCCTTATCAGGTATGTGCAGCTCATGATATATTTTTAAGACTAGTTAAAAAGGTAGAAAGAAAACTACGTATCATCTGATATCTACACCTACGGAAATCATAGGCATGAACTTAAATGATAGCGTTACATGATATGATTTATGATGGTGAAAACAGAGTTCTACACTATAAGTCTGTTTTTTCCGCAATGCCTTATCGGTTGTTCGATCTTACGCTCGTGAATGGCCATCTATCAACACCAATCCTTACAGGCTGGCCTCCTCATCAACTTGGCTAACTCGATCAACGTCGCCGTCTGCGGTGGCACCATGATCGCCACGAACTGCGTCGTCACAGCCGCTCACTGCAACAACGATGGCATCAACCAGGCTGCACAGTTCACTGTCGTCCTCGGTTCTAACTTGCTCTTCACTGGAGGCACCAGAGTGACTACTAACATGGTCATCCCTCACTGGAACTGGCAGCCCCAGACTGTCCAGAACGATATCGCTTTGTTGATCCTACCCGTCAATGTTCCTACTTCTGGTAAGTAGCTTTGTAAATTAAGTGTTAGGTAAGATGTCTTTTATGTAAATTTTCTAATAGTACCGTAGAATGCCCCGGATGTTAAGGATTTATGAGGGAGCTAGCGCCGTCATCATATCTTACCTACCTATATCTGGACGAAATTAACAAAATTGGAATTCTTTCGTGAAATAGACTAACCGTGAATAAATTATACTCTGCTATAGGAAAATTGACCTTTCGCGTACTTATCTAAGTTGAATTTCTTCGATTTTAGCTACTATCTCACCGGCCAGGCTGCCTACCGGAAACGAGATCTTGGAGACCTTCGAGAACTTGGCCGCTACCGCTTCTGGATTCGGCGTGTCTTCTAATTGTAAGTACCTACCTACATCTGTAATCCTGTAGCGGAACTAATAAAATGCAATTAGATGAAATAGGATGTAGAATTTTTGATCAATAGAATTCAACTACTGTACAACACTTATCCAAACAATTATAGAACACCGATAAATATTTTGTAGCTATTTTCGTCAACATTGCTTTCTCACCTTTGAAGTTCTCGCAATAAGCGGGCGTTTTTTTTACTTTGGCTCCAATGGAAGAAATATCCTTTTCGGTTTGCAGTGTCTTCTTTTCTGGATTTATTTTAACGTATTGGAACTGTAACAACTGCCTAAGAGGTAGTTGGAGATCGAGAACTTAGAAGCTCTATTGGTATAATTACGTTATTTTATCCATCATGAAAAAATACAGAACCTGTTGTATGGTATTAAGAATGCCTACGAGCGTAGTGAACTGACCAACTGATCAAACTTGCAGCTGGCACCATCACCACGGAACAGGCTCTGAGCTACGTGAACTTGCTCGTCATGAGCAACACAGCGTGCACATTGGGTTTCCCCTCCATCATTCAGCCCAGCAACTTGTGTACCAGCGGTGCCTTTGGTGACAACACCTGCGCCGGAGACTCTGGTGGCCCCATCACCATCAGGAGGAATGGCGAGAACGTTCTGGTGAGTGGCCTCATTCCTCAAAGCTCCCGCTCTGTCTTTCTCTCCGTTTTGTAGCGCAGTCTAGAGCTTCTTTTATGAAAAACGAACAATCAGTGAAAAATGAACAATCAGCAATAGCAATAAAATTATAGTGTGATGATTAGCATAATTAGCTGGAAGGTCGGATGGTGGAGTGCCAACATCTACTGGCAGTACCGATGACATTGCATCTTTAGTCCAGAAGTCAGATGTGGTCACTGGGGACAGCCTACCTATTTTGAAAACTGATCACCCTTTAAGAGCCCTTACATCTGTAGCGTCCGCAGGTCGATAGATGTCCTGAAAATGTGCTTTATGTCGTGATAATGCATCAGGCAGATATGATCTAGGCACTCATTGATATAGGTATCATAATTTACTTATACCGCTTATTATGTTTCAGATCGGAATCTACTCGTTCGGCTCAACGCTGGGTTGCGAGGCTCGTTTACCTGCCGTCCACACCAGGATTACCACCTACGTTGACTGGATTTCGGGCAATCTATAAATTAGCGCTCTGTTATTTCTAAGTTTGTAAATAAATAAGTACATTTATTTATTACGTCTTATACAATACCAATTTCCTGCTATTTTCTAAATAATTTGCATTCTTGCCTATAATAGATAAGTGCCCTTCTTCCATTCTGAGTTCCAACCAATTGAAAAGGATCAACTATTTTTAACCGACTTAAAAAAAGAGAAGGTTCTATATTCGGCTGTATGTATTTTTTTGTATTTTCTTTCTCCGTCAATTGTGAACGGGTTTTGAAATTTATTTTTTAGTATGAAAGTATACTTCAGAGTTGGTCCCATAAAAATTGTGAAAATCTGATGAATAACTTCGGAGATGGAGAAAGAACTCACCAACGGTCAGCAGCAAATCACTTGGAATCAGTGCAATAGCTAATAACAGTGTACCTTTTCACCGGTACCTGACCTGTCACTAGAGCAAATAACAAAAAAGTTTGAAATAAAAATCCAATAGTAAAAAAGAAATCAAATTGTTTTTTCGTTTTTAGTCTAAGTCGGAAGTCGATTTGATTTTTTGTTAAAAAAAAATCTTTTCCGACGGCTGTTTGATGGGATATAATTTTTATTTGGTACTAGTGAGTATGATGTACTTAGGTACCTATAAGTGCTACAGACATTAGGTACAGACATACCATGATCATGTGACATTCTGAATACTAAAATAGTACAGATCGGCAAATTTTACCATTAAGAAAATTTTAAATGAATGAAAGTTGTTTCAAAAGGTGCGATTTTTCTGATGCTGGGTGTAGTTGGCATTTTTGGCTGGGGGTATTCCCTCGTTACCGTAAAGTTCGACTGGAGGGCAAGTTTTTGTAAATATCATGAGAATTAATTAGAGTCCAGCCATTTCTCAATATTATGGCACAAGTGGTCCTGCAGTTTTGGAGATGTAAAATCTGGCTTCTCATGAGCGGAGAGGATTGTAAAGCGCTGGCCCCAAGATGCTTCCTTGTGGAAATCCTGACTTTATTTCACTCAGATGCGAGTTTTATTTGCCGTGTTTCACTTTTCACAAATTTGAGACTTAATAATACTAAGCTATAGTACCTAACTGATACTAGAGCGGATGGACAGGAAAGCAAATAATGGAAAAGCAGGGCACCGTATGATAATTTATTAATTGTTTACACTAAATTAAATAATTTTCTCCATCAGGTTCTTCAGTGCCTATCTAGGCATAAACAAACAGTCGTGGGGATCCAAAGTCCATTTTACAGGTGGGTGTTGATCCAGTCAGCGTAGGAAGTAACTCGGACGAAAACGCTCGGTAAACCAATGGCACATCCGAGGGCGGAACCGAAGGACGTTATACCGATCTGAAAGAAATATAAAAACTTTATTACAAGCAAGACAAAACCTGACAACATACCAAAAAAATACAACATGCGGGTATCAGAAGCCATCAGCACATTCACTATCTAGGGTGTTTTTATCTAATGTACAAGACCAAATAAAAAATCTACGACGAGGAGTCAAGCTATTGACGTTAAAGAAGGCATCAAGTATTTTTGCATCGAGTTGCACTGTACTCTGAACTCAGTTGATCGATGGCTCAGTTAGCAGAGTAATGGGGGGCCACCGGAGTCACAGGCGCAGGCCTCGAAGCCAGTCATACCGCTGGTACAGATATTGGAGTCGTCTCCACCTCCTAGCATCGGTATCATCATCACTGACGATCATTCAACCGTAGTATTCCTTGTCGTAAGATGCGTCGCTAGCTGTTCCTATCTGCAGCTAAGGTACTTTGGAGTTGGAGTTCTAAATACCCAAAAAGGGAAGCCAATCAAAAACCCAGCTTACCAAGACCTGCCCATTCGCACGGTTAATGACCAGGGGACCACCGGAGTCTCCGCGGCAAGTCCCGAAGCCTCCCAGGCCGCTGGTGCAGACGTTTGAGTCCTGGAGAATCAGGGGAAAGGCGAAGCTGCACACGCCATTGGTGATCACGTTCAGGCTGACCTGGCTCAGAACCTGGCTGGTAGTGATTGCTGCGTCTGAAGAAAATGTAAAGAGTTAGAGTCTGTTTCATTTCACCACCTGGCTAGGGTGTCAGATGTGTCTCTTTTAGTGGGCAGGGTTTATACTCTCAAACATAGGAACTCTCAAACAGAGTGCCACTTGCTACGATACATATCGATTAACTCTGCATCACAATCACCGATTACGAGTTTTTTTTGGTGTTCTTCCGACAACGCGTCTCCAAATTGAACTTTAGATCGACCTTATCGCGAAGGAATAGAGCTGATTAAAATATTGGGTGTTACGATCGGCGTATCAATAAAAAAAACAACTTACCATCGCCGGTTAATCCGTAACCGGAAGCGATAGCTTGCTGTCCAGCGAAGGTTTCGGTCAGTTCCTCAGCACTGGGCAGAGCGATGGGCTGGATGGTGGCTGCAAAATAAGGAGCAAAGTATAAACCACTTGAAGTTATAATTTGATATACCCACAAGTTTTGTTGGTACGAGTACAAGCCGAGAGGTCAAGGAAACTATAAAAACTCATCAGTATAAGCAACATTTACTATGGGTTAAATGCGAAATCAAAAAATCCCTGCTTCATTTATTTTATGTACAGTCGACTTTTAGTATGGAACAGCAAATATTTTGTTGCTACAACAGGACCTGTATAGTGGAGCTTCGTTTATTTGCTGCGTGCATACTGCTCCCAGCCTGCACATCATCGAGGGTTTACCTATTTTCAGATATACTTACTGGCAATCTCTTTTATGCATATTATTATGCTGATTAACCTTCTATATACCTATTTTTCTTAAAACTCGTCTTTTGTTTGTTTTAAACACATGAAAGAGCTGAAGAGCTACTGATGCTCGGGCCATACTACCGTGATGTGGCAATAGTTATGGCCATAATTAAAACAACATTTGCAATGCCAATCTAACTTTCATAATTATTCCAGTAAACAGGCGGTAGACAGAAAATACCTGAAAGAGGCACGTCAGTAGGTAGGTAGATGACAGCCACATCGTTCCTCACAAGCAGAGGGAGCCAGTTGGGGTGGACAGCGATGGCGCTGGTCTGGATCCTAGTTCCCCCGGTGAACAGTGTGGTGGACCCAAGAACCACGGTGAATCGCCAGGCCTGGTTGAGGCCGTCGAACCAGCAGTGCGCGGCGGTGACGACACGACCTGCGCTCAAGAGCGACCCACCGCAGATGCCGTTCCCTTCTAAGCCGATGATGTCGATCAAAAGACCGACCTGCGAAAGACCGGAAATTTTGTGGGTGTTGGTTCACCGTCAACGAGAACGAGATTATATCTATCGGATATTTTTTGTGCGGGATGACGTGACGTGAAAGGCGTGCAGGTGGACAAGCGGCCATAATAAATGTATGTACCGTCGGCCACAGACACAGATACCCCATGGCAGCGGCGCTCTTACCACGCGCGGCATAAGGGCGCCAATCGAACAAAATGGGGTATCCTAGCGTGTGGCCGACTGTACCTACAGCTATAAGCCTGTTTTTTTTATCATTTTAGTAGTCTAATATTTTTTCACCACTCTTTTTCACCTTCGATCTTCAGCTTCAATTTCTCGCAGTGATTGTCTATTGTTGATTTAATCACGACTGATAGAGAAAAAAAAAATGGTTGTCCACCGCACCGTCAACGTAAACGAGATGACGGCGCCGAAGCAGCGGTAGGTACCTACATTCATTTAATATGGCCGCTTGTCCACCTGCAAGCCCATCGCCCATCGACCCCTTATTTTGCCCATCAAAAAATAAGGAATCCATTGTTTATTTATTATTTTTTATTATTGAACGAGCGAGCGAAGCGAGCGAAGTTCTCCGAGTCTATTGGAACAATCCGGCGTTTGTATGTATGTATGTATGTATGTATATATGTATGTATGTATGTATGTATGTATGTATGTATGTATGAATGTTCGTTCGACGATAACTTGAGTAAATTTAGTCGGATCGTGATGAAATTTGGTAGGCAGGTAAATGAGGCCAAGAGAATTTTTAAGTTCGAACATGAGCCAAATCGGTCGAGGGGTTACTGAGATATGGGGTCGCGAGTTCATAGTTCGGGGCGAACCACTAGTTTATTTGTTGTATAATCCGCCACAATAACACATAAGTAATCTTTGAAAAATTCAACTGGCTACCTATTACGGTTCCAAAGATACAGCCCTTTAAAGATAGGAGAGACAGACAAAGCGTGAAGGCAGAGCTAAGGGTCCCGTTTGGCACCCTTCGGGTACATAACCCTAAAAAAGAGCGTCCTTACCTGATATGGGATACTACCAGGGGCCGACGCGGAGCCCCCGATAATCCTCTCTGGGCTCTTCAAGTACTCTTCCTCAGCCTTGCGGATCCTATCGCCCTCAACAATACTCCTCTTCAGGTACCCATAGGCCGAAGTAGTCTCAGCAGGGAGTTGAGCGGCGCTTGCCGCCACAGCCAGCAAGAACAAACCTACAAAGACCTTCATCGTTAAGTTTCGGACGAACAACTGCATACGAAATTCCTGGCCCTCTTATATCAAGTAGCACTCAGGATAAGCAAGGTGTTGCAACAGATTAAGCTACTTAATTGTAAGTATTTGTCTGAGATAATTTATCATGATCGATATTTAACTAATTAGGGCAGGCAGGCTGGATTACTAAACCAATATTTTATTGGCATTGGTAATATTGTTTCATCATTAATTGTGAACAAATAATCTAGATACGTATTACAAATAATCTAGATACGTATTACTGTATACTGCCTTGAAAAAAAAACATTTGTTTTCAAATAATCATCGTATCGAAATGCTGTATGCAAAATACAAAATAATTTCATAAAATGTACGGCAAAGAGGACATTGTTGTATAATTTGTCCATAATGCGCGCGAAAATGTTACATTTCCGCAATTTGAATAATGTAGGCTAAGATATGTAGAGATAGCATTACTATTATCAATATCATCAATGCTTTTTCCGTTCTCTGATAATCTATTATCTAGTCAGATTGATTGTAAATTATTTATTTTATCTTTGCTCACTTTGCGACTTAGGTATACCTATTCTTGCCTATCCCACCAAAAATATTTTCATGTAAAATGTTGCCAAGACGAGACCATACACCTCGTACTGTAAAAAAGCTATCAGATCTCATGTAGAGCCAAGCTTCTAACTCTACACTCTCTAACTTTACACGCCCTAACTTCACAAACTCTACACCTTAGTCAAAATATGTGGCTTGGCCGTTTCGTTATTATAAGAACTGAAAAGTAATAACGAAGAATTGTAATAACCTTACGCCCATAATATGGCGGCGCCACCGAACTAAATGGCGGCGCATATAATATGACGACCATATCTCGAGCCACATTCGCGAACATCGCCGTAGAAGACCCCCTGCAATTCCAGAGGTCGCCGTCATCGGATTACGTTCAACATCATCATCAACATCATCAGGTTGGTTCGTTGGCGGAAATGCCGCGATGTGCCACGATGTGACATCAACTGTCATGAGCTCGTTAGAATACAACTTTGCACTAACTGACAAAAAATATACGACGAGGGGCGCAGCCTCGTCTGGGATCGCTTCGAACAGACAAACACCACGAGCTATGAATCAGTTTTTTACCCATTTAAAAAAAAGAGGAGGTACTCAATCTTTTTTTCTTTGAAAGGGCAACAAAAATGTCTCTACTCTATGGCAAGCGTAGAACAAAGCCTACAATGTCTCTACTCTATGTCAAACGTAGAACAAAGCCTACTATGTCTCTACTCTATGGCAAGCGTAGAACGAAGCTTACTATGTCTCTACCCTATGGCAAGCGTAGAACAAAGCCTACGATGTCTCTAAGCTATGGCAAGCGTAGAAAAAAGCTTACTATGTCCCTACTCTACGGCAAGCGTAGAACAAAGCCGTCTCTACTCTATTTAGCTAGCTGTTAAACGGGTGAACCGATTTAGATTCGGTTTTTTTTTATACATGAAGGCAGGTTTTTCAGCGAGTGTTCTCTTAGATATCGGTTCAGCCATTTATGAGATAAATGCTTATTTGAAGCTGATACGTCGTAGGTATTTATTTTTTTAATTTAGTAGTTAATATTTTATCTTTGAATGCCTTATCTTCGTTTCAGGATTTATTAAAATGATCAAGGCTGAAGTCAAGATATCGTTTTAAAAATCTTAATTATCATGTAGCTGTCTGAGTACCTAATTGACAACACAAACACAAACTGACATAAAACAAAATATAGGAAAAAACTGTGTGATAGATATTCTCCAATAGCATGGGCGAAGCATAAAGTTTTAAGGGTAGCCAACTTGGGTAGGTATAAATAATTCTATAAATCATAGCCCAGCCTTTCAGATCAACTACAATAGCATATCGCCATGGACAAAATGCCTTCGCAGCTCTACGTCCGCGACTCCACTGCTCCACAACGTTCAGTGACTGCTTTTCGTAGGGGACTGTCAGTCATGCCCTCGCCTGGAACAACCTATGATATTAGCTGGCCACTTAACAAGGACCTATGCAATCGATAGACATCCCCCTGGCAGGCCCGGGATGTGCAACGTTGCGGGGGGCAGGGGAGGCCACGTTGAATCGGCGGTTAAATATAATCTGCCCGCCGAAGCCAAACTCTTTAGTTATGCTGACATTGTATTCTGATTCAATTTGCACATGGTCTGTTTGTTTGCTTTTGCTTTGCCGGCCAAGTTTGCGTGAATATGGCAAAGTGAGAAGTTAAACGCACCCACTTCCTTGAAGGGGCATTATTTTATTGAATTAGGGCTCACGTTTTTCTGTTATGACGAAATGTACGCAACTTCGAAGTAGCAATTGAATCTAAAAGTTCTACCCAATAACTGGAGCTTAGCGCAACTTAAATAATACCAAAAATGCCGATATGGTGTAGTGGTGTTATTGGTAGTGTGTAGTAAGTAGAGCCTTCACATCTATCCACAGCCCGCATGAAATGTCATTGATATGGGAGATAGCAGCATGGTGCGAACGAATTAATTAATTAGGGTCAACTTCGCGGTCAAATCGTTGGGCGATCGTATCTGTATGATAAATTATTAATAGTCAAACACATACGTTTCGCAGTTATTTATTACGTTTTAGTGCTAAAAGGTTTTTAATTTCGTAGTTCTAAAGCCTTTTTGGAACACATTAATAATAAATTTCATTTCATTTCATTTCATTTCAATGGCCTTGTAGGCAAAAAAAGTCTCGATGTAACCTCAAACAATCCATCAGCGAAGAAACGGCTGACTCTATTTCTGAGTTCTTGACCCTAGATTCCTAGGCCCTATAAGCAACAACTTTAATACAATTATGCACTCCAAAATTAAATATTACCAAACGACACACAGACGAAATAACCGTAGGAAGCCGTAATCTAACAGGTATAACCTTGGACATATAAAAGTCGAACATTCGTTGCAATCAACATAATTTTGATTGATGTCTTGATTTGTTCGGTCGATTACATTAAGAACAACGATGTCGATGTTTTACAACTTTTGTACACACGACAGCACGTCAGACTGTACACTTTTGTTGTAAAGTCGCCCGTGTCGTAACGGAATAGGGTGCTGGCATGTAAAGGTCGACGTGCTGTCGTGTGTACGCTACGCACATCATATTATAACCGTTACATCAATATTTACCGGTGAATGGCACTGGGCAGTCGTTGTAACCCGACCTTCACAAATAAGTTGGGCTTCTCGAGTCAAAGTCGCGCCCATTGCCGTAGAAGTCCCACTACAACTCCTGAGCAGTTACCACGAGTGCTTACTGTCACTGAAAGTGATAAGTTGGATAAACAACCTTACTACTATAGTTTTAGGATACATAACAGACGTCCGGCACAGCTTTTTCACACGCGTGGTAGGTACTCAGAGGTCGCTTCATCGTCATTGGATCACGGTGAGGAGGACATCATCATCAAACCAATAGTCAATGTAGCAAGTTTAGATACCACGAAGATAAAAACATAAGTAATATCTATGAATCTATATACCTACCTCATTGCCACCCAAAGTAGGCAAATGTAGAGTGCATTGATTGGTCAGCAAGGAATCGCACGGACTGCGAGTGGAAAGTCATGTAGCGATGAATTTTTAATCAGCCACTGACGTACTTCCTCTGTCGATGTTTTATATACGAGACCGGCGGGGTTATAATAAAATTGTCTACCTATCTTTATCCCATCTTAAAGGTAAGGAGCAAAGCAAAAAACTTTGTAGAGATAACTAGGTACATATTTTTTTTGTTTTTTTCTAAAAAGCTTGCGAAAAAAACCTACAAAGATGAACTTATTGAGGGATTGAACAATTTTATTTTTCTCGAAACAGGATTTTGAAACCTTCAAAACTGCCAAAAAGGTCTAGAATGTGAGCTTTCATTGGGATGCTTCTTGACACTTTTAGGTTTTTTTTTGATGTGCTGAATCACATTTGCGACCAGTGAATTACAATTCTTTGAGAGATCTCGCCGCGCCTGCCCCCTTAGCACGCTGGACTTTTGTCTACTCTCAACTGTCACCTTAGCCACTATTGACTGTCACCTCAGTAATGTTAAGTGGCTAAGGTGACAGTTGAGAGTAGGCAAAAGGTCAGCGTGCTAAGGGGGCAAGTTGACGCCTCAGATGACCATAGGGCTGGTGTCTTGCCTACCTCGGGCAGAGGCCGTGGCTCGCCATCCAGCAAGACAACGCTGCCAGCCTCCTGGACATCCTACCGAGCGACGGCGGCGTCCTGGATGAGATTTCTTCATTTATTATTGTGTGTAAATAACAAACTATTATAATTAAATAGCGTGTAAATAGCTTATTTAATTTAGTAAATTCGATTTGTGAATAGGTTGACTGGAACAAAGTTGCTTTTGTGGATATTTGCCCTTTCAAAGTGTATAAGCTCATATACGACAGCATCTTTAGCACAATTTTAATAAGTAAAATATGGTTCGCTTTTGAGCTCGCGGCGCCCCAGTTGTATCGTAACTCCGGCCAAATACGAGTACGTATGAGGATACAAAAGCTCCGGTCGACTCGACTCACCTCAAACTAAGTATATAAAACTCCAACAAAGAGGAAAGTTGCTTCATGGTAGGTAACCATCAGCGACTAAGGTTTTAGCTGGAAGGAAAAATATTTCGTAAATAACCACGGAACAAGATTTTATTAAAATAACAAATATTTACCTCACTACCTCGCCATAAAAAACATAGTTCTTTTCATTAGCGTAATAATTGCACCGTCCCGTGGAATCCAAAGTTCTAAGAAGGGGTGTATTATTATCGGTATCGGAACTTTTTTGTTAGTAATGAGGGTAGTTTTTGTTTATGATTTTCTATCGACACTGTCTATCCAAAGTGACAAAAAATAATATTCGGCGGTTTACCGTCATTTGTTTTTTCACAATCGTCCTTTACTAACAAAAAAGTTCCGATACCGAGATTACATCGTCGATTTATTGCGGAAGGGTGCAACCGTGGTTTTCATGAATTATTATTAGTTGTCCACATCAGAAGTGATCAATTCTTAGATCTTGCCACCACGGCACATACTTATATTCTCATTTGGAATCAGATATCTAATCAGAGAAGTGTACGTACACTACACACACACCGTTTGGATTACAGCTTCTAGTAATTCGCGCTCAGTGGCATGCTGTCGGGGCGGGCCCGCGTGCGCGTGACGTTTTAATAAACTAGCGTCGGATTATTGAGTTCGCCGTGATATGACGCGACGGTGGCTGCTGAGATGCCAAGCAATGTAGCCTTCGTTTGCTAGCTCTTAAGACTAGTGTTTACCGCGTTCACTCCCACACAAACGAAGAAGTCGTTTTGCTACCCCTAAATATTATCAAACGTTGATTTTGGTGTCAATAGTTTTTGTCGATTTTTATTTATGTCTAAGCTTTTTCCTTTTTTTGTTATTCATTATAGCTGAAAAGTTTTTTTTTAAATATTTCGTTTGTAGTGGCTTGTTTACAAGTTAGCCCCCGCTCGTATGAGTCCGGTCGTATGGGGCCAACAATAATAAGGAAAATAGACTCGTAATATCAATCAAAGTTTAAAGTCAGACCATCGCATTTTGTATGAGATTTAACCGACAGCCCTTTACGGGTCTTCTCTAACTCTTTTATTTTATTTTAGAACAATCGGACCGAACTTAACACTTTTAGGTAGGCCGACTAGCACCACTTTCTTAAATGTGGCTTAAACAGCATTTAACTACAATCTTCATACAAAAGTCGATTTAAATAGCAACTTCAGTGGCATTTAAGAAGTCAAGTGGTGCAAGTCTTAATATCTGGCCACTTAACACGTGGCCTGTGTAACTGAAATTATGACAATCACGTGCAATACGTTTTTATTCGCAATTTCATAGCCCACACGTATAAGGCAAATGTAATGCTTTAACACAGACGTGCTAGATTCGATAAAACTAATACTTCATTTCGGGGAGTGACCCACATGTGGTGCACTCACGCCTTACCTAAACCTCGAAATTACCCACATGTGGTTCACTCACAGGGAACGTGTTAACTTATTTCTTAAACAGAAACGAACATATATGTTCTGTTAAGTAAGTTTGTGAAATTTTAATTGAAATACCGACTTGGCTTTAAAATACTGGAAATCACGGCTTATTGTATCATAGGTACGGCGAATGAAAACCTAGGATACCTCATGGTAGCTCATATTGCGCGAGACATAAGGGTGGTATTATAGAACGCTACTTAAACTCAGTTCAAACAAGAACGCTACTTAAACTCTGTTTAAACTCAGTTCAAACTAGAAAGCCCCTTGAACTCTGTTTAAACTCAGTTTAAGTATCGTTCTAGAATACCACCCTAAGTGCGTCAATCAGCGCCTCACTGACTGTACACATGACTGCATAGCAGCTAGCACTCTACTCGGTTACGTTACGGGGGACTTTACAACCAAAGTATACACTCTGACGTGCTGTCGTGTGCACTTATTGGTCGCGTTGTGGTCACCCACTTATATGTAAAGTCAAACAATCTGGAAGAACCAGAAACATAATAATAATCATCAGATTTAAGACATTCTTCGTACTGACGCAATAAAAATCACGAAACTATGACTATATAATTCTGATAATAACTAAGTACGTAGTTATTTAAAAGATAAATAAAGCGTAATCGGTTATCAATTGTCTAGGAAAAACATACTTCCGACAAATCAGATAGCAAAACAATCTCTCGACTATCAATATATCAGGCGTATTGGCAATAACAACGATCATCATAACAATTATCATATTATGGCCGCCAATCTAATTTCCTCGTTTTGCAATGAGTCATATAATCCAGTTATTTTTCTATGTGCGAACTTAGGCGCCCATCCCACAGCCAGACGGTCCAGAGTTCGCAGATCTGCCTCCGCTGTTATTCATGTGACCGTCGCGGTCTGACCGCATCATGTGTGTAGGGATCAAAGGTGCCGCATAGATTACAGTGAACGCGGAACGCTGAATTCTGACCGCTGAACGTAGAACCCTCGCTGTGAGATCGGCGCCTTGAGTGGCTATACACCGTGGAATTTTAGTGGTTTTAAAGCCGAAGTTATTTAGTTGCACTCGTGATTCTGAGCCTAATTCCAAAATTTAACTTCAAAACGAGCGAAAAAAAAAACACTTCCCAACACAAACGGCTATCGCCAATCGACACCATTTGTATGGAGAAGTGTTTTTTTTTTGCGCGTTTTGGAATGTAATTTTATAATTTGGCTCAGAATCACCAGTGCAACAAAATACCTTCGGCTTTAAAACCACTAAAATTCCACGGTGTATATGGCTACGGGCTACGAATCTACGACAGAGTGCTACGCACTCTACGGTCTACGCCGTAGCATCGTTCGCTGTCAAAAATTTCTGAGTTGGTTTGTGTGTTTTATTAATAGAAAAAGAGTTACTAATTAGGATGATTCAGGTGCAATAAAGAGTTATTTCATTCGATGTTTTAACTTAGCTTTCACTTTACGCAGATAAAACGTCTCAGCTCATGAATCTCATGATTCTTATAAACGGAAATGACCGAGGAAGCTTGGCAGAAATGGCACACGTTGTATTATTTTAGATTGGCGGGTGTTTTAGGCCTAAGATGTATTTTCACTCTTTTTCCTAATCCAATCTAATAGGCACTTTGCTTAGGTGTTAACCAAATCTCTTGGCCAGCAAGGCATTTGTGAACAATTAACTGGCGCGACAGGCAAAGCAATTATCGTTCTAATTAAATTTACGCAGCGTTATGACTAATTTATACGAAAACAACCACTTTAGCCGGCACTCGACGTGAACACTGGCTCAGCTGGCGGTTAAAACGGTCGGGATTGACGATTTGCTCGGCGACCTGTGCGACTTCCATTTGGCCTTCAGCTAATATAGTTTGACAAATGAAGATAGTCTACGAAGAAGAGAAATGGTGCCTTTCGTTAGTTTTCGTTGTGTTATCTATAATACGGTAAAAATATTACGTCCGTCCTGTACATAGGATAATATTGTCACAAAATTGCAGATTTTTTAACTTTTCTTTGAGGAAAATATACTTATTCTAGTATCAATATTGACCAGTTGAGATACTATCTTTTTGCTAGGGGAGCACAATGTCACGATAAAAGTTTTATCCCATTATCGCCTATCTCCATCTTGCTTTATTTCACCACGTGAAGCGTGATGCCGCTACCCGATAGTGGGATAAAACTTTTATCTTGAAGTTGTGACTTGTGATCCCAATATTCGTTGGGTACACATGACAGCTCGTCGACCCTTACACGCTAGCACTCTACTCGGCTACGTTACGGGCGACTTTACAACAAAAGTGTTCAGTCTGACGTGCTGTCGTGTGTACTACGAGGTTAAGGTTGGCCTATGATTTAAGAATTTCCAGAGCCACCTGCTGGAAAAAAGTCTTGACAGAGCTTCAAGTCCACCATGTTGATTTTAACTAAGTCCTATTATTATTTTGTGATCTAAAAACTATCTTATATGCGCAAGAGTGGAGGCCGACCGGGTGCTGTGACGTCATCGCCGGATGTAGGTAATTGCTGTCGTTTTGTACTGTGGTGTCGACCCGTGCCGATATTTGACTCTGGTTCGTTTCCCGAACAAGGACTTATGCCAACTTTCCCTCTGCAGATTTGTGTGGCCTTGTTGAGCGGAGATTGGGGTGAGTTTGGCTTGGCTTGATGTCGGGTTGGTTGGTAACGAATTAACTTCGTCCAATGTCAGGCAGTGAGTGCGTTTTCAAGTCGTGTTGTGCGCCTGCCCGGTGAGGGGTGAATAAAATGTAGGTACTCGTAGGTGGTAATCCGTTATGGAGGTTCAGGATATAATGGTAGGATATAAAAGATATAAAAGATAAAATTTTATTTCACAAATTGACATGCAATATTATGTTATTTATTATGCAATGTACTAAATTCACACTCAAAGTCTATCTCTACTTTAAAACGATCGAGAATTCTAGAATGTCCACAAATAATTTAATTAATTTACTAATAGGATGCAAAACAAAACCCGCTCTTTATTGGATGTGAACATAATAATTGCCATTATCTCTTTTTAAATTATTTTGCCAAGTGTACTTTATCTCTTCTTTAGTACTTTATCTCGTTTTATATTATTTGATAAATGTTTTTAAGACTTAATAAGTTAACTGTAGGTACTTTAAATGAAATCAAGATGAAAGCACTCATTTCCATAAATAATGCCATACATTACTTATTCAATTAAATTAAATTTAATCTTAGTGGAAAAAGAACTGTGACATACCATCCAAGACGAGAGTTTAATTTGCATCTAAGACATGATTATTTTAACAGCATCCTGTGCGATCTTCACTCGCACTGGTTGGGTGAACCGACCACTCAGATGCTGCAAGGGCGAGTAGCACTAGTCGATATTTAGGCCGAGTTATCTCGCCCTAATGTAGAAAGCTAAATAGGGCGAGTCGCCGAGATTTAAACCGTGCCGTTGGAGACTCGCCTTTAGGCCAGATTTTGATGGGGGCGAGTCGCCATCTAAGCCTGGTATTTTAGATGGAGTAGGCTTGCCCAGGATCTATACTTATACTGTTTCAATAGTATCTCAAGATCTCAAGATAACTTATTAATTTACCTAAACGGATGATAAAACAACCTTTTGACTTACACATACGGAGTACCTATCAGACAGTGAATTCTTTTTAATTTCGAATCAACCACCATAAAAAACTCTCCAAGGTCCTCAGCAGACAAACATTAATCGGATTCGGACTCCACAGTTCACCCAGCTCGATCAAGTGGCTGCCGGTTCGAATTACGAGCACACTCGACTCGTGGCGTCCATTGGATACCCACTTGCGAGTATAGCCTAGCTATTACTGTTGCCCGCGGCTTCGTTTACGTAGCAAACTAGCGCCACCAATAAAACAAAATAATTATGTATCTTTGTTAGAGATACGTTTTTGCTAAAAGTAAAAGTAAGTAAGATGTAGCCGGTACAAGTACATGTCTTTTAGAAACTCTCTCTGAGTCGGGCTTAATCAAAATAATATCCATCCAAGTAGGTCGTAGCGATTTTAAGGACCAATAAACTAAATCCTAGCGGCCAAGGCAATAAATAGCTAAACAAAAGCTGCAGTACTTGTCTCTGGATTACACGGCAGCACGCTTTCACTGTCGTTGCAAAGTCGACCTTAACGTAAGTGAATAGTGAAGAGTGCACGCGTGTAAGCGTCTCCATGGTGTCTTGTGTACAGGGAAGTCAATGTAATGAGTTTATGAACTACCGTGGGTGGCGTATCGGCACAAAGTCAAGACATTGGTTAGAGATTGTTTCAGTTGAGAATGTAAGATTTTCGATGGCTTTTGTTACTTTGATTTCTCAATCTATCTCAGTGCAAGAATAACCCTGCTGGTTCGTTACTCCATAACATGATGACAAGCAAACAAACACATACTTACATTATGATATTAGGATCACATACAGGAGACCGGGCAAGAGCAAGACTGAGTGGTGAGTAACCGTGCGCCGGAATGCTGTGACGCTCGGAATTGGTGGTGCTTAAGAGACAGCGTCGCTCTAGGATATCAGATCTACCAAAGATATGATCAATTATAGTCCTGAGAGAAGGACTATACCCCGGGGGTCCAATGTCTGCAATCTCGCACACGATGAATATTGAAGCTAATGCCATATTACAATGGATACAGAATTGACGTCTTAGTATTGCCTTGAAATGCTAGAAGCCGGCCCTATACACCTAGATTTGGCATGCATGTAATCGCTCTGCAATATACAATTGCAAATCCAGAATTAATACAAGATTGATTCGTTTATAGCACAGAACCTTTTTTTTATTATTCCGTTACCAAGGATATGTAATTTTCGTTACCAAGACTTTAGGTAAATGTGAACAGGAAATCTGAAGAAATCATAATTATGAATATGACCATCCTATATTTTGTAATAATGATTTAATATCAATATCATCATCGTCATTATCCGCCGACTTTTGCCTCCTGCTGGGTATAGGCCTATTCCCATTAGAGCCATCGTCATCGGTCTTTGATGATCATGATGCAAAAAAAGGAAATTAAGGGCTATTTTCAGAGAGCGTTTTGACTCTCAACAGTTGAGAGGATTTTTTAGAGAATAGACGCGCTGAAAGTATTTATACGATGCGTGAGATTGCAGGAAAATGCACTGAAAATCGGTTATATTCTTCGCTACGACTCCAAAACCAAGCCACCATTCTAACTCCGTGACACCGCGGCCCTCTCGAGGTCCGTCGGTTTGATTGCAGTCGTCAAGGGGATGACGTCAGCGACGTGTGACGTCACAACACTTCGGCGTACCCCGTCCGAGCACTTGATGCCCGATGCAATTCTTGACCTAAGATGAACTATATTTGGAGTTGAAATCATGGTGTCTATTCCAAGCTAGAGCGAGATAGCTAAATACAGTTAGCAACCAAGAGTGACAAAGGAAGACTGTTCTAAGGGTTCCGTACCTCAAAAGGAAAAAAACTGAACCACCATAGGATCACTTTGTTGTCCGTATGTCTGTCTGTCTGTCTGTATGTCAATACCCTTTTCTCAAGAACGCGTAGAGGTATTTCTTACGGAAAATGTATACCATTTCCCCTTTAACAGTTTGTAGGGAACCCTTAGTGCTCGCACTTGGCCGGTTTTTTTTTAGTAGACACACAAAAAACATTCTTAATTTGGCTTAGAAGAACGCCATATTTTTGTTTAGCACCACTTTGATGCTAAACAAGACTATATTCACCGAATGAACCTTATGATAAGAGTAACAGACAAGGCGGTCATTTCAGAGGTATTATTTAATTTTGTTTCATTATCATTTTCTTTCGATACTAGGTCCTTACTGAGTGCCAGATCTAGCTTTTATTCTGTATCTCAGGAGGATCAAGTCCGAGCACTTGATGCACGATGCGATTCTTGACGGCTTCAATCGAAATGCTAACGTGGGTGAGTACGGCACGTCGTATTTTGGCTATCGTCTGGTATGCCGGTAGGTACCTATGTTTAGTGTGATTGTTGGAACTCTACTGCGCTATTCGATAGTCCTAACCAAATTTCATTTTAGTGGAATTCTGTGTTATGTGTCTGCGCAGTAAACTCCAACGAAAAGCTCAGCCGGTTTAATACGCACCTCCAAAAAGTTTTCTCTACGACAAGCACTAACAAAAGTAGAACTTGCGGCGGCCGTATGATTCTCCTATGTCGTTTAGGCTTTGTTTCTCCCACACAGTAGCTAAGTAAGAGCCACAAAAAAGGACGAAATTTGGCGTCTCTATTTTGGTGTTTAAAAATACGAATACTTAAATAAATAAAACTCACTAATGCTCGGTTTCTGAACTGAGAATTTTATAGAAGTTAAGTATCGTTTTGTCACGTTCTTTAGTGAGAAATCAGCAGAGACAGAACAATTTGCTTGCTTAGCGAATTTCTCAATTCAGAAATCGGGCCTATGCCTCATTACAATCTTATCTTTACTATGTTACTTACTTAATATCCCTATATCCTCTCCATGCAGCAACTTAAGCACATAATAGAATACAACAGGATGGGGTTGAAATCCCCGGAGAGGCCGGCAGCCTGAGCCGCATTTTGCATTAGCGTGTGACGGGGCCCCCGCCACTTTGGACAGATTTAAAAACCTATTAATGTGTGGAAAGTATGTCCATTAGAGAGGTTAAATTCTTTTAGCTCGCCCATTATGAGGTCGGCGGCAGCTTTAGCGTGCGGGACAGGTTTCACGGGAGAAAAAGTAGAGGAATTTCATCCCGCAGGGGCGCCATACCTGGGGCTTTAGCCTGCAACGTAATGGCGTGTCGATGGCGTCCCAGCAGAAGGACAAAACTGGAGTTTCCTCGTTTTTCTCCTACAACCAAAGAACTAATCCTCTAGAATTAAAATCAGAATATTCTTTGCTGTACTACAAAAACAATAAATCGTAATTGAAGCTATCAACTCGGAGCCCATTTTGGCACCATTGCGTTACAGGCTAAGGCCCCTGGCCGCCATCCACTGCGTAAACTTTTAAATTGCATGTCATGGAATGCTTGCTTGACTGATTGAGCGGGAGGATTTCAGGAAAACTTGCCAGACATAAAATTGGTAGCGCCTATACCAGATTTACCCAATTTTTTTGCCATTAACAAAATATGAGCCTAAATTAAAAAACAGCTACGACTTTTTGGGCTTACTCGTCAATCTCCTATTTATAAAAATTGCATCCCTCATTAGGTGAAGCTGCGGTCAGTTTTTGATCTATGTATAAATCGTTATTCTTTTATTTTCTCCTCAAAAGCAGTGTTAAAGCCATTTTCATGTAAGGGTGTATATTCTTGGGCTCCCTACCTACCTACGTCTTTGAATCCCTGTAGTTCAGTAACGATAAGCTTGTTTGTGAACAATAGTATCAGAGTAGAGAATGCATTCGAATACCGGAATTGTTCTAGGAGCAACAATGGAAAACACATCTACAACGCAATCTACATAGCAACATAGAGCGCATACAATCTAGCTTTTAGGATAGGAACCTCCGAAATATAACAATACAATGTGAGTAAGACAAAAAGAGGCTAAAAGACTTATCGAGGTTTACACCTATGCTATGTCAGTACCGCTCTAAGTAGATCAAAAGAGTGGGAGAGATTTGTATCAAGCGCTATGTAGGGCCAACATCACTAAAATCACTAGCAATTTGTATAGAAAAAGGACTGGTAAGTTGGAGAAAAACTGGCTTCTTGATATTAACACACGCGTAACAGTCTTCCGGCACATTTTTGTTGGGCAAAGTCTACAAATTTGACTACTTGTAGCATTAATTTCTTGAAAATCATAATATTATATCTCATAACAGGTGGGTCTCAGGAAAAACATGTTTGTATGAGAAATATGGACAGTGGGTCGCACAGACCCAGATCAGATTTTGACTGGATATTACTTACGGTACTTAGTGCCAGAGGATGTCATCTTTGATATCCTCAGTATTAGTGCAACGAAAATTTAAGCTACTTAAGCGCTTGGGTCTGGTGCGTGGGCGGAAGGGGTTGTTTCTGCGAATCTCAAGGAAGGACGGGGTCTATGAGACCCACGCTCCTCAGTTAAAGGTTACACGGAGATAAGCAATCACCTTCAGTATGACAGAACCTTGTAACACCCTATATCAGCGGTTCCCGAATTCTTTTGGCTGCGGAACCCTTTTTGATTCACCGTTTTTGTGCGGAACCCTAGCTCAAGTAAAAAGTAAACTAACTGTGAATTTGTTTTTTTACGTGAAATAACACCAAACTGAGGCTTTTTGGCTCGGTGTTCGCATCTTGGAAATAACATAATAAGATTCCAATTCCTAAATATATCAAAGGAGAACAAAAAACATCGAAATGTTGAATTTTCGCGGAACCCCTGAGAGGCTTTTACGGAACCCCAGGGTTCCGTGGAATACCATTCGGGAAGCGCTGCCCTATATTACACTTGTTTCAATGTAAATCGTTTCATGATCATTTCATCTATCTAAACTCTATGGTTCATTTACGAGGTGCATGTAGTCGGTTCGTGCTGCCAGTGCCGTTCGAAAGATTACCAGGCGAGCCGTTAACCCGGGTTTAACTCGCGTTTAACTGAACATCGATCGCTGCGTGATTGACGCGAGGGGGCGCATATATTGTGTCGCCAATGTCAGCTGTGTATTTAGTTATTTACACTGTTAATTAACGGCGCTGGGGTGCGAATTCCGCGAAATACGAGTATAACGTGAAAATATAATATCGCGCATTACTCACGCGTTCATCTACGAAGTTCAAAATTCGTCCTTCAGGGGGCAAAGCTCTCAGGAATTTGAGTAACGTTTGGTTTTATTTGTAGACTTTAGCTTTTGTCCGTGACTTTGTCCAAGTGGATTGCGGAAAAGGGGAACAGCAGTGATTTGCCTTAAGACTAACCATCTATTAAAATTACCCCAAAGTTTAAAAGTCTAAATAGAATTATACAGGTTGTTGGCCCCTCGCGTTATCTTGATATAGAACTTTCAAGTAAGTACCAGATAATATTGATATTGGACCAACTTCCAAAGCTTAGCGCTTCAATATTTGGCGTCAGCGGTATAACTGAGAATCTCTGCATGAATCAACTTTTATTTGACTTTGTGCGCTGTTGAAGGTGACATTTCAAGTCCATTGTGTGACCAAATCCTTTCATTAACTCTCAGCGTTTGTTGAACTACGCAAAGACTTAAAAGTTAACTTTTTAACATCTGTGGCCCACGTGTAACAGCCCGATTTTGCACGTTGTTTTTGCTATAGTAAATTTCAATTTGACTAGTGTGTTTTTGGGTCACGTAACAAAACATTAATGCTTTTGCAGATTATCACGGACGCTGGACCTGTATGCAAACGCTTGGCCTGTGGTCCGCAGACCAATTTATTTGGCACTCCATGTTAATCGAGAATACTCTCTATTCGTACAGCAACAAGGGTCAGTGAGGATGTAAAGTGAAGTTGGTCGGTGTGTATAAACTGCTATTTGTCACTTGATGTCACATTCACTGCCCCACGATGTTTCACCGGACGACACATTGCACACCCTCTCTCAACAACCCATAGTATTATGTACGACCTACTACGTTGGGTATTTATTTATCACTACGAATTCTATTCAATACGTTCATATATTTTATGAAAAAATACAAGACTTTAGTTAGCATGCTTGAATTTAGTGGATGCGGCTGCATAGTTCTAGATTCTACAGGGTGCACTCTAAGTCGATAGCGAAACTTTAAGTAGGCTGTCTACTGATCAATACAAGCAACTTGTACCAAGTGGCGAAAAAAATGGAGCGAATAAAATATCAGCTGTTCCCTACAAAAGGTCGACTCAGTACTGCGCCAAATGTATGAAACAGCTGATTTTTTTTCGTTCCTGTTTTTTCGCCACCTAGTACAAGTTGTTTGTAGTGATCAGTAGACAGCCTCCTTAAAGTTCCGCTATCGACTTAGAGTGCATCCTGTAGATACTAAATAGAATCATTTAAATCTACGTTCTAGAGTTGGGTGCCCTTATTTAGGTCCTCAGAATAACTGTGATTATCTCACTGGAGGACTGAATGTCTGCCTCAAGGGAGGGAAATTCACAAGAAAATACAAAAAATGCTAAACTTAATTAATCGTCTATTTAAATTATCTCGGAAACATCGGATATCTCGTCCAAAGAGGTTTGACCTCAACACGTAAGGTATTTACAGGCGTGCCTGGATCCAGGACAGGAAGGAGGTGACGCGAGCGAAGGCAGCTGGGAAGCCTTGCTGGCAACCAGCAGCAGCACCGAAGGAAGTGATGCCGATCTGGAAAAGGTGCAAAATACAGTAAGTATAAGTGCCTAAGAAACTATCAGAAGGTAAAAGAAAACTAAATGACTTGTAAGAACTTCCCAGCAGTATACTTTTTCATCTCCCTGGCTCGGAAAGTACAAATCTTGCCAGCTTGTACACATCGTCAAAACTAGAGCTGCACGCGCTTCTACCGCACAATCGCACACATATCATTTGTGACATCAACTTGTGGCCAAATAGCCAAATCCAACCGTGTTCTTGATTTCAATAGCAGCGCCATCTGTTGACACCGGTTCGAACTAGATCAAGGCAGTGCTTACCAGGACACGGTTGCCGTTGATGGTAGCGGCGAGGGGACCGCCGGAGTCTCCGCGGCAGGTACTCTGGCCACCGGCACCGCTCACGCAGATGTTGGAGGACTGGATGTTGCCACCGAAGGTCTGGGCGCATACGTTGTTGGTGATGACCTGGAGCGACACGGAGGACAGGAAGGCGTTGGTGGTGATTCCGGCATCTGAAAGGTTAAAATATGGTGTTAATAGTCTTCGGCAGATGGCAGTATTAGTTACCAATAAAAAAATGTCAAAAAAACGGTCGGGACAAACATAATCAACATCCATAACCTGCACCACAGTGTTGCATGAGAAGATACTCCATGAATTGAAGTGGAATAATGACAGCTTGTTAGGATAAACGTGTGTCCTGAGGAGTAGGCTTTTCAGCTTAGTCCAAGCTGAGAGGATTGTGTAGATGCTGGGCAAACCAGCTCCTTCTAAAACGTGTCCCAGGAACTTCAGCGCCTGAGTGGTCCCTTAACCGATCTTGTGTGAGTGGTGGTGCCGCTTGTGTGAGTAGACGCTGTTGAATTAATTCTTCGATTCAAACGAAAGTAATCTTTATACTCACTGTCACCGGTCCTGCCGAATCCAGAGGCGACAGCCCAGGTACCAGCGAAAGAGTTGCTAGTTTGGCCAGTGGGCAGGGCAATGTTGCGGATGTTGTCTGAAACAAACGTGCGATATTTAGCGACCGGGTTGTATCGATAGATGGTAGTGACGTAGCTGGTAAATCCTTGAATTTAAACAAAATACTGGAATGCCTCTTTGTGACTATTTTAGTTAGATGACCAAACATTTACAAGCCACAAGTTCTATCAGGCCTCGGCCAATATCTTCAACCAGGGCTCCAATATGGATCTTGCTAGGCTAGGCTAAATATTTACATAAAGTTTCTCCTTCCTGTGGCCATTCTGCTGTGTTGCATACTATGAACATACATTGCAGTCGCCACTAAAAGAAGTTGATTAGATAGTTTAGAAAGTTCGCTCACTGTTGTAGGTCACCCAGGAGTGAGTGATTATAGCGACATCATTTCTGATGAGATTGGGGGTCCAGCTGCCGTGCATCTGCACATTGGTGGTGGTGAGACGGGTGCCGCCCTGGAACAGGCGGATGGATCCCAGGACCACGGTGAACTGGCGAGCCTGGTTGTTTCCGTCCCACCAGCAGTGAGCGGCGGTCAAGGTGCGGGTGTTGGTCAGGAGGGCGCCTCCGCACACGGAGGTCGCACCGGTGGTCAGCGTGATGGACAGACCAGCCTGAAGATAGGAAAAGAAATAGGGATTAGATGGTGCATGATAGTAGACCGAGATATGAGAGGGCGGATGACATAATGAAAAAAAAAATAGGTTCAAAAGGTTGAACTTTGTTGTGATACTTGTCTATGTCAGTCTAGTATGGGACGCTTGAGGCAGTTCGACATTGTGTCTTAGTTCGACATTGTGTATCAGTACCATACCACTGGATAGTGCCTATGCATGATGCGGATTCCAGTTTTTACAATACACATTCAATTAAAAATGTGGGTACTAACCTGGTAGGGAAAGGCACCAAGAGCGGCAGCAGACCCTCCGGCGATCCTGGTAGCCTGGTCCTGGTTATTGTCGATCTCAGCCTCAGCAGCCTGGATCTCCAGCGCCCTGGGGATACCAACTTTGTTGTGGTAGTCGAAGGCAGTCAGATCCTCAAAGGGGACCTGGGACTCCACCACCTGCACGTCGGCCAAAGCCGCGGCAACCAGCAACAGCACTCCAAAGAAAGCCTTCATTTTATCAGACACCTTGTGTTGGGTACCGGAATGAACTGTAACGAGGCTTTTTATACTGTTTACAATCACATTTAGAGATAAAGAAGTGTTGTGTCATAGAGTCTAAGATAAGTTTATTAAGTCTAGGATTAGTGTTTTTTGTTAATGCGTTTAATCTTTATACAGGGTGCGTTAAAATGACAAGCCCTAAGGGTAAGAGGCGAAAGACCAATATGAGATTATTAACTAAGATGACCAACTGAGATGGAACCGGTGAAGAAATCTATAGACGGGGCAGCGTGTCAGCAAAGTTCAGAAAAGAAAGGGTGAGCATAGCGGAATCCACTTAAATCTGCCCATAAAACAATAGAGATCTAAATTGATAAAGGGTATTATTTAAGCTATCATCAATTTATTATGTTTTGAATGTTTTAAACAATAAGGTTTGTCCGCAAAATAATAGATCTGTCATGAAAGTGTAGTCGCCAAACAATATAAAAACAATTTTATAATAAATCACATATAATCATCGGGATATTTTATCAAGTATCAAATAAATAGGTTTGTACTTATTTTAATAGGTTTGTCCTAATAACTGTATAATCAAATTAAGGAAAAACGGTCATCAAAGAAATGAAATATGTAACTTAAAAAGTCATAAAGATCCAGAAAAATAATGTTTTTGTATCTATGAATTTAACTACTATCTTACATTAGGTACTTGTATACTGGTTGTACACACGACAGCACGTCAGACAGTACATTTTTGTTGCAAAGTCACCAAAGTAAGTGAATAGAGTGCACGCGTGTAAGGGTCGTCGTGCTGTCGTGTGTACCTATTGTTGTACCGGCACTTTCTCCACTAGTGATTTCTCAACGAGCTATGATAACATTATTGGAGGAGTTGCATCATCTTCGCCACAACTTGATGCCATGATAATATAAAGAAACTATTGGGAAATCAATTAAAACCAAAAACCCTAACGCAACCGAGTAGAGTGCTAGCGTGTAAAGGTCGACGTGCTGTCGTGTGTACGACCCATCGCTGCGCATGATTGGTAAATTTTCATAGCGCGCCAATTTGGCTCCGCCCCTTTGATCATTTTTTAATAAAATTTATGAACTGAACTATTAAATTGGTAACGAATAGTATTATTTGGAGAATTGAACGAAATAATTTGTAACTACTGTACTGATGACAAAATGACAAATAAAAACAAGTCACAATCTGCGGACGATAATCAATTTATTTGATGACAGATCTACTATTCTGAATACGGAGCTGTTATTTTGGGAATAAACCTATTATTCTGAGAACAAAGTTTTTATTCAATGGATGCACTACAATTATATAGATAACTAGCTTTTGCCCGCGACTTCGTCCGCGCTGACTAAGATAAAAAGTTACAGCTCTATTTTCCCCCCGCCATCGACGTCAGTCAGGGGAAAAGATAGCAATTTATAGTTTACAGCTTGTGGCCGCGACTTCATTTACGTGGATAAAAGAAAAAGGATATTAGCAATGGTACCTAGCATATTTTTGACCACCTCTGATCCTTTTTGATCATATTTTTTATTTATGAACCCCACCCTACACCCAGCGCTATCAAAGCGTTGGCCCAAGACTTCGTTTCCGTGGACCACGAGTTGTTATGTGCTTCTTCCAACCTCAACGGAGTAAAGATGCAGATACCTACTGTTATCGGCGACTAACTGTCGGGTTACCTGCATTTCAAGACACACTCGAAGATTATCTTCTCTTTTTAGCCTTATCCCATAATTTAGAGTCCGCTAATCTGCTGCTGCTTACTGCAAACTTTCAGGCTGGGTTCTCTCTTTGTTCAGTTGGTCTCGCTCCAAGTCTTCTAAGTATGATTATGCAAAAACTACGTGCCTTTGTGGCCTTTGTGGACACTGCTTCTCCCGATGTTAGAGAGCCCTAATGGGTAGTTTGAAACCCAAGTACTACATCTCGTTAGCTTGCACAGTTGGGTGAATGAATAATCAGCATTCGCTGCAGTACGTTACAGGTCTCAACATGAGTCTGGAATTCTATAAAACTGTAAAAGATCTCCAACAGAGCTAATTAGCGTTACCTACCTACACTATTATAGGCACGAAGAGAAAACTAATTGAAAATCCGTATGTTTTTTTAATTTTTTATTTTGCATCATATTATATCAAAGAGACCGATCATAATAATTGGGTTCTGACACCAGAAAATATGTGATAATATCAGGAGATACTAAAAATATTATGTCTATCACATTGAGTAGTTTTTTTTTTCCTATGAGCGGCCCTTCTGAAACACCAAATGCGTATTCTTAGCGTCTACGATACCATAGTCTGAAACAATGGTTTTAAATCGCCAGTCTTATTCTTCTTTCGTGTTGAAAGCGTCACACTTTGCTGTCCCAGAAACTCGTTAACTTGATCGCGCTGAGGTCGCCTCTAGAGAGATCCTATCAGCTGCACTGTGGAGCATCAGGACAGGTATGATCAGGTCAGTCAGTACAGTTAAGATTGGCACGAAACATCGGCATCTGCCTCTTCTGGATGTATTCCTCACATATCTTTCATGCCGGCAAAACCACCACGCAGGCGGTTCTGGGATTTTCACATGCAAGAATGAATATATAGGCGACAATGAAATTATGTAAAAGTTCACCTGTCCAGTCCTTTTAGGTACTCAATAAGTACTTAATGGAAATGAAACGGTCATGGTGCTCATGTTACACCATCAATGACTGATGCTATGCGCCTTTGGTCGCTCAAGACTCTACAATGTTTTGCACACTTGCACAGTACAGCTACACACAGCGGATTTTTTGGTAAGAACATCGTATCTTAACTTTCCTTCGAGGTCTCCATTCAATTCAGTCGTTCCCTCAATGCTGAGGATCGTGACCATCATTAAAGGTGGCAGAGAGAAGAGTTCTTCATTGCGCTCTATGACTCGCGATGTGGATCAGTTCATGCAGGTGTTTATGTGTGGCTTTGGTCATAATATCCGTCGATCTTCGAGGTCTGGTGCATCCTATTCTTCCCTGAATAACCAGCAGTGCACTCAACGAATTTACCATGTTGTCTGGCTAAAGGATCGCACGATGTGACCGCAACTTTGTAAAGAGCTTTGATAAAAACTGCTGAATGCAGAGTTTTTAAAGTAAGGATTTATTGGTTCTTTCAGATTGTAAGTAGCTATACATGTGATTAAACATGTTTATTTCTCCTTTGTTGCTTTATTGATATACCATTTTTGTGACAGTGACGGATGACAACGATAATTTAAAACAACTTCTTCGCTGTTGGACATCGTTTGATTTTAATGCATAGTTGCGGCACATTGCGGACTTTTTGGTGTGTTTTTATGGTAGATCAAAATTCAGCATTGATCAGTTTTCGATGGATTTAAGAAAGTAAATAGCTCAACGCTACGTGATGACGGAGGGTCCATAGTAAATGGTTTTGTCGTTCACTTTTATACAAATAGCCACTATATGATAATCTTTATGCATTTACTTTGCTCCTAAGCGCCAAAGCGTAATAATATGTAGCCTATATGTTATTCTGATGTCTCAGCTATCTACATTCCAAATTTCATCCAAATCCGTCCAGCGGATTCAGCGTTATAAGGTAACAAACACACTCACTCACTCACTCACTCACTCACTCACTCACTCACAAACTTTCGCCTTTATAATATAAGTAGGAAGTAGGATTCATCTCTTTTTCTGCGAACAAATTGACATTAATTTGGTAATTTATACCTGGCGACAATTTTTATTTTTCTGAGAATGAAAATATTTCGTGGTGATAGATCTATTAATTTGATGATACAAGTTGATGACAAATATAAACTTTGATGACACAAAATATAGTTCCCATTGATAAATCTACTAAACTTAGAAAGAAATGTGCAACGATAACGATTGCTTTAAATAATTGGGCTCGTGACGTTGAGGCTCGGAAGAGTTCTGCGTAGCTCGTGTTGAAGCATTCTGGGACAATTTTCCGGTAAAACGCATTCGAGATTATGCGAAGATTTTTTTTTTATGTAGCCTTCATACTATCCCAGTGCTGGGCAAAGGCCTTTTTTCTCCCACTCCTCTCTATCCTCGACCGCCTCTTGCCACCCCGGCAAAAATGTTGTGAGGTCGTCCCGCCATCTCCGTCTCGGTCTGCCGCGGCGCCGGTGTCCATCTCGCGGGGTCCAGTCGGTGACGATTTTCGCCCACCTATCTGGTGAAAAGAATAGATTACTAACTGAATAAATCAATAAACAATCTAAGCTGTGTGTGCGGTACGTTCCAAATGGTCCACCGTTGATCATACCCTACGTGACCAGAATCTGCATTTGCAACCCAAGAGGATCTTATGACGGCAAGTCAGCGTGGCGCTATATTGGGCAACAACAATTCGGAAGGCAAAGTTTTTTGTTCGAAAGTCCGTTATTGGCTTAATCTTATCTTTAGACAATATTGAGAAACTAATTTCAATATTTTTTATTTTGGTCCAGTAGTTTTGTTTTTATGCGCCAAAATGTTTTGTTCCTATGACCGCCAACAGTGCAGACCGTCGCGTGACGTCATAAAACCGTATCTTTGAAACGTTGTAAAATCCAAACTACAGAACCAAAATAAAAAATATTGAAATTAGTTTCTCAATATTGTCTAAAGATAAGATTAAGCCAATAACGGACTTTCGAACAAAAAACTTTGCCTTCCGAATTAAGAGGGTGCAGGAGCACGATTTTCCCATACAAACGTAGTTCCGGTTTAATTTCTAAACTACAGGCTGGATTTTGCTGAAACTTGGTTTATATCAGTAGATGACCAATACGAAGGTTTGCAAATAGTTTTTATAATAAAAAAAATAGCCTGAAAGAAATTAGAGCGATGCGTTTTTCGCGCCGAAAAAGGGGTTAGTTGCAGCTGTTATTTACTTACATTATTACACTGCCTATCGGAGTCTAACTACCTTGGGAACATCAATAATGATTTGTACTTGTCAGAAAAAAAAAAAAATTCAGAAATAGCTAATAATATGCAGAAATGGCAGCGGAACTACGATTTGGGAAAATAGATCTATTACATTACAACTACAACTACATTCTTGCGAAAGGACACGAACACACGTAGAATCATACAGGCGCATTGCCTCTCACTTTTCCCGCGCCCCGTCTCGTTCTGGGTGAAACAGCTATACAGGGTGTTAAAATACCGCCAACAGACCCGAAAGCCACGCATACTAGACATTAAAATAAAGTACTTTTTCGATAAATTATTGCTGGGAAATGATTTTGGTTTTTTAGTTTATAATTTTGAAAAATATTTTATCACGCAATGGACGTGTAACGCACAGAAGTCACATTGCGCAAGCGTAGGTATAAGTTTATTTTACTTAAGCTTGAAGTGCCGTTGTTCAGAATGCATTGCGGGTTGCAATGTTAACGTCGTTTTTTGTAAGAAATATTCATAATTTTGATATGGCTTCTTGAGAAGGTATGTTAAGAACTAGATACTAAATACATATCTGCCAAAAAAAGTTTTGAAAAGTCCGACTTTGAACCTCATTATCTCGGAAACCGTTGATTTCCCAGGCATAGTTCCTTGGGCAAAAATGTTGCTTATGATGAGGACAATATGTGGTTTCCCGCTTTGTTGGCGGTCTTTTAACACCCTGTATAAAACAGTGTTTCACGCGCTTGGCCATCGCCGAGTTCCCACGGTCCTACAGGAGATTCTTAAGGTTGTGTGTTGTTTGCCATCGACACGCTAAACTAACAAGTCGCGTTTGAGATTCTCGTGAATTGTCTAGCAGGTTTTCGGCTGCCCTGTATTTTTTCTTGCAGGATTAGTTGCAGAAGGTTATATTTTTCGCTGCGCATGATGAATTTTTAGTCCACGTTATGGTTTTTAGTAGCTCTAGCTAGGGCTGTGTTAATTCTTTCCAGCACTATTATCTCAGTTTTTTATATCAGTCAATACATTTACTTGAAGGTGTCGGTCATCACTGACCTATCTAAAATGACTACCCTGTATAACTTATTGAACGAGCGAGCGAAGCGAGCGAAGTTCTCCGAGTCTACTGGAACAATCCGGCGTTTGTATGTATGTATGTATGTATGTATGTTTGTATGTTTGTATGTTTGTATGTTTGTATGTTTGTATGTTTGTATGTATGAATGTTCGTTCGACGATAACTTGAGTAATTTTTGTCGGATCGTCATGAAATTTGGTAGGCAGGTAAATGAAATTAAAAGAATTTTTAAGTTCGAACATGAGCCAAATCGGTCGAGGGGTTGCCGAGATATGGGGTTGTTAAGTTTATATGGGATGAGAGAGGGCGCCACTGCTGCCTCTCAGTAACAATAAAATAGTGCTAAACAGTGATTTTAAAAGTGATAAAAACGTAAATCTAATCAGTAAACAGTGAAAGCAGTGATAAAAACTAACAAAAGTGAACTATAAATACAAATTCTGTTTGGAAACAATATTGTGGATATCGGACGTAAAACTCAGTGGAAACAATAAAAATAAACTTTTACGGGTCGCGAAATAATCCGTAACAAGAACTCTATTTTAATCCAATAAATCCAAAAATTTTGCTAATTGCTAAGGTCCAAAGTACACCATTAGAAAATACAAAACAGCGCCATCTATTTAAAAAAAAATTGTTATTCTACTTCCTAACAGAGGGCGTGACAAAACATTTTTTATCAGAGCCATCTAGTGTTCAAAATTATAAACCAAAAAGTCCTTATGCTCAACAATAGAGGTCGCTTTACTTCAAAACTACAAGAGAGTCCTATACAAAACTTAAAATGGAAGAAATACTAGATAAACTACAAAAAATCGAAAATGATCTAGAGGCACAAAAACTTGAAATAAGAAAAAGCGGCGAACAAGTTACAGAAAACATTCAAAGAATGTTTGGCGAAAAACTAAAAATGCTAGAAGAAAAATCTGAAAATCTTGAAAAACGAGTGGAAAATCAAGATCAAAGACTGTAGGGGTTGGTCCAATTACCACACGGGGGTTATTATTATTATTAGGTTTATATGGGGTCGCGAGTTCATAGTTCGGGGCGAACCACTAGTTTAGATTTTAGTTAAAGTTCATAGTCAGGTAATTAAATAGTAGGCTGGGAACAGACATATAGCGGTGGTGTCCGGATGTCTGATCAGACCCTAATCAAAGAAAAGGCACACACTTTTATTTGCATCTCATTTGTTTGAAGTCGGAAAACTGATCCGGAAACCGGACGCAGCTACCGAACGTCTGTTCTCGTCCTAATAGATTGCTTTTTGGTATTAAAATAATATGCAACTTGTAGATATTATGATCAACAAAAAATGCGCACACTCACTTATGTTTTAATCAATGGGAGAAGCGTATTCTTCAATACCTACCGCGCCTGCTATTGGTTGAAAATATTGACACAGTCACTGTACTGTTTTCTTAAGACAAACAAAATAAAACAGTAAATTGACTGGATGTATTTCACTATAACTGTGGAAACACTTGCAGTACAAATGCTACACGACTACACACTTCGAGCTTATAATAAATTATATTTAGTCGCATACCCAAAGCTAATAAAGTATATTTTAATTCAAAAGTTGACTTCTACTGTTTTTTTTAAATTGTGGAGTCAGCTTTTGATGATATTGTTAATTAGTTCATAAAATTATATCTAGTGTATATCACGCTTTTATTTAGTTGATATTTTATACCATTTACGCATCTTTAGTTTGGTCGCTTCACATTTCTGCAAATAGAATCAGTTGTTTTACGTACAAAAAGTTTATAAAATTACTTTTTAAGTGCCGATTTTGCCTTTTCACGATCGGTGATTAAACGCCTGTCATGCCTGATCTCAAACTTCAAACGCCGTTTGACAAGTGAGATCTGAGTTCGATCGCCGATTTGAACGGCGAAATTGACACTTGTAATTATTTTCATGTGCATTTTCAACTTATTTTTTTTGTCAGATTTATTAAAAAAATAGTTTAAATTTTCATTTCATAAACCGCCTACTAGGGTGATTCTTTAGAGGGTCGATTGGCGGAGTCACACCCTAATATGTCCTAAAGTATACAACACACAGTACTGTATTAGCATTTAGTCGTGTTCTTAACTAACGCACTATTGAGGCATATCTATAAAAATCAATATTTCATTCAGGAAATAGCTTAAATATCCCATTGAAGCTGGTAAATTGGGTGATTTTGTGAGTATTTTGCATGTCACACGCGCGGCGCCTGGTATGTTATTGTTTGTGGTTTTACTTACGCGTATAGTACTGCTATAATTTATACCTTTCTGAATACCTAAAGAGTGCCTCTATCACATCATGTATCCATCGTTCTACTAAAAATAAAACTCTTGTGTCTGTAGACGTTCAAACTAATGTCACGCGGCGAGCGAAGTTGAAACCGCGCAACAAAAGTTTGCTTTTAAACATACTTGAATACGCGATAAGTGTCTTGTGATTGGTGCAAAATATTGTCAGTCATGCCACGGTGCTAAGGTGGGACTGGTATGTCGCTAACTTTGGCGCTAACACTTTGAGGTATGTTCTTCACTTTTTTAAAGTTTTGGTTCGGGAGGGTAGTTGAAACTTGTGGTTCGTTTTGCTAGTTAAGTGATACTATTTGCACTTAACGATCCAAAGTACATGATTGCGTATATCCCTGAGTGGGTATTGCCATCAAAATAAATACGATAGCTTTTATAGTTAAAAAGAAACAACGTCATTTTTAAATTTTATTGATATCCATGGCCCTAAAATCCATGGATTTAAGCCATGGGTATCACATATCGGCCATGGATATCAAGTAAATGTTCTTAAATTTCACTTATTACGTGGGTTACGTACCGAAAAAGAGCCAAATAAGACCCTATTACTAATCCAGTATATATCTGCATGTCTGTCTGCTTGTTTGCCTTATGGTTTACGGGCTGTTGTTAAATTGAAATATAATAGGTTGAGTAATAGGCAAGAATTTGCATTTTCCACAGAATTTGCGCATAAAAAACACTAACGTTGTGATGAAAATTAAGGAGAATTTATTAAGCGTAAGGTAAGCGGTGGTGGTCTATTGGGTAGAACAGTGGACTCTAAATCAAGAGGTACCCGGTGCGATTCCCAGTGCGGGCATGTATCTATGACTTTGTTTAATTCCAAAGTTACGTACATTTGTGAATTTGTAGTAGCAATACCACTCGCTAACTGTGAAGGAAAACATCGTGAGGAAACCCGCGGCTTAGTTGGCTCCACAAGTACTGACCTGTCTTTCCTGTGGGCTAGGTCGACTAAGCTGTCAGGATGGTATAGGTGCTGGGCAAGCCTACTCCATCTAAAACAATGTCCCAGGCACTGCAGCGCCGAGTGGTCTCTTCACCCATCTAGTGTGAGTGAAGGTGCCACTGGACGCTGTATAAATCATCTTATTACGTAGATGCAAAGACCTTAGTAATATAAAAGTACTAATGTTAAGAATTAATGTGACTAATGGTAGAGCGCCTGCACGGAATGCAAGAGGTTGCGGGTTCTAATCCTGTCCCAAGCGAATTTTTTTACCTAATAAAAATCTTTATAAAGTTCTCTAGCACGGGTTGTTAGTGCTTTAGAAGATACAAAAAGTGGTTAATGTGACTATTTTATAAACATTGTTGATTTTATTATAATAAATCTTAAATGACCATAATTGATCTCCTATAATTGAATAACTCAGCCTGTTTAAAATAAAACTATGATAGCAATCGAAAAAGTTTAAAAACTTCTTTAACTGTGTTTTCTCAACTGTTTTTGTTTGATTATTATGATGGTTTATTTATATATTTTTCCTTCATTTAGGCCCTGTTTAAGTCTGTGACAGTTTATGAGTGACAATCAAGCTAGTGCAAGCAGTTATGTACTACTGAAATTAATGTTTATATTAATTTTGGACACTATTTGATATCCATGGCATATTTTTTGATATCCATGGCCTGAGAAAATAGAAGATTTTTTTCTGATTAACCTATAAAGCCTACAGGTGTGCCTCATCGACAGATTAGCTAGTTTTTAAGCCTATTTTTCCTCTGTATTTTTAGTTTTCACCGACGATGAGAAAAAATAAAAGCCATGGATATCAATGAAGAACGCTTTTTTGAAGAATCATCCACTAGGATTATCATCTCGAAGTGTGTGCTCGCGGAGCAGGGGTGTGACAATAGCGTGTGACAGGGCGTCGCGGGTGGAGCGGAGCGGCGCGCGGGGCGGGGCAAGCGGCCTTCAGGCTCGTCCTCGGCCTCCGGGTCCTTCGGCCGAGGGGCCCTGTCGGACCCGGACCTCCAGAGCAGACTGCAGCCTAACCTCACCGGATACTGGGTTCGTACTCCCCGTTGTCACACCCCTGTTTGTGTATTGTTTTGTTGTGTCACGTGTTCAGTTGTGACGTCTACATTTTTGAGGCTGACAGGCAACCTTGAGTGTGTCCTTCTCCTAATAACTGAAGCTACTACTACTAATTCCTAGTAACCTGTAATTAATAAAAAATGCATACATTCCTCGGTACCAATAATCAAACTATGCCTCGCATGATTTCCTTTGATGTTAATCCCTGAAACGTGTAGGATGTTAACCCACTGTAACGTTTACTGTCAGTCTCATAGTAAGTGTTTGTGTGATTGGTTTATGTTTGCTTTTGGACGAGGTCTAAAAAAGCTTCATAGATACACAATGCACCGTAGTAATGCCATTAGAAGTAGTATTGAAAAACTGTTGTATTAATAGGTCAGACAATTTTAATTCAATATGTTTAAAAAAACGTAATGTTTTAGCACCTAATCCTGTTGATGATGTTTCCTAATTCTATTTAATTATAGCAGGAGTTCAATTTGAATGGTAATTTATGTAAGTAGTTACATTTTATTGATTTAACTTGAAAAAAAAAATTACGAGTCTACAGACTGCATCTTTTTACTGACATACGATTAAAACATGCATTTGCTGCTACAGCATGGAGTAAAATCGAAACTATACAGCAGCAAAATGGCATAAATTAAGGTTCAAAATTATACAAGGTGTTGTTTTGTAAAGTGAAAAAAATAATGTATGTTTCAAGCGTTACTAAAACTATCGTCCCTAAGTCGGGTGTCTCTGACCAAAACAACACCCTGTATGTAGTCTAGCCGAGGATATTTATCCTGGCGGCGTGACTACCATCTATTTTTAAAAGCGATTTAATAAAAATTTACCTAATAACAGCCAGTCTATTTCAAAATGTTTAAACAAATAGCTTTCCCATAAGTAGATGATATAATAAATACAATGACTCAAATCTATCTACAAAGTATATGATGCAAAGATCCCAAAAAAGATCATGCGTCGCAATAAAATGAAAAAACGTATCTAGCACTCGTCAATATGACCTCTATACCCATATACATAAAGGCTTAGCGGTCCCTCAGTTATTTATTGCACATTACGATGCCCGGTCGTGTATCGGAATGAGTTTTAATAGAAATCGCTGACATTGTTTATGTTACTTCTTTGAGTACCGACCGGGTAGTGGTTCTCAAACTGTATTGGCTTTTTAATAAACTCAAAGTCACAGTAAACAAAGTTGTTCCTTGGGCAGTCAGTAAATAATATACATGCAATGTCGTTATGTGACTGGTCAAATTACAGCAGAGTCTATCCACATTTCGCCCATCCCACAATGCGGATAGAGTATTTTCTGCTATGACCTTTCTTCGAGAAAAACTACGGTAAAGAAACTTCTTGGTCGTTTTTTTTTTCTTAATTCTTTGAACCTTATATTTATTTCAATATGAGAGTATATGATCTCGTAGCTCTTGAACTTTGTTGCATTCTCATAAAACCATCGACTTTTCAATGGGCATCGTGCAAAAGTGCATAACATACGACACTACCATTTTGCCACTGAAGCATAAAAAGTCCACTGACCCGCGTAGCACGCTTAGCACCGTAGAGCGTGCTACGATAACCGCTACGAGCGTAGCAGCCTGTACGACGTCCCGACAGAAAAAAGAAAATACTGTTTGGGAACCGTTTGTCAGTGTGTTTTATGGGACATGATGCTATAATAACATTTTTTACTTAGCGCGTCGATTCGTACGTTTATCTGTGTGTATGTTTTTAGTGCGTTTGTGTGAGTGTGCGCCTTCGTTAGGAAATAATAAAAGTGGTAGTTCTTGAATACTTTCAAAAGTTTTACGTATTTGTATGTATTTGTAAGAGTGCTAGTTTTAAAATAAACTAGTTTAGTTACAAATCTCCTTTACGCGGTGTATACCTATTACGCAGTACACCTACCTAACATTAGGGCACTTGCTTGAAAAGAGCTGAAATTAATAATTCCGAAAGAGAAACAGACTATTTGTCCATCTTTTAATTTGGATAGTACCCGTATTAGGTAATTTAAATTGTTGGTTTTGGCTCATTAAATGTTTTTCTTAATATTTTTGTGAGTATAGTTAATAACAATTGTGACGGATTTTACTGATTATGTACATAAAAATACGTTTCAATCTTATTAATCGTTCATATCTAATCGTAGTATGTTTCAAAACATCGGCCAAGTGGGAGTCAGTCTGACGTTAAGGGTTCCGCGAAACCATAACAATTTTGGGCGAATTGAAAAAGACTGCAGAGCAGAGCTACCACGAGTGCGAAAAAGCTGTGCCGGACGTCTGTCATGTATCCTAATACTATAGTAGTAAGGTTGTTTATCCAACTTATCACTTTCAGTGACAGTGACAGTAAGCACTGATAGCTGCTCAGTTTGCAGTGGAATAAATGTTTTTCCACACATCGGTTTACATCGCGATCGATGTAGTGTGAGTGTGTTATCGCTAAAAATACATCTTGACTCATCATGTGATAATTATATTTAGGTAGGTACTTACTGATAAAGCGATTTTGCCGGTTTTCGATTTTCTTTACTTGTGGCGTAAGACAATGATCATCATAACCGTCAGTTCTTTATTACACGCTTTTCATGATTTTAGGTATAAGTAAGTAAGTAAGTAAGTAACTCTTTATTGCACAAACGAAAACATTTTACAAATAAACATTTAAAAATAACAGTACAAATGGCGGTCTTATCGCTAAAAGCAATTTCTTCCAGACAACCTTTGGATGGACAGGACTGAGAGCGAAAACACAGTAGCAGCAGATGCACAATAAGAAATATATGATATGGTATAAGTACATGGGAAGTACAGTTTTTGATTGGTATTTGATTTTGATTTGATTTGATGATGACAGGTTTTCGAGTATACTTGTAGTATCAAAATGTGTGATATGAACGGACATTTATTTTGTTCCTTTCGCTGATTTTGATAAAAGACCGATCTTTCGTAAAAGATTGATATCGTAAAGAAGAAAAGGCTTATCGTGAAGGAGAAAAGCCTTAAGGGTGGCGATAGCAACGTGGCGGGAAATTCAAAATTTTCACAGTTTTTTTTTTCACATTTTGTAGCTAAACTGAGCAATTTTTGTTCAGCGATTTTTCGTTCGCGGCAATAAAACAGTATTATTTTTATTATTGTACACAACAGAACATCAATATAACACAACAGAACATCAATATATATAGCCGATTATGTGTTCTGGTCTACGAAGCAGTGGCACTGCCCAAAAAACTTGTCGTAGACCAGAACACATAATCGGCTGAATTATTGTTGTTCTGTTGTTTACAATAATGAAAAAGAAAAAAAACTTTGTTATTTGAAAAATCGCTAAACAAAAATAGCTCAGATTAGCTAAAACATGTAAAAATCTGTGAAAATTTTGAATTTCCCGCCACGCTGCTATCTTCCAGCCTTAACCCAGTGGCGGCCATTTGTGGGCTGATAATGATTTACCCGTTGTTTATATAATTGGACAGTTGGACGAACAAATAGACGGACCGACAGATGAACAAAAATAAAAAAAAAATTCATAATGGTTTCGTTTCAGCTTGTTAGGTCCGAAACCCAAAAAAATCTGTATCTTTATCGATAAATAATCTGTGCTTATCAGTGTTAAAAATATATTAGGTATCTTGAGGTAGGTAATACGTTTTGCAAAACAAGGGCATATTAATATTACCTACGTCTATGATAAGAAAAATATACATACATTATTATTCAATTATGAAGCCAATGAACCTATTAAATCTGCTAAAACTAAGCCTTACTAGTTTAGCGTCATTGTCACATGATTTATAATAAGTTTATCATTTGTTTGTTTGAAATCCATCAAAGTAGGTATTATTTCACACACATTTGGCTACTAATGTAAATAAACTGAATTAATTCACTGGAGTAAACGAACAGACACTATTATCAATTTGTAAAATAATTGGCAGCGTTGTTTTAAAAAGTGAAATTAGTGTCTGTCAGTTTACTCCAGTCTTTAAATCTACTAATCAATATAAGAAACTTGTAACTTGAATCAATATGAGGACGGCGATGAAAACTCAAAAGGCTGACTGCTCGTGGCCGCGGTAGAGAGCAAAGGTGTCAAAACGTTGGCAAAAACGAAAAAAAAAAAACAAATAAAACGAGTGTTAAATCCGGTACTAAGGGTGGTATTCTAGAACGCTACTTAAACTCAGTTTAAACAGAGTTAAGACTGTCGATAAAGTAGTGCATGTTTTGATATGAAGAGAGGGATATTCAAATCAAAACATGCACTGTTTTATCGACAGTCGACACAACTAAACTCCACTTAAACTGAGTTTAAACATAGTTCAAGGAGCTTTCTAGTTTGAACTGAGTTTAAACAGAGTTTAAGTAGCGTTCTAGTTTGAACTGAGTTAAGTAGCGATCTAGAATACCACCCAAGTGCAAACCTAAGAAAGAGTCAGCTGATGTGTGGGAAATGTCGTGGGAAATGATACAATAAATTTATGTGAATATGAAATGCTCTGTACTTCTCCACCTGAGAGCAAAGTGGGTCCCAAAGCTGGAACCAAGCAACCAGAGTGGCGCAAAGCACGTTGCCATGAAATTCCTTTTAATCTCAATGCACGTAAAAGCGCAAACAAGAAAAATATACCAGCGAAATTGTTAAAAATGTAAATTGTGTTCCCAACGTGACAGCGGCGCGACGTTAATGTCACAGGACTAAATAACATTAGAGCGCCCTTGTACTGCAAAAAATTACAGTCCTCGACCACGGAACATAAAGGTTGAGAAGGCCCGCTTCTACCGGCAAAATACAAACTTACGGAATGTTCCGAGTTCCGACGTACTTTAGTAATTCGAATCCCACCAAAAACATTCTGTAAAAAACTAGCCAGGTCTCGATGGAGCTGCTTGTTTATCTCTAAAAGTAATGAAATCTAGACAAAGTCGTGCCAGGTCTAAGGTTCCTTACTGCGATTTTTTATTATTATAGTTAATGTTGTGTGACTTGGCCGTTGAAGGGTACCGTTGTATTTTTTTTTACTGATACCGTGATGTATTTTGCTGATACCGTTGTACTGTGTGGACGTGCGTTGACGCTCAGTTGATATCTTTTCGAAAAATCAGTTTGCTAAAATCGTGATTGGTTCTTGCCCGTAATTCCAATTCCTTGTCACTCTTGGGGACATCTTATGGTGTGACTCCTCCCAGTGGGCGGGGCTAGAGTGAAACAGATGGATTTCTGAGTGCAGTGCCTAAAACAAACAAACGTGATTCGCCGCTGCCCTACCTGGTCTCGAACCCACTCTCCTCAGATCGGGGGCCGAGCGCGCTACCACTAAGCCAAGGTGATTCATTCTTGAGGTACGAATTTTTGCACTACTTGCTACGCGGTCGCCGGCGAAGCGTGTGCTACGATCTAGATCTACGAGCGAAGTGCTACGCACCGCGCCTACGTCATCACTGTGCTACGTGCTACGCGCCCTGCTTCACTTATTGGCTTACGCATACAACTTTATTCGCTTCGATTTTCTCACCGCTAAGCTGCTCTACTGCTAACAGTGTATCCAGTTTACTGAATAAACACCGCAGGTACCTACAGGGCAATATGTCTAAAATCCAGCGATCACCTCCTGTTTCAAAAACCCAGATTGAGAGCCAACAATCTATTACGCCTCACCGTACTTCAAACACACCTCAGGTGCAGCATGGATCTGATTCTAAGACCCCGGGCGACAGGAACGTAAACTCGAATACGCGTAATAAGCGCCAGCGTCGTAGCGAAGATTCTCCGCCCATACCAGGCTCGTCCGGCAACCAACAACTGCTGGAGCAATTCAGTCAATTGATGGATCAAAAGTTGTCGCCTACATCGTCGTTCATGCTTAATCTACGCGAAACACTAATGGCGGACCTTAAGTCCACTATATCGTCTGAAATAGGAGCTGCTATTCAGGAAGTGAAAAACGACTTTACAGCTACCACCGATTTTCTATCCGCTGAACAAAATGACTCTAATAGAAAAATATTGGATAGCGAACGAAAAATCAAAAGTTTAGAGGCCGATAAAAACGAGCTGCAGATGGAGCTCCGAAAACTTAACAGCCGCCTTACTACCGTTGAGAAAATATCGCGAGATCTCAACATCGAAATACAAGCCGTGCCTGAGCATCGTAACGAAAATGTCCTCACGCTATTTCACAAACTTTGCGAATCAATTGAGAGTCCTATATCTGAGAATGACATACGCGCTTGTCGTAGAGTTGCGAAGGTCAATGCTTCTTCACCGCATCCAAGAAACATACTCGTCACGCTCGTTACGCCTCGTCTACGCGATACCGTGCTCTCTGCGGCCCATCGTTACAACAAAGCAAACCCTACTAACTTGCTTAACAGCACCCACATCGGACTTTCTGACGATTCAGCAAGGATCTACGTGAAAGAGCATCTTTCTTCGGAGACCAAACAACTTCACGCCGCCGCCCGTCGCTTCAAAAAGGACAATAACTATAAATACGTATGGGTACGTCACGGCCAAGTATACCTCCGGAAAGCAGATGACACAGGGCACATTCACGTAAAGAACTTGGACGTCCTTGATAAACTAAAGTAGATCATTATTTTCTGTTTTCACTTGTACTCGTTATAATTTCTATATTGTAACCACAATAAAATTTCACAATGGTTTATATATTCTATCAAAATGTCAATAGAATTCGATCTAAACTTACAGATGTCTTTCTTAACGTTAGTAGCTCTAATCATGATATAATCTGCTTAACAGAAACTAATTTAAATGAAGGGGTATACGACGGTGAAGTTTTAGACGATCGTTACAACTTATTCCGCCGTGATCGGCATGAAGCAAACATCAGTAAAGATGAAGGTGGTGGAGTCTTTATAGCCACTAAAAAGAGCCTAAATGTTCTCCGTCGATCATCCTGGGACAGTCATGTTGAAGATGTTTGGGTTAGTATATTAGGTACTGATCGTGGCACCCCCACTTTGAATATTTGTGTCTGTTACCTTCCAGATCATTTGACCAAGGATGACCTAGTATCTTTCTTCGACAACATCCAATTACGCATACTTCAAGCTCAGGTGGGCGAAGAATTCCTAATTATAGGAGATTTTAATACCCGCTACATAACATGGACCAAATCAATCAACTCATCCATAATGATACCTAGTGATCCTCATGATTACAGAGCCAATCTGCTGTTGGATATGATAGCAAGCTGTAACTTACTCCAATTTCAAAACGTCCCCAATATAAACAGCCGGTATCTAGATCTCGTGTTTTCAACTTCCACTTCCATTCAGGTTTATGGGGCAGATCCTCTCAGTCGTCTAGACCGACACCATCCTGCTATCATGATAGACGCCTCATTTGTTAATATAAAGAAAACATTAGGAAACAAAAATAAGAAACAACTTAACTACCGCAAATGCGACTACGATAAAATTAAACTTGATATGCTTAACATAAACTGGTATGACGTCCTTTCCTCTTCAAACATAGATGATTGTGTTAAGGAATTTTACGACAGGGTCTTAAAGATTACAAAAAATCATACTCCGATGACTAAATGCAATGCAAATAAATTTCCAATCTGGTACAGCCCCGCCCTCAGGCATTGTTTGGAAGAGAAAAACAAATATCACAAACTCTATAAGATGTATGGCAATCCCAGGGATTACGACACATTCTCTCTACTTAGAACTAGGTGTAAAAAACTTACCACATCGTGCTATCGAAAGTTCCTCGAATCCGTAGAAGAGTCTCTGGACACTAACATAAAAGGATTCTGGAGGTTTGTTAATAGCAAAAAGGGGCAGGTCTCTGTACCGCAAACTATCACATATGGGCAAAAATCATCGTCGGATGGAGTCGGTATCTGCGAACTATTTTCCAGTTACTTTGGCTCGGTCTTGGTAGAGGATGCTTCTGGGCATGTAGCTGTTGGTAGCCAATCAGATTCTGGTAATATTTTATCAAAAATTCTAATTAGCAGCGATGACATTATACTAAAAATTAAACAACTTGACGTTAACAAGGGTGCAGGGCCAGACGGCATTCCGCCCTCCTTTGTCAAAGCATGTGCTCAAGAGTTAAGCATCCCACTACTCATAATATTTAATAAATCGTTGGAATCAGGATTCTTTCCTAGCGCTTGGAAGGCGGCACACATAATCCCAGTTTTAAAGTCCGGAGATAAGTCCAAGTGCGAGAACTATAGGCCCATCAGTATTCTCTCGTGCATAGCAAAACTGTTTGAGTCTCTTGTATACAACCACATATTTAATCAAGTAAAACCACGTCTCTCTGACAAACAACACGGATTTATCAAAAATAGATCCACAATTAGTAATCTTTTAGTATACAAACAATATCTGTGCTCCTCCTTCGCTACTCGAGGCCAAGTAGACGCAATTTATACTGATTTTTGCAAAGCGTTTGATAAGGTGAACCACAGGATCCTTTGTGATAAAGTATCATCCTTCGGAATACACGGGTCTTTGCTCCGATGGGTTCAGTCTTACCTAAAGAACAGAAGCCAATTAGTTGCCATCAAGGGGTTTATCTCTTCACCAGTATCAGTGTCATCAGGAGTACCACAAGGATCCCACCTGGGACCACTACTTTTTATTATTTTCATAAACGACTTGGTCGACAAAATCTCTAACCAATGTCTCTTATACGCTGACGATCTCAAGATCTACAGAGAAATTAAAAATACAAATGACTGCCACGCGCTTCAAAAAGACCTATGTAACCTAGCTGATTGGTGTAAGATCAACAAAATGAGTCTCAATGTGGGCAAATGCTTTGTCATCTCCTTCACAAGAAAACGACTCAGGATTACGCACAACTACTCCTTACATGGCGAAGCCTTAGGTCGTAGAACTGTTGCGAGAGATCTTGGAGTACTCTTTGACTCTGAGCTCTCTTTTAAACAGCATTATGAGCACATAACAAAGAGATCTCGTCAGCTTCTTGGATTTTTGTTCAGAAACACTAAAAGCTTCAAACGGCCTCGCAGTCTAATTTATCTTTTTCAGACATTGATTAGAAGCATACTCGAGTATGGTTGTCAGATTTGGTCCCCTTTTTACGCAGTTCACACTGATAATATTGAAAGTATCCAAAACAAAATGCTTAAAATACTTTCGTATCGGTGCGGATTCGGCCGCACACTTTCCAGCAATGAGCAACGCTTGAAGAAGTTCGGGTTAATTTCCTTGGAATGTCGTAGAAAGATACTGGATCTTAAACTCCTTCATAAAATACTCCACGGCAAGATAGACTGCCCCTCTCTGGTTGGCCTTCTAAATTTGAGTTGTTACACAAGAACCCGTAAATACATTCCATTTTACGTCAAAACTTATAAAAACAATACTTCATATTATAATCCCATCAGCCGTATGTGCCGTTTGTACAACGTACTCACTGAAGAGCACCCTCTCCTTGACATCTACGAGGCAAACCCATTTAAATTTAATAAATGCATAAATAATATAATACCCCCAACATCTAAATAAGACGTCAGCAGTTGTTCGAATAAATCAAAATAAAAATAATTTAGCTGTATAACCTTTCTTTATAAACACTGTTCTTTAAGCACTGTTCACATTAGTATTAAGTAAATTTTTATAACTTCTATGTATACATACCTTGGACTACAGTCCAGATCAGAACCTGCTAGTGCCTTGTATATTTATATATTCTGTGCTAGTGATGATTTGTTTTAAATGTACCTACCGACTGTAATCTGTTTTGTGTACTTATTAAAATAAATAAAATAAATAAAACCTCAGACCTGGCACGAGTTTTTAGAGATAAACAAGCAGCTCCATCGAGACCTGGCTAGTTTTTTACAGAATGTTTTTGGCGGGATTTCACTTCTTTTTGTAGAAACGTGGGCATATTGATTTATTTTATTAGATTTTCTTATTGGAAACAGTTTTTTAATTTGTTTAATGTTCGAGTAGAATAAAGTTAATCGTTCGACTATTTCTTCTTGTTAACTTGTAAGTATAAGTATAAAAGCCAGTTCTTTTCATTTTATTTATATGGGTATTAAAAGCAGAAGGGGAGGCATTTGCCCAGCAGTAGGCTAGCCTCTATAGGCTAGATTAAATTAGAAGATGTGTCCCACATCCCACTACGCTGGATTTTTGCAATGACAGTCGATTTTTTTATGTACCAATAGTAGAAGGGGGCATTTCCATATCTCTAATACAGCTGAGACCAGCGAGGGTTCTTCATCAGATACTTCAGACCTTAAATTTTTGACATCAAATGAAGCGGCCCACCAAGTTGAATATTTTTTGTAAAGGCGGTATATGTCGATCTATAATAGTTTTCTTGGGATCTTGTGTTTTCTAATCAGGGTCACCATGTACTCCAGATCTTCGATTATCCTAGTTTTTATATTTTTTTCCTTTATGTGGCCATTAAACCCTAACTCTGTAACAAATTTGAGCTCTCTGAGTTTATTGGAAGTACTAGTTCTATTATGATGATCATGAGTGAGTGAGTGCCTGTCATAAATGCGAAACTTTGCTTTCGCTTAACTTCGGAACTAAATGACCTACAGACTTGAAAATTTGGATTTTAAGTATGTGATTATAGCTTATATTATAGCTTATTATAGAAAATTTCTGCGTTCTGGTCTTATCCAGAAGTTCTCAAATAGGGGCCTGAAAATGCGGCGAAATGGTTCCAGTAAAGGACGGCAGTGTTTGCTTCGCGCTCGACCTGGCGGGAGCACTGCCGTGCCCCCAGATTCCTACTTATCAATACACCAAGTTATCTCTTAGGGTGGCATAAATTCTTGTCGACTCAACATCGAACTCAACTCAAGGTGATCTCAGAAAAGTCAAGTGCTAATGTCAAGCCTTGGCATTGACATTAGCCAAGGCTTGACATTAGCATTTAACTTTTCTGAGTTCACCTACTTGAGATCGAGCTCAAGTAGGTGATCTCAGACGACTATTAATACCACCCTTAATTCTTCGGTTGCCAAGGTCGTAATTAGGTGAGAGACACTCTGGCGTGACAGAAACAGACGCGGTCTGTAATATGTTGATTTTCAGAGCAGCGACGCTTGAGTATTCTGATCAAGTTGGTGGAAAAACCCATGGACCATATGACCCAGAAGAAGCCAGTATCTAGATGCAGTAGATTAATGTGAAAATAATTAATTTCGATGCGTCACGTTTATACAGGGTAAATTTTAAATATCTTTATCGTCAACACGTCAACTTCTAAACGTGATTTCCAACAATTTTTGTTGTACGACTTTTCGATTAGCTCGATACTTTTAATTGAACGTTTCTTGTTCTTTAAACGTTGCCATTTGTACAATTTCAGCGCTGCCTGCGCGTCGCGCTTTTTTGCCCCCCCCACTCCTTCCCACCTTTCCAGCCTCTCCTGCTCCTATATGTAATCACAAGCCGCAAATTTTGCAAAAAAAAATCACTTTCACCAAAATCGTAGAACAAAAATACTTTGAAATCACATGTAGAAGTTGATGTTTTTCAGGTATAAAGCTATTTAAAAATTGGCCTGTGCATCAAGCATAATTTAGCCTTTCGTGCATTTTTATTCTGTGCCAGGAACGGCGGCGACCGACGCAGGTTAAAATGTCGAGCCGATTTAAAGTTTTCATCCGGCTTTGGCCGGCCTGCATGACGCCGAGTTTAAAGCATCAATCAAGCGCTCGCCACCACTCAGCTCTCTACAGTTTATGGGATAAGCGCTTTTTGATTGTGTCTAGGGATCCGATTCTCGAGCGGCGTTCAGTGTCAGTTCGTTGGAAAAAACGTGCGGTGAGATGAGAGGGGCTTTTAGAATACTATGTTCCTCTATGCAGTGATTTGTCTATTGACGATCAATGTTGAGTTGGAGAGCCGATCTTGTTACAGAATCGTAACTAGACGCGTCATAGGAATATTTCTCATATAAACCCAGGCTACCGAGCCTCATATTGTAACATCTAGCTAAAGGTAGATAAAGGTTACGGTTTGGAAAAAAACTGTAGTTCTGTTTTTTATACGTATATACTTCAACTCGAATGGTTTGTTTATTAACAAAGCTCGATAACAATAGTCACCGTGAACAAAATTTAGTTTTTTCTTGCTTTTCCAAATAAAACGCTAATTGCCATTATTTGAGTTGCTATGAATGAATATGTGATGTCTTCAGAGATAATATCTGGGTGACAATATATTGTACTCTTTATGAGCTGAGACTTTTATTGCATTTTTTGTTTTAATTATGTTACTGAAAAACACCAAAAATGGATTGGTGTCTCCACTGTTTCAGATTGGAGAGACAGCTTGCGTACCTAGTTATAATTTTCAATCAGCCAATCATTGCGCGTTGGTTCCAATTTGTAGTGTGTACCTACCAGACTACCTATGTAGGTACTCTGACCTATTTCATATCGGAACAAATTAGACGTAATAGACGTAATTGAATGGGATCGGTCTAGGGCTCCTACACTTCTACACCTTGACTAGTTCTTATTGTTTTATTAGTTTTCCCTTTGAAAAACACAGGCGTGAGGATATAAAAAGAGAGGCTAAGATTTCATTAGCGACAGTAAAAGTGTTCTTTATTGTTTTAGTGGAGGGAGATAAAAAGAAAACTCGTAAAGCGACACCGATTCAGACTTCATGGTTGCAAGTTCTGTGATTGCCGACAAACTTTTTCATTGCGAACAATACGGAACGAACAGATAATGGAATCTTTTGGTTCTATGTATTAGGTGTAGATTTATACTGAGGAAGTCTTCTTGCCTTGACCACACGCATCCATATTGTTTTACTTTTACACAACAAGGAAGTTTTGCCAGATTATCCTTTTTATACGGATGGAAAATTTGGACCCCATCCTAGTATTACACAAGAAAAATGGGGTCCAAAATAAATTTCACGACCTACTCGTACATTCGTTGCACTACCTTGTTACTAAGATTTTAATAGTGCAAACTCCAATAAACGTGAGCGCGGCCAGCCCGCACCATCCATCTACACTAAGTGGTACCACTTGTTCTCGGAAACTAACTTACGTCTTCCAGGAGGGCATGGGAGGCAAATTAGGTGCTAGTTTCTAGCTAGAGAAACTGGTCTGCGCAAACAATTTTGCCTCTTCTTGTGCGGGGACGTTTTTTGAAAGTTATTGTAAACTGATCCCACATGAGTGATATTGCCATTCACAAAGCATAGACTTTTTTTGTCCGCTTGGATATGAGTGTCCCACTGCTGGGCAAAGGCCTCCCCTCCTGTCTTCCATACATCTCTATCCTGTGCCACCTCTGGCCATCCGAGCAAGAACTTATTTAGGTCATCACGCCATGATGGCTAGGCCTATTAGGCCTGCCGCGCCTTCGATGACCGTCATGTGGGACCCAGTCTGTGGCCATCTTTGCCCACCTGTCCTGGCTCATGCGGCAGACGTGGAGAGCCCAGGTCCATTTGAGCTTAGCGGTCGCAGCTCCAACGTCAATAATTTCGGTTTTGGAGCGCAGAGTAGTGTTTCTGACTCTGTCGGCATTGACTTATCAATTCAAAATCGTATTTAGAGACTCTACGAGTTACGTCCGGCATATCTACGACATCGGTAAAACATGTTTTGCCAAAGTGAAACTTGCCGATGCCGTAGGTCTGCCTGACGTAACTCGTGGTAGAGCCTCTGATTCGTTAAGCGTCTTGTTTGAAAATACTCCTCACTTCTGCAAACGTTGTACTTACCCTTACTTCGTGAGGACACCCGCGGCTTATTTGCCTCCTAACGTATTGACTTTGTCTTTCCTGTGGACTAGGAGGACTCTTTCAGCCCTTGTATTCTCTAACTAAAATAATCACCGTAAATATTCCCGTGTTTAAAAACTGTAAAAATAGAATTTTCATTTCAACACGGGCTATTTTCCAGTGAGGGTCGATGAGTGCGTGTTTTTTTTTACCCGACTACGCGAAGCAAAAAGGAGGGTTATGATTTTAGCAGCGTATGTATGTATGTATGTATGTATGTAAGTATGTATGTATGTATGTATGTATGTTTGTGTGTTCATCTGTTCCCTCGCAGAGCCTAAACTACTCGGCCGATTTCAACAAATGAGCTGTCGTTGGATTCGTCTTAATCACCCAGGTAACATAGGATAGTTTAATTTTGAAAAAAATCAAGATGGCGGCTGTGCTGCGCCCTAAAGTGGTGGACCTAAAAATAAAAATTATCGGATACCATCGTCATGGGTATCAAATGAAAGGGCTTTAAAAGACCTTTTCAAAAATGTACAACACATGTAGCGTCAACATAAAAAATAGAACAAAAAATTCAAAAATGTGTTTTTTTCGTCCTTCTTGGTTTTATTCTTGGTGATCGTCCAAAATGACTTACTAAAAAGCTCAAAAAAAAATAGAAGTTAAAAACTAAAACCCGACTACTAAAAGGCTTAAAACAAGACCTGTTTATCCTTAAAATAGACTCATAGATAATTAATCGTAGTCGGAGGACACCACATTCGCATTTGATAAACCGATGGCCTCTGACTACGATTAATTATCTATGAGTCTATTTTAAGGATAAACAGGTCTTGTTTTAAGCCTTTTAGTAGTCGGGTTTTAGTTTTTAACTTCTATTTTTTAGACAATAGACTAAGTATTAACTTGAAAGTAGTTCAGTATATTCAATGTAAGTTTCAGGATTTTTTAAGTTCCAAATATTAAGATTTTTTTACTTCGGCATTTCAGGGTTCTCTATCACTCTTTCTACCTGGTGCCTACAGTTATCTTTGTGTCACCTGACATAGGTCAGCCAGTCTGATATTCCACTGCAAAGCGCTATTGACCTTCTAGAAAGATAACAGCTAAATGCCATCTTCCATAATAATAATGTAGATCCAAATTAAAAGAGACACAGCCATTAGTGGGTCTCTTGGCAGTGTTGAATCAGTTTATTAAGTGCGCGTTAGTCAAGTCGTGGCCCGACAGAGTCATTTATCATCATTCATTACCCTCTGTCTATTGCCGGCTAGGGCCGCTGCACATCTAAGCAAATAAATTTAGGGTTCGATTGCATGATGTTGTACGAAAACATCTCAAATATTTTTGGACGAAGTAAAATGTCTTGCTTTTTGGATGAGCTATGTTTTCTTTAATCTCTACTAAAATTAAAATGAGATTTGCAGTTGTAGTATGAGGTAGTTCCCAGGCCAACACTGGCGTCAAAGTTTTTTTGGCCGCCATAGTTTTTTACAGCTAATCCAATGGTGATACATAAAACGAGGTGAGGCATATTTACATCACTACATTACATTAAGAAACATTCGTTTCTTCTGATTTATAATACGAGTAGGTTCGGTGAAGAAATATAATTACATTTTCTTCTTGTCATTGTCCTATCTAGTTTGTAGCGAACCTTACATTTCGATACGGCTCAAATTGTTTCAGATCAATCACACTGTCCTGCCCTGTCATTTACATTTGGAAAGGGACAAAACAAGACTAGTTGGCGACCACCAACTTAATTATACTGTTGGGATGGGACTAACTGGGGAGGAAACTAAGACTATTTTAACCGACTTAAAAAAGGATGAGGTACTTAATTTGACCCGTATGTTTTTTTATACGTGTGTTATCTCATAACTTTTTTCTAGGTGAAGCGATTATGTTGATTATTTTTTCTTATGAAAGGGTATATTCCGATGTGGTCCCGGAGATGGAAATGGAGAACGGAACTCCCCTACGGACAACAGAAAATTAAAAAGAAGAAGATATTGATTGAGCCTGCCGATTTTTCTTTGACACTGTATTTCATATTGGTAAACGCCCAACTTCACGGTGACGGTATTGCTACTCCTACTACTTTATTACCTGACAAAATATCTAATTGTAAGGTAAGTACTGCATTATGTCTTCGGGTAGATTTGCGTCTAAAGTTTAGTTTTTACATACCTCCAAAGCAAGGCGTTCTAATTAACTCTATGCCCTCCATCTGAACCAAGATGACTTTTCTTACTTTACTAATCTCTACACCAACCAAAATATATTACGTTCCAGCGCCAGATAGTCTTCAATACGGATTATCGTAGTACGAGGGCTGATTATTGTTAGTATAAGTAAATTGTCAAACTAAGTCGCTAAGCTTCGAGCTTAACTTTTGCTAATGGAGCAGAACGGCGGTACAACCCTTCATAGACGTGAATTCCCGCAGGACTGGAGGGCACCAACGGGTTGCTCATTCAACGAGGCCCTACCCTGTTTAGAACAGGAAAACATAAAAGAACAGGCTTTAAATGTGTTGCTTTATAACCGTCTGCTTAGCTGTGTTAATCGCCCTGACTTTGCCTTTTAGTTAGAGAGCTGGTGACCAATCGAGATATTTTTTCGTACAAGGCTAGGAGTTGGTAGGCTGATAGAGTAGACTTCGCTGAGTCTGGGAAAAATATTTTTTTGGCACGGTCGCGGTTGAAAGTTAGATTTTTTCGACTTTGAAAGTTTAAATGTATGGGTTCAGTATATTTTTTTTGTCGTACAAGGCTAGAAACTTCTAGGTTAGTTGTTGAGACTCCGTTGAACAATAAAATATTTGTTTTTTTGGCCGAGCGTGGTTGAAAGTTTGATTTTTATAACCCAAAAATTGACACTTTCTAGGTTATAAAAAACAATATTTCTACCGCGTTTGGCTAGTAATAAATAGTGATTTCGTGATCAACGGGGACTAAAAAGGCAGCCTAACAACTTCCAGCCTTGTAGACAAAAAAGGAATGACTCAACCCATACATTTAAACTTTCAAAGTCGAAAAAATCTAACTTTCAACCGCGACCGGACCAAAAAAGTATTTTTCCCAGACTCAGCGAAGTCTACTCTATCAGCCTACTAACTCCCAGCCTTGTACGAAAAAATATCTCGATTGGTCACCAGCTCTCCAACTATTTGTCTTTAAAGTTATTAAAATAAATATAAAAAAAACATTATGGTTGGTAATGTAGTTTTGGAATGGCTTGTTGGAAGTCCAATTCCTAGCCACACCTCCTCGTTGTCCATCTTGGTAACTGTAGTAAGAACCAAAACTCACTACAACCCGGCAGGAAGACTATAATATAAGTAATAATATGTATAATAGTATCTATTTTATTTATTGTACACTGTTTCCCCTCCTGCTATCTTATGCCATTACACCACACCAAGGGTTGACTGGAAGAGATTTCTACTGAAATAAGTTCGCCGTGTACACTACCACTTTCTTTTATGTAATTTATGTTATAATTTTTTTCATGTGTGCAATAAAGTAAAAAGTATAAAGTACAAAGACGCACTGGCCAGCGTGGTGTTTTACGTGGCTTAAACCTTTCCCCCGGAATTTCTATCCTCACTTCCATGAAGGCCGAGGAGGATGGCGTGAGGGGGAAAAGGCCTATACCCAGCAGTGGGTAAGTGTGGGCTGAGAATGATGAATGTAGTCTTATCTTTAAGGTATTCATGTCAGATTTAAGCAAAGAAGCTTCTACGCACAGGAATTCTACGGACCTTCTATTTCTTCTATTTTCCACTTCTAGGGACAGATTACGCGGTGTCTCTGAAATTCTTAAATATTAAACGCCTCTTATCCCTTTTTTAGACCTTGATATTCGACTGCTTAGCCGGCTTTCGCAAAATGTTTTTAAAGACGAAGTTAGACCGGGATTTTGCTCTTTAGGTACCTATGAGTCTTTATTCAAGTTTTTCTCTTTGTGTTTAAATTAATGTTTTACTTATCTACCAACCCTTAAAAATATTGTAAGGCTTTTATAGAGTTTCCAGATAGAACTAATAGCTGCACGGTGTAGGTAGGTATTTCCTATCTTGAATCATCTCTCTCTTTCTCTCAACATACATTATGTTGCTAGTTATCATTGTATCGGCCTTTACTTAATTTGTGATCGAAAAAACGCTTTTTCAGAGAAAGTTTGCCTAGTAAGCTGACAAGAATTAAACGGTTATTAACGTTTTGTTTTATTACTTTAGACTTCCACTTGTGACCCATAGCTCCATGAATCAAAGAGCGACGGAGCACTTTTTCATCTGCACCCCAAATCGAATTCTCTAGCAATAAATCGCGACTAAAATCCGAGTACCTATCCAACATGCAATACATTGGCACTAAAGAACATGATACAAAAGGTTTGGTTTCACTTATTGTTTTTTTACGTTAGTTTAAGATTTTAAGTAGTTAAAGAGGGTGATACTGTGGGCTATATACTCTTGGGCTGGATAAATATGTAGATAGAAACAGGGCGAGAGAGAATAATCAAATCAAATCATGCTATCGCTTTGTAGAGTCCAGTGAGAACATTGTTTTATAGGTACCTATGCTTGTTTTAGAGGCGTGTGCTGAAGGACGGCTCGAAACATGGCTCGAAAGACAGTCGCGATATTTTAGCATTTTATTTTCCCATGATACCATATGTTTTAGAAAACAGCTACGCTAATATCCTAGTTAGACTCTAGCTCATAATATTTGAGCGCTTCCGTGCTTCGCAAGACACTTTAATAACAATCGTTGAGTCAAGACCAGAGGCCTTTTGGGCGGCCTAAAAACTCTGACACCAGGGGTGGCCACTACCACCTACGATTACCTACCTACATAGTAAACGTTCTGTCGCCCCGCTAAGCGTATGTATGCAGTACACGGACAAGGAAGTATTCTTAAGGCGTATACACAAACAGGCGGGCGCTCCACTCCACTAGATGTTACCCGAAACACCACTTAGGCCGGTATAATTTTCAATGAGTAATGGCCTGCAGTGGTGGGGCGACCTAGGTCAACGCATTACCGAATGGAGGAACCGCTTCCTGTGACATGGAGTAGGATGATTTGGAGGTGGTACTTTATTATTCTTCTTCTAGTGCCTCTACTATTGGAGATTGACCATCAGATCTTCATACGCTATTTTGTTTTTGGCCAGATAAAACAGATCTACTCTGGCCACTTCTGTAATCTTCTTCTTCTATCTTCTATCTTCTATCTTCTATCTTCTATCTTCTATCTTCTTCTTCTATCTTCTATATATATAAAAATTAATCGCCGTGCATTAGTCTCGCTAAAACTAAGAAACGGCTTGACCGATTTGCATATTTACTGTTTTGTTTTGTTCACCATAGTTCAGGGTAGGTTTAAAAGCAAAGAAATATGGGAAAAGTTAAAGGATTAGCTGAAAAACGGAAGAAATAAAAATTGGTAATTTTGTATTGGAATCGCCATTTTTGACATTCGTTGGCATATCGTTTGACAGCTGTTTGACTCTCGCCGAAATCCATCAAAAAACTACTTGGTTGGATTTTGATCTACCAAAAAGGCTGGATTGTAAACGAACGTTGAACATCGGTGAAGAAGTGGGTGGTTTAAAAAAATGCTGTTCTGTCTTTTGATACTGCTATTGAACAACAGATGGCATTAGTTGTTATACGGAAACAGTGGATATTTTTTAAAATTAGAACTGCTACTGAATAACAGATGGCATTAGTTGTTATTTGGAAACAGTGAATATTTTTTTATAGTAGAAGCAACTTCTCAACAACAGATGGCGTAAGTGAAAAAAAAAAAACTCAAACTTATAAGTACAAAAGACAGCACGTCGACGCTTATACGCTAGCACTCTACTCGGTTACGTTACGGGCGACTTTAAAACAAAAGTGTACACTCTGACGTGCTGTCGTGTGCACTTTAAAATTCTGTCGCCTACTAAATAATTCCACCATATATATATAAAAATTAATCGCCGTGCATTAGTCTCGCTAAAACTAAGAAACGGCTTGACCGATTTGCATATTTACTGTTTTGTTTTGTTCACCATAGTTCAGGGTAGGTTTAAAAGCAAAGAAATATGGGAAAAGTTAAAGGATTAGCTGAAAAACGGAAGAAATAAAAATTGGTAATTTTGTATTGGAATCGCCATTTTTGACATTCGTTGGCATATCGTTTGACAGCTGTTTGACTCTCGCCGAAATCCATCAAAAAACTACTTTGTTGGATTTTGATCTACCAAAAAGGCTGGATTGTAAACGAACGTTGAACATCGGTGAAGAAGTGGGTGGTTTAAAAAAATGCTGTTCTGTCTTTTGATACTGCTATTGAACAACAGATGGCATTAGTTGTTATACGGAAACAGTGGATATTTTTTTAAATTAGAACTGCTACTGAATAACAGATGGCATTAGTTGTTATTTGGAAACAGTGAATATTTTTTTATAGTAGAAGCAACTTCTCAACAACAGATGGCGTAAGTGAAAAAAAAAAAAATACTCAAACTTATAAGTACAAAAGACAGCACGTCGACGCTTATACGCTAGCACTCTACTCGGTTACGTTACGGGCGACTTTAAAACAAAAGTGTACACTCTGACGTGCTGTCGTGTGCACTTTAAAATTCTGTCGCCTACTAAATAATTCCACCATCTATAATAAAAATGAATCGCCGTGCATTAGGTCCACTTGCGTCACCCAGAGTTAGCGAGTTAACTCTGAGTTAACGTCAAAATTTGTATGGAAATGTCAAGTTAACTCGGAGTTAGTTTGCTAACCCTGAGTGACGCAAGTCCGCCTTAGTCTCGCTAATAAGAAATGGCTTGACCGATTTGCAACTCAAGTGTATTGATATGTGAAACGTATTCTACTTCAGCGTACAGAAGACTGAGCAAAATTCCAGACTCAAGATTTGCCAGAGAGCAATGGAGCGCAGTATGTTAAGCTTCAAGAGGACAGATCACGTCAGAAATACGACACTGCGCTACAAAACGCGCCGATGTAGGGGTCCAAACAGCGAAGTTAAAGTGGAGCTGGGCCGGACATATAACTTCTGCTTGCAGAGATATAAAGTAACCAAAGACCAGCATTGCGCAGAAGATACAGGGTTGGTGGGGGGGACTAAAATAGAAAACATAGACGTCTGGTGGCTGAGAGCACTGATGTTGTCCAAAGTATGCTCGCAGTATTGCATGAAGCATCTCTGAGGGTTAGCCTGAGGATGAACCTGTTCAAGACCAAGATTAAGTATGTCGGACAATAGGTACTTACCTCTGACAATCTAAGCGTAAACGTTACCGTGGACAACTGCCCCATCGAAGTGGTTGACAAATAAGTTTTTCTTGGACGTCTTTTTTCCTTTGGCCAACAGTTCCAGATAAAAGAGATTGCTAGGCGAATGCAGCTGGAATGGGCCCCCTTCGGCAAACTTGAGGAAGTGTCCAAGTGTGAAATCCAAACCGAAGGTTTTTAACCAGTGTGTACTGCCCACTCTTACTTATGGTTCTGAGACATGGAGTCTTACCAGAGATGTTATGAAAAAAGCCAACGTTGCCCAAAGAGCCATGGGGCGAGCAATGATCGGTATTAAGCTCTTGGACCATATACCGAACGTTGTAATAAGAAGCCGCACAAAAGTGGCAGACGTCGGAAAACGCATATCGTCTTTGAAGTGGAAGTGGGCAGGACACCTGGCTAGCTAGACGCACCGATGGCAGATGGACGAAGTCTATTGCAGAATGGCGACCTCGAGAGGGGAAGAGATCGGTTGGCAGACCACCAGCCAGATGGTCCGATGACATAGCCCAAGTAGCCGGAAAACAGTGGTTACGTCTTGCACAGGATCATGAGGGGTGGCGTGAGCATGAAGAGGCCTTTACTCAGCAGTGGGTGTTAACGGGCCGATGACGATGATGATGATTTTTCACATGATTTGATTTTTCGATGTTATTATGGGGGACACAACCACAAATAATTTACATTATGTGTATCCAATCGATCCAGTAGTTTCGGAGCAAATTGGCTGTGATGTGACACAAAAACAGACAGACAGACACACGAGTGATCGATCATAAATAATTAATGGTTCTGTTTTCCCTTTTGAGTTACGGAATCCCAAAAACAGGGGGGAATACGAAATACGTGGTTATATTTTTTGCTCTATCGTGAAAACTGTAATACCTACATACAACCAAACTTAGCGTGGTTATAGGGATTAGGTAGGTACTGTCTATTATTACAACAAATAATAATAATAACGGCCAACATTTGTACGGAACCATTTGCTCGAGTTCGACGCTCCAATAGATCAGTTTTTTGTCATCAGCGCGGACGTCAAACTATATTATCAGGTGATACGAAGTTCACCGGGTCAGCTAGTCTATATATATAAAAATGAATCGCCGTGCATTAGTCTCGCTAAAACTAAGAAACGGCTTGACCGATTTGCATATTTACTGTTTTGTTTAGTTCACCATAGTTCAGGGTAGGTTTAAAAGCAAAGAAATATGGGAAAAGTTAAAGGATTATCTGAAAAAAACGGAAGAAATAAAAATTGGTCAATTTGTATTGGAATCGCCATTTTTGACGCGGAGAGTCAAACTATTTCAGGTGATACGAAGTTCACCGGGTCAACTAGTAAGTATTTAAAAAAAATAGGCTCGTCAATTAACGTCTATTGAAAACTCCACCCTATCTAGATAGATGAAATGATCAGCCAGACTAAGTAATAGGTATACGTGTTGTGAATATTAATTTTTTAAGAGTCAGATTGTGTCACCATCTCTTAAGTTTAAGTTTTAAGAATCAGATGGTGTATCCAAACAAATGTTCGCTAAGTAGATGATTTTTGTAATATGTGTAGCTAAATTGCATGTAGTCAATAATAGGATATCAAATTAGCAATGTCGCAATGCCGCCTCCATTTTCTCGCCCACCTCCGTCAACTTCCCGTATTAGGGAGTCCAGAGATTGGTCACGCTTATCTCCAAGGCAAACATTGGGCCAGGATGACGAGCGCTGTCAGATGGGGTACCAGATAGGCCCTTCATTGCTTTATTTGTAGACGGACCCCTGATAGCGTCAGCGTCTACTGACGTTGATTAAAATAGAGGGCATGTCCAATGTTGAGACAGATATTTCCATGGAACGTAGCGGTTGGCCAAAGGGGGATCTTTTGCAACGTTTTGAATGTATTAATGTTTATATGTATTAACGAAAAAAATTTTTTTTTATCCTTGTCCATATAAATGTTTGTCGCAAACATTTAATTAAAAAACATTCAATGCATTTTAGGATACGATTATCTTGCACTAAACTATGACATAATATTTTAGTATTTATATTGATATTTTGACTTATATAACGCAGATGCAAAAGGCCTATACTGTGCCCCTAACACTAATTTATTTTATTAAGAACTTTGATTAAAAAAACGTAACTAACGCCTTTAAAAACATGGTTACCTCGCTGACTTGAAATAATTCGTAGTTATATTATAAAAACAAGAGTGTGAATGTCGGCCCGGCCGGCCGGTAATAAAATATGAGACAAAGCTTTGGCCACAAACAGCTAAGCCTCGCAAAGAGCGCAGCAACATTTTCCACAAAAAGAGTTGAAAGAAAACAATATGTTGTCTTTAAATGCAGGTGTATAAAAGGAAGTTAATGTACAAAAGCCTCAGTGAACGGCTCGGCTCACGTTGGATTACCACTGGTCTAAACTCCATTGTTTTATGAGTGGTACAAACTTTAAGTTTTGAGCGACATTATGTACAATGTTTTTCACGGATATATTTTTAGGGGATAAGGGTTTAAGATTATCATGTATGATGCATACACAATATAACTTTCATGACTATGATCATCATATGATTCAGAGATGACAGAATAATTCGGATGGTTCCTCACAAGTGACAAATCATATTTTGGCATATGCCTTTTTTAATATCCAGTAGCACCTTAACAGATTTTAGATAAATAAATAAAACTAAATTAAAAGCGAACTAAAAGTAAATTAAAACTAAGCTATAAACTAGACTACTATACAGGGTGTTAAAAGACCGCCGACAGACCCGAAAGGCACGCATACTAGATACCAAAACAAAGTACTTTTTCGATAAATTATTGCTGGGAAATGATTTTGGTTTTTATGGTTATAATTTTGAAAAATATTTTATTACGCAATGTACGTGTAACACACGGAAGTCATATTACGCAAGCGTTGACATAAGTTTATACTACTTATACTTGAGGTGCCGATGTTTAGAATACATTGCGGGTTGCAATTTTAACGTCATCTTTTGTAAGAAATATTCAAAATTTTGATATGGCTTCTTGAGAAGAAATGTTAAGTACTTGATACTAAATACAATTATGCAAAAAAAAAGTTTTGAAAAGTCTGACTTTGAACCTCAATATCTCGGAAACCGTTGATTTCCCAGGCATAGTTCCTTGGGCAAAAATGTTCCTTATAATGAGGACAATACGTGGTTTCCCGCTTTGTTGGCGGTCTTTTAACACCCAGTAGGTACTAAATTAAATTAACATTTACAGGTAAAATACCTGCCCTAGGTCGCTGTCCCGCGGCCCAGAACGCTGGCGACGTTGCTTCTTTGGATGGCCAGGCTTATCCGCCGTAAATTTTCAAATGTGTAAATAAACGATTTATTTGTAACCACATTTTCTGAACTACGGAATCGCTAGCAGTACAATTTAATTTTCAAAAGCAAATATTGAGGTAACGAATTGTTCGTAGAACACTGCGTAGAGCCTGCTACGGTGCGTAGCGACCGCTACGAGTGCTACGCTCGCCAAGAGCGAAGGTTTAGTCGCGCTGACAAGCGTGGCCACAGGCGTATGAGATCTTGTTTGAGAATAAAAAATTTCAAATAGTGGTTTACCAATAATTTCGGTTTTCTTTCCTTCATAATCATAAAATAAAAAAAAATAAAAAAAAAAGTTAAATCCTTTTGATTCAGTGAAAATTCAAACACATAAGGATAAAGTTAGGATCATATGGCTAATTTTAAGATGATAAAATATGGTTAAAATCGATGGTAAAAGTTATTAAAAAAAAAAACTTTTTTTCGTCACAGTGCTCACTGCTCATTTAAAAATCAACGAAACGTCATAAGGAAAAAAAAAATCATATATCACTTATCATCGGATGGTAATATCGTGTATCCTTTCACCTTTTAAATCCTTTGTTAGGACCTTTTAAAACCTTGCATAGTAATAAATGCCAGCTGAGGGCGAGTTAGTCTTGCAAACCTAGGGTGGTATTAATAGTCGTCCGGGATCACCTACTTGAGCTCGATCTCAAGTAGGTGAACTCAGGAAAGTCAAATGCTAATGTCAAGCCTTGAATAATGTCAAACTTGAGTATCTGTCAGCATAATTAATATAAACTATATTGACATTGGCATCGACATTAGCCAAGGCTTGACATTAGCATTTGAGTTTTCTGAGATCACCTACTTGAGTTCGATCTTGAGTCGACGACTATTAAGATGCCATACGTCTCACAACTAGCGCCGCCAATGGAAAAAAAAACATATCTTTTTTTGGATGCGTTTACCTTTTTTAACTATTTTTAGGACCTAAGGTTTGGATTCCAGTACAGCTACCACGGGTGCTAACTGTCACTGTCACTGAAAGTGATAAGTTGGATAAACAACCTTACTACTATAGTATTAGGATACATGACAGACGTCCGGCAGACGTCCGGCACAGCTTTTTCGCACTCGTGGTAGCTACACAGGATTGGATTTCCTACGAATTGCATTCTTAAGTTCTAGGATCTGGAATCCAAACCTTAGGTCCTAAAAATAGTTAAGCCTCGCGTTGAGAAATCGCAGGAGCGTTTTTTGCTAAAAACGCATACAAAAAAAAGATATGATTTTTTTTTCCATTGGCGGCGCTAGTTGTGAGACGTATTTCATCTTAATGCCACCGTAGGATGTCTACATAGCGCTACATAACCCCATATCCCGTGACTTGGGCCACAAAAAGCATCCCCGTTACCGTAATGCACTGCACGCGGAGCGATAGAATAAATAGACGCAGTGCTCACTCTGTGGGATTTTACTTTCCTACGAAGGAATTAGCGAACATTTGCAAATGGCCTTTTATACTGCGCGCGGGATAATGCCCGGTGTTGCTTTTAGTTTTTCTGGAAATTTCAAATGTAGTGCATAAAATAAAGTCTAGTTTGTATTGAAATTTGGTTTTGAAAGAGGTAGGTTTGCAGGTACTATTATTGTACGTGTCATCAATAAAAGTAAGGACATGGAAAGTACGTAAATCAATACTAAACATGTACAGCAAGTTAAAACATTTCTTGGCTTTAAAATTACCTCAGTAGTATTCAAACTTAAACTTTCGTAGGCACTGCACTTTTTTATATCGATTTAATGGTTTGAAAAAGGCCAAGACGAACGCGTCGGCTATTCCGACAAAATAAAAGTAAGTAAAACCGTTAAATCGATATAAAAAAAACCTCAGTAGTACTTCGACATATTGTAGAAATAATTCAGTAAAGTCTAGTACCTTTTTCATCCCTACGTTTTAGCTGAGTTGGCGGCCATGACCTTAAGAAGTCTACAAATTTAAAACTAGGAGTTTATTTCATTTGCCAAGATTCTCCAAATTACGTAACGTCGAACTCAATAAATTTCAATACCTAAGCTGGGTCTACCCTCCCAAAACCGCCATACTGGCGACGCGGCGGGCGCGCCGGCGGCGGCGGGCGACTACGACCGAGCATCGCTCAGCAACCGCAATAGTTACCGATCACCTGCAAGTCCACGAGAGATTGGAATATGCGTAGAAGTGACTGCATGAAAGTCTCGATGCTCCTCAAATAATCTGAAGATGAGTGTTGTCTTCAGTTTAGTAGGTATATTTTGTTTTGTTTGATATTTAGGTTAAATTAGCACCTGCGATTCTCCAAATTATTTCACATTTAACTCAACAGCCATTGGAATTCGAGACACTCTCACAACAGTCGGTTTTGCGACGCGGCGGGCGCGCGCCGGCGGCGGCGAGCATGTCCGACCAAGCATCGCTCAGCAACCGCAATAGGTACCGATCACCTGCGAGTGCGGCGACAGAGATTGGAATGCGCGTAGAAGTGACACTCCATGAAAGACCCAACTCTCCCTAAATTGACGTCTTTTAAAGACAAAATCCAACCTGTGACTACGGGTAGCATAATGCTCGTCATCTCAAGCTCGAACTCAAGTACATAATTGAACTCAGAAAACATAAATGCTAATGTCAAGCCTTGGCTAATGTCAATGTCAATCTCAAGATAGTGTCTATGAATGTGCTAGCTGACTACTCAAGCTTGACATTACCATTTTTGTTTTCTGAGTTTACCTTCTTGAGCTCGAACTCAAGTAGGTGATCTCCGACGACTATTAATGCCACCCCAGCGACCCTAAATTAGCGCTGGTAAGGTGAGAGCGCTCTTTGGTATATTTTGTTTGTAATTTGACCGACAAAATTCTTATTGCTACTTATGGATCATCTACGAATTCTACGATACATGTGCGTAAGAGGGAGACTCATTTAATACGACCGACTACGTAAATATTGAAGACTTTCTAATATTGAAGATTTTTTGTTTGGCTTATCACCGACTCTTGCGTCTCACAGCATGGCGGGAAGGATTGCAGTTGACGTAAGAAAAAAAGATAAATGGTTTATAACTTCTGTGTATCTCTATTAACTGTATCAGTCCGTGCACCTCAATCTATGTGCCATGCGATTTTCGACCGTACTGCTTTACCACACAGAGCTCCGGTGAGGCGATGCACCGTAACATGTGGACGCGACCGAGGTTTGTCAATGCCAGGGCGGAAATGTTGATGAGTCATTCAATTCGATCCGTCTAAAGAGGAGGGAAATTCATAAGAAGATTCTAAAAGAAGATTCCATTTAGAATCTTCTTATTTAGAGCTTTATCTATCTATACTTATAATAAAACTCTAGCGAAGTCAATTCTGTACATTGAATATTTTTAGAAAAAAACTAGCTAAGTAAACTATACTGAATCCAAAAATGCAAAAAAAACGGTTTATGTCTGTCTGTCTGTCTGTCTGTCTGTCTGTCTGTCTGTCTGTCTGTCTGTCTGTATGAACACGATAAACGCGAACACCGCTGAATAGTTTTCAACCAAACTTAACATGGTCGTAACTCACGTTTCTGGGAGTAACTTAGGCTATCCGATGTTTAGAATACATTGCGGGTTGCAATTTCAACTTCGTTTTTTGTAAGAAATATTCATAATTTGGATATGGCTTCTTGAGAAGGTATGTTAAGAACGTGATACTGAACATATTTCTGCAAAAAAAATAATTAAAAGTCCGACTTTGAACCACATTCTCTCGAAAACCTACATTGCGGGTTGCAATTTTAACTTGATTTTTTGTAAGAAATATCCATAATTTTGATATGGCTTCTTGAGAAGGTATGTTAAGAACGTGATCTATCCGATGTTTAGAATACATTGCGGGTTGCAATTTTAACTTCGTTTTTTGTAAGAAATATTCATAATTTGGATATGGCTTCTTGAGAAGGTATGTTAAGAACGTGATACTGAACATATTTCTGCAAAAAAAAAATTAAAAGTCCGACTTTGAACCACATTCTCTCGAAAACCTACATTGCGGGTTGCAATTTTAACTTGATTTTTTGTAAGAAATATCCATAATTTTGATATGGCTTCTTGAGAAGGTATGTTAAGAACGTGATACTGAACATATTTCAAAAAAAAAAAGACCGACTTTATTATCTCGGAAACCGTTGATTTCCCAGGCATAGTTCCTTGGGCAAAAATGTTCGTTATGATGAGGACTATACGTATACGTACGTATACGTGGTCTCCCGCTTTGTTGGCGGTCTTTTATTTATTTATTTATTTATTTTAACACTCTGTATAATAGCACGCTACGACTTTTGGCATTTGGGGTGCATATTGTAAATGAAAAATCGGCATTTGTTTTTATTTTATTTTGGCGGAAAATGTTAGTTCTACAAGCGTAGCATAAGGCCGGGTTAGAGCGTATCTATGGGTTTAAAATAATAGGTATCTCACTCTTTTGTTTGACGTAGAGCGGGATGGACAGAGCCATAGATACGCTCTAACCCAGCCTTATGATGCTTGCTGGAGGGAATTGTGAGTGGTTTTCGGTGGAAGTCGGACAAAGTTTATCGATGTTAGAAATGTAGTACTGTTGCGTCGCGGTCGAAATGTTCTGGATTTGAACCCACGCGAGGTTGAAATTTTTGATGTGCCTCTTTTAAAATATTTACTCTACTGAGCCCAACTTGATATTAAAAAAATATATTTTGTTTGCCGTAGAGCGGGATAGACAGGTTATTTGCGGTAGATAGATACGCTCTAACCCAACCTTATACTTTACTTGCTGGCTTAGCATGAGAATGGGTAAGACCTTATCTATGGGCTTATAACTTTATCTATCCCACTCTACGTCGAGGGAGATACATAATAAACCCCCATACTTCCCAGGCAATTCTTATGCTAAGCTTCCTGGTATCTTACACGGGCGATACCTAATCTAAACAAAACATATTTTATCATAAATTTATTGTTTAGATTAGGGCACACACACACACAGACAGACCCACAGGCAGGCACACCCTCATAAACACATAAACAGACACACACACAAAGCTATCAAACTTATGACACCCCTCTTTGTTGGTCGGGGGTTAAAAAAAACCTTCCTTTTGAGTTTTTCTCCACAGTCGAATTTAAATTAAATGTCACATGTGTAAAAACGCATACGAAGTCGCGGGCACAGCTAGTTTAGAAATAAATATTGTTAGTTACTGTTGAGTTTATCAAATATAAATAAAAGGGTTTTGTTTTGTTGCTATCTAAATCCGTTCACTGTAATAAGCCCAATTGGGTACGCAAAGTTTTTTGTTCGAAAGTCCGTTATATTAGCTTAAACTTATCTTTAGACAATATTGAGAAACTAATTTAAATATTTTTTATTTTGGTCCAGTAGTTTTTATGCGCTAAAATGTTTTGTTCCTATGACCGCCAACAGTATGCAGACCGTCGCGTGAAGGTCATAAAACCGTATCTTTGAAACGTTGTAAAATCCAAACTACTGAACCAAAATAAAAAATATTGAAATTAGTTTCTCAATATTGTCTAAAGATAAGATTAAGCCAATAACGGACTTTCGAACAAAAAACTTTGCGTACCGAATTTTGGGTAAAACTGATGTATTATTCAGACTAATCTGAAAATATACATAAGTACCTAAGCACTCAAACCCTCTCGGCGTTTGATTGTGGCGGCTATTGGATTGAAAAAAATAATTTGATAGGTACTTTTAATTAAAATAGATTGTAGCTAGAACACTATAGGATGGGATAGAAACATATCTGTCCCCTTAACTATTGGTTGAAATTAGTCAGTTTCAGCACAACAATGTGGTTTGAATTTAACATCTAGACTTTGCCCTAAGTCCTCAATCTAGAATAGCGTCTATCCCCTTTCAATAGGGCTTAGAACCAAGTAAGATGGGTCCTAGTTTGCAAATTCCCGTACGTTAGCGGTAGGTACGTTATCAAGTGACCGCAGCGTCGTATAGGACGTTAGGCTCAGTTCAAGTGTGACTTCGTATAGTTGAAACGTTTCCTGAAGACGTGCCGCCATTGCGGTCATAGTTACACAAAAACTAAGATGCTTGCAGCTACATTTAAACAGTGTCACTTTCACTTACAGCAGATGGGTGAAGTTACCACTCGGATGCTGCAGTGTCTGCATGTTTAGATGGAGATGGAAAAGCCTGCTCAATATTAACATAGGTATTCCATAGTCGCGTACGAGTCATGGATGCTTAAAATCACGTGCAATATTTAATTGTTCTGGTTATGTCTCGGTACGAAATTCATGTCATGAAGTGACCTAAACATACATTTAGGCAGGTTTTAGAGTCACGCTGACGCTCGGCGCTGAGAGACCAATTCCATATATATTGGTATCTCAGCGCCGAGCGTCAGCGTGACTCTAAAACCCACCTTAAGCTTTCAAATAAACATTCTTACAGGTGCTAAAATTGCTGGATAATCGTCTAATTTAGTAAAAAAAATGCTCAAGCTATGCTACACTGTGCCTAAAAAGTCTATCTAGCAACACTGAAAACTGCCATAACAATTAATTTATATCAGCAGGTGAAGGTCTTTTTGTACTGTCTAAGCTGTACTAAGGAACACTCGGCACCAGTGAACCTTTACAAATCGTCCTCGGTTAGAGATTTCGGCCCAAGCGAGACTCCTCGAGGCTTCTATCATAACAATGATACCTAAGCTCCTTATTTGCCAGCTTGCGGATACAATGAATAGCATTTTGTTATGAATCTGCTTGTCTATTGTCAGGTTTGAGTTCTTTCATTGACTGAAAGAGGTCTGGTGTTGATATCTGGGGTTCTAATAAAATGTTGAGGCAAATGCAGAGAGACTACCTAGACACAAGGCAGAGAATAAAAACTAAAAGAAACACTTCTTGGAGTTTTCCTTGTAAATATGTATAGTTTTTATCAAAGTAAGAATAAGTTTTCCACTGAAGAGCTTTGGCTCTTAAGTTGCAACAAAATGCAAATAATAGTATGTCTTCATAATCGTTATATTTAATGGCATAATAAAATTAAATCGTTAAATTGGAGACATAAACTTGACTAACACCACAACTTGGGAGCTTACGGCAGCAAATCAGTACAGTCAACTTTGACCCCAGAGTGTTTTCAATCTAACTCTTAAATCTCAGGTAGTAAGGTTCAATAGAGTTCTCAACATATCTAGGAAGCAGGGGGTCACGGGTCATAACTCCAGACCCCATAGGATGCGCCACAAAATCGACGGAGGTAAGCAGAGACAGAAGATTTGTTTCATCAATTTGCGCAGAATAATCTAAAAGATTCTGCAGAGCTAGTGCAATGACATAACGAGGTATTTGCAGCATACTTTGATTGGCCATTGTTTATCTTTTACTCGTCAAAATGGTAAATTATTTATCTGGCCGGCAATGATGTCATTCAAGTACCATTATTTGTGTGCATTTCGCACCGTTCTCTGTTTTGAATTATAAAAAAATATCCTATGTCTATTTTGACAACAGCAATTTTCCCGCAAATAATCTGGTTTTGAGGACTAGCAACTGTGCGGATTTTTTAACCAGAATAAGCACACAGAGTTGGTAATACTGCTGTCAGTATCAGTAATGCTCTGGAACCTAATTCTTTTAAATCTCGAATGTAACTTTCTGGTAATATTTTCTTTGCGTGATCTCGAATGCGACATATCCGAGAATAGATCTAACGCAGTCAGACAATAACGGCATAAATGACGAAAATTTTTGGGGTGCGACACTTTTTACACACGACAGCACGTCAGGGTGTACACTTTTGTTGTAAAGTCGCCCGTATCGTAACTGAATAGAGTGCCAGAGTGTAAGGGTCGACGTGCTGTCGTGTGTACACCGCCTTTTTTATGCGCTGACGACGACGCACGTTTTTGATAAGCGCGTCCTCTGCGCGTCACCAACGCGCAAGGATCATGTGCAAAGGTTACAAGTTTACAAAGTGCCGGCGGCCTTGCATTTGCTAAGCGTCCTGGGGCCTTAGCCTGTAACGCAATTAGGGTTGCCAGGCGTCCGGCTAAAGCCGGACATAGGTAGGCTTTTTGATCGAGTGTTCGGCCAAATTAAACGGTGTCCGGTCTGTCCGGCTTTTGTTAGGCTTTACCTCGCACCTCGTAAAAAAAAGGCTTATTATTATTATTATACCTCGCACATCGGTAGCGTTTTTTGAAAACCGATTTTCATAAAATGGGCCTGGCAACACTGCGCTAGATGTCTCGTTTGTTCTAAGTGGTACGCAAGTCGTTCGTTAGATGGCACTGTTTTACGTAAAAAAATGTCGTATTATTGGTAAGACAGAAAATCCTTAAAAAATTGTGGTGTCCGGCTTTTTTACCCAAATGTCCGGCCAAACTGGCTGGTCTGTCCGGCTATTAGGTTAGACGACCTGGCAACCCTAAACGCAATGGTGCCAAAATGGGCTCCTGGCTTCAATTACGATTTATTAATACTGCCGGCCCTTTGAATGTTTTGGTAGTACAGCAAAGAATATTCTGTTTCTAATTCTAGAGGATTAGTTGGCTTGTTGCAGGACAAAAACGAGGAAATCCCGGTTTTGTCCTTCTGCTAAGACGCCATCGATCCGCCATTGCGTTACAGGCTAAGGCCCCAGATTGCGTTCTACGCGCATCGTCAGTGCGTTCATAAAAGTGGTGTGCAAAGGCCCTTAGGGTCAAGTCAACCTTGTGGGCAGGTACTTTATTCTGTGCCCGATAGGTTGCGCCGGGTGAGCACAGCGCGGTAAATCTCGATATAGATTGAAATAAACAATATGAACTTCGACCTGCGACGGTAAGCCAAGCGAGTAACGTAAATTTTCCACTGGTGTCGTTTTGTCTTTGGCTGGAGGGGGAAAGTTTTTTATTAATGTCAGCTGTTAAAGCCTTGGGTTAATTGTAGAGACAAAGTAGCAAAGATAGGCTGAAATCTTGTAAAATTTCTTCTCTCCTCCTAATTGTTACTCTTGTCTTCTTCCTAACGACATTATGTGACCACGGCAACTGTAACGCGGTCGAAACGTCGGGATAAATAAGGTAATTAATTTGCCTAAAAACCAATCGCGATTCGACCCGTTTCGAATACAATGACACTATGTTACTAAAAAGATGTAGGATTTTAATCCTGTCTATTCAAACGTTTTTAAAACGGTCTCCTGAGGACTAACAACCCGACTATGTATTGCTACTAGAGGGTGAAAACATTTGATTTCCAAAGAATCAATGCATCCAATTTCATACTTTGTATGTAAGTCGGTCAGTTTCTGCATAAAGCTCTGTTTTAAATGTTAAATACCCATACTTCCGTCTGTTTTTATGATGTTTGTGTTCCACTCGTATTTATGGAAGGGAAAGGAATCTTTTTATGTCGCGGGGCGCGAGGAAGGAAGGTACAAGCAAGTTACATTTGAATAACCCATAAAAGGCAACGGCTACTACGTTTGAGCCCACACGACATGACTGTTTTACCTTTTTTCCCGTATGAATTTTGAATATTTAAGCCTACTTACAACGTGCATGAATGAATACTTCGTCAAACATTATCAGCTAAGTTCTAGAAATGCTTAATGAAGTTTACGATGCAAAATACTGGTAAATCAGCTGATGGGTATATCTAGCCAGCCAGACAGATGCACCGGCGCGGGCGCGGGCGCGGCAAGCCGCAGCTCTGACGTCATTAGCCAGGTCCCGCGACGCGTGACTCACTTCATGACCCGTGACCCCTCCGCCCCGACCACCCTCACCCCTTCACCCCTAAACGCAGACACGTGTACGTATTAATCGTGATTTTTCCCGATAAATCACCGACTACCTCCGCCCAAAGATAAAAGCTCCAATTGTTATACAATTCAATTTCATTCGGCTCACACACAGAATTGAATTTTCGTTATTTTCCAAGCAATTTCGCGTGTGGTCGTTTTTCTGGTTTGTCGACGTCCGCGGTTTTAATAGAGTTTTAGCGAGTGTTTTCCATTAAAATGATGTCATTTGAGCTTGATATAAACCCAATTTGTATTAAATACGGCGGATTTACGGGAACCGCTACACCTGCCCAATTGAAAATGGGACCTCAACGTTGTTATTCAAACCGAATTATGGTCATGAAATGACTTTATAATGTGATTTAAAAAGGGAAACCGTGTTACCATACACCTAACCGTATGAGCACTCAAATAACCAAAATAATCACAATTTACGAGTTTTGCTGTAGGTGGGTGTACACCCAAATACACTTCCCGGGTAGGGCAGGGGTTCCATTCCGACACAAAACGGGCGAAGGCGCCCGTTCTGCCGACCACAACATTCTTCATTTGGCTTATATTCAGACCCGCCAACACGTTTTATAGGCAACAATACAAGCTTTATAAAATTTGCATACCTTCATTCGCACTCTACGGCGGCCATTACCTTTCCATTTTGTAAATAATTAAGGGCCCTATAGGACTACGGGCAGATATTAAAAGTGATGGGTCCCCGAGGTTTAATATTAGAACTCCCCTCGTATTAAATTTTCTGTCACGCGAAACTCCCAAATGCATACGGCTGATATTTTTCGCACATGTTCATATTTTCTGCTTTGTCCTCGCATTCGACACAGAATGCCAGTTAGCTGTCGCTATTTCGATTTTGTCCTCGGAATTTAGAATTTGCGATTTCTATTTTTGCTATTGGGGGTATATTATGGGTTAGTGCTTAATCGAACAAGTGTTACTCGCATGGCGGTCCGAATTACAACACAATTGTAAAATCTGTCGTGGAACATTAAACAAACTGCAATTTTGTTTATTATTGGCAAAAAAATAGAGACATTGCTTTAAGGGTTGAGCTGACGACTATTAATGCCACCCAATACTTACGATTTATTCAAACTACAACTATTTAAATCGATGCTACAACTACTTAAACTAGAACAAAAGCTCTGAACTATTACGTGTTTATTTATCAACGTTGCATTTCTATAGAGTTCGAGATATTCCTTTAGTAGACGAGAAGTTTTTGATACAGCAATAGCTATTGTTACCTCGGGCGTAATTTCATATTCATATAACCCGTGCCATTAAAGAAACGATATATAAATGGCGGACACTCGCGCGCCCTCTCGCTTTAATCATATCTCCGTCTATACTCACACGTAACGTTAGCAAAGTCATTTTAGGCAGTCCTGATTAGTCACCTACGCTTGGCTAATTAAATAAAACACGCCAAAATACGTTCGGCTCTTATCTATTTTTTAATGTTTGTCGAGTTATTTCAACATTGTACGAGTAGTTTGCGTTAAGTGTTGTTATTTGTTGAGGTTTGTATTATTTACTTCGTTTTAATATTTTTGATCTTATTTTCATAAAGATTGTTGTTTAATCACAAACCCAACTTAGAACAATTACCTAATCAATAAAGAAAGCATCGTAAAACAATATTTCCGAACCAAAAATGTAAGAAAGTTTTCGGTATGAACCGAAATCGTATTTTCGTAACCTCTTTTTCAGACCTTACCATAGGTACCCGCCGCCATTTTCATATCGTTTCTCTATTGGCACGGCTTATACGACTAACGCTAAGCAAGTGACTGTTGTGCAGGGCAGGGCGTTGAATAAACGAGCTCATTTCGAATGCATCAAATTCACAGAGAACAAAACTAATCTAAAGCTGTGAGGGGCAATAAAAATGTCCCACTTCCCAGTGTGCCGTCGCCTAATAATAGATGAGGCCAAGGTGTAATCTCAGACGGAATTATTACGAAATTTTACATCGCGAATTTTAGACATTTTTCACCGCTGAGTAAGTATGGGGATGCAGGGAACTTCGAGGGTGGCTTTAGAAAAATAAATAATGTACTAGCAGTGACTTAAGTTTTCTAGTTTTGCAAACGACTGTAGGGTCAACTTTTTACAATTTGACAGCAAAGTCACCCGTAACGTAAGGAAATAAGAGTCCTAGCCTGTTTAGATACCATCCTCTGTTATAGTGCGCTGTTTTGAAAATAAAATGACGTTGAAGTCGCCAATCAAATTAAAAAATAAACACGAAGGGAGAAGGCGCTGGCTTTGACAATAGACTTTGATTTTATCAAAATTAAATCTCTTTATTAGATGAGAGAATTAATCTTTATTGCTCATTTCATCTTCCAGCGAAAAGGGTCCTTTATACACATTTTATTGACGTGATAATTATACTTAGCGTAGGTACCTACATTTTGACACCCGTCGTAACTGAAGCTCTCGTGAAAACTTTTATACTAGTTTGATTTTGATACCAGATATTCTAAGCAAGTTCGGGGTTTTTCCAAAGCATCACTTTTCTGAACGAAATAAGGGGGATCTCCAAAACTTTTCTTATAAGAGGCACCTGTACAAGGCAGCCTTCAAGTACCCTCGGGTCCCGGCCGTTGTTAGTTTTTTTTAAAGACTGTTCGGCCGCGCCTCCCCGCCGTGTAAGCGGACAAATATGCCCAGCATCCCCCGCCCGGGATAACAGGGAAGATGTTTGTTCTTCCTATTTTTATAAAGCCGAGCAATAAAACGTTTGCATTTTACATTTTTTCGGGACCCATAAATAAAAATGCTCTTGTAAAATTGCATTTTAAGCATTTCTAAAAGCGGCCCCCATCACCTTTGCCGCCGCGTTATTGCCGAGGGACGTTTAACTTTTGAATAACGGCTCCGTATTGATATTGTTAGCGCGGCTGGCGATTTATGGCTTATTTATTACACCGCGCTCTTTGTTAAATAAATAAGCAATAGTTCAATTTCATTTCAAACTTCCATCGGCCTCCGACTTTGTGATTAATATCGCATTTGTCAGTCTGATTCTTCGAGAGTATTATTTCAAAAAGCAATCTGCGCACGAACAATAATGTACAAATTAAATTATCCGTAGGTCCTGTCCTCCAGCGTCACGTTTACATACTGCGCTCTGTCAGCCCCCGGTTCGGCTCGAATTAAATTACGAGTTGACAAAATGAGTTACGCCCTTTCTGTAGATTAACAAACAAAAAGTGTTAGGGTCAGAGGCATTAATGTTGTTAGAGGCAAATGAGTCCATTCTTCGTGGACGCGTCGCGCCTTCCGGCCTGTTGTGCGGCACAATGCGACAATTTAAGCCCGACATTGTTCTTGTCCGCTTCGTTCGCGATTTAGTTGTGCTTTTATCGGTGCCCATTTGAATGTGCGATCCTGCGTCCCAGCCTCCCTCCGGCGATGCTCGTCGCGGTCCGACGGGTTTGGGGTAAAGTATCGGCACATTAGTTCGGAAACTTTGCCACTTATTCTTTACCTACTACCGCGAGAGCAACTTACAGTAACAAAATAATTCACCAGTCTCTAGGCCTACGAAAACTAAAGGGTCGTCGCATCATGCGGAGAGGGGTAAAGGAGGAATAGTTGGCAGGAGCACTTGACAAGTGCATGTTGAGTTGAGAGCGCGCCAGTGCCGAGTGGCCGTCGGTGATAGCCCGTATATCTCGCACATACGCGCGACTGGACGCGACGGATTATATTAATTGTGGCATTACATTACCACTTTAATTATCACAGCAAGATTAAACTCCCATTCAACTGGTCTATAAGTGCCACACCGCAACAATGAAGCCAGTACGATTGAAAAATCTGATAAATACACGTCAGCATTTATTGCAAAAGGGCTGCGGAGCGATTCGCACTCGGCTCGTAAATACTGACCACAAAATAACCTTACAGAAGGGGCGCGGTGGAGTTGGAATTTTCCACGGTTCGCGATCCAATTAATTTTAAAAATCCTCCACGGACACACGAGGCCTGAAAGGGCTTTATTGTTATGTAAATTAGTGTAAATTTTGTTGGCAGACGTAGGCATGACTAATTGTTAATTCGGCTAATGCGCTTACGAGAGTGGGACACCGCGAACCGGCTTGTTACCGAAACACAGAAGATCCGTGCAGTAATGAGCAAAACTTGCTTTTATTTGGGCGTTTTACTATACTCTAGGAGTTCAAATTGCAAGCTATCGGAAAGGTAACGCAAAAACGAGTCTACGTCTGCGACATGTTTTGTATGTAGTTGTTATTGTCTAATGGGCGCAAAAACTTTTGTCTGAAGGACCGTATTATCGACTTACAACGGGGTGATACCTACACATAATTTATGTCTGACCCACTCTTTAGGTTCATGAAACTGTTAAAGTAAATGTAGGTAATTAGTCTGCGACACTGCCATATCCCATCTTCTGTGTTTTTCTGTGTCCTAAAGGGGTGGGAGGCTGATCTCTTCGTGTAATAAAGGATCCCACCAAAAACATTCTGTAAGAACTAGCCAGGTCTCGATGGAGCTGCTTGTTTATCTCTAAAAAGTAATGAAATCTAGACAAGGTCGTGCCAAGTCTAAGGTTCTTTACTGCGATTTTTTTATTATTATAGTTAATGTTGTGTGACTTGGCCGTTGAAGGGTACACAAGCGGTTCTGGCGTCAGATTGGTGTAATGGTGTCATGGCGCACCTGGTTTTGTACCCTTGTATACCCTTCAACGGCCAAGTCACACAACATTAACTATAATAATAAAAAAATCGCAGTAAAGAACCTTAGACTTGGCACGACCTTGTCTAGATTTCATTACTTTTTAGAGATAAACAAGCAGCTCCATCGAGACCTGGCTAGTTCTTACAGAATGTTTTTGGTGGGATTTCACTTCTTTTTGTAGAAACGTGGGCATATTGATTTATTGCATTAGATTTTCTTATTGGAAACAGTTTTTTAATTTGAGTAATGTTCGAGTAGAATAAAGTTAATCGTTCGAATATTTCTTTTTGTTAAATTGTAAGTATAAGTATAAAAGCCAGTCTAGTCTTATCCAGAGATTTCCTTTAATTTTATTTATATGCGTATTAAAAGTAGAAGGGGAGGCATTTGCCCAGCAGTAGGACGCTATAGGCTAGATTAAATTAGAAGATGTGTCCCACTACCCTGGATTTCTGCAATGACAATAGATATTTTTATGTACCAATAGTAGAAGGGGGCATTACCATAATCTATAATACAGCTGAGACCAGCTAGGGGAGCACAATGTCACGATAAAAATAGAAGTTAAAAACTAAAACCCGACTACTAAAAAGCTTAAAACAAGACCTGTTTATCCTTAAAATAGACTCATAGATATAATTAATCGTAGTCGGAGGCCATCGGTTTATCAAATGCGAATGTGGTGTCCTCCGACTACGATTAATTATCTATGAGTCTATTTTAAGGATAAACAGGTCTTGTTTTAAGCTTTTTAGTAGTCGGGTTTTAGTTTTTAACTTCTATTTTTTTTTTGAGCTTTTTAGTAAGTAATTTTGGACGATCACCAAGAATAGAACCAAGAAGGGCAAAAAAAACACATTTTTGAATTTTTTGTTCTCTTTGTTATGTTGACGCTACATGTGTTATACATTTTTGAAAAGGTCTTTTAAAGCCCTTTCATTTGATACCCATGACGATGGTATCCGATAATTTTTATTTTTAGGTCCACCACTTTAGGGCGCAGCACAGCCGCCATCTTGATTTTTTTTCAAAATTAAACTATCCTATGTTACCTGGGTGATTAAGACGAATCCAACGACACCTCATTTGTTGAAATCGGCCGAGTAGTTTAGGCTCTGCGAGGGAACAGATGAACACACAAACATACATACATACATACATACATACATACATACATACATACGCTGCTAAAATCATAACCCTCCTTTTTGCTTCGCGTAGTCGGGTAAAAAGTTTTATCCCATTATCGGCTATCGCCATCTTGCTTTATTTCACCGCGTAAAGCGAGATGCCGCTAACCGATAGCACAGTGGGATAAAACGTTTATCTTGAAGTTGTGCTTCCCGGGCAGCTGAGGGTTCTTCATCAGATACTTCAGACGTTCGATTTTTGACATCAAATGAAGCGGCCCACCAAGTTGAATATTTTTTGTAAGGGCGGTATATGTCGATCTATAATAGTTTGGTTGGGCTCTTGTGTTTTCTAATCAGGGTCACCAGGTACTCCAGATCTTCGATTATCCTAGTTTTTATAGTTTTCCCTTTATGTGGCCATTAAACCCTAAGTCTGTACCAAATTTCAGCTCTCTGAGTTTATGGGAAGTACTAGTTCTATTAGGGCTCTTGTGTTTTCTAATCAGGGTCACCAGGTACTCCAGATCTTCGATTATCCTAGTTTTTATAGTTTTCCCTTTATGTGGCGATTAAACCCTAACTATGTACCAAATTTCAGCTCTCTGAGTTTATGGGAAGTACTAGTTCTATTAGGGCTCTTGTTTTTTCTAATCAGGGTCACCAGGTGCTCCAGATCTTCGATTATCCTAGTTTTTATAGTTTTCCCTTTATGTGGCCATTCAACCCTAACTCTGTACCAAATTTCAGCTCTCTGAGTTTATGGGAAGTACTAGTTCTATTATGATGATCATGAGTGAGTGAGTGAGTGAGTGTGTGTCATAAATGCGAAACTTTGCTTTCGCTTAACTTCTGAACTAAATGACCTACAGACTTGAAATTTTGGATTTTAAGTATGTGATTATAGCTTACTAGATGACGAAAATTTCTGCGTTCTGGTCTTATCCAGAGGTTCTCAAATAGGGGCCTGAAAATGCGGCGAAATGGTTCCAGTAAAGGATGGTACGGCAGTGTTTGCTTCGCGCTCGACCTGGCGGGGGCACTGCCGTGCCCCCAGATTACACGCTTGAACTGACCGCGCGCTTCTTCTGACCGCCCCCGCATTAGCCTAAGCTGGCAGCCCTCTTTGATTCGCAAGGAAAACTTATTTAAGAGTTAACGTTTTGATTTGATTACTTTTAGTCAGAAAAAGTACTCTGCTGTCTGTTGGTAAAAAAATTAAAGCACCCCATTTTCCTTGTTTTCTAAAAGGGGAGTTAATTTAAAAATCTTGTATACTTGAACTTTCTTCTCTGTCTATTAGATGATAGACGGTATTCATACCGTAGCTAACCACCATAGGAGGACTAAAGAAGGGCGGGCAAGGCAAGTTGATAATATTATGGTATTTTGTGCTAATTTACTAAAGATCTTCCAACTATCCACCTTAAATATAACTCATAAGCTATCAGTTTAACTAGCTCTAATAAAAGAGCGGGATAGTGCAGAATCTAAAGGAGGTAACCCACTGCGAGCATTAGCGTGTAATGCTGTGTAATGTAAAGTGTGTGATGTGTAATGCTCGGATTCGAACTCGGATTCTCAAAACCGAAGCTTGCATTGTAACATTATGCTAGCATGCTTCCAGTGAGTGACAGCTTTTGTAACGTAATGTTCAAAGTTTATCTTGCATGGTTGTATTACACAAGCATGCTCGCGGTGATTATGATCTATACAACTTTTAGATGCTTCTCCAAAAAATCACAAGGCCGATCAATTTGAGTAGCAACATGGCTAGAGGAACTCCTATTTGCAAGAGAGTCTCCCATCTGTTTCTAACTCGAGAAACCAGCAGCCAGCTTCATAGTTTTTCTTGGTAATTATTTAATGGGCGCGAAGTCCGTGGGGTGGCAGCACGTACGACGTCCACCGCCGTGAAATGAAATATTACACGCGCCACTGCCACTGAAACGGGGCTGTTTTGATGCGAACTCGTTTCAAGACCTATTACTAGGAATGAATCAAAATAAAAGTTTGATGAACTTTGATGAAAAATAATTCAAGAAAAAAAAAATAGTTTTGTCACGGTGTTATTAACGAAATAAATCATCTTGAAACAATCACTCGGAAAAATCAAGTCACTGTTAAGGTATAGATTGGAGGGACAGATTTTTTATTTTGCTAACGAATCGACGCATAAAACTGTTTCACTAGTTTTGTAGACTCTAGCAGTAATAAATTCCATACACTCCTGGGTGTTTTGACTTTAATATCGTCGTCCTTCCGCATCCCTCACGAGTTTCCTATAGACCTCTCTATTGCATAGACATTATCCACATACGGTATATCTTCTCCTATCCTGGGGCACCTGTGACGTCATTATTCCTTGCACTCCAAGGCGATAGCGATTACCACGACTATTACACCATTCGCCCCCGGCTGAGCTACGTACGTCAGGATAAGTCTAAGGGCAAGTTCAGATGGTGCGATTTTTCCTAACAAAACAAATGTTCACGTCAATACGTAGACAAGGTTATAATGAAGTTTGAAACGCTGTTATTTGTGCCGCTGTCTCTCAAGGTTCTACTCATATCTCCTAAAAGGTAAAAAAGTAAGTTGTAGCCTATCACTAGCTGGGCACAGCCCTTCTCCCCCTTATTTTTGGATAACATTAGTCTAGTCTAAACCTGAGTCTGAGTGTGGGTTCTAGGGGTGTGTTTTTTTCAGTGACAGTGTTCTGTTATACCCTATAGTAACAAGGCCTGGTGCTGACTAAGCAGTCCTAGCACCAGCCGCCATTGCTCATGACCTGAGAGTACTTTAGTCTCAATAGATCCTCCGTCGCGAACAGACCTACGGGTCTGCTTTTCCAATTTCATCAATTTTCCTTTGTATTTTCTTTATTTCCAATAAATGTTTCTTCGTGTGAAAATAAATCTTTTTTAAAATATAAATTACGAGACCCCGTCTAACATTGGTGGCAGCTAAAAGGGATCTTCAAAAAGGTCCTCGGACGTCTCCGTCAAAAGTTTCAGTGCTAAAGCCTGAAAAGTGTCCAAAAGTGACTGTGCCAACTGTGCTATACTGAAAAATCCGGAAAATCATAAGTGATAAGTGGAAATCAAAATCCGCTTTTAGTGAAAACTTCCTGGATATCTTCGTAAAGCTATCCCATCCATCACCACTGGATTACCATTCAAGCCCGACTCCAACCTGCACGACATAGAGCCATCGCCAGCAGCGCGTTCCTACGGGAGCTCTGTGTCTGTCCAGCATCGCCGAGCCTGTCTATATCCATCGTTCCCGCAGCTCCGAATCTACGGAGACCACCTCTCCAGCTCTATTATTCTACCTACCACATCCCCGAAGAAATGTTCCAGTTCCTGTGAGTTATTCAATTCCATTAAATACTTTTTCCAAGTGCGACCAAGTGAACATTGAGTGAAACTACAAGACATTTATCATCGATTTGCCACTGGTTAATTTCTAATCATAGACTTTGTGTTTGTGTCCTCGAGCGGAGCCAAACCGCTGAATCGTTATTTCCGAAGAACTCTTATCTCTGTGTCTCGGACGTGTTATTGCTCCGTTGTCGTCGCTCCGCTAAACAAATACCTAACTATTTTATCGCGAAATGGCAACCAAAGACGAAACTACGACTAGCACGAGTGCAGCTACAGGCAGTAAAACTACAAGTGCACTTACTACACCGATTCCAATTTTTCAAACATCATCAATTGATATAAATGTTTTGATCAAATTCATTAACAAATTTGACGGCACTAGAGAAAAGTTAAACGCTTTTCTGAATAATTGCCGTAATGCAATCACACTTGCTAATGTATCTCAACAAGAAATCCTGTTAAAGTACATCTTAAGCCAACTCGAAGGCAGAGCTGAAGCAGCCTGCTCAATCAAAGAATTTGAAAAATGGACTCAACTCGAAGAGTTTCTCAAGTCCCAATTTGGGGAAACCAAACATTATACACATTTACTCTCCGACCTCCAAGATTGTCGGCAAAATGTCAATGGGACCGTCAACCAGTTCGCTCTTCGAGTCGAATCTTGTTTATCAAAACTTCTCACCGAAATAAATGTCTCCATACCAACGAAAAAGAAACTCGAACTGTCCGGCCGTGTCGCCGCAATGCAAGATCTGGCCTTACATGTCTTTTTGACAGGCCTGAGTCCAAGATTGTCAACCATTGCTAGATGTCGTAATCCGAATTCCTTGAATGAGGCAATTAATATTGCCGTTGAAGAAGAGAAAATATTACAACAGAGTTATAGGAGAAATCTTGCGTCATCTTCCTCCAATGCAAACCCCAGGCGCGATAATTTCAGCCAATCAGGGCCCAGAGACAATAATTACCGGCAACAATATTCTCGTGACCAACAAGGACCACAGGGCATGAGGGCGGCTACTTATTACAGACCTGGTCAAGGTCAAGTTCAATCCTCATCGTACCCTCAGCGCACTGGCCAATGGAATTCTGGTTCTAACGAGATCATTTGCCGCTATTGCAAGGCTCCCGGGCACACTATTGCAAATTGCCGAAAACGGGAATACAATAACAGAAACCGCAATTCTTCCAACTCCTATTCGCGCGGTTTTCCGTCACCCAATCAGAATCGCGAACGCCAAAATCACAATATCGAGTTCTATTCTGAAAATCAACAGGGTGTCGACGAAGTAGACACCAATGAAGATCCAATCAATGCGGATCCTTTAAACGAATAAGTTTTCCCGGCCGGTATCGCTCGGGAAACTCCGCGAAAATTTACAAAGTCGATACCATAACTACTAAATCCACTGAATCCAAGTTGCTGCATGACAAACAGGGTAACCAGCCCCAAATTCACATCAGCACTATTACTAAATCCTCTGAATCCAAGTTGCTGCATGACAAACAGGGTAACCAGCCCCAAATTCACATCAGCACTAATACTAAATCCACTGAATCCAAGTTGCTACATGACAAACAGGGTAACCAGCCCCAAATTCACATCAGCACTAATACTAAATCCACTGAATCCAAGTCGCTGCATGACAAACACGGTAACCAGCCCCAAATTCACATCAGCACTAATACTAAATCCACTGAATTCAAACCCACTGAATCTAAATCGTTGCGTGACAAACAGGGTAACCAGCCCCGACCTAACACCAACCCCTCTACAAAATCCGAGTCTCATACTCCTACAAAATCCGCTGAATCTAAAATGAATAAAAATACTAATTCCACGGACGATTTTCGCGTTTACAAAATCTTGCCAAATACACATAAAAGGTTCCTACCTCACGTCCTAATTCGAACCTCTGCTTCAAACAAAAAACTCTCCCTCCTAGTCGACACTGGTTCCGCTGTTAGTATCCTGAAACAATCAAGCATTCAAATTCCACTTTAAATTCAAAGCGACGATAAAATCAAAATAAAAGGAATTGATAACACTGACACCCCTATGATGACCCTAGGGTCCTCCCAACTCATGCTAAAAATAGAAAATGAGAGCATTACTTACAAATTTCACGTCGTTGACATCATCCAGTTGAATTATGATGGTATTATCGGAAATGATCTCCTGAAAGACCTGAAATCTAACATAAATTATAAAGAAAACACCCTGAAAATCGGGAATCACTGTATCAACATCGAATTTGCAAAGCCCATATACACACTGGCTCCTAGAAGTGAAACCATCATAGAATGTTCTGTATCTAAACCTGAAATAAAAGAAGGACTCATCCTAGACCAGCATCTTTCCGAATCTCTATTAACAGCGAATTGTATAGTCACTGTCAAATCCAACAACAGAATTAATATATCTGTCGTCAATACATCTGATGAACCCATCACCCTGAATTCAGACTTAAGACTAAAAATTCAACCTCTAGACGATACGAGTACTCCCCATGTTCCTATAAATCATCTCGACGATCATCAACAAAATAATAATCTTCGGCGCACTGATCGTGTCCTTGAACTTCTCAGAACGTCTCACTTAAATGACGAAGAAAAATCCAACCTCTATGAAGCATGCACTACGTTTTCAGACATTTTCCATCTACCAGGTGAATCATTATCTTCTACTCCAGCTATGAAACATGAAATCAAAACTTCAAATGATCAACCAATTCATGTAAAGTCATACAGGTTCCCGGAAGTACACAAAAAAGAAGTTGAGTCACAAGTTAACAAAATGTTAGATGAAAACATAATAAAATCATCAACATCCCCGTGGTCCGCACCGATATGGATTGTACCCAAAAAGTTGGATGCTTCAGGGCAACGAAAATGGAGAGTCGTAATTGACTACAGAAAACTCAATGACGTAACTATTGGCGACTCCTACCCTATTCCAAATATATCAGAAATCCTCGACCAACTCGGGAAAAGTAAATATTTCACTACTTTAGACCTGGCTTCCGGATTCCACCAAATCGAAATGTCCCAAGATGACTCCCCTAAGACGGCTTTCTCTGTTCCACAAGGGCATTATGAATTCAACCGTATGCCCTTCGGGTTGAAAAACGCCCCTTCAACCTTTCAAAGACTGATGAATTCAGCTCTCTCTGGCTTACAAGGCATTAAGTGCTTTGTCTATCTGGACGATATTGTCATATATTCATATGATCTATCATCTCATGTCAAAAATCTGATCGACGTATTCCAAAGACTCCGACATTATAACCTCAAACTTCAGCCAGACAAATGCGAGTTCATGAGAAAAGAAGTTTCTTATTTAGGACACCTCATCACCGATCAAGGTGTTAAACCAAACCCTGACAAGATCAAATCAGTTCAAGAATTTCCTGTCCCAGGATCCCCTAAGGATATAAAGTCCTTTTTGGGCCTAGTCTCTTACTATCGCCGTTTCATCCCTGACCTGTCCAAAATTGCTAAACCACTCACAGCCCTTTTAAAGAAGGATACTGCATTCTCATGGCAAAACGAACAGCAAACTGCTTTCGAAATTCTAAAAGACAAACTTACGTCAGCACCGTTATTAGTCTTTCCTGATTTTACTAAATCCTTCGTCCTAACCTGCGATGCTTCAAATTACGCTATTAGCTGTATCCTTTCCCAAGGTGAAGCTGGCAAGGATAATCCAATAGCATATTCCTCAAGAACCTTGAATAAAAGCGAGTGTAACTATAGCACTACTGAAAAAGAATTACTAGCCATTATATTTGGCTGCAAAACCTTTCGTCCTTATCTATACGGGCGGAAATTCCAAATCATCACCGACCATCGACCTCTAAAATGGTTATTCAATCACACTGATCCCAGCAGTAAACTCCAAAGATGGAGGCTGAAACTCGAAGACTACGAATATGAAATCGTTTACCGAAAAGGTAAATTAAACACTGCGGCAGACGCACTTTCCAGATATCCTCTGCATCCTGTAAGCGCCGACGAAGAACCAATACCTTCTACTTCACGAGGAAATGATCTAGCCCCAGTAAACTCACCAAATCCATCTAGTCTAGGCGACCTCGAACTGCCTACCCTAGATGCACAAAGCGATGGATATGATCTACCTAATAGTCCATTCAATCCTGAAACAACAGAAAATATTCAAAATCCACTTACTCAAAGTCCAATTCTCGACCCACTAACAACCTTCGAGTTAATAGATCATTCTTATTCTAACTTCTTAAAAACAACGGGTCAGAAGAATTTCACCTCAAATGCTCAAATCAAAGAAACTAACGACAGTGTTTTGAAAAGTACCAACGAAATCATTGTGATCCCGACGTCTATCGACCTTGATGAATCAAACCTGTACGTAGAAGAAGTATTGAGCGATTTGCAAAACAAAGAAGAAATCCTTTCGAGAGAGAGAGTCCTACATTCTTATTTATCCTTCGACCATAAAGGCCGAACTGTGTTCCTCCTCTTTACGAAAGTTCACTACTTTGACACAGCCAGCTATGAAGACATTTATAAGTGCCTAAGATCTATGAGAAATGAACTAATTGTAACCTCTCGCTCGCAAATCAGTATCACCGATTTCCAAAATCCATTTGAAAGTCACTTATTTCTCAAGTTGTACAACATGTGCCTATTTCTGTTTAATAATAACAACATAACAGTAACAATTCACCATCATAACATTAAATTCCCTGAAATTCATGAAATCCCGAAAATCCTAAAAGAAAATCACGACATCCCCATCGCCGGACATTTGGGCTCCACACGCATGCTGAAAAGAATAAAAGAAAAATATTCTTGGAAAAATATGCGTAGCGACATAGAGGCCTACGTAAAGAAATGCTCATCATGCCAAACTAATAAAGCTCTGCGTCAAATTAATCGAGCCCCCATGGAGATCACCACCACTTCCACACGCCCATTTGAGCGTGTATCTCTCGATATCGTAGGACCTCTACCTGAAGCTGAAAATACAAAACTTAAATATATCCTTACCTTACAAGATGATCTCACGAAATTTTCAGTAGCTTACCCGATATCCAACTGGAGTGCTGAAGAAACCTGCTCTTGTCTCTTGCACTTCATATCCATGTTTGGCATACCTAAAATTATACTCACCGATCAGGGTACTAATTTCACATCTGAACTTTTCAAACAAACCTGCAACTTCCTGAAAATAAAAAATCGATGGTCAACCCCGTATCATCCACAGACGCAAGGAGCTCTCGAAAGAAGCCACTCTACGCTGAAAGAGTACCTAAAGTCTTATGTTAATGACAACCAGAATGATTGGCCTCGTTATGTCTATACCGCCATGTTAGCATACAATACTAACATCCACTGCACAACCAACTTTGCTCCCTATGAGCTATTATATGGCCATAAAGCCCTCATTCCTGATAGCATATACGATATGACTAAAACCGCTACTTATCACGACTATGTCAAATTACTTCAACATCGTCTCAAATACTCACGAGACGTTGCTCTCGAAAATATTCGCAAATCAAAAGAATTATCAAAAACCTATTATGATAGGAGAACTTGCAACGTAGTATACAAATCAGGTGACTTTGTTTACCTTAAAAATCATTTGCGATTAAGAAAGGCCCTTTCACCCGTGTGGAAAGGCCCTTACAAAATTATCCAAGTTCACGGCAATAACACTCTTACCCTCTTAATAAATCGACGTCACGTGAAACATCATTTTGACGAAGTAAAACCAGCCCCTTAACATAAGCGACTTTAACGTTTCAGGGCGATCCTGTTATTAACGGGTACAACGCTAAGGGCGCAAGACTTCATCCAGCCGATTGTCAAAAGTCCTGGTATTTACTTTGATCCAATCAATACTGTTAAGTTAATCAGCGGTCAATTCCAGGTTGTCATCCCTATAGATATAGCATATTTAAAACCCCACATTGATAACATAAACAGCGTATTCGGAACCACTAGATATTATTGTCAACAAAACGAAGCGATCAGTGACATTGAATGTCACAACATGATACAACCCTTAAGGTCACTTTATGATGATATCGTTAGAGACTTTAATTCTATTGAACACCTTATACCATCTAAATCTAAAAGATCTGCTTGGTTCTCTGGAATTGGAACCGTTTTCAAACACATATTTGGCACAATGGACGAAAATGACGCAAATACCTACAATGACATTATCCAAAATATGCAAACCAACGAAAAGGATTTGGCTAAACTTGTAAAACAAAATATTATATTGTCAAATACAGCTGTTTCTAATTATGAAGATACTCTAAAAATTATAGATAAACATGAAACTCAACTGAATGTTGCTATAGAGGAATTGTCTTTATCAATGAAAAATCTGTCTGATATAACTAACAGTGTAAGTTTTAAAATCCAAGTTAGTGGTATTCTTAATATACTGCAATCAACCCTGTTAACACTATCATTTAAATTAGAAGATTTGATAAACTCTATTTTGCTTGTAAAGAGCAACACCTTACACCCATCGATCATTACGCCAAAACAGCTTTTTAATGAACTAAACTCAAACATTAGATATATGTCTAGTTTTAAGGAATTGCCTATAACTTTAGATATAGTTAACATACATTTGATTATTAATGTATCTACTTTAGTTTGTTATTTTATAGAAAATAAGATTGTATTTGTCCTTAAAGTTCCACTGACACATCACACCCTGTATAATCTTTATAAGGTCATCCCCATTCCAGTACCGCATGATGACAAAAGTCCTAAATCTTTTGCTATGATTATACCTAACAGTAAATATATAGGATTAAGTGACGATAAGACCTTTTACTTTGAATTAACCCACTTAGAACCATGTAAACATGTTACACAACAATTGTTATTGTGCGAACAAAATATTGTACACTCTTCAGTTTCCAGCCCTAATTGTGAAACGCAAATAATGACAAAAGCTTTGTCAAAATTACCCGAACAATGTATAACTGAATGTATATACGGTGACATTAGTACATGGCAACCACTCCAACAAAACATGTGGATATTCATTCAATCAGAAACCACAAAACTTGTAATAAAATGTAATGAAAAAACCTACGATATTAATATATTAGGTACCGGCCTATTAACACTACAACCCCAATGCATTGCTTACTGTAAAGAACTTACAATCATGTCAAGGTCAAATGTGACACTAAAAGTAAATAGAATAAATTCTGAATTTAACCTTATAAATGATAGCTGTTGCGATATAACAAAATTTAAGCAGTTACACGTTAACAAAATTTCTATTAAACAACCCGAAATAAATTTGGAAAATTTGGACAAACTAAAAACATTGTCGTTTCAACTTAAAAAGGACTTAGATAAGACTATTGATAAGACTAGTATAAGGGATCATATAAGTTTCCCAATTATGACTATAATCTTAACCTTTTTGTTTATAAGTTTCTTATTATATACTATTTTCAAACATTTTAATCTCAAAAAATATGTAATTCAGCCTAGACCATGTTTTGAAAATCAATCAGCTGACCCAAATTTAAATAATGTACAATTAGAGTCTGTTGAACCACCCCGACTGAGGATAAATTGAATAGAGATAAACTTCACCCTTAACTTTTGGTATAAGTTTACTCCTAAACGGGGGGTTGTTATACCCTATAGTAACAAGGCCTGGTGCTGACTAAGCAGTCCTAGCACCAGCCGCCATTGCTCATGACCTGAGAGTACTTTAGTCTCAATAGATCCTCCGTCGCGAACAGACCTACGGGTCTGCTTTTCCAATTTCATCAATTTTCCTTTGTATTTTCTTTATTTCCAATAAATGTTTCTTCGTGTGAAAATAAATCTTTTTTAAAATATAAATTACGAGACCCCGTCTAACAGTTCACAAAAGTACCTAACTCTTTTTACAGGGTGTAACCTACTGGTCAACAGGATGTCAAATCTGTAAAAAAAAGTTGAAAAAAACAAATTTTATTTTATAACCTCAAAATTGAATTTTTTTTATAAATTTTTTGGTTTTGTTATTAGCTCAAATTTAAAAATATGAGTGTGCGTGTAGGTGCCTTTACATAGCTTTAAGTTGTTAAAACATTGTGAAATTAAATAAAAACAATATTTAAAAAATACTTTTCCCCCGCCACATCGTTCTCATTTTATTAATTTAATAATTAACGGAACGCCATAGAGCAAAAAAAAAAAAGTAGGTTGTGATCCCTATGACCGGGTGCTTTTACCCTGTAAAAAGAGTTAGGTACTTTTGTAACACCTTGTATGTGGTACCTTTGACAAGATACTCATAATATTTTGACTGTTATCTCTGTATCAGTCAATCAATAACTCGTATAATCAACGCTGATTTATAACTGACAGTGAACTGTCAAACAAATTATCACGCTTGAACACGATTTCAAATATCGCATCGCAGAACTTGCACGGTGTAGTAGAGCCTTAGGGGATTAGGCGTATCCCGACTAGGTGCAACTTCCGGCTCCAGTTTATGATGCAATCTGCAGCGTAATCTTCGAGTCTTGCCGAGACAAACTACTTGTAACTTGTTGTAACGTTAGTTCTCATTTACAATGCACACGGCTGCTGGCAATTTATGATAGAGATCTCGCACACACGTGAAGGCCTCACGGGATAGTATGATAAGACGGTTTTAAAATCTTATTTTATACTGTTTTCTTAGTATCAGCTTTGGACGATCGTGATGAAAATTCATTAATAACGAGGTGATGCCAAATGGGGTATTTTCACTTTGAGAAGTGGCGCGATAATCCACCCATAGTCATACAATTCGTGGAGCTGGCCCATCTGAGTGAAGAGACAACCGAAGATAGAATGTGCCGTTTGTTTGTTTGTTACACTTTATTGCACAAAAACTAAAAAGATAAACTTAAATAACAGAGATGTGAGACTAAGGCCTGGTTTCTGAATTGAGAATTTTGCTAAGCAAATACTTAACTATCGTTCTGTCACGCTCTTTTGTGAGAAATCTGCAGAGACAGGACGATACTTACCCATTTGCTTAGTGAATTTCTCAACTCAGAAACCGGGCCATTATGTACAAGGGCGGACTTATTTCTAAAGAAATTTCTTACAGCCAGCCCAGAATTTCTTCCAGCCAGCCCAGCCAGCTCCAGCCAGAGCCGCCAGCTCCAGCCAGCCCAGCCAGCTCCAGCCAGCCCAGCCAGCTCCAGCCTGTCCAGGCTGGAGCAACATAAGAACAAGATTCGACCCCTATAAAACGGAGTCTGTTTATAGTTTGGAAACGAAATTTTAGCGCAGTCCTCTAGGACTACATATTCCATTGTAGATAGTAAGTTGGTCAGGCATTTTGCTAAGTAACTTCTGTCACCTAGTTTCAGTAGTCTGCGCGGACAAAGTGGCGGGCAAAAGCTAGTAGGTAATTGTATATTTTGCTCAAATCAGTACTTCAATAGGCATCCTTTGCTTTACTATACCAGAGCTCTCGAGCAAGTATTTTCATTAGAATTCCTATAAGTAGGTAATTTTATGTAGGTACATACGACAGTGAAAACAACCTACATAGATATAGGTGTCACGATGGTAGGTATAAGTAAACTAAAACGTTTTCCATTAAAATACAAAAACCTACCCAGCTTTTAATACACCCAATTGTTATACAACAATTCGTCAATACAATCACAGTCCAATTTCGTGGCGAACGCGACGTCTGGCATTAGCAATACATCCATAATAAATAACACACAACAGTTGTAATCAGGCGTTTCGTTATGAAAAGAAAAATCACATTTCCACGCCAGGAACACAAAACAAAGAATACAAAAAGACAGTTCAGATATAAGCACCTACTATTAGGTAAGCATGTGGTAATAGGATTAATTAGTTCCTTCAAAACTAATAAAACATAAAATACTTACTGACGACGTCGTCTTACCAAATCCGTAGATTTGGACCCGGTCAAATCTGTAGACTGCTAATTAAATGCTATTACGACAAAATAAAAAAAAATGCTGTTATTTATTCGTTTCTCACAAATATCCGCAAAAAATGTATGAGACAGAACGATACTTAACTAAGTACTCGGATACATTCTTAAACAGGCGGTTAGTGGCCTATCTAGAGGTGAGTTTGGGCGTTATCTTTCAGAAACTAAGAGCCTATGTTGAACTAAGGCATGTTTTTACAGTTGCGGTAGGCTCTCGAACAAATAAAGCTGTCCTTCCGCGACATTTGATCAGTGTCCGCGTCCGTGGCCGTGCCAAGCACAGATTTCGACGGCAATGTATCGTGAAATTAGTTTAGTGGCACTATATAATTACGCTCCCTCACTTTTTATGACCGTGCCCCCATGTGCCCCCGCGAGGGGGCCCACCCTCGGCTCGGTGTTATGACAAAATGTCAACTCGGTGTGCGATTTGATGAATCGACAGTTTTTAACGTTTCCTTTTTTATTTGTTTCGGCGTCCGATGCTGATCTATAAACAATTCGGTACGCAAAGTTTTTTGTTCGAAAGTCCGTTATTGGCTTAATCTTATCATTAGACAATATTGAGAAACTAATTTCAATATTTTTTATTTTGGTTCAGTAGTTTACAACGTTTCAAAGATACGGTTTTATGACCTTCACGCGACGGTCTGCATACTGTTGGCGGTCATAGGAACAAAACATTTTAGCGCATAAAAACAAAACTACTGGACCAAAATAAAAAATATTGAAATTAGTTTCTCAATATTGTCTAAAGATAAGTTTAAGCCAATAACGGACTTTCGAACAAAAAACTTTGCCTACCCAATTGCCGATTATTCTAGTTTCAACTGCAACTTATTTATATATTTTGCCCCCATTAGGGATATTATTTGGGATCTAGCTCAAACTTAATCTATCTCAGTCGATAGTGCTATCTGTGCTATAGATAGTGCTCTCTCGACCCTCTTGCTGAATGCATTTTTTTAAAGGTGAAATATTTAGAGTGAGCGTTAATTATTGAGTAGTCTTAACTTAAATTTTTACCAGAAGTCCATACTTTCAGAGAAGTTTGCAAAATTTGCGTTAAGAGTCATAATATGCATTTTTTTTTTGGAGTCTTGGTGAAAATGAGGTTTATGTACCTTGTAGTAGGTTAGTAGATAATTTAAAGTCAAAGTAAATGATTTATTCATAGGGTTTATTATATAAAATCTTAAAGGCTACATTTTGAGTTGTAACTTATTACAGTATAATAACATTGTGAAATTTACAGAGCTACTCAATTAGTACAGACAATAGACGTTACATAATTATTGCGCAAGACTATCCCAAGAATAGGGACATCCTTAAATGTATTCACTAAAATACTTAAGTACGATACCTTAGCTAGTATAATAAATGAAGCTCACATTATCTCTTATGATTGTTTTAGAACTATTTCGATTTCATGTATTTACATAATGATATGAAAAGTTTGAAAATATAGTAATAATATTATAGTATTTGCAAAATGAAAACTATATATTTTGAAGCACCTATATTATTACTACGTTCGATTTGCGGTCGATATAGTCTCTACTTTGCTGATTTCAAAATATTTTCTATAAATTGAATTACTTTTTTTTTGCGCTGATAGGCACCTATTTAGTGCAGATCTGTTGAAGAGCATTAATCGAAGCTATAGTTACTGGAATTAGTAAAATACTCGGCTATGCTTTACTAATAAATAATTTACATACTTGTTTTCTTTTTTCTTTGACATGTCAATTCTTTAAAACTTTCGTGAATTCTGCAGAAATTATACAGAACTCCATTAGATACTACCTATTTAAAATGTTTTGTATGGCAGCGGAACAATCGAGTCTATGGCAATTCTTTCAATAAATCTCTAGAAAAAATAATTTCATGTAATATTATAATTATAATATGCATATTTTTTGGTTGATCGAGAGTATTGATCGTAATTTTAATATGTACAGTGTTCTTACAGTACGGTAGTTTACGAATGATATGGATTTGAGTATTTTTTTTGTTTGTTATAATGAAGATGAGACCAGGTAAGAACTTACGTAAGTATAGAACCACTAAACGATATTAAAATACATTAGCAATCGATATTTTGTACAAAAATATAACGACGTTTTTGAATTGTTAAAAGAGGTTTCCAAATATTTTTGCTTATTCACATTACCTATAATGCCGATGTTGGCATTATGTGTTTAGTCAAATAAAAAGGTACTGAAAAAAAATTTTACATACTTACAACTTCAATAAATACTTGTATTTAAAAGGTTGAGTTATGAAGAGCCATTTTTTTTTATAGATGATAATTTAGGCTTTTTTTGAGCCGTTTCCATAATCAATAAGGTTATAATTAATTTTCCTAAACGAGTTCCTTATAACATATCACAGGCTTAAATTATATTCATTTTTATGATAAAGGGACGTGCATACTAAACGTACGTACCTACACTTACATTACATTCGGTACAGTCGAACGAAATTAGGTAACTATTTACAGAGATAGGGGAAAAATAATGAGGCGAACCCTCCCACAACCCTCAGAGATTTCAAATTACCGCCCTGTGTATACACACAGGCGTATACGTTTTATATTTGAAACAATTTGTAGTCGCAACAATGCATCTTGATACTTTAACAAATATCTTATTACTTAGGCAATAAATGCATTAATCTTTTTCTATCTTTATCTATTTTGAACCAAGATGCATTATTGCAAAGTATAAATTTGGATACAATCAGAAATTCTGATAATTATTATGAACCTCGGGTAAACCGTATAAATTAACTAATGCGCTACGGTGTAATAAAAATGTTTATAACTGTAGGTAACTTGTAAATGCATGACAGCTCAAAAATGCAAACTTGTCAAATTGATTTCCGTTCTAACAATTTTCCTACATCCTTATCCAACGAACAAAGCGTAACTTACAATACAAAATCTCTAAATCTTTTTTACATTTTTCATCACCAACAAGCAATCCATAACTTTTCACTTATTCATTCCATTCAATTTGAAATATTAAAAATCCATAGAAACTTTTGATTGTCCAATTAATCACCGTCTCTCATGTTCCATTATATGGGAACTGTTAATTTTTCACAACACTTGGGATTATTTTAAACTAGAAGGTGTCACTTCTTTTGATTGGTTCTCTAGCTACGAGCTTGAGATGGACATATACATCTATGGAGTAGCAACTTATGGTTCAGTGTAAAACGGAGCGGAATCTTCGTGGATGGTCTCATGAGAGTATGTTCCAGTACTTCAAGCTAGCCGAGAGGTAAGGTATCGGTATAGCGCTTGCGTAGTAGTTAACTGACTGAAACATGAGATAGGCGATGTTTAGAAGCTATCACACTATTTCGTTTGGATGGGTATTCTGATTCGAGTCGTTCTGTCTCGCGCACTGCTGAAAAAGAAAAAAAAGAATTTAATTATTTTGGTAAGTACATCAAATTATTATTGCCAAAAGTAATTTCACAACTCATGCTTCCTATATGTCTGCAAACGTCTAAGAGTTAATGCTTACATCTTGCTTTCGCTCCCACGTCTTCATAGCCGTCTTATATTTCTCGAATTCGTGGCACCAGTTCGAGTAGATTTTCTGGTATTCGTTGCTCTTTTCTGGCGGTGAACATCTGCGAAAAAAATAAATTAAGTAAGATTATAGGTAGTTCAGTATCGATAGCAGATCGAAAACAAGATGGTACAGAAAGGTCCTATCATACTTGAATGTCATTAGGGGTCGGAAAATCTAAATAAATAAACGATATAAAAAAATGGTTTTGATGCATGGAGCCACATGATATTGTGTTGCCGTAGGGTATCGAATTTTGGTATGAAAAAACTGTAATGGCGGGTAAATTAATAATTATTTGTTATGGAAGAATGCAAAATTATTGTTTGCGGCGAGTGCTTGTATTGAATACCGAGCTAGCGAAGGTTTCTAAAATTTAGCCACGAGCGTAGCGAGTGGTTCAAAAAAGAAACCTGAGCGTAGCGAGGTATTCAGAAGCACGAGAGCAAATAATATTGCATTCGTGCTAAACACAAAACTTTTCATCTCACAGAAGCGAGGAAATGATTTTGTTAGCCAAGCGAGACAAACAATAGACATAGGTACCTACATAGAGGTTAGTGAAATGAGTATGTGGCGTTGCCTAGTAATGGGTTGTTGATTACAAATCGTGTCTTCTTGAAGTGTCATAAAATCAACAACCTGTTGCTAGGCAATGCTACAAGTTGATGGAGTTCCTTTTTTTTTTTTATTAGGGCGTCGAGTTTATCGAATCGCACAAAAATGCAGATAGTTTAAATCCGGCATTTACACGATCGTAAGTTACTAGTAACAGCAAACTTTCCGAGCGTGGGAGATAAAAATATTTTTTAAGTTCGAACATCTGCCAAATCGGTCGACGGGTTGCCGAGATACGGGGTCGCGATTTCACAGTTCGGGGCGAACCACTAGTAAGATAAGATAACACACCTCACGCCTTATAAGCTCAGTTCTTACCTATGCGTGTCAACAGTGATGTTATATGAGCAGAGAAGCGATCCGCCGAGCCAGCAGTCGTAGCGCCCAGCGTCAGCCTCGTTCACCGAAATAATGAGCAGCCCATGCTCCGACGTCTCTATGTATTTCTCTGGTCGGCTGCAAAAAACAAAACAGGAGTTATTTTTGAGCAAGTTTGTATTTCGTCTCGTGTTACATAGAAAGTAAGATGTAGCCTGTAAAAGTGTAGGTAGAAATGTACATGTGCCACTAGCTGGGCAAAGGTTTTCTCAAAGAGCGACACGCATATTGTTCATTTTCAATAACAAAACATATAGGGAAATTTTTAAATTGCTTTATTCCTGAAACTCGCCAATTTCTAAAAGTGATTTTCAACTCTACGATCTTTTGCTCTACGACTTTGGTGAAAGCGCAATTTTTGTCCATACAAAAAACTTAATACATGCATTATTTTTTTTTTGACAAATTTTTGACGCGGAGTAACAAATAGGAGCAGGAAAGGCTGAAAAGGTGGTTGAGAGTGGAGAGGCACGAAAGCGCGTCGCGCAGGCGGCGCTGAAATAGTACAAATGCAAAATTTTATAGAATAAGAAACATTAAAGATGTAAATAAAAAGTATCGTGCATTTCATTTCGAAAAAACTTTTTATTTAATTTTTTCATTACATTTCGAAAAGTTGTAGAACAAAAGTTGTTGGAAATGACATTTAGAAGTTAGAGTTAGCTCACTACAGGCCTAACCTAAGCGTTTGAGTCATAATATTCTCAATGAGAAAGTCGCCAATCCGTAGTGTAATTACCTACTTATTATAGAATCATATATTTTTCACTTTCTATGTTTTTCAAAGGTAATTTGAAATTTGAAATATCAAAACTGGTCATTCCCCACGAAAACCTTCAATGAAATTGAAACTTTGAGGCTGTAATTAAGAGCGAGATAAAGAACATTAGCGCGAGCGATTGCGTTATTTCGTGATAGTACACTATTTCGTGAGTTTTTGTTTCCGGCGCAATAATAAGCAATTGATACAATGTTTAATATCATTATAGTTTCCTAAAAAATCTCTATACTATTACCTATCTAAAAAACCAACAAACCTCATTTATATGCATAAGCTGTGTAAGATACGATGCTTACAACACTCAGTTAGGCACAAACAGAGGTGCGAGACGTGCGCGCCATACATCGCGCTTCTTGTTAGCGTAAGGATTGGTGGTGACACTCATAAGCTTGTAGCAAGACAAAGGTAAGTATTTTTGAATAAAACTTTTGATATCGCTATTCTGTGATTCATAACGATTCATTTGATATACGTTAAGAGTTATTTGTAAGCATAGAATTGCTTAAAAACGCAATTTATTGACTCACGAAATAGCGGACATCATATTTTTTCCTTGTCCCTTATTTCGTTACATTTACGAACTAGGGGAATTTCAGAGACTTTTTAAATGTTTCTTTATTTCTATATCAGTTAACATATTTGAAAAATGGTTTGAAAATCAGACAAAGTACTTATTTAAGTTACTTTAGAGCCTGATTCGGTATACCTTTTTGTCAACACAAGTCTTACAAAACGAGTTTGAAAGAGACCCGAGTTGGCATTTTTAAGCGATTTACGCAGATGGATCAGCATCATAATTTTGCTCGTTTTTCGATTAATTGCCTTTTGTTTTGGTTATATTCAGTAAGCATAGGGTACTGAATAGTTTATTAACATCATATAATAAGAATTTCCAAAATTAAGTGAGGGGTTATCTCAAAACTAGTATAACGAAATAAGGAACACCGTTTTTCTTACAATGTCCGCAATTTCGTGAGTAATTAATTTAGATTTGAGTTAAGATTGGATCGGAAAATGAGAAGAAAATTATTAGTTTCAGGCCTATGAAAAACTTATACACAATTAAAACTATTAGTATCAAGCATAAGTATTAGTTAAATTCGGATTTTACAAGGCCGATTTTACTGAAGGTGATACATTTTCATAAGGCCAAGGATCCCGACCTAAAACCGGATTCATAAACCCAAAATGCTTGAATTTTCTGCTTTTAAGGTTCCATAGCAACACGAAGGGTGTCAAACGGGATCATATAATTATATCTTAGAAAAAAATACTGAAAACATTTTTTTTTTTAAATAGCTATTGTGGCATCTACATAAACAATTATAAAAATTATGTATGTTTGAGAAAAACAGTAAATTTAAGTACATAAATAACGACCTTATTTTTAAATAATAAATATAATAACAAAATTTTCCATATTATGTTAATTTAGTCATTAAAAAGAGAATTTAATTCATAAAAATATAAAAACGAGATTACTGTTCGTAGATTTTTTTTTAAATTTTAGTGAGTATTAAAACATATATTTTATAATAAAAAAATTGCTGTATTATATCAGCATTTCCATAAGCAACGAAAAGAAAATATTTTCATTAAATTTAAGTTTTTTTTAGTGGTGACGATTCTTTGGGGATATCTACCTTATTGGTATTTAAAAAAAAAAATAAGTATATCGATAATGTTGATTTATTAATGTAACCACTTTTTTGTTTTATATTAATGTAAGTTTAGAAAGTGACATTTTATTTCTGAGTTTTTTTTTATGATTGCTTAAAATGTTGTATTAAAAAAAGTTACTTACTGATTTTTATGTTTCTATTCATTATTATTCCTGCTAGGTACCTAACAACTGTTAAACAAACAGATCAATAACTATAACGAAATAGGAGACAGGAATTCACGAATTTAGGAGCAGAGCGAAATTACTATCCCGAAACAGGGTTCAAATCAGAGGTCTGTAAGAAAATTAATATTAAAATAAGTACTTGCTAAAACTATATGATTAATGCTTTAAATTACTTGCAAAAGACCAATCTTCAACACAACGAAGGTTTCAAAGTGATACCTAATTTAGAAAAATATATAAAAATCCTCAAAGTTGCCGGAGCCTTAACATACCGAATCATGGGACATTTACCTTAGTTATGATTTTGGAATAGGAATACCTACAAGGAAACCATTAGACTTATAGTATCTAGAATTTCAATTAGTAATTCATATCTAGGTACACACGTCAGCACGACGACCCTTACACGCTAGCACTTTACTCGGTTACGTTAAGGGCGACTTTACAACAAAAGTGTACACTCTGACGTGCTGTCGTGTGTACTATTGAAATAATTGAATGCTAACAACCATAAAGTTCAACCCTCAATCAAGGGCCGCTGTTAGCATAGGTAGGTACCTAACCTAGTAGTTAATCGCATGATTTCAACTAGCATTCCAGACTACTCGTTATACAAGGTGTTACATAAGGCCCTAACTATTTTTACACGATAGCACCTGGTCACAACCAAAATATTAGTTTTGCTCTATGATGACGTTCCGTTGATTTTTAAATAATATGGATGTAAATGCTTTTTTTTTTACAGAAATGTCATCCTGTTGACCACTCCAAAAAGAGTTTGGTCTTTTTGTAACATCTTGTAGATAGGGGCAGGCAAGTGGGTAGAAAATAACATCGAAATCGAAGTGGAAATGTTGCATTATCGATGGTCACTTTCATTGACCTACATAAATTGTAATGACGATATAAGAAATATTACTACCGGAAGTACCTTGAACTATGAAAGAAAAAAAATTAAAACCTTATCTTTATCTACCTAATACCCCCAACGCTTTAAATAACAAGACAAATAAATTCATTGCACGCCCTATTTAAGGACATTTTAAGAGACTTGCATTCAATGGAAGCATATTTTTCTAAGCAAAGCCCAGTTTACCCACCCAGTTAATGCCAATCCTCCGGCTTTAGCACCACACGAGCCAGGCCGACCACGGCTTGGTAATAATTATCGGGATATTTTCGAACAACCCTTAACAATGGTACGTCTGTATAAACAGAACCTCGAGTGGGAGTCGCCCCGAGTGAATTATACCGTCGGAAGTGCGATAACGGCAGATTTGGGAATGCTTTAATTAATGTTGTTGCATGCGTGTACAGTTTAAGTGTTTTCTGAATAATTCCCGCACGGTTGTCTTGGAAAGGAAGGGGTGGCGTTTTTTGCACTTGACTTCCAAGGAATTATAATAGGGTCTTTGAACTTTCGGTTGTTTTTGTGCTACGCCGTTCAAGGAAGTCCTCTAATTGTTTGGAGTTTGTTATCGAGTTGAGGGACTTTGCTCCTTATCTACTAGAACACTTATTATAGCAACGTACTTATTTTAGATCAAACTTAGATCGGAACAAATGTCTCCGTTCTTTTCTTGTAGGTCTTGTTTTATGCATCGATGGAAAGGACAGAAACTATTTATCAGATGCATACGCACAGATATTTATGTTACTGTACCAGGTATGTCTTTCACCCTTGTAGTGTCTCTCAGTACAACCAATACTGTTACAGTTCATTGTGCGAATGTAAACTCACTTAAACGTGATCGGATGGCGTCCCTTCTCCCGTGAGTAGTGGTACCAGGTGACGGCTCTGGGCTGCAGGACCTCCGGCATCTTGACGAAGCTGCCCAGGTGAAGACTTTGGCCCCAAGTGGCTGAGACGCTCTTGCGGGCGATGGACGAGTCGCAGATGTCGGCCGTCTCGTTGGCTACGTCTTGGATTAGCCTGGGGAGAAGCAAGAATAGTTTGGTATAGATTAGTGCAAACTGATCACACCAGATGGCGCCCCCCGTCCAGAAGACTGAGACCAGTTGAAGAAATTCGCATCGACAGTTACATGACTCGGTAGCTCAATTGGTAGAGCACCTGCATGGTATGCAAGTAAATTATTAAAATGTTTCCTAGCACATTAGTGCTTTAGAAAAAACAAAAAGAAGCAAGAATAGTTTCAGAGAAAAAAAAACAAGTATTTCGATAATATGTTTGTACCCCTTTTTTGTGCTAACGCGAAGAGGGATTTGATCCGTCGATTGGATGGGAGGCATTGTAGTATACAAACGAGTCTATTTAAGAAAACATTAAATGTAGGTAAGTCAATCATACGTAATTTCGATTCTAGTTACAGGATCGCGTAGTGCAATTTAAAAGTTCGAGTTCATTGTTTGCAACGTAAGTCAGAGACCCTTGGTAAAACTTGGGCGACATTTTACTTATTCTTATGGTCAAGCCTACAAAACTTTGACATTTGGGGTGGCAACTACGTAATATCTAAATAATAAAAAAAAACCCTTAGCCCCCGAAGTGCCAGATGCACTAAATCAGTCGAAAGAACATTTGAATCGGCCCTCACAGGGCACTTAAGTGTACTCTATCTCTATCTATAAAATTTTTGCATTTACTAGAGCACTAACCCGTGCTAGGGAATCCTGTCCGAGCGATTTTTTTTACCTTATAAAAATCTTTATCTAACTAATGTCTCAAAGTAATTATAAAGTAAAACCTACCCAGGCATATACTCCCTGCAGACGCCAGCATCTCTGACCCAGCCGCAGTAGGGATCCCTGGCGCAACGCACACATGCGTCATACCGACGAGTGCACAGAGCCAACCGCAGTTTTAGCATACGCCGGTCGGAGGATGCGTACAAAGACCCATTCGTGCGCGAGAGGGCCATTGCCTGTTTGGAAGAAGAAGTTCCATTTTTAAACTTACCCAGGCATGTACTCCCTGCAGACGCCAGCATCTGTGTCCCAGCCGCAGTAGGGATCCCTGGCGCAACGCACACACGCGTCGTACCGACGAGCGCACAGAGCCAACCGCAGCTGTAGCACACGCCGGTCGGAGGAGGCGTACAAAGACCCATGCGTGCGCGAGAGGGCCATTGCCTGTTTGGAAGAAGAAGTTCCATTTTTAAACTTACCCAGGCATGTACTCCCTGCAGACGCCAGCATCTCGGTCCCAGCCGCAGTAGGGATCCCTGGCGCAACGCACACACGCGTCGTACCGACGAGCGCACAGAGCCAACCGCAGCTGTAGCACACGCCGGTCGGAGGAGGCGTACAAAGACCCATGCGTGCGCGAGAGGGCCATTGCCTGTTTGGAAGAAGAAGTTCAATGTTTACACGTAAGCACTGCACATTTTGTGTTTCGTAAACGGTTAAACTAGTCGGCTACACCGACCTAATATAAGTAAGTTTAACCGTTTACCAAATACAAGAAGTTCCATGTTTGAAAATTTTGTAGGAGCTCTTTTGTGGTCGAGAGGTGAAGAAATAAGGTTATAATTTCGCAGGATAATTAGAAAGTTCGATTGCGTTAAAACGTAAGAGGAGCTTAATGAGAAAAAAAATCTACGTAAAGAAAAATAAAAATATTATACAAGCCATGTGTAAGTAGAGCAAGTAAAGCCTCAGAAAAAGGAGAGCAAATTAAAGTTTTAATTCTGTAACTTCTACAATTTGCTTCATTTACTCTACGGATAGCAAATCCTAGAACGGAATGAACATATAAGTTCCTCGGTGACATTCTGAAACACCTTAGTCTTTGCACGTCCCGTGCAGAAATAAGGATGGGGGTGACACAAAAGGTCCCGCTTGATTGTAATGTCCCGGCTCTGACACCCAATTTTTGCAAGAACGATCAAATGTATGTAACAGACATGGGCCGGTTTCTGAGTTGAGAATTTTGCTAAGCACATACTTACGTATCGCTCTGTCACGCTCTTTTGAGAGAAATCTGCAGAGACAGGACGATACTTACCCATTTGCTTAGCAAAATACTCAACCCAGAAACCGGGCCATAAACAAGCTAATCACGTGTCGCTATTTTGAATTGTTCTTTTATTAATCACCTCTTACATTTGATCGCTCTAGCCGGCTACACACGTTCCTAAAATCAAAGGCAATATCGGGGAAGTGTTTGGGAGCACCCTAGATCGCCTCGTGTGTAGGCAAATCTTTTTCTGTTTTAAGAGTATCGGAGGCATCTCGCGATCAACGAGCAGGGCCCTTAGCCTGTAACGCAATGGCGGGTCAATGGCGTCCCGGCAGAAGGACAAAACCGGGCTCTCCTCGTTTTTCTCCTACAACCAGAGAACTAATCCTCTAGAATTAGAATCAAAATATTCTTTGCTGTACTACAAAAACATTAAAAGGACAGACAGCGTTAGCAAATCGTAATTGAAGTCGTCACCTGACAGCCCATTTTGGCACCATTGTGTTACAGGCTAAGGGCCCAGTCTTCTGCACGGTCGGTTACGTACTGACTGGCAGGGACGTGTGTAGAGTATGCTACTGCCGATTCGAACTACTAGCCGATTTCATCCCCACCACCATTGTCCCGATATCGCCACTGATTTTAGGACCGTGTGTAGCCGGCTTTACAAAAAAAAAGAAGATAATTTGCAAAATCCTCTTACGGCAAATCACTGAAAATAAACCAAATTCACAAAATACCACAATTCATGTCATATAAACGCGCCCTAAAAAAGCTTTTCTCGGAGATTCAAGAATAGCTTTTCTCACCTGAATGGGTTCCCCGGGTGTAACGTCAAAGATATCAAGCAAAGCCGACTGGCTGTCACCGTTGCGGGTCCACTGGACTATCTTGTGGATTTTGCCTTCGTCTGTAATAAAAAAATATACATTTAGACTTTGGTACAAAAATATCGACAGCCGAATCGATGGATCAATGACATTATAAAGGCCACTTTGGAACCTTTTACAATTTTGACATGATTTTACCCGACTACGCGAAACAAAAAAGGAGGGTTACGGTAGCGAAACGGCCAAGCCACATATTTTGACTAAGGTGTAGAGTTTATGACGTTAGGGCGTAGAGTAAGAAACTATGCTCTACATGAGATCTGATAGCTTTTTGACAGTGCGAGGTGTATGGTCTCGTCTTGGCAACATTTTTTATATGAAAATGTTTTTGATGGGATGTTATTTTCCAGCTGCCTTAACCTGGCCTCTAAAGGGCTTCTTTCTATAGTAGAGACACGGACATGACACAAAGTACAGATTAAATATTCGTGACAAATTGAAGATGAAGATTTCTGAAACGCAACTGCTAATGACTCTACTCTCTACAGATATTCTGATTGATAATGATATTTTTCGATATCCATAACATTTCTCTAACGGTGCTTATAAGGCATGTGGAGATTTTCATGTCGTTTTCTTTCGACGCGCAGTCTTTCAGCTTCCTTACAAACATAATAGTCTAACTAAGAGACAACGGGACCAGAGACGAAATAGGTCAATGGTCACTAAGATTGGCCAAATTGTATTATTACAATATCTAACAGCTTCCTAGGTACAAGTATAGGTACTAAGAATCTACCAAGTCTATTCAGTACCCTCCACGAGTTTTCAGCACTTTAATGTTTAGTACCCATCACATCCCATTTCAACTATAACCTTTCCTTTCCCCCAAGTTCTGTTAGCACTCAACCTAATTACAAGTTTGGCTCACGTTAGACCTGTTTTGGGAGATCTACACGGTATTAAGACTAAAGTAATATCTTCTTAGCGTGTCGCGTAGTTAAATATTTTTAACCCCCGACATAAAAAGAGGGGTGTTATAAGTTTGACCGCTATGTGAGTCTGTATGTCTGTAGCATCGTACGTAGCTCTTAAACGGGTAAACCGATTTGGATGCGGTTTTTTAAATTTAATAGCAGGTTTTCTAGCGAGTGTTTTATCAAACTCCGTTCAGCCGTTTATGAGATATGCTAATTTTGAAGATGAACGTTTCTAATTATTTAAAAGTATGAAATTTGTAGGTACCATTTCAGCGCGCATGCGAGGCGCGCTTTTTTGCCCCTCCACTTTTGATCACCTAATCAACAAAAGCTGTTGGATATCACATTTAGAAGTTGACGTGATAAAGAAATAAAGTTAAATTGCCCTGTATATACAAATAGTTCTTCTAGACGTGTAAAAATACATTCTTGTGGAGTAAGCATAGCCCAATCTATACCTGACTCTAAGTATTATATCTTCTACCTAGGGTGGTATTGATGCTAGAATAGAAAAGACGGATCTGAGTATGGTCAGGATATTTGATATAGCTACAAGAAGTAAGTCGTGTCTGAGGAGATAACTACCCTTAGTTACCCGGTTTCTGAATTGAGAATTTCACTAACCAAATGCTTAAGTATCGTTCTGTCACATTCTCTTGTGTGACATCTGCAGTGACAGAACGATACTTAAGCATTTGGTTAGTGAAATTCTCAATTCAGAAACCGGGCCTTAGTCTTAACATGTTCCGGATTATATAACCAGGTAACAAAGCCAGGCTACACGATCCAGGCAATTAGGCCTTGCGACCAGCGGTCAAAGTCGTTCATGCGATTTAATTTAGTCTAACAGGAGTAGGATTGTACGCTACGCACGTGTTATGTATGACTCTTTCAAGGACTGGAAATGATTGTTTTAACTAGGTGAAGGACCATTTTCTAACTTACCTTGTAGGGAGGTTTGTAGGTAAGGTCAAAAACAGTTTAGATCTAAACATGCTGGTCGTTTTTATATTGAGTTGCTATTTTGTAAAAAACAAAGTGAGGTCCTGAGGTCCTCCATTTCATTTAGGGATACAAAATAAAGTAGAGCGATGCAATTTTACAGTGAAGTGCGTAGCTTTATGTTAGATGGACTCTGTAAAGACTTTCAATAAAGAGCGAGCCAATCAAAGGCAACCCAAGTATACGTCGATGTATCGGAATGAAAGCGATCAATAGCAAACGATACCAATTTGTCAATAGGAACACGTCTGCCTAACACAGAGGGTCGAGCGCGCACGTCGTCTCACAAAATCGGCCATATTGTTCGAAAAGGTCACAATTCGGCCCACACAGTCCCGACACAATACCACCGAGTAGAGAATTAATATTCGGGCCACGAATCTTAATAGCTAATTGGATTAGAGGCATGTACTGAAATTGCTTAACTGGGTTACATGTGCGTTACATACAATACAATACTATACGTGTTATTTCTCATGCGTGACAGGAGCTCTACGAATGGCACTAATTCTATGCGCGTTGTAGCTTTTGACCATAAGCTGTTAATGCTGAAGCACTTTTGCTAATTGCTATTACTTTTGTTGTAGACTCAATCTAAACATATCCCAGGCACTGTGGGGTCCGACTGAAGGTACCACGGGGGGGTTACCCTTGTCGCTATTGCGATCAAATTGAAAAAGTTTTAAAATTAATTTCTCCTTGAATTCGCATAGTAATGCTTTGATTTTAAATACTTTGTAATGTTTATTAAAATGTAAGGCTGGTTTATTCAGTTAAATCACGAAATGGGTCTTAATTTGGAAAATATTAAATTTTGTAAATTGCGCCATATTGCGGTCGTATTGGAAAAATGCGTCAAGGGTAGAGGGGCTGGACGCTGCATAAATCATCGCATCACCTAGATGCAAAGGCGTCAGTTTTTTTTATAATGCCAGCTAACTACCGACTCTATTTTCGTTTCTCTGTTTTTTTATGTGAAGAATCGAATCAATTCATTGCTTAAAAGAGGGATATATTTTTTCTAATAGACTTTATCTATGTGCTTCATATTTGTAAAGTATGATATTTTTTTTCGCCCTTAAAGTGTGAATAAAAATAGTCACTAAAGAGGCTTTACTTTCATCTTTTATAAAGGCTATAATTCTGTTAAGTTTTCTCATAAAGTATCTCCGATCCGATTGAACAAGAAGACAAGGGTTTTAATCCAATAATAGTCTACGAGACAAAGCACTCAATATAAGACGATTTTCAAAACTAAGTATTAGGCAGGTGACAGCCCTTTGAAATCTATTTAAGACACCTACCTACATGTTTCAACCCTCCTTTCAATTTCATACATACAAGGGGCATTCATTTTCACATTACTTTGAAGGTCCATCGATAGCAGTGTGGCGAAAAATTCAGGTTTTTCAGTTTTTAAAAATTTTAAGCTAAACTGAGTTGCTTTTGTTCAGCGATTTTTGTTTCACGACAGTAAATTGTATTCTTTTCATTATTTGAAACAACAGAACAACAATTTATTAAGCTGATTTTGTTTTCAGTTAGTTAAAAAAAAAAAAGAATTTCCCGCAACGCTGCTATCGTTGGACCTGATCTGTCTACGTAGCATTTGTAGTTGCATATATAATGCATTTGTAATTGTTTAATAGGAAAAAGTTGCACATACATTTTGTTTTCAATTGTTGAACGTGAAATAGAATTGCACATAGAGGTAGATTGGCGCACCTCTAAAACAAACAACCTTACTTAGCTCCATATAATTTGCCCGAAGTCCGGCCATACGTCCGTGTATTTGTCTTCGGGCAGTCATATTCCGATCACGGGGCGGACCGAGCAAAATAATTAAACAATCCTCCGTCAGACGTGCACGGCCGGCTTCGTCCCGAGGGGAAACTCCGGCTAAATACTAACGAATTTCACAAGGAAACCCATATGAAAACGTCAAACATGGCCGGCAACCCGATATGATCGAGCATTTCTGCGCTGTCGGAACTACAAATTGAGTCTCGAGCAGGCTATTGACTTACACTTCACCAGTAAGCCAGCCAGTCAATTGATGCGATACCTTAATAGGATGATTCCAATTGGGGATTGGTTTCAGGTTTATTAAGCTCGAAATTTCATAATGGACAGAAAAAGCGATTTCTTTAAAAGGGTTATCTTTTATATACACACTTTCGGGATGAAGAACGTAACCGTATCGGGTTTTATTTTTACGACTCTGGGACTAATTAATCCAGCAATATTTTCCGCACGGGCGATAACATTTCAAAGCGGTGTGCCTTCAAAAGAAATAACCCCATGATCCAATAAAGAATCCGCTTCGATAGGCCTAAGTGAAAACTTTTCCCTGGGCCCCGAACAATATAAGTTTTATTTCTCCGAGTGGTATAAATTCCGGAACACAAAGTAGCTTTAACCTCTTTATTGCTTTTCATAAAAAAAAACCCTCCGAGGTATAGATTTACCTGCTCTCGATCAGCAGAGATTTCCTCCCAGCTAGGTAGGTACAGATAGAGACTTTCTTTTTTGTGCTTTTCACGGCTGACTAAGAAATATTAATAATTCTAAGGAATATTTGACTGGGAAGTTCAGTTCAAATACTGTTATTCGTAATTGGTGTTTCAGAAACTTGTGTGTTTTGGCTGATAAATAAATATTTTCCATTATATTATATTCTAATTACCAAACCAACCAATATAGATTTATGATCTTTATAATCTAGCTAGAATATAAGAAGTAGCTGATATCTGTTAATTTCGCGTCCATCAGTAAAATTTCACGAAGGGATTCAACGCGCCACACACAGTGGGCCAAGATAAATCCGCGATTGTGGCGTGAGCGTCGCAAGCGTTCGGCGGAGTTTTATCACGAATCGCAATATGTATTTTATAGGGGTCGTAAATCGACGGAGGTGCCTCTTAAACGTTTGCCTACGAGCGTTCCGTACGATTTTTACGAGATCCACAGCCGAATTTGTTGATTATTATCAGCGAGAAAGCCTAAATTTCACAAATCGTTTTATGGTTGCCCCAAAGTATATATTTGCCTACGGGCGGAAGCGGCTAATCTTGTATTTAGGTACATACATATCGTGTTCAGTTATTTGATTAATTTTACTGTTCAATAATTCTACCTACATCAAGTCAATATGAAACGCTATTAAATAATTGCCGAGTGAGTTTAACTCGCGACCAAATTACGGATATAATTTCGTTATTAGTCCTGAAATACTAAATTGAGTTAATAAAACCAATTTGGTAGCAAATAAAAATGTGTGTTCTAAGTAAATGCAATACCTATCAGCTTCAGTCACAAATCGAAGCTACACTGACGATTAAATTTTATTTGAGTGACATTCCGAGTGGCTTGACATTTTATTTTCGATCACCTTACTTTAGACCCCTGTGTTTGCGATATCAAATAGGAAACCTCACTCCGGTAGCTATAGGAGCGGGCGATTATTCTGGACACGTTTCAAAGGTGTATTTTAAAGAAGGCTTTCACGGTGGCCAGCATTAGAGCTGCCTCCCCCCGAAAACTTTCCCGTCCGTGCACCTTTTGATATTCAATATACTGCGGGTCCTGAGCAATCCTTTGATGAGATGTTTTATGCAAAAAACGTTGGGTGCCGTTAGCGGGGCGCGAATAAGCGTTCCGAAGTGAACACATTAGTATTCCCGATCCCGCGCGGGACTGCGGCTTCACCCCCCAGTTTTTGGGGGAATAAAAATCAATGTTTATTTCCACAGGACGCGATTTGAATTCTAATTATACGCATAACTAATTGCCTTGTGTTCGTGTAAATGTGCGATCGTTCTTTAGAATTACTCTCCCGAGGCGCCCACGACCCGTTGATCGGACTAATTTAGGAGCGTTTTGGCACATGCAATTGAGGCCACGTCGAAATGCTGATAAACTTCCAATAACTGCAGAACATAATCAAGGTGCTCGCTCGGAAAGGTGAGGCGGAAGCTAAGGTGTTGCAAACTATAAATTACTCGGGAAATTCTGTAGCCGCGTATCGCATCGAAATTCTGCTATTATAAATATTGTTCATTTTCGTCCTTAGGTAATGCTCGTCGATGGTGCCCGGAGCGATACTAAGTTAGGCCAACTCCGGCACTGAAGAGAAGAGGAGAGGTTCAGGCAATGGGCATCGTCAAATCCTATTTTTTTATCTATAAATCGAAAATATAGACAAATATAAGAAACTAATTCGAATATTTTCTTAATTTTTTATGTATTTTTTTTTTATTAATTAATTAATATTTCTAAAAGTTTTGTGTATGACGTCACCAATGGCATTATGTACTAAGTTCATTACATTCATTCATGCTTTTAAAAAATAAAAATATGTTGACGTTTGACAAATGTCAGTGTCAAGTCAACAAGAAGGTTATTTTCTCAGTCATTTGACACTTTTGACAGTTTTTGTTGACGAATGTATTTTTTTTATATTTGTAGGCTATGGAAGTACCGCATATAGGCTATGATGACGTCATCGAAAGAAAAATGAAGTAAACATTTTTGGCGATAAATATTAATAATCCGTTTTAATTTAACCTATTTAAACCCCTAATAGTAATCAGTATCCCTATTCCTCGAAATGGTTTTAAATTTACGACAATCGATGCCTCACTGATCAATGCCGATTTTTTGCGAGCGATATGACCCACAGCAGCCGTACATTACACCCCACATCTCACAGCACGGTCGTATCTCAGACGCACCTTAACATATCATTTCGCGCGTACTCCATTTCATGTTTATAGCGAAACTTGGAGTTCCATGCACTTAAGCAAATGGGTTTCCAATACTTAAAAGAGCAACATCGGTGGCGTATCGCAGTATCTCTGCATGCTAAGTTGTAATGTAAATTATTACACACGCTCCTTCCATGAAGCGTCAAAAATATTATACTGGTATACTTTGTGGAAGTTTCTCACAGCAGAGGCGTGGTACTTTGTTACTACACTAAACCAGCCAGCAAACGATACATTATGTAAGTATGAGAGAGCGTGCGGAATATTATTTTCGGACGCGAAACTTATACGGGAAATTTTAAATAGGAGTTGTGTAACTTTAGGCCCAAACATTGTGGCTGCATCCCCAATGCTATTATCTAGTCGTTTGCAGCGTTCTTGTTATTGTTTTTTGATATCTGGGAGTCGGGCGACGGGTAACAAGCCGCGCTACGTGACATGTCGCCGCCAGAGAGGAACTGCCATGCGAGCACCCGGTAACTAAGTTTCGACATCAAAGGACACAACATTTCGGTGACTTTGAGCTTCTATAATTACACCATTAGGTTAAAATTGCAATAACATTCTGTGCACCCGCCACGACTGTTGAGCTGACTGTGAATTCTAAATTGTTTTTAATAGCTTTAGCCGCAGCCGGCACATGTCAGAGTCGTCGCCCATCGCCGCGCGCTGGGTGCCAATTTGTCTCTCATTCGGGCCTCCTCGTAAAAATAAACACGAGTTTGTACCCAAATAGTAAAGTAACGACAAACATCGTAGAGCCGTTTTGGTGAGAACAAAGCAATCATAATTAAATTTCAGTTTCAGTATAAATTATGTAGGCACGTAGTAATAATATGTTTATACGATATAGGTACACACATATTGTGATGTTGATGTGTAAACATTAATATGTTTCTAAATTGTTCACAAAGGCGCACCCTTGATGCCGCGGAGACGTCTAACTCGCAGAATTTAATTAACTTCGTTAACTTCTAAATACTCTTAACGTCTTTGATACCGGAAGGGGCTCCAGCAAACAGCAAGCCGCGCTCTCGACGCTGTTTGACAACAATTGACGTTTTATCAGTTGCGAGGAGTTGCCAGTTACTGGCAGGCTTACATTAGGCACCCGCGTGAAGTATAATGGATACAGGACGTACGGCGCATTCTGCATTGCGGGAATATCACCGTTCATTCCTCATTGTCTGCTAGCACCTCGAACGCTCGAAGTTTCCGCTGCAGTTTAATGCATATTATAACGCGGTAAGCACTCCAAATGGGCTAAAGCGGTGAGGAAATACCGCGCCGGGAAGCGACGACGGCAGGCGGGCGCGCTTTCTTGAAAGAGTAAACTGTCCTTTTTCAAGGACGCCTTGAGCTCTTTGTGTGGCATTTTGTGCAACATTTCACGCTCACAAAGCAAATAAATAAGCAAGACTCGCCGCATATGAGACGCGTCGATAGTGACAAACCTGGCTCTATAATAAACAAGCCGTAAACAAGTTTGGAAACACTGTCATCTAGTAACAATGTAGGGCAAAGTTTGAGTAATTATTGTGGCACGTGGCGGCACACGGGGGCTCGTAAAGGAGAACGTTTAAACAATTTAATATTCTACACACAAGCATTTGAAACGCCAACTCAAACGTAGCTCTCCTTTTCGAAAAGTTGTTCCGTAAACGAACCCCCGTTCGTTAGATATCTACGTGAGGTTAATCCACTCTGGTGGGAACGCGTCGGTGTGCCGCGGGTCGGAGAAAATTGGTGAAAATTGCAACAACATGGGCGAAAATTACCACTTGGTGCTGTTGTTTAGCTCGCCGCATCGAATTTATGCGGCGGTGCGCGTGTGACGTAGTGCCCCCCGCGTGTAGGTACAATGCTGCGCCAGACGGGCAAGGAACCACCTAGCTACAACTCCTAGAGGCATAGTCATAATATCCCGGACTTTGCACCGGCACTTTTATTAATGTCGGACGGTTACGGACTTTAAATATTCCGCCGCGTTCATATTTTAACACGTGTATGCAGTCGAGGCTAGCTAGTAGTTTTCACATGCAAAGCCATAAATTGAATTAGAACCGAAAAGTTACCCCCGCATGGTAAATCACTTTAAACGGTTGCAGTTCTTGATTTTCCGTAGGTCTATGGTGGAGGGTTAGTAAAATACCGTCGACATCCAGACGAGGTCCGAATGTCCGGCAGTCACGGGCTAGACGAATTATGGCCTTTGTGCCACTTTCACTCGCCAACGCCACTTTTTAATTTTCCTGTCCGTACCTACCTACCCACCGCTACGCAAAGCAGGCATTTTTTAATTCGTTTGCTTTTTTGTAAAATGCCATGCCAGACCGTGTCGCGAATGCGATTTTATTGTTGGCGACTGAATGCTTGATGTAGAATGCCCTTTGTATTGTTTCAAATGACATTCAGTTCATTGGCTGTCTACGGTATCTTCGAACAGTAGATGAGTAATTGGAGAATCAAATTGATAACAAAACTTTGCTATTGATTGGTATTAAATTACCTTTGCTAAGCGACAAGGTATACAATATAGTTAGACTAATACTTCGCATCTATGGAACTTGCTTGATAGCTCAGTAAGAGCACTGTCTCTGTAGAGATCATAGCTTCAACTTCAGACTCGGGCGATTTTTTCCCCACAATAATACTTTTGTAAGAAAAAAAAACAGACTTACTAGTGCCAGCGTAGTAGACAGTATACTCGAGTTGATGCCCCATCATGTCGACCTTGACGCGATCCACCACCAGGCGCGTGAAGAACAGGTCCCGCTTGTAGTAGATCGGCTTTTCGTTCTCATGTGACACCGCCGTGTCCATCAGAGGATGAGACCTGAGGGGAAGCGAGAAAAATATTCGTGTTGTTATTAATAACTACTACAAATTCACAAATAAACATAATTTTGAAATAAATTAAAGTCATAGGTATACATGCCCGCATCGGGAATCGAACCTGAGTCTCTCGCTTCCGAGTCCATTGTTCTACCCACTAGGCCATCACCACTCGCTAACGGTGAAGGAAAAACATCGTGAAGAAACGATGAGGCATAATACTCTCAACGCCAAAATCGCCACTCCGAATTGAGCACGCGTGGTGATTAAGCTCGAACTCCCTCTATGAGGTCTTTGCCCAGCTAGTGGGACATGTACAATAAATTGTACATGCTACATCTTACTCTTACTATAAGATAACTGACTACAAATAGGAAGGCCTGCAGGGAAAATCGTCCATGCAGAAAAGGAAACGCGACAACAATACAACATTGCGACAACGAGAGAGAGAGAGCGCGACGCAGCGCGATAATGTCGCCGCACAAACGTCATCCAGATAAAACCTTCCACCCTAATGAAGGCGACAAAATAACCCATTCATTTAATTAAAATCGCTGCGAACGCTCTCGTTTTATATATCATTCCGGGCAGACGACAGGTGAAGTGTTAAAAACTCGACGTTTCCACGCGAGGTTTGTGAAAAAGTGCGCGGGGCGAAAAAACGTATTCACTCAAAAAATAATTCTCATTTGGGAGGTGAGAGGCGGCAGATAATTAACAGGACGTGTCGCCAGATAAAAGTGCCCGAGATTTCAATGAGCGTGCAGTTGGGACGGTATCGCTACAGGGTTTTTGTTGAGAGACGAGCTTTGCGCTTGTGCATCTTTGTCACAGACAGTTTTCATGCAAACAAATTTATATTTTTTGGCTTATGTGTCTGGAAAACAGCACCCGGAAAATTCTTTGATCGTTTTACTAAGATAAGTTTTCAGAAGCGCGGTGGCTGAGGACGCATCTTATTGGGGTGGATAAATGAAGAACACAGGTCTTTTATGCGATGATTGGCTTGGCTAGTGTTTTCTAGTTATGTATTGGGGTTGACACTGGTTCGACGCACATACTTACGAAGCTCACTTCGCAATAAAGACCAATTTCGCCTGAGCGCCACCGCTGCTTAGAGCAGTTCCAACTTTGTTTACAGAGCGTGCTGTATAACGATTGCCCAGTAACAGAGTTTTGTTTCGCTTTCGGGGCCGAAGTTGGACGCTAGTATTTTCGCAATTTAGCCAATTCGCTATTGATTGGCTATTTTAGCGAGCGCACTTTTTTAATTTTTTTGAGATACAATGCGAATATTCGGAACTGCACATATGAAACTACTTAATGGATAGGTGTTGCTTTTTGAAGCACAAACATATGAGAAATGTTTATTGTTTCAAACAGTTAATGGATGATAATAATGCTTGGGGATAAATTGTTGAAAATTTGAGATCGTGGGCATTCCTATTACTTAAACCAGGTAGAGTACATCGGGAAGTGCACCTCTAGTTTGGAAGCATTCAGTTGCAACTAGAAACTCTTGAATGACTGAAAATGCGTGACGCAGTTTAACAACGTCATTCTCTTACAACTGTCACAGTCGGCAGGGAACTTGGTCTCCTGAAGTCCTAATATTTTTATTTCAAAGCTAATACTAAGGAAGTCGTGATGAAATACCCGCTCACCTAATAAAGTTGAGCACAGTATCGGGCAGCGACGAGGTGTCGTTGACGCAGGTCCCAGGTCTTGGTTCAGGCACCCTGCTGCTGATGACCGGCAGCCAGGCCGAGCTGGACGTGGCCTGCTCCTTGAACTTCCCCTCGAAGGCCTTCTGGATGTCCGCGATGGTGAAGATGCAGATGGCCGACCCCATCAGGCCGGTGGACGCGGTGGTGAAGACTCCGTAGAAGCGGGTATCGTCGCCCGGCACCTTGTAGATGCTCTCTGTTGGATAGACGAGGTAGAGGACGATTAGTTTAGAGAAGAACATCTACAGGGTGCAAGAGTCCCCTTCAGGACCGTGGGAACTCAGTGACGGCCAAGCGCGTAAAACGCTGTTTTCTATAGCTGTTTCACCTAGAGCGAGACGGTGCACGGGAAAAGTGAGAGGCAATGTGGCTGTATGAGTCTACGTGTGTTCGTGTCCTTTCACGAGTAACTAGTTGTAGTTGTAATGTAATAGATCTATTTTCCCAAAATTTTTCGTAGTTCAGCTGCCATTTCTACATTTTATTAGGTATTTCAAAAATATTTTTTTTTTCTGACAAGTACAACACATTATTGATGTTCCCAAGGTACTTAGACTCCAATAGACAGTGCAATAATGTAAGTAAATAACAGCTGAAAGTAACCCCTATTTCGGCGCGAAAAACGCATCGCTCTAATTTCTTTCAGGCAATTTTTCCTATCATAAAAACTATTTGCAAACCTCCGTATTGGTCATCTACTGATATAAACCAAGTTTCAGCAAAATCCAGCCTGTAGTTTAGAAATTAAACCGGAACTACGTTTGTATGGGAAAATCATGCTCCTGTCTCGTCTTTCGTGGCACGTTATACCTTTTGGTAAAAAATAAAGATAAAATAGAAGTTCGCTCGGGGCAGGACTGGAAGCCCCAACCTCTAAAAAACAATAAAAGTAAAAAAATAATTACTTCGATTAGGCAAGATATTTTTTTTTACAATAGAAAACAATAGATCTAGAAGAATAAGGCCGCCGGGCATAAATAAGTTAACAGTACAATTTATGTTTGAACCAAATGAAATATTAAAGCGGTAGAATTAAAAACAATACTTCAAGACAGACGAGTTGTTGCAGCAACTAAAGTCTTCGTTAACCCATAAATTAAGCTTGGATAAAGTTACTTTGTTCTTGTAACAACTTACAATATTAAAATGTTATTAAGACAAAAATAAGTACGAACGAGCGTATTTCAAACCCCGTAACTACTACATAAATGTTAGTGGGCAGAGTATAAATCAAATATTTTTTTGTTTGGATAATAGCGCCTTGCGACAGTGTTTTCCAATTGTAGTGCAGGATTCAGGGCGGGGTAGGTTGTAGGCAGCCAGAAGAAAATACCAATGTAGAGCAGGAACCAACTTGAAGGTCTTGTATATTTCTTGTTACTTGTTGACAGTAGAAGAGCGCGGCGAGAACTGATTTACAATGCCAAAAAATCCGGTATTTATACAAAAGCGGCTCGACACAATGGGTACGTGGGAAAACAATGAGTAAAATACTTGGACGCCATTGGTCGGCCATACAATGTAGTTACATTTACACCTTTCTCGTGTTGTCAAAATACCAAAATAGAAATGACGAGAAATTATAAAAAGGTACTTGAATTTAAACTTGAACATAACTACTGAAATTAACGTGAAATACTTAGGTAAACTAAGATGCGCTCATTAAAACTTAAAAATAGGAACTAAGGCCTTAAAAATACCAACAAGAGGCCATTAGTACCTAATTATAACAAAAAGACTCAAAAACTCCTAAAAACATAAACTAATCAACTTTAAACTATTTACAAAACAATAAAACTAACAATCCTCTAGAACTTAAACTATTTTTACCTATATTATTTACGTGTTTATGAACCACACAGGTTATCAAATAAACACTTAAACATTAACTAGATCCAGTCTGTTTACTAAAATACAAATTACAAGACTGAATAAAGGTAAAAATAGACCATATTTTGGATAATTACTTGGAAAGAAAGACTTTAGTTTTACATTAAAGATGACAATATCATGAACTTGAAACTTACAGACTTCTATGGACTTTACTTTACATTATAATTCCAAAAGTTATAAAAACATTTTATCCATACAAAACATTACTTTTCTGGAAACTAAATTGCCAAAAGAGAACAATCCAGAAAAGTTAAACATGCGAAAACGTGAAACCAACTAAGCGGCGCACCCAAGAATCAGTGATGTCATACTCTTCATAGAAACGGTGGCGCGAACAAAGGAACTTTCTGTGATAGTGCGCGGGAGTATAAATATAAGGTCCGGTAGTGCTGCACGCACGCCATTCACCGATCAACACGCCGAGCGAGAAGACATCCCGAGAAGAGGGATCGCAGCGCCATTCCGGAAAAAGCCACGCCTCCCCGCGCTCCCCGCCCGCGCGCGCGTTGAGAGACCCTGCCGCGCTAGCACGAAAGTTCTAGCTTCAGATGGCAGAAGAACAGTCTTTTTCAAGACTACCATACTGTTTCTATTTCGACCATCACTGTTTCTTGGGCGAACGTTACATAGACGAAAGTCTATACGTTTCTTTGAAGACGAGCGTCAATAATCAAAGTTTCTATAAAGACGTGTCAATATGCCAAGGTACCCTTTTCCTATCCCTGCCTTCCTGCTTGCTTGCTTTGCGCGCGCCTTAGTTATAAGAAGCCTACCAAAAAATGCATGTTAGAACTTAAGTGCAAAAGGGCTTGCTTATAAAACTTAGTGCATAAGGCATGAAAATGGCGCGCAAGGCAGTAGTTGGCATGGCATGTTGACCCGCTTGCAGTAGTTAGGACACACATAAAAAGAGGCATACTGCACCGCCTCCATGTCCAATTTTTCCAAAAAACTTATATTTGCCGTACCGGCCGCACTCCGTAACACCAATAATAAACGATTATTAAAAAAAAAACCGAAAAAGGAAAAAAACATTTGGTGAAAGTATTTGACACACATGACCACTGACACAAAAAACTACTCAGTTTTTAATTAAACCCTATTTTACACTTTTGAACAAAAAATACTTCAGAAGCATTTGCTACAGATTAAAAAAAAAACAGGAACCACAAGTCTAGCCTTCCTTGTAAATATTCGCTAACAGACGAGGAAGATTTAATAACACGTCATCTATTGTAAACGCTAAGCACTTCGAGTGTTCCCTATTACGGGCTCATGAGTTATGCAGGCGATGTACCGGGCCCCTCGCGTGAAAAACTGTGGCTGGCGCAAGCACCGCGCGCGTTAATATTGTATGAGCCGGTTCCGATCAAGAGCGGCGGAGACGAAAAGACGGCTCGAGCCTAGGTACCTAGTTGGATTTACTCCGAAGCATCAGCCAGCCCCTTTAGAATAGAATGCGCTCTTCTCGAGATGAGTCATACAATTTCGACAACTGTACGTGCAGCATGGTAAGCCCGAGATAGGCCCTTCTCTATGCAAAACTGTCAACTTGTCGGTCGGGCTCGAGTTGGCTCTACGCCAACATGGCGATGGAGACAAAAATACATAATTTTTATTAAAAATGGCAATATCTACTTTCTGCTCGACATGACCCTAATCTATTGCCATCTCGAGTCCCGCTTGCCATGCTCGAACAATAGACATGGCACGTCTGTCACTCGAGTTCGAGAGTGTCAAAACGACCATGCTAAGCATACTGGTCGAGAAAAGCTTTTTCGTCATACCAATCTCTTAGTTAGCTAAAGTCGTACATTGACAGCACTAAACTAAACTAAACTAAGGCCTTTGCATCTACGTAATGAGATGATTTATACAGCGTCCAGTGGGACCTTCACTCACACTAGATGGGTGTAGAGACCACTCGGCGCTGCAGTGCCTGGGACATTGTTTTAGATGGAGTAGGCTTGCCCAGCACCTATACCATACTATACCAGTTGACAGCACACATCGTCATGTAATTAGCAAAGCAGAAAGGTATTAACAGCGTTCGTTACAGATGATAAACTCCCGATTGCATTGCGTCAAGAAAGATAACCAACTGGTTAGGAATGGAAAAATTAGTAGAGCACAACATGTTTTTGACATATTGCAATCGGTGGCGGATGTCACTGCAGTCAAGGCAGCATTGATAGTACAGTAAAGTAAGCATAGGTGCGGACGCTTAGGAGTAAGTCCCTTGATACGGGCTAGACTTTGTCGCTCAAATTGTGTGCAATTTTAGAATCCCGACATGAGATCGAATTGTGTTCGAGACTGACGTTACGGTTGCGGTGGGTGGGAATAACAAATGCTTGTGACTTCAGTGTTTTGTGTCTTGAATTCTAAATACAGCTTTATTTTGGCTTTGGGCCGTCTTGAAAAGTCTACTTTTGGAACCTATGCTACTTGGAATCGGGATTTGCGTCTATAGTAGATTATGTAAAACACAGGTCCGAAAATATATCCCTGAAGTATGCCACTTACGTATCTCATTGAAATAGAACGGGAACTCTCCGGGTATGCTGCAGTTCAGTCGGGCTTTCAGGTATGTGGCCCAGTTCTGGCTGAGAATGTTCTTGCCCCCAGTGTCCCTCTTGCAGACCCGGGCAACTCGCGAGTAGACGGCTTTCCCGCAGTTGATGTACTCCACAGCCGTCTCCCGGAAGAAGAACAGGACGTACTCGCCAACTTCAAACGAGCCCACGAAGTTTGGTTCTGAAAATTGAAATATTGCTGTAAATTTCGGCATTGTGATGCGAAGCGAGTGAAGCGGATATTGTACACACGTAAAACTTTGTGACCATTCCAACTGCGACCGTTAATTGACTTTAATAAATAATTTTACATTAACACAGTCTCGATGGCAAATAATTAATTTTAATGTTATCAAACTGCCCGCGGCTCACGAATTCCCACGTCGTTTCGCTGTACGAATTTTGGCGCGAAATAAATATTAGATGAATTCGGGTGTCAAATTATGTTACGCAGCGGGCACATGGCATTAATAAGTACTTATTTGTCGGCCTCGTAATGAAAACGGCACGTGTGAAGGATTAGTAGAGCGCTGTTCGATCGGCAATATGTTTATCCTCATTGTTAAACAGGGCCCTCCAGAGTGCGCTCGGTATCTAATCAACACAAAGCCCTATTCTTATTAAACTTTAATAAGGTTTCCGGAACATACAATTTTGGGTATAAATTAAAATTATTACTGCCGATAAATTAAACGGCTTCGTAATGAAACCTTCGCTTTTCGTTATAAGAATATTGCGGTTCATTTCGTGTTGCAGAATGAATGCATCAAAATAGCGTCATTGTACGAATTTAGAATTACAAACATTTGAATAAACGACATGCAAATTCCGACCAAAATCCCGACCATGAATATTCGTTACTCATTCGATACCGCTTAATACAATTGGGATAGGACTTATGCATGCAATATCGGAAAATGGTCACGATAATATTAGAAATATTCGGAATAGTAGAAAGCCTGGTGATTGCATTATTGTTCCCGAATCCCTTTCATGGATGGTGACACAAATGTTCGATAGAAATTTCGCGCTAGACAAAACAAGAATACACAGGTTCTATATTACTTAAGTAACATTACCATTGGCAAAGGTATTCGGGATCCTGACTGGGCCGTATCTAATGGCCATGTTTCATTAGAACCTCTAATAAAAGAGCTAGAATAACGATCGGTGGGAAATTAACGGAAATTAAGCGAATTCGGCGCCGGCGTAATTTCTGTTTCAGCGTTATTGTGGTACATTCGCAAATTAAGGTTCAAAGATCGTGCTCGTTAGAGCGAGCGGTTTAAATTTCATTGTTTAGGAACGAACTGAGGGCCTATTAGAACTTAAATGTAACGATACTAATACAGAAATTGTTATTATAGTGTATGAAAAGATTTGATTTGACAATCTTAGGAACTCTGGTCACTGAATTGAAAATTTCACTAAGTAGTGAATACATAAATAACCTTCTTTCTCATATTTTTTTGAGAAATCTGTTAAAACAGACAGATAACTAAGTATCTGTTTTTTATAGGACCACATGGAAAGTATACCTAACATTTCAAACAAAAAAACAATAATCAAAATCAATTCTCGAAGAAAAAAGTTCTGAGATTAAAAAAATACGTGTCGAACTGAGTATACCTTCTCCTTTTTGAAGTCGGTATAAATGCAACACAATTAAGTTGTCGTTTCGATATTCGAAGCTTCTTTTTGCTTTTGATACACGGCAATCGATCTCTCTTAGGCGAATTCGTTTAGCCTCAGGGGGTCTACCGGCTAAACCGAAGCCGATTACCAGTGGCGAAAATCGAAGTTCGATTTATGAAAAATTAACTGGGTGGCAGTAAATTGAACTGGGTGGCAGTGGCAGTACATTTTTCAAAAATCTAACTTCGATTTGCGCCAATGGTAATCGGCTTCGTCTTATCCGGTAGACCCCCTGGTAACTATAACTACGTTACGTTTGGTTCGCCATACACCATATGGCAAATGCCGCTCTAAATCGTGTAAACGCCGATAATTGCAACATTTGTTTTATAATTAGTGAAATGAGCGGCCCGGTCCATTGTTAACAAGTGGGCTTAGTATCGCGTTTGCATTGATTTCTGAGCCAAACGTTTGTTTTGTTGCCTCTTGATAGAGTTTTGTTTTGGACTACTCTCTCTCTAAACTTTAACTACTCTGTAGTAGATACATATTAATTTAAAATAGGGAAATTTTCTTATGAATGCCAATATACAAACAGGGTGTTAAAAGACCTCCAAAAAAGCGGAAAACCACGTATTTTCCTCATAATAACGATCATTTTTGCCCAAGGAACTATGCTTGGGAAATCTGTTTTGATGTCTAGTATGCATGCCTTTCGGGTCAGTAGGCGATATTTTAACACCCTGTATACTAGGGTAAACTAGCGCAAACTTGTCACACTCCTACTTCCCGGTTTTGATCGGTCCTCTTATCGAAATTCACGCATTCACACGAGTTTGGCCATCAATAATCTCGTAATAATAGATACAAATAAAAAACAACTAAAAAGCATCCTCACTGTCAAGCCATTTAGAGTCATATTTCAGCGTCCTCTTGAACTTGTAAGCCGTGCGTCCACTCGTGACGTTGTGTAGGTCGGTGCGGAAGATCACAGCGTCTGCCTTGGTGAACTCTGCGTTTGTCCCGGAGTACAGGGCTGGCAGACTACCAGGGTTCCCGTTCTCGACCCAAAGGGCTGTCGAGTTATCCGCTGGGTCGTACGGGCACTTAGCTACGCCCATACCGATGCCGTGGACGTACTCCCTCCGCGAGAGATGGGTGAGGTTCGACTGAAACAAAAGAAGGGCGGCTTATTAAGCTGGAAGACTTTGTAGAGAAGGTTCATAGTGATGCAATAAAAGGTTTCCTAAATTTGCAGGGTAACAGGAAATTGTTTGCAATCAGCTGATGCAAGATACATTGAAAACAAGTAGGTAAAGAGTGTCTACGTGTTTCGTGGTAAACAAAGGAAATTCACATATAAAACGCAAACGTGCTTATAACCATTTTAGACCGGCCCCTTATTTAGTGAGTTTCCTCATAAATTCCTGAATTCGTAATGGGCATTAAAAGTTATCCTATTAAAAGAGGACGCCCGAAACACTTCAACGTTATGCACCATTAATCAAATACGCCACAGTGTAAGGGCGATGCATGCGTTTTAAAGTCACTTATAATCTAAACCTACCCTAAACGATCCTCTCCACCAAACATCACATCTGTTTTTAATTTCTAAGAAAAAAAAACTGAAACTTTACGAGCACTGCACGTTCGACACGATTTATTAAGCTCAACTTATTATTTTGAACGAACTCGCATAATATTTTTTCACAGTGTTCCCGTCCTCTGGGGAACTCCTCTATTAGTATAATGCGATGGGTGGCGGTACGGTTTCCGAAATTATCATAAAATTACTAAATGTAGCATAAACGTGGGGTGGGCAGGCGAGCGCCGTCGTGGATTGAGACTTTATGTAAATTTTAACGGCGCTGCGACCATCGGGGCCACCTGTGACCCGCCCGCCCGCCGCGCCCCCGCGCCCCCGCGCCACCTGTCGAAAACCTATGTCTTTTTTATTTCAATAAGCCGGAGATTAAATTAGGCATGCGAGAAAGTGCCTCCGCAGACCCCCGACCCGAAGAGTTTTCCTTCATAGTTCCGTCGCAGTGAACAGTCTGTTTCTAGCATACTGTTAAGCACACTTTGGTTCCGAGAGGTTTTTATTGCTCGACAAACAAGAACCCTCGGTGAGGAAACAATCCCGCTGTTTACAGTGAAAGCGCGAACCTTGAACTGAACCCGTAAACCAAAGCTTGCTTTCAGTGGCCAATACATTATTTCCCCGGCACTCTGCGTGGAAACACGCCGGCCCTAAGTCTAGGATAAACAAGCAAATGGTTCGGACGGAAGCCCCGGACACTCCGAAGAAAGTTTACCGAAGGACCCGCAAGCCTCTCTCATTAGGCCGCTTCGCTTTTGTTTATTTACAAAATTAGTATCGACGGATCTCACGGAATAAGTCCCATTTCCATTGACGCAATAACGACGTCGCCGGCAATAAAACTTGACGCGTCTGACAGAACAATAAACGCAACGGTCTTTGAGCCCCCAATCTCCCAAAGAAGGGGCCCGTAAATTGAGCTCAAAAATGTACTTAATTTGCGCAATAAAACGATGAAGTTTCTATTCAATTTCAGCTACGATTGTGACTCAATATCGATCGCTAAACTCTTCGTTTGCGTGTGAAATATGGCGCGAGATACATAAAGTGGGGTGTTTAAAAGTTCGGCATGTGTTTTTGAATGTAAAGCGACGAGACAAGAGATAGTTGGCACCTGCACACCGCCGGTTCGACGCCCACCAAGTAAAATATGGCTCGCCGATACATTGTGCATGTTTGTGTCTCCTCGCTTAAGAATAGACGATAGCAAGGTGGCAGGAAATTCAAAATTTTCACAGTTTTTTACATTTTGTAGCTAAACTGAGCTATTTTTGTTCAGCGAGTTTTCGTTCGCGAGAATAAAACCGTATTCTTTTCATTATTGTTAACAACAGAACAACAATAATTCAGCCGATTATGTGTTCTGGTCTACGAAGCAGTGGTAGTGCCCAAAAAACTTGTCGTAGACCAGAACACATAATCGGCTGAATTATTGTTGTTCTGTTGTTTACAATAATGAAAAGAATACGGTTTTATTCTCGCGAACGAAAAATCGCTGAACAAAAATAGCTCAGTTTAGCTACAAAACGTAAAAAACTGAAAATTTTGAATTTCCCGCCACACTACTATCTTCCAGCCTTAAAGCTTCCGAGAAATTTCACACTAAATGACGCAGTAAAAAGGAACATTTCTGAGAAAAATCACTGCAAAATTAGTTGTGATTTTTCCTTATAAAGTTCATTTGCGGGGTGAATTAATATTAGATAACGTAGCAGTTAGATAACTAAATTTAAACTGATTTGATCCAATTGTAACAGTTAATATTAGATTTGGTACACAACTGAGACCGATGGCGGTATAACTTTAATTACGATCCGATAGTTCTATACCAGCCTGAATGCAAGATAACTTCAAATCTCAAATGGATTGCAAATTTTACTCTGGTAATATTGAAAGCTTTACGAGAATATAGAGAACTTATGTTTGCTAATGAATCGTAACAGCCAAGAATAGTGAATAAGTAAAATATGCAACCGCAAATATGCACCAAATAAAACTTTTGCAGCAGCTTGCAGCTTTTTGGTAGCCCACTGCAGCGACAACTGCAGACTTCGTGAAGCCCAGCGACACTACTGGTTTGTATGTATTCCTATGCGGACAACACGTCGTAGCTCGCTTCGAATGGTGTTTCATAGAAATTCATAATTACAAACCAGTCACCGAACAAACCAGTAGTGTCGCTGGGCTTCACGAAGTTTGCAGTCGGGTTCCAACTTGACCACTCAGGTTTACAATGTCAAAAATTGGTGATAAACTTGCTTTCTTTTGTATTTTTAATGTTGTTATTACGTTAGGGTATGTACAATAAAATGAGATATAATAAAATCGTACGCCGTACCTCAAATAATCGAATTTCCAAAACTTTGAAGTAAAAAGTTTCTTCATATGCCGAAGCTGTTAAGTCTATTACATAAACCCTTTAGAAGACTAACTCTATTCATCTCTAAGTTCTCCCTTAATATAATACATCGTAGAGGCTTACCTCTCAAAGAGTACAATGCTTCTGACATCAAAGTTAGTACAAAACCCGCCCTGTGCAGTTCAATCAATAACATTTAGATGTTACAGCGTATGTACGTGCTTGTGAGACGTCGATTGGGATCTCATAGGGCAGCGGTTCTCAATCTTTTTTGGTGACGGAACCCTTTTGGAAAACGAAATACTTGACGGAACCTTACAATAAAACAATAGTTTTTACCCGACTGACCCAGAGGGAGGGTTATGTTTTTCGAGTGTATGTATGTAAGGGTGTATGTACTATACTATGGCTAAGTTCGGCTGCTCCTCGTGAATCGTGTTAAGCCGCGTCAGAATGGTCTACCAGAGAGAGGTGTTTTGAATATTTTTTCTAAATTCTTGCGGAACCCCTACAGGGGTATAGCGGAACACACTTTGAGTATGGCTGTCCTAAGGCAAGCCACAATTATTTATATCATCGGCCATTGGTCATCCAGCCGCTACGAGCAATGCGCTTCGGATATTCGGCCTTGCTAGTTTTCGTCGCAAAAATTCTAAGTCTCGAAATGAAACTCTTATTTTCAAAATGTTAGTCACCCAAGTCAAGATGTTGCAGCGTTATTTTATTAGTGACTAACATACTAACTAACATGTAGCGATTTTTAAATTCAGAAAATGTTAAATTTTGCGAAGGATTTTAGGTTCCTTTCCTACTCTTTTTCCCCAAATAGGTTTGGATTCGTCAGCAAAAATGACGGTATAATCAAAATCTTTTTTTTTTGTTGCAAATCTGCCAAAAATACATGTGACCAGGACCATTGCAGTGCCCCCTAAGCGATGTACCACAAGCCAGTAGACAAGCTTTAACTAAAACCAAGCCACGTACGAATAGAGATTATAAGGGAGAAACTCTCGGGGAACACGCGATAATTTGATGCTCAGAACGTGCGCCAAGTTTGCCGAACACAGTTTCAACATGTCACTATCAGTTGATATTGTAAATTAGTTATTGCTCGATAGTTTAAGAAGGGGAACTTTGATCTACAATGAGGCAGCTAATTAGAGTTCTGTTCAGATTTACTTCACTTTCAACAGATAGATGTCAATAAATTTATAAAGCCTGATTCAATTAATCGTATGAAATAGTGGCCATCCAGTTTTTTGAGGCCGCCCAAGATTATATTGTGTCTTCCAAAATTCTGGTAACGTTTGGTGATTAAGTAATGGTTTATATATTTTTTTATTTCTTTTTATCGTATTTCTTTAAAACTTATGTAACTTAACATAGGTATTTCTCTGTTTTTTTTATCAGATATCATTATGATCGATGTGTAAAAAAAATAGACCTATAGTAAATGAGTTTCTCAAAATTTTTCAAAAACACAGTTTATAGTAGGCTATTTCTATTTTTTTTGGACGACGATCAGTCGGAAGACCAGCAGCCCGATGGTCGGACGATATTGTCACAGCGGCGGAGGGTCCATGGATGTGGAATGCGGATGGCTAGGGACCGTGAGAGGTGGCGCGAGGGGAAAAAGGCCTTTACCCAACAGTGGGCAGAGATGGGCTGATGATGATGATGATGATGATGATGATGTTTTTTTTGTAATGCATCTTTAAATATTGTGTTTAAGTAACAGTTTGTTTCTAAAATAATTGCAAAAATAAAAATAAAAAATCCTCTTCTCCAAAATTCTATTTTCATAGCTTCCTTACAGCTTCCTTATAGCTTCATTGTTTTTACTCTTACCCTTTCGTATTATGTATTCAGTAAAAGGTTACACTTCCTTCCAGTTTCTTCAATACATCCCCCTGAAATAAAACTAAGTAAACTGGTCAACTATAATAGATAGTTCTTTTGAAAATTTGTCTCAAAAATAGTATCTTCATTTATGAAATCTATTTCAAATTATACGATACAGTTTTATTTCTACCTGAAGTTCCCAAGTGGGCGTATTCAGCGCAAAGGCCTAAAGGTGGCGCATCAAGCTCCAAACTTTTCCCAAGAAGAGGTCTGCATAATCAGAATAGAACGCAACAACTACGGAACACGGACGAACGGAAAGTTTTGACGTCGCATATCACTTGCATCTCGAGCTCATTTGGCATTCCTAAAATACGAATATACACAGCAGAGTTGCATGGAAATCTTGCCGGGGAACTTCCAGACGTTCGAAATAAGTTGAAAACACCGCGTGTGTGGTAGATAATGTTCTCTTTTATATACTCCGAACTAACAAGGTATACTTTACGTTCAGGTGATGTCCTTTGAGAGTTTATAGCTCAGATAAGACTTTCAGGTTTGGCGTGGAGATATTATGCTGATTTGTCGTGATTTTCGAACGGATATTTTCTGCGCTATGACCAAGCTATAACGACTAAATCGCGTTAACGTGGGACGATAGCAACATGGCGGGAAATTCAAAATTTTCACAGTTTTTTACATTTTATAGCTAAACTGAGCTATTTTTGTTCAGCGATTTTCCGTTCGCGGCAATAACATAGTATTATTTTCATTATTTTAAACAACAGAACAACAATAATTCAGCTGATTATGTGTTCTGGTCTACGAAGCAGTGGCACTGCCCAAAAAACTTGTCGTAGACCAGAACATATAATCGGCTGAATTATTGTTGTTCTGTTCTTTCCTGTGGGCTTGGTCGACTAAGCTGTCAGGATGGTATAGGTGCTGGGCAAGCCTACTCCATCTAAAACAACAATGTCCCAGGCACTGCAGCGCCGAGTGGTCTCTTCACCTATCTAGTGTGAGTGAAGGTGCCACTGGACGCTGTATAAATCATCTCATTACGTAGATGCAAAAGGCCTTAGTTGTTTACAATAATTAAAAGGATACTGTTTTATTGCCGCGAACGAAAAATCGCTGAACAAAAATAGCTCAGTTTAGCTACAAAATGTACAAAACTGTGAAAATTTTGAATTTCCCGCCACGCTGCTATTGTCCCACCTTAAAGGTTAACTTAAGCAAATTTGATATTTTGTACCCCGATTGAAAAAACCTAAGGTTGTCTGGAAGAGATCGCTCTTAGCGATAAGACCGCTTCTGTACTATTAGGTTAAGAAAATTCTTGTAAATAATTAATTTCTGGTGTACAATAAAGTGTTCTCTATCTATCTATCTATCTAACCATGTAAGTAATTTGGACCTCAGTAGAAAATAAGTAATAGGCATAAGTAGGTAACACACAGATTACTTTACCTACAAATATTACCAAATAAGATAAAGACAACACAACGAAGCGACAAAATTACCGAACGGCTTCATTCTACCGAAGCGACAAGCAGTGACAAGCGTTTTTACAGTAGGTGACTTTTTTTTAGATGTCGTTGTCACGGCGGGGCAACGCGTTCATATACACTAATTAACACCTCCGCTGACATCTGCCGCACTGTAAAATAAACCTAGGGTGCAAGATACCAGGCAAAAGGAGACCTTGTAGACCCAGGATATCATGGATGCAAAATCCGAAAAGGTCGACTGAGTACTGCGCCAAATATATGAAGCAGCTGATATTTTTTTCGCTCCATTTTTTTCGCCACCTAGTACAAGTTGTTTGTATTGATCAGTAGACAGCCTACTTAAAGTTCCGCTATCGACTTAGAATGCACCCTGTAGTAATCGAGATTTAGTTTTACGGCAAAACTAATTTCCGAAAGTACGTTTAAATCTAACGGGAGATGACTCTCTCCCGTACAATAAAGTAGCAGCAAAATGTCGTCTCTATATTGGTCTGTAATATTGGCCGCTGCAGAACTGCACCTGGTCGCAGCGGTATCGGTATTGGCTGGTGAAATACTGCCGCTGGCTACACGCCGATAATACCTGTCTACTTAACTTACATCATGCGAGTTGTCGATACTGTCGTCGGGACAAGTGGCAGGGTGCAATGAAGCCACGAGCTGAAATTGTTCTATTGTCTCGCAATTTCTAAACAAAGTAACATGATAAGGAATTTTAATGTATATTGTATGTATTTATGTGCGTTCGACGATAACTCGACTCGAGTATCGTTGATCGGAACATCATGTTTAATAGGCGAGTAACGTAACTAAATAAATTTTTAATTTGAAAATTTGTTAAATCGGTCAAAGAGTTGCCGAGATATAGGGTTGTAACATCGCAAGTTCACAGTTCGGGGTGAACTACTAGTTAGTTCGTAAAATCATCATTGATTCGAATAATAGAGAAAACAAACAGATACTGCTGCAAAATCCTACTCGTATAGGTAAGACCAAAACGAAAGACGAGCGCTGACATAAATGCATAAGAAAGTTCGATGAATTGGCTACAATACCTACTGGATTTCCAAACTTTTATATTCAAGTAAAAACAGTTACCGTGCAAATAGGTATAAAACAGTTGATTAAATGCGACAAAGCCGGGGCACGTCATTGCGTGGATTATAATGTGATTTAGTAAAGTGCACTTAACGAGCACGCGTATCGCGCTTCGAGCGTTTACCCTAATGACGTTAACATTGTACTCTCTTGACACCATCCGCCGAAACCATGCCCCATTGACTCGACGGTAGAGAGCCACAATCATACGGATGACCTTTCAAAAGCGCCAAATAATGTGCATAATAGAACTATCCTCGTCTTAGCGAGTTTGCGTTGCAGACGCAGAAAAGCTTTCTGCGTTTCTATCATAAGCAGAGAAGTCAGAGAGGCCTAGTCAGAATAAAAAAGAACTAGTTATAAATCTATAAACAATTTAGTTTAATTATCTTGTCATCTTCCAATACTCGTACTGCGACAAATAGAAGGTTGAGTAACAGAAATTTTAATTAATAATCGTAAGTAAAAAAAGTAAGATACCTGTACAATTGTACATGTCCCACTAGCTGGGCAAAAGCCTTCTCTCAGAGAGTAAGTAATCGTAAGTAACAAAACTTAAAAAACCGACTTCAAGTTCCGTTCTCCATCTTCGAAGTTCTAGATCAGTCTGGTTGATTAGGATTTGCAATTACTGGTAAAGGTAGACTGTTTCTAAGATACTGATACTGCACTGATTCCAAGTGAGAAAAATTAATGCTGACTTTGACATCTTTGCTGATGACAATGTTATTGCTAAAATACTTCCAAATTTTGACGGCGAATGAATTGTGTAACCTCGGTGCATTACCTGAGCGAGAATTGTATTACGGAAAACCAGCTTACAAAGTCTGCTTTTGATCACTCAAAGGATGTATCGAACAAACTTTGTCACAAAATTCACTTTGGAACTTCTTTGTGTCTGAGTCGGAATCGATACTTGCGTTATTTTTGTTACAGTTTCGAATAACTTCACGTATTTCGCTAACTTTCAAGAGTTCATTGTAAAAATTTCAGTACCATTTCCATTTTCGTAAAGCAAAAGCCCCTTTGTTTAAAAAGATAATCCGATCAACTTCATGCTTGAGTACTAAAGGTTTTATCAGAAATAGCAGCAGGCAAGGTAAGTAAGTGCGTACTCTACTTAAACATGTAAAGAATGAGTATCATAAACATAATGTAGCGCAGGCTGCGGTGGAAGCTATAAAATCGTTAAAGCTAACCGAGCGGCTAGGACCAAAGTGATCAGCGAGCGAGAAACAAAGCATCAGTGATTTGTTCGACGCTTCAATGCAATTACCTACATTTGAGCGATTTGTAGCAGATTTAATCCTGTCACATTTTTCTCTGTTCTTTGTACACGTCCTCAATAAGCCGCGTTTATGGATTGTTTACAATTTCAATTTGAAAGCAACGAACATGTGGATAAATGAACTGAAAACCAATGTGTGCTCGTGAAATTGCGCCTCATCAACATCATACAGTTCATTAGGTCTTCATCTGCCAAAGTGTGGAGTTTTTGTAAAGCTGTTCTTGTGTCTACGTCAATGATCAAGATGAAGCTGTAGGAAAAAATAGTTTTCTTTCGAAAACTATGAACAACAAATATTTATTGAAGAAGAGTCGGAACTTTAACCAGCGATCTCTGGATCTCTGGGGTTTTTAATCTCTCAATTCATCTAAGTGTCCCTAGTCCCTAAAGTTAATAAAATAACAACAAATAAGCCAATACGCCATAAACTGCAACAGCAATGTTCGTCATTTGTTTCCAATTCCCAACCAATCGCAAACGGCCATTTGTAACAGATTTGGTCGATTTCATATCGGCACAATGCGTCCCAGCCGCAATGGCATTTACACTATCAATTGCGTACCAGGGAACCAACATTGCTATCACTTAACCTTTACTCTTATAGCTACGTAATATTGACTATATTTGCGTGCACAGACAACATTACATAAAATGGCCAAATGTGATTCCGCTCGATTTTTGAAAGTAACGCGCTTCGACCCTCTGTGGGGGGTGAGCACAACGCATTACTCAAATCTCAGATTATTTGTAACGTCCTATTATAGGTTTATACTTTGACTCAAGTTTAGGAACGTATTCGATCGAAATATGTTTATTTATGATCCATTTTATATTGAAAAGTTGATGACTTCAGAATTAAACTAGTCAAAGGCTTAGCATGAGCCGCCATATAGAGGGTTTTAGCTCAAGTGCCTAGATCTGTACCAGTCTATGTGGATCAATATAGTATGATAGAGATATCGTATCCATGTAGCAAGAGTGCAAATACTAAGCCAGCAGGAATCACTTGAGCAACTTTAAGGTACTTTTGAAAACAAAAAAGAAAATGAGATCGAGGATAAAGCACGGAATCACAAACCCTTCCTTACAAAAGCGGGTATCTAAATTAGAAGTCTGATAATAATATTACACAAAACTTGATTCCCATCTCAAAGAATGAAAAGCATTAGTTTGCTTTTAAAATGAATAAAGACCCTAAAAGTTAATTAATTTTGAAGCAATTTTCCATTCAATTAAGACAGTTTCAACGCATTTAAATCTGGAGCTATCTCTGTTTTCACAGGCTTCGACGCGATGGCCTCGCGGGGCCATTCAATGCTCCCCCTGTACTACAAAGTGATATATTTTGAAGATTCAGCCAAAAATTGAATTTATCCTAGCCGGCCGTTGAAATGCTGTTCATCATAAGGGGAGTAACAAGAATATACATCGGGCCGTATTTACAGCATCCAAAACGTTGGACGAAAAATATGCGCGTCACATTAATTTTCAATTGCCCTTAATGTGATTTCACGCTGGGGTTATTTATTTAAAGTAAAATACACTTCATTTCGCTTGCGGTTGTTTCTTTTCTGTTGACACAATCATACACGTTTCAGTTTGGTGTTATTTCAATGAAACCGGAGGACGTTTTTACAGCCATTTGAGTGTATTCTTATCGAGTATCGCAGACTCACTACGCGGTGGCAACGCAAACAGGACGCCGTATCCCTGTTTATGTTACATTTTACGCTCAATAAAACTCGTCCCATGCATGCTTTAAAGCCGAAAATTTGCAATTGTATGATAAAGGAGCGCCTTTACGCCCCGACCCGCGATAAAACGTGTGAAGGGTCAAAATAGCCGTCGATACATCATAAAATTATATGAAAGTCAAGTGCAGGAAAAGTGAGAGGCGAACGGGCCGCGCGGGAATTTATTGCGGTCTGCTCGCGAAGCCCATTGTCGAAAGTACCTTTTATTACGATTTTTTTAATAATTTCATAAAATCGCTCCCTCTTATCGGCCAATCGATGGACCGGCTAGGCTCAATACGCTTCCCGAAGTGCAGCATAAAAAAGCCATCAAAAGAACTGCCAGCCACGCCACATGGCTATTTATAAAAATGTTTATTATCAACTCCAACACGTCGGAACGTAAAAATTGTCATTTGGAGCGTACGGACGGAGTCGTTCGGTTAGAAATTTCCCCTCTTCGACTCGGCGTTGGAGAAATCTGCGCTCATCTCTTACGGGCGTCGTTCGGAGTCACTCGCCGTGAAATTCACCGCGGTTCCTCGAGAAGCCACCGCGCGTACGCTCGCAGGATGCATTTAAGTGCAGTCACTGCGATATCATGCTTGGTTTACACGGCGTCTGCTGCGTCTGGAGGACGTTGAAGTCTTGATACCCGTAGAGCCCATCTGACGAAAGAGATCCCTTAATATTTCCTTCTCACAGTTAGTTGTGGACAAATTTTGCTCAACTCAAGTGAATTCGTTCGTGAAACGTACGTTGTCACAGATTGAGTTTTATAAAAAAATATATATAAGCCATTGAATGGTGCCCATTTTTGGCCATAGCACTTTTCTTTGTCACGCCGACCTTCCCGAAGTGATGCAAGCACGCTGAATTTCCAGTTTTTTTATGGATCGCGAGGGGTTGAATGTAAACGAACTGTTAGGATACTGCGATCGACCGAACGATCCGACAGCAAACTGCAGTTTTTACGAAGAAACTGAAAGCCCTGAATGTCTTTTGAAATGACTTCCCTTCTCAATATATTGCGTTCATAATGATACCGCTAGAAACCTTAAAACCAACGCATTAGTGAAGTCGTAGGTCTAGTTCTTGGATAATTTAAAGATTTATGATAAGTTCACTCGGGACAGGACACCCGCAACCTCTAGTATACCGTACCGTCCCTCTACTGATTGAGCTAATTCTATATTATATATTTTTTTTTGTGTAATTAATGTAGATCTTCTATTACAGAGTGCACTTGAATTCAATATCAAAACTTAAGAGGAGGGTACACCGAAAAAATCCCGTAAAAGAAAAAAAACTGCCACTTTTGACTTGTGCGGGATTTATTTATAGGATCTGGAATCTACGCCTTAGGTCCAAAAAATTGTTAAGCCTAGGGATTCTCATTTAACGGCTCGATTTTAGCGAAAAAACGCATCCAAAAAGATGTTAGTTTTTAATTGGCGGCGCTAGATCTAATCTACTAAAAATATAAATAAAATTTACTGTGTGACCAAAATAATGGATAAAAAATCTAATCTCATCTATTTTCTATTTTCATTTTCTATATCTATTTTCATGAGTAGAAGAGAACTTAAAGACATGGCAAACTAGCCTTAAAATTGTCTTTGAATCCAGTACACTTTAGGATGACCGGTGTATCCGCAGCTTTATCTAAACACACGCAATAAAGTGGGACCTGTTCTTATTTGGCGTTGTTTAGTGGGTATCTGTTGCGTCCCTGGCGGTCTGCCAACGGTTATAGCAGGATCAGTTCAAGTGGAGGCTCTTTAGATAATGGTCCGCATTTGGTACGGCGCCCGGCGCTGGACTCAATGCCAAGAGAGCACTCCTTACAATAATAAGTAGCGAAGATAGTGAAAAGATAGGTGACCTATAGCGATAAACTCCTGATTTAAAAGGCACATCATCATAACTATTTATGTATTGGTAGTTTGTTAAATACGAGGTTGCCTTTGAATCCAGAAACCGTGGGCATGAAAATTAAATAACAGATGCACTTGCACCCTCTTGTAATCTTTTCTATATTAATATTTCCTCTTGTAATCCGATAGAACTTTCGAGTTCATATCCGTGTTCAAGTGAGCCAAGATTTTATGTAAGTAAATGAAATAATAACGAATGACAGGCCACCGAAGGGTAGCACTTAACAAAGCTAAAAAGTAGTAATTACATATTTATTGTTAATTGAATTTTCTTATATTATTATTAACACAGGTTGGATAGCAGTAATGAAATCCCAAGAACATTGAATGAAATTGCGTAGCTGCAGCGGCGTAGCACGCTTCGTCGTAGCATGCAAGCAGCTACGCCCCGTAGCACGTTAGCGTAGATGGCGTAGCGTAGATGCATACTACGGAAATTCTCTTTCGTAGCGTTAAGGCGGTAACCCACCAAACAAATCAAGCATCGTTCTATTGAATTGCACACATCTATTGCACGCGAATGGCCGCGATGGGTGACATATAGGTATTTTAACACAGTATGCTTAGTAGAAATCTTGATTTTCTAGTAGACAAAATACAAAAAGAGAAAAGTTACTCACATAAAGCACCCAGTCCTTAGGGCTGTGTGCGTTGGTGCCGCATACGTACAAGCGGGAGCCATCGCCCATTGGCTGGATCACGCGCACGTGGTTTCGGCAGTCGAAGTGCTGTGGAAAAGAACAAATTTATTCAGAAAAATACACACAAACAACTGTGGTGTTACCCACAGCAAATGAAAACCTGTAGAGGGGGTTGATGAACTCATCCAATAATACATTGTTATAGGGTCAACTGAGAAATCTAGAAAAACATGATTGTCAGCTGCTCCATAAAATTAGTAAATTCGCTTCTATTAGTCGCTTGATTTATACGGCGTCCAGTAGCACCTTCACCAACACTAGATCGGTAAAATGACCATTTGGACGCTGCAGAGCCTGAGCCATAGTTGGATTAAGATGCTGTATAAATCATCTAAACAAGAGGTACATGAGGACATCAGCATTTATAAATCCCAATCCCATAAGTGAAATATTTTAATGAGCAGTGAAACGACAGCTTTTTGTCACGTCACAGTTTGATGACCACATCAGATTATTTTGGGAATACTCCATGCACAATGCATTTCCACGCACTATAAATGCGCTCCGAGTTTATTGCTAAAGCGAAATTAAATTTAAAAATAAAGCAAACAATTATTTGCTAATCGATGCAGCGTAAAATCAGTGTATTGAAAGTGCACTGATATATCGCTCGGCCGAGTGCATTTGCAGACCTCCCCTGGTGCGGAATAAATGTGGACAGAAAGACTACTTCAACTGCGAGCTGGGGTTTAGAGCGAAACAGAAAATATACTAGTGGGTCGCCCCGAACTATGAACTCGCGACCCCATATAAACTTAATAATAATAATAACCCCCGTGTGGTTCCCGGGAGGTACAGAATTGGACCCACCCCTACAGTCTTTGCTCTTGATTTTCCACTCGTTTTTCAAGATTTTCAGATTTTTCTTCTAGCATTTTTAGTTTTTCGCCAAACATTATTTGAATGTTTTTTGTAACTTGTTCGCCGCTTTTTCTTATTTCAAGTTTTTGTGCATCTAGATCATTTTGGATTTTTTGTAGTTTATCTAGTATTTCTTCCATTTTAAGTTTTGTATAGGACTCTCTTGTAGTTTTGAAGTAAAGCGACCTCTATTGTTGAGCATAAGGACTTTTTGGTTTATAATTTTGAACACTAGATAGCTCTGATAAAAAATGTTTTGTCACGCCCTCTGTTAGGAAGTAGAATAACAATTTTTTTTTTAAATAGATGGCGCTGTTTTGTTTTTTCTAATCTGGTGTACTTTGGACCTTAGCAATTAGCAAAATTTTTGGATTTATTGGATTAAAATAGAGTTCTTGTTACGGATTATTTCGCGACCCGTAAAAGTTTATTTTTATTGTTTCCACTGAGTTTTACGTCCGATATCCACAATATTGTTTCCAAACAGAATTTGTATTTATAGTTCACTTTTGTTAGTTTTTATCACTGCTTTCACTGTGTACTGATTAGATTTACTTTTTTATCACTTTTAAAATCACTTTTTAGCACTATTTTATTGTTACTGAGACGCAGCAGTGGCGCCCTCTCTCATCCCATATAAACTTAACAACCCCATATCTCGGCAACCCCTCGACCGATTTGGCTCATGTTCGAACTTAAAAATTCTTTTAATTTCATTTACCTGCCTACCAAATTTCATGACGATCCGACAAAAATTACTCAAGTTATCGTCGAACGAACATTCATACATACAAACATACAAACATACAAACATACATACATACATACATACATACATACATACATACATACAAACGCCGGATTGTTCCAGTAGACTCGGAGAACTTCGCTCGCTTCGCTCGCTCGTTCAACTAGTGGTTCGCCCCGAACTGTGAACTCGCGACCCAAGTTACAGATGTGTAACTTTGCTAACGCCATTCGCGCAGGCGCTAAGCTTGCAAATAAACTGTACAACCCCATATTTCGGCAACCCCTCGACCGATTTTGCTCATGTTCAAACTTTTTTTTAAATTTCATTTCTGCCTATCTAATTTTATAACGATCCGACCTTTATTCAAGCTATCGTCGAACGAACATTCATACATACATACATACAAACGCCGGATGGTTCAAGTAGACTCGGAGAACTTCGCTCGCTCATTTAACAATTTTTTTGTTCACTTGGGTCACTAGCTAAAACGAAAATTAAAGAAGAAAGGCAAGATTTTGAAAAAACAAAACTACCTCTGAACATCGGAGAGTCAATAATCTTTCATACTATTTTGGGGTAGGCTAGAGTCGAAACTTGACATTCTATGACCGTTAGCGCCGTCGCTTACGTCTAGAGTCTAGACTGAGTGTAATTTCTAAAATGGATAATGGCTTATTGAGATCATGCCATTAAGCAGTAAATGTTGGAGATCTTTGGTAGTGTTGGTACCCTATAAAATACTTTAACACACACACACACACACATATTTGTAGTATACTTTAGTTAAGTTTAGTCTAGTCTAGTTGTATGTCCTAAGGTGAGTGCCGAAAACCAGTGCCATCCAGTTGCATTCATGCCTGGACGGTACATGCTGGGCACCCCACCCTTTGCTATCCTTACGTGTAAACAAATATAACTGTAGTCGCATATTTTTTAGTTGGTAGCAATAAATGATTTTTACTTTAAATAAACGATAACTAAGACTACGTGATCACGATTAGACGTTAGTTATTGTGCAAAATGTGTCGAAAAATGTTTGTCTACGACCACATGTTTCACTGTCCGAAGTACGGATTTAGATGTTTTCTATACTAGTGGAATTTCGAGGTTTATATCTACTACTGTACTGTGGGCCTCTGGAAGAGATTGCTTTTTAGAATAAGATTTGTCATTTTAGAATAAGGTAGAATATGTCACATTTTAGGGCGTTACAGTCCAATAGGTAATAGTACTTTAACTTATTTAGATTTATAAAGTAACTAGTTTTTGCCCGCGACTTCGTCCGCGTGTACTACAGAAAAAAGATTTGTGGTTTACATTGCCCCTAAGTGTAATAGCGTGATAATATGTGGCCTATGTGTTATTCTAATGTCTAAGCTATCTTCATTCCAAATTTCATCCAAATCCGTCAAGCCGTTTCAGCGTGAAAGAGTAACAAACATCCATCCATACTTATAAACTTTCGCGTTTATAATAGTAGTAGAATAGTAGGAAGTAGGATATAGTAGGAAGTAGGATGTTTATCGAGCACTAGCAGTAAATACTTCTGTTAGTATTTACTGTATGCCTCCAGGCAGACTCATTGGCATAATAGTTTTTGTACGTAGGCATTGAACGTTCGGCCAATTCGTGATTATGCAAATTTGCGCCCGATATAAATATTGAACGAAACATTAATATTCTGCCCGGACAGAAAATGCATTGCTCATTTCTGTTGGTAAAACAGTGCTTCAATTACCAGCGTTCAGTTAATTCGGATTTTTCGCCGCTCTCTATAGTATTTCGGTCAAACTAGTAATTGTTTTTGTGAAGTAATGTATTTCTTAGTAGATTCATCATGATTATGGAGATAAACTACTAATGGGGTTTTTCTTCTTTTCTGGCAGAGCTCCTAAACTTTCATTAATGCGAGTTACATAATTCTTGCTAAGCTCACGCGAACCATTTCGTACACAGAGAGAGATTGTGTTATGTTTCTTAGAAAAAATGGTAACTTGGAACGCGCGAAAAGTTTATGAGCGTTGTTTGGAAGTAATTATCGGATTAATATACTTCCGGGGCCTCGCTAGTAACGTGCGAGAACTCTTTTGCTCTCGGAAACAATCAGAATTAAGCTGTAGAACAATTTAGGCCCGCGTCGAAGTTTCCTTTAGCAGCACTTAGCAGGGAGCGCTCGCATAACTTCACTCGGAACTAATGCTCTCGATTGGTCCATTTCGTTAATTATTCCGCACTTTGTACGTAAGTAGATTTACGGGTAGCTTATCCTCGCCTCGCAGTTTTTCCCGGCGATTCCCTTCGATCGTCGACTGTCTCAAGTCCCTTTTTTAACGGAGGTTGATTCGTTTTATTGGGAAATTAAACAGAGGATATTTGCATTATCAAGGAAGGACATCCGGCGCCTATATATAGTCGTGTCCGACGAGTTCCGAGCTACTAATTTACACTAATTGACAGCGAGAGTAAATTTAGAAGGTCCCTGAATATTTCCACATGTGAACTGTCAAGTGGTTTCTCCAATGTGCATGTCATCTGACTGGACAGACATGAATTAGTTTATTGAAATTATTATATGAGATGTTAAATATAGGATGTTAAATCTTCGTGCTACTTATAATCTCAATCTCTTTCTCGATTATCTGCTCAAAATACTGTAGTATTTCGGATTCTCATATTTTTCGCAGAAACACAGTTCGATTATTCTCGAGGTCTAGTGATACTTTTTAAACTGACTTTATAGCACACATGAAAAATAATAACATACGTTACATAAAAGAAAGTAATGGACCATCGTTTATCGGATGTATCGCGGGCAGACATCGATGGGGACAATTTTGCTTGAAGCTGCGAAGGAATCAAGACCCAGAACAATGGAATATTGAGCAAGATGATGTCATCAAAGCGTCTTTATTCAAACCGTTATACAAGGCAATTTTTAAATAACTTTTTTCCTCAAACAACCCAATTTCTAAAATGTGATTTCCAAAAAATTTTCTTCTACGACTTTTGTGAAGGCGCATTTTTTTTTCCAAACATAAAAAAAGTTTTGTTTTTGCGCAGAATATTAAAAAGAAGCTGGAGAGGCTGGAAAGGTGGTAGAGAGTGGTGGGATACGAAATATTGCCGCGCAGGCAGCGCTGGAATGGGAGAAATGCACAAGGATCAATAAATAATAAGTATCGAGCTTTTCGTCTTTTCGAAAAAGAGAACAAGAGTTGTTAGAAATCACATTTAGACGTTTCAGGTGTTTCAGGAAAAAAACTATTTAACCTAAGGGCAATGTGGCCCTGTATAACCACCTAGTTATGTCCTTGAAGATCTTTTACGTGTCGTGAAAGATGAGGTTTGCTCAAGCCATAAACAGAGTAAGGTCGTTGTCGTAAAAAGTAAAACCTGAGATTTCGAGCTACACATATGAATTTTTCATAAAGTATCGCCCAAGTTACGTGATTTACTAACTCAAGCAACATTACTCTTAATACTGTGATAATTTTCTTGGCGAAAAATACCGGGGCCCTTGTAAGGAGCGTAAAAAAAACGATTGAAACTAGATTCTGTCGACGCAAAGCTACGCGACACTTTTCCAGCCTTTTTCGTGTCGCACTTTATGTCAGAGGCAAATAAAACTAGCCAAGTGAAAGTGAGATTGTTTGATTACAGTCCATGAATCAGCAGTTAGGGTTTTACTGCCTTACTGTGATACTGACAGAGTTAATCCACTTTTTAGGAACTAAACATAAAATTTCTTCAAGTACAATGCGAAGTTATTTGTGTACATTTTCCAAATATTTAGGGTTCCGTATCTCAAAAAGAAAAATGTGCATGATATTTTATTTTCCAATGTAAATATTTGAAGTTTGTTGGAAATAAAGGCTTTATTATTATTATTATTATTATCTCAAAAAGAAAAAAGTCAACCATTATAGGATAACTTTTTTGCTATCCAATTTACGTTTTAGTCTCGTAATGTTTTCGTTTTCGTAATGTTGCATAAATGTACGAAGTTTATTTGTGTTGTTTGTAGTCGATTTCACATGCAGAGTTATTGCGGTGCTATTCACTTCTGCTATGATACGAGTATAATCTGCCCCTGTACTAGTGGTTCGCCCCGAACTATGAACTCGCGACCCCATATAAACTTAATAACTAGTGGTTCGCCCCGAACTATGAACTCGCGACCCCATATAAACTTAATAATAATAATAACCCCCGTGTGGTTCCCGGAAGGTACAGAATTGGACCAACCCATTTCTTCCCGTGGGTGTCGTAAAAGGCGACTAAGGGAATGGAGGGACCATTATGGTTCCTCCACCGCAGGGCAGCTTGTGGGGAGCTGTTGGTATGTGGCGGTACCACGGATCCGAGTCTTCCGAAGGTCGAAAACTGGTCCTCGCATCCAAGTCTTTGTACAAGAGTGGATTGGAATCCAAGAGGACCGGGACCCTCACCTCTGGCTTGCCTTTACCGGCCGTCCAGAGTGGAGCGCAAGAGCTATATGCTCGCATGGATGGAAGTGAAAGATGCATAAGACGCGAGTTGATTTCTTTCCTATCTTTCTTATAGTGCTTCTATATCCTTCAGGTCCAGTTCAATATTCATAAAATCCTTTACAAAGTTTGCAATTATCATTTCCAACTCAAACTACGATTTTTCACGTTTCTCGACGCCAAAGAAAACCAAATTTTTCTGTCTAGCATTTTTTTCTAGATAGTACAGCCTTTGCTCTTGATTTTCCACTCGTTTTTCAAGATTTTCAGATTTTTCTTCTAGCATTTTTAGTTTTTCGCCAAACATTCTTTGAATGTTTTCTGTATTTTATTCGCCGCTTTTTCTTATGGATTTTTTGTAGTTTATCTAGTATTTCTTCCATTTTAAGTTTTGTATTGGACTCTCTTGTAGTTTTGAAGTAAAGCGACCTCTATTGTTGAGCATAAGGACTTTTTGGTTTATAATTTTGAACACTAGATGGCTCTGATATTTTTTTTTGTCACGCCCTCTGTTAGGAAATAGAATAACAATATGATATATATATTTTCTAATAGATGGCGCTGTTTTGAATTTTCTAATCTGGTGTACTTTGGATTTTTGGTTATTTTTGGATTTATTGGATTAAAATAGAGTTCTTGTTACGGATTATTTTGCGACCCGTAAAAGTTTATTTTTATTGTTTCCACTGAGTTTTACGTCCGATATCCACAATATTGTTTCCAAACAGAATTTGTATTTATAGTTCACTTTTGTTAGTTTTTATCACTGCTTTCACTGTTTACTGATTAGATTTACGTTTTTATCACTTTTAAAATAACTTTTTAGCACTATTTTAATGTTACTGAGAGGCAGCAGTGGCGCCCTCTCTCATCCCATATAACCTTAACAACCCCATATCTCGGCAACCCCTCGACCGATTTGGCTCATGTTCGAACTTAAAAATTCTTTTAATTTCATTTACCTGCCTACCAAATTTCATGACGATCCGACAAAAAATACTCAAGTTATCGTCGAACGAACATTCATACATACAAACATACAAACATACAAACATACAAACATACAAACATACAAACATACAAACATACATACATACATACATACATACAAACGCCGGATTGTTCCAGTAGACTCGGAGAACTTCGCTCGCTTCGCTCGCTCGTTCAATAATAATAACCCCCGTGTGGTTCCCGGGAGGTACAGAATTGGACCCACCCCTACAGTCTTTGCTCTTGATTTTCCACTCGTTTTTCAAGATTTTCAGATTTTTCTTCTAGCATTTTTAGTTTTTCGCCAAACATTATTTGAATGTTTTTTGTAACTTGTTCGCCGCTTTTTCTTATTTCAAGTTTTTGTGCATCTAGATCATTTTGGATTTTTTGTAGTTTATCTAGTATTTCTTCCATTTTAAGTTTTGTATAGGACTCTCTTGTAGTTTTGAAGTAAAGCGACCTCTATTGTTGAGCATAAGGACTTTTTGGTTTATAATTTTGAACACTAGATGGCTCTGATAAAAAATGTTTTGTCACGCCCTCTGTTAGGAAGTAGAATAACAATTTTTTTTTAAAATAGATGGCGCTGTTTTGTTTTTTCTAATCTGGTGTACTTTGGACCTTAGCAATTAGCAAAATTTTTGGATTTATTGGATTAAAATAGAGTTCTTGTTACGGATTATTTCGCGACCCGTAAAAGTTTATTTTTATTGTTTCCACTGAGTTTTACGTCCGATATCCACAATATTGTTTCCAAACAGAATTTGTATTTATAGTTCACTTTTGTTAGTTTTTATCACTGCTTTCACTGTGTACTGATTAGATTTACTTTTTTATCACTTTTAAAATCACTTTTTAGCACTATTTTATTGTTACTGAGACGCAGCAGTGGCGCCCTCTCTCATCCCATATAAACTTAACAACCCCATATCTCGGCAACCCCTCGACCGATTTGGCTCATGTTCGAACTTAAAAATTCTTTTAATTTCATTTACCTGCCTACCAAATTTCATGACGATCCGACAAAAATTACTCAAGTTATCGTCGAACGAACATTCATACATACAAACATACAAACATACAAACATACATACATACATACATACATACATACAAACGCCGGATTGTTCCAGTAGACTCGGAGAACTTCGCTCGCTTCGCTCGCTCGTTCAATTATCTAAAATAACGGTTTTTAAATCTCAAAAAAAGGATTGTTCATTTCAATAAGGGCTATTTTCGAGTGTTTTGTCGCTCGTAGGTTGAGTGGAATTTTTAGATAATAGAGGCGCTGGATCTGTGTTTCGAAGACGTTACGTCAGTATATCAAATGGGTGAGGCAAGAAATAATTTGAGAAATGATATCGCAAGTTAGTCATACGAAATATTCACTACCGATACAAAGTAATTTATTTTTATTTTATTTTATCCTAAATTTCCATAATCAAGTGTAAATAAAACAAAGTAACTAAGGCCCGGTTTCTGAGTTGAGAATTTTGCTATGCAAATGGGTAAGTATCGTCCTGTCTCTGCAGATTTCTCACAAAAGAGCGTGACAGAGCGATACGTAAGCATGTGCTTAGTAAAATTCTCAACTCAGAAACCGGGCCTAGGTGTGTTCTTTTAAGTTGATTAATTATATGTCATTTGGGGCCTAATTATGTTTTTCTTCTTCTTTGGGTGCTATCTCTTAACATAATGGAGATGGATAGATAAATCTTTACCAAAATACACGTACAACATTTAGGTGTTATGAAAAACTGGATACTTTATAAGGATTCAACAGTGTTATTAAGGGCAAATATACACCAATTTCAGCGGGTAAAGTAGACATACGAGTATGTGATACCCCAAACATACAAGTTTTGCCTTTCTCTAAACATAGGTACAGAGTTTTACTGCACACTTTCTGAGTTTATGTTCATTTTGCATGAGGCTCCGTCTGCTTCTCGCTTTATGACTTTCTTATTAATATTGCTTTAAGACTAAAAGCGTGGGATAAAACGTAAAGTTCCTATTTCTGGGGAATTAGTTATACGGGAGTCTATCGCAAAGTTACGCTCACACGTAAACATACAAATAACCGCGTCAAATCAGAGGAGTTCGGCACAATATTTGGAAAGAAAAAATACCCACATGGATATGGATTACCAAGGAGTAAGCAGAGGCAAGGAATCACTTGATGGTGCCCATTTTTTTTCTAGGTACGCTGTTCTTATGAAAGCAGTCAAATAGTTCAAATGGTTGAAGAGTCTGTTTTATTTTCGCCACATAAATAATTTCGAAAAACCAAAACAAATCATGTATCAAAGTAACAAATTGACCCAACATCGTGAAGAGTAAACCGTGTGTCTGTCTGTAAAGTTCTAGCTAACTCACTTATCCAATAAAAATCAATCGGCAGCAAGGCACTCGACATAAGTATAGCAACAAAGCGTTTCGCGGACGGACGTATACGGAGGGCATTATCGAATTAGAAGCGGGCAGAGCGGGAAACTCCTAATAATTGTCGGAAATGTCGAGCTTACTTGCCCTTGGACCCATAATACCAATGTTCAATTAAAGTTTTTTTTCTATGATATCTTCATAATAATTGTAGGATCAAGGATTGCCGGAGTGGTCTGAGGTGGCCCAGGACCGAAAAGTCTGGACTGAAGTGGGAGGGGGGGGGGGGGGGGCTTTGCCCAGCAGTAGGACACATCCATCGAGCATTAGGATGGGTCGATGATATTGTCAAAGCAACGAGGACAATGGACGGGATTGGCGACGGAAGGGGTTGGCGTGAAAAGGAAGAGGCCTGTGCCCAGCAGTGGGCACTACTTATGGGCTGGATAGATTATGTAAATAGAGCACAAACTGCATTTTCCTTTTTTGTATAACAACAAAAAGAACCAAAATTTTAATAACTTTTTAGTCGAAGGTTCTTGACCTGACTTAATAATGGTCTTGAAAGTAAGAAAGACTAAATATAGGCACGCCCGTTACTAGTTAAATATTGGTATTGGAAATTTCTATGTACATCTTTCAGTCGAAAACCAATCAACGCGGAGAACAGATGAAACTCCACACGCGACCTACCGACCGTCTGCGTTCACAAACAGCAGCGCCAATTCGCAGAAAAATTATTTGCCAAACGAAATCAGCACGGTCCAGTGAGTCTTCGCCCGGCCGATGCTACAGACGGGTTCCAAACCGCCGAGAAATAAAACAAATATTGCTTTTACGCTACGATTGTAAATCAAAATTAACGGCCTTAATATAGCAAGGCAGCCGCTGGGTCTAAAGCCCCCTGCTATGAAATATGCCTGCCTCCCGCCGGTTACAGTTAAAAATGGGATTAACCGCTGATGGAAAATAGTGCTAGTGAGCAATTCCGCCAGCCGTAAGGAAGTTTTGATTAAAATTACCGCAGTTTTTATATTAGCGAGCTCCTAGTTTTGGTTTTCTCCTTCGTGAGGTGAACTGAATTTATGAAGCGAAGCTTAATTGTGTGCTGGCAAAAAAACTTTGGCTGTTGTTGGCTGTTATAGTAGTGGGCAGACACTAAAGAAAGGCCTGAGAATTTATACGAGCAAAGAAACATACAATTTTATCCTAATTGATTAACTTGTCCGGACTTTCAGGACTTGGAAGTGGTCAATTAAAAGTACTTAGCTAATGTCTAAAATAGCAGTGATATTCTATTGTCATTTTGAATAGGGCTAGGGCTGATATTCAAAATGATAGGTCTAGCAAGTCTTGTCTTCAGGGGTAATTTTTATGCAATATCAAATATTATTTGAATTGTGAATTGTCATGTTTTTTTTTACATTTTTGATACCTTTAAAATGAACCTAAAAATGTATGCCATATAAAAGATAGGTTGTCTTTGATATGGCGTAAATCTATTGAGAAGTATACTTAGACGTTCTTACCTCTGATTTTCCTTTGGACACACATTGTGCCACGTTGCTTGGCTCTAAGTTTATCGCGTCTCTCTGAAAGTAAATTTCACACGTTTTATTGCTTGGTAATAAAAATGTAGATATAGTATTAAAATTGTTTGAATATGGTAAAGAGTTTCTCACCTCGCAATGTGAAGATGTGATATTATTCATGTTCAGACGGTACAGCCGGTCCCTGCAAAGATGAAAACAATGTCATTGGCTGTAGTACGGGTAGCAATATTTCAGGCTTCAAGTAATAGATTCCAAATCTATACTTATAATAAAACTCTAGCGAAGTCAATTCTGTACATTGAATATTTTTAGAAAAAAACTAGCAGGGGTTACTAAGTACACTATACTGAATACAAAAATGCAAAAAAATCGGTCTATGTCTGTCTTTCTGTCTGTCTGTCTGTCTGTCTGTCTGTCTGTCTGTCTGTCTGTGTGTTACCTCATCACCCGAATACCGCTGAATAGTTTTCAGTCAAATTTAGGACCGTGATAAGTCCTGGTTCTGGGAACAATCTAGGCTATCCGATGTTCAGAATACATTGCGGGTTGCAATTTTAACTTCGTTTTTTGTAAGAAATATTCATAATTTTGATATAGCTTCTTAAGAAGATATGTTAATAACGTGATACTGAAGACATTTCAGAAAAAAAAATGAATTTCCGGAAAAAAAAATCCGACTTGGAACCTCATTATCTCGGAAACCATTGATTTCCTAGGCATAGTTCCTTGGGCAAAAATGTTCGTTATGATGAGGACTATACAGGGTGTTAAAAGACCGCCAACAGACCCGAAAGCCACTAGACGCCAAAACAAAGTACTTTTTCGATAAATTATTGTTGGGAAATGATTTTGGTTTTGTAGGTTATAATTTTGAAAAATATTTTTAACGCAATGGACGTGTAACGCACAGAAGTCATATTGCGCAAGCGTAGGTATCAGATTATGTTACTTAAGCTTGAAGTGCCGATGTTTAGAATACATTGCGGGTTGCAACTTTAACGTCGTTTTTTGCAAGAAATATTCATAATTTTGACATGGCTTCTTGAAAAGGTATGAACTAGATACTAAATAAATTTCTGAAAAAAAAAAGTTTTGAAAAATCTGACTTTGAACCTCATTATCTCGGAAACCGTTGATTTCCCAGGCATAGTTCCTTGAGCAAAAATGTTCCTTATGATGAGGAAAATACGTGGTTTCCCGCTTTGTTTGCGGTCTTTTAACACCCTGTATGTGGTCTCCCACTTTGTTGGCGGTCTTTTAACACCGCTCGGTATTCAATACAAGCACTCGCCGCAAACAATAATTTTGCATTCTTGCATAACAAATAACTATTGTTTACCGTTGAGCTGGATAGACAGAGTTATTAGATGTATGCTTTGCTTGCTGGCTTAGCATGAGAATGAGTAAGACCTTATCTATGGGCTTATAACTTTATCTATCCCACTCTACGTCGAGGGAGATACATATAAACCCTTTTACTTCCTAAGCAATACTTATGCTAAGTTTCCTGGTATCTTATCACGGGCGATACCTTAATGTAAACAATACATATTTATTATTAAATTTATAAATGTATTGTTTAGATTAGGGTTTTTATTCTATTTTATTCTATTGATTTCTGCCCTGCTACCGCAAGTTAAGAAATAATAACTATTAAAATACCCCCGACATTTAAGCTTCGAATAAGCATACCTATTTAATAAATAGCTGAACCAATTTTGACAAAACATAACTAAGAACATTCGCTAGAAAACCTGCATTCAAATTTAAACAAAAACCTATAGCTTCCAAATCGTTCACCCATTTAAGAGCTACGGTGCCACAGACAGACAGACCCTCATAAACACTTATACAGACACACTCACAAAGCTGTCAAACTTATAACACCCCTCTTTTTTGGTCGGGGGTTAAAACGAAACCTTCATTTTGAGTTTTCCTCCACAGTCGAATTTAAATTAAATGTCAAATGTGTAAAAACGCATACGAAGTCGCGGGCACAACTAGTTGAAAATATATCACTTTTATTCTGAGTTGTGGGCGATATTTCTTCTATGGGATACATTTTTCAGATTTTTTATATAATTCCATTTTAATTCAAATTCATAATATTTATTTCAGATTATGCATCCAAATGAACATACATAACATTTAATCTGTGATTAAGACATTTTTTTAAAGGGAAAAATACCGGCCTCTCTGCTGAAAATCCATTCAATTTTCCAGAAAACAATTATACATTTTGACATATTTTGAAAACGGATTCTTATTGAAAGCCAGAATCTTTTTTGTCAGTTGATAACGGGTGTATTTTGAGCGAATAGGGTTACAAAACTCATAGTAGGTGTCACGTACAATATGTTCTGTACAATCTATACTTATAATAAAACTCTAGCGAAGTCAATTCTGTACATTGAATATTTTTAGAAAAAAACTAGCAGGGGTTACTAAGTAAACTATACTGAATCCAAAAATGCAAAAAAAACGGTTTATGTCTGTCTGTCTGTCTGTCTGTCTGTCTGTCTGTCTGTCTGTCTGTATGAACACGATAAACGCGAACACCGCTGAATAGTTTTCAACCAAACTTAACATGTTCGTAACTCACGTTTCTGGGAGTAACTTAGGCTATCCGATGTTTAGAATACATTGCGGGTTGCAATTTTAACTTCGTTTTTTGTAAGAAATATTCATAATTTGGATATGGCTTCTTGAGAAGGTATGTTAAGAACGTGATACTGAACATATTTCTGCAAAAAAAAAAATTTTAGTCCTACTTTGAACCACATTCTCTCGAAAACCTACATTGCGGGTTGCAATTTTAACTTGATTTTTTGTAAGAAATATCCATAATTTTGATATGGCTTCTTGAGAAGGTATGTTAAGAACGTGATACTGAACATATTTCTGAAAAAAAAAATATAAATATTCCGACTTTATTATCACGGAAACCGTTGATTTCCCAGGCATAGTTCCTTGGGCAAAAATGTTCGTTATGATGCGGACTATACGTACGTATACGTGGTCTCCCGCTTTGTTGGCGGTCTTTTATTTATTTATTTATTTATTTTAACACTCTGTATAATAGCACGCTACGACTTTTGGCATTTGGGGCGCATATTGTAAATGAAAAATCGGCATTTGTTTTTATTTTATTTTGGCGGAAAATGTTAATTCTACAAGCGTAGCATAAGGCCGGTTTAGAGCGTATCTATGGGTTTAAAATAATAGGTATCTCACTCTTTTGTTTGACGTAGAGCGGGATGGACAGAGCCATAGATACGCTCTAACCCAGCCTTATGATGCTTGCTGGAGGGAATTGTGAGTGGTTTTCGGTGGAGGTCGGACAAAGTTTATCGATGTTAGAAATGTAGTACTGTTGCGTCGCGGTCGAAATGTTCTGGATTTGAACCCACGCGAGGTTGAAATTTTTTTTGTGCCTTTTTTAAATATTTACTCTACTGAGCCCAACTTGATATTAAAAAAATATATTTTGTTTGCCGTAGAGCGGGATAGACAGAGTTATTTGCTGTAGATACGCTCTAACCCAACCTTATACTTTGCTTGCTGGCTTAGCATGAGAATGGGTAAGACCTTATCTATGGGCTTATAACTTTATCTATCCCACTCTACGTCGAGGGAGATACACAATAAACCCCCATACTTCCCAGGCAATTCTTATGCTAAGCTTCCTGGTATCTTACACGGGCGATACCTAATCTAAACAAAACATATTTTATCATAAATTTATTGTTTAGATTAGGGCACACACACACACAGACAGACACACAGGCAGGCACACCCTCATAAACACAATAAACAGACACACACACAAAGCTATCAAACTTATGACACCCCTCTTTGTTGGTCGGGGGTTAAAAAAAAACCTTCCTTTTGAGTTTTCCTCCAAAGTCGATTTAAAATTAAATGTCACATGTGTAAAAACGCATACGAAGTCGCGGGCACAGCTAGTATGTAATAACTTCGCTCGGGACAGGAGTTGAATCCGCGACCTCTTGCATACCATGCAGGCGCTCTACCAATTGAGCTACCGAGTCAAGTAACTGTCGATGCAAAATTTCCATCGGGTTCTAATCGTTGCGGGTTCAAATCCTGTCCCGAGCAATTGTTTTAACCTTATAAAATTCTATTAGGTACATTTTTTTTAAACATTATTAAAATTCTATTAAATAAATTTTTAACCTTATAAAAATCTTTATACAAGTTCCCCTAACACGGGTTAAGAAAATACAAAAAGTCATTTGTAACAATGTTTGTTGTAATAAACCAATTTCCATTTGCCCTTTATGGTGGAAAATGCGGCTGTCAACCAGTTCACCTCGATTACCTTCGTGATACATAAAACACTGTGTCGTATTATCCACAATCTAGGTCAATAAGTCTCGCCATGCAGTAATAAGAAAACTAGAAATTACTACAATCGCTTTGCCGAGAAGTAAGCTTGACTAGATGGCCTGTATAAATAGGCCGAGTGGCCACGGTGTATAAATCATCTAACGTAGAAGTAGAGGCCTAATTTTTTTTCTCTTCTTCATCATCATCATCATCATCAGCCAACCTCTGCCCACTGCTGGGTATAGGCCTTTTCCCTCTCACGGTCCCTCGCCATCCTTTCTCTTCTTACATCTCTCTATGCATGTTGATGCAGATGATACGAACGTAAATTATTATACGTATGCACAAGGCTTATTTCTCGGCAAATAACCTTCAGATAATGGATGGTTGTTGGAAAAACATAAATAGAAAGCTAGGAAACAAGGCGACTAACTTAACCATTGCTTACTTACCAATTGGCCAATTAAAGCCTATTGCTTACTAAATTATAGCGTATGGCTACAAATACTTTTAGAATGAGGTTTTAGCGACAAATCGGGCTAAAAAATCAATGTTCATTTGTTAAGTATGAATTTTGTAATTTTATCTAATTTGTATGAGTACCTACACAAGATATTATTTGCTCGGGGTTTGTAAAATTTTTATAGTCTCCTCATAAATAAGATCGTAGGGAGTTTTTTATCCAACTGTACAAAACAGCTTTATTTGTTAGTTAGACATTTCGGACAAAGTGTCCGAAAATATTTTGTCCGAGATGTGGCCTACTCGGTTGTTTATACTTGTATTGGTTACTTACATAGCGCCGACATACAGGGCGTCTCTTTTCGAGTCCATAAAGAACGTCCTGTAGTACAGGGTGCCGCATGTAAACTCCCTGACATGATCTGTAAACAAAGAAAAATTACAGTTAAAAACTATTCAGTGATTAAGATTTCACGGGGCAATGTTTAAAGACAACCGCGTCAATAACTAGGCGCTTAAAACACATAAACCAAAGTGATCTAACATTTTTACACTTAAACTTTTCGTAACAATTCGTAAGCACTGCACATTTTGTATTTCCGAAACAAGTAAGTTTAACCGTTTACGAAATAATACAAGTAAGTTTAACCGTTTACGAAATACAAAATTATCTAACATTGGCCATGTTTTTAGCTAGTCATAGTCAACAGACGAAACATAATTAAATAAGGTACACGTATTACTGGTCATTTTGTCTTGAGAAAAGAACAGCCGTCGTGTTAGCTAAGCTCCACTTCTGTTAAAATCACACTAGAATTTAATCTGAGAAAGAGGGTACCTTACCATTTTAGCCACCAAGATATTTTGGACACAGGTCTAACCTGTTTCAATTGAACTAGAATTTAATTTAAGAAAGAGGAGAACCTAATACCATTTTAGTCGCCAAGATTTTCTGGACCCAGATCTTGTATCGCCGTGCGTAGATGGATCGCAAAGAACATTGATAAGTAAAGGGTATTTTATTTAACAAGCAACATAATGTCGCCTCAAAGGGATCAAATGCGGGTCGCGCAGAGGTCGCGTCCTGAGACACGTTTGAGCTACACGAGAAAAGATGGGAGTACACATCAAAGACTTCGCTATAGCGGAGGTAAAGAAATAAACCAATGAAAAACTCTGAAATGTTTGGATTGATGCCTAATGAGCTTTCATGGTGTATCTAGGTATCACTGTTTTATTGTTTCTGGAAAAAATGTGTTATTGAGTTTCTGTATCAGCTGCATCGATAACGGTCAGAAAAAAAGTTGTTGAGCATGTATTCCAGATTCGGGATTACTAATAATTTGTAAAAGTTTTAGATCTTAAAAAAATAATCCTGCCACATTGTTACATGGTCGATTATTATCATATGACAAGCGAAGCCTAGTCTCAATTAAAACAGTTCAAGTAAGTTATATCCCAACAAAAACATTCTGTAAAAACTAGCCAGGTCTCGATGGATCTGCTTGTTTATCTCTAAAAAAGTAATGAAATCTAGACAAAGTCGTGCCAAGTCTAAGGTTCCTTACTGCGATTTCTTTATTATTATAGTTAATGTTGTGAGACTTGGCCGTTGAAGGGTACACAAGCGGTTCTGGCGACAGATTGGTGCAATGGTGTCATGGAGCACCTGGTTTTGTACCCTTGTGTACCCTTTAACAGCCAAGTCTCACACACAACATTAACTATAATAATAAAGAAATCGCAGTAAGGAACCTTAGACTTGGCACGACTTTGTCTAGATTTCATTACTTTTTTAGAGATAAACAAGCAGATCCATCGAGACCTGGCTAGTTTTTACAGAATGTTTTTGTTGGGATTTCACTTCTTTTTGTAGGAACCTATCGAGGGCATATTGATTAATTTTATTAGATTTTCTTATTTGACACAGTTTTTAAATTTGTGTAACGTTCGAGTAGAATAAAGTTAATCGTCCGACTATTTCTTGTTGAACGAGCGAGCGAAGCGAGCGAAGTCCTCCGAGTCTGCTGGAACAATCCGGCGTTTGTATGTATGTATGTTTGTATGTATGAATGTTTGTTCGACGATAACTTGAGTAAATTTGGTCGGATCGTTATGAAATTTGATAGGCGGGTAAACTAAATTAAAAGAATTTTTAAATTCGAACATGAGCCAAATCGGTCGATGGGTTGCCGAGATATGGGGTTGTATAGTTTAAATGCAAAGCGCGCGCGCGCCTGCGCGAATGGCGTAAGCAAAGTTATACATCTGTAACTGAGGTCGCGAGTTCATAGTTCGGAGCGAACCACTAGTGGGACGCTATAGGCTAGATTAAATGAAGATGTGTCCCACTACGCTGGATTTTTGCAATGTCAGTCGATTTTTTTATGTACCAATAGTAGAAGGGGCATTACCATAATATCTCTAATAAAGCTGATACCAGCTGAGGGTTCTTCATCAGATACTTCAGACCTTAGATTTTTGACATCAAATGAAGCGGCCCACCAAGTTGAATATTTTTTGTAAGGGCGGTATATGTCGATCTATAATAGTTTAGTTGGGCTCTTGTGTTTTCTAATCAGGGTCACCAGGTACTCCAGATCTTCGATTATCCTAGTTTTTATAGTTTTCCCTTTATGTGGCCATTAAACCCTAACTCTGTACCAAATTTCAGCTCTCTGAGTTTATGGGAAGTACTAGTTCTATTAGGGCTCTTGTGTTTTCTAATCAGGGTCACCAGGTACTCCAGATCTTCGATTATCCTAGTTTTTATAGTTTCCCCTTTATGTGCCCATTAAACCCTAACTCTGTACCAAATTTCAGCTCTCTGAGTTTATGGGAAGTACTAGTTCTATTAGGGCTCTTGTGTTTTCTAATCAGGGTCACCAGGTACTCCAGATCTTCGATTATCCTAGTTTTTATAGTTTTCCCTTTATGTGGCCATTCAACCCTAACTCTGTACCAAATTTCAGCTGTCTGAGTTTATGGGAAGTACTAGTTCTATTATGATGATCATGAGTGAGTGAGTGAGTGAGTGAGTGAGTGAGTGAGTGAGTGTGTGTCATAAATGCGAAACTTTGCTTTCGCTTAACTTCGGAACTAAATGACCTACAGACTTGAAATTTTGGATTTTAAGTATGTGATTATAGCTTAATAGATGACGAAAATTTCTGCGTTCTGGTCTTATCCAGAGGTTCTCAAATAGGGGCCTGAAAATGCGGCGAAATGGTTCCAGTAAAGGATGGTACGGCAGTGTTTGCTTCGCGCTCGACCTGGCGGGGGCACTGCCGTGCCCCCAGATTTTCGTCTATATTCGAGGGACTGTAATTTATTTACAGACATGTCAAAAACCTTTTCTTATGATCTGTCGTGCTGTATATGATTACTTTAATTACTACTTCGTAAGTGTCTGTAGAAAGTTACTGAATTATGCCCCTTGAATTCATGAAATTGTAATAGAATATTAATAAATATGAATCAATGAACTTGTATTACAACTTTAGAGCTCTGACCTTACCCTTTTTGAAAGACAAAAATGTGCAATGTAGCGAGCTTAGGCTCGTCTTATTAGTTACAAAACAATTAAGCAGACTAAACTTAATCTATCACTCAACAGAAGTACATTAATAAGGTTGTCTGAAGGTAATAGAATAAGAGATCAACAAAGTTAGTAATCTTATTTATTAAGGTCTTTATTTTTTCTTAAACGCAATCATTATTTATGTATGTTGTCTGCATCCTGGAGCAGCGGCTACCCGCGTTTCCTCTTAACCAGCTACTATCGATTTATTTCCAGGGCGTAGGCCTAGAGTTTAACTATCGAGAACCATTTTTAGGGTTCGTTCTGTACCTCAAAAGGAATCAACGGAACCATAATAGGATCACTTTGTTGTCCGTCCGTCTGTCTGTTTATACATACTATACAAACAGACTGTCTATCCGTCCGTCTATCTGTATGTCCTTCCTTTGCAGGGATGTAGTCGTACCTAATAATAATTATTTTGTACCGTAACAATCAGCATGTTTTTTCTTTCACAGTCTACAGGGCGTTACAGAAAGGTCCTGTGACCCTAAAGGGGGTCGCTTCTCATCAGTTCAAATCCTGTCCCGAGCGAATTTTGTAACCTTATAAAAATCTTTATAAAATTGGAATAATCCAAATAAACACAACAAGACTATGGAAAAGCTTTCCTCAAATAGTTGACAGGGATGCACTATGAAACATTATGAGAAAGTTAACTGCAACCTATACGGAGCTTCTTTATCTTTGTCTCCTCTAAACCAAGTGCACATTGAGGCATAACACTTCATGCACTTTCAGTTATCTCCTATGCTAATATGCTGCATATTGAACACGTTCGATTTACTTCCACCCTTACTACCTGAATCTGCTCCCAATCTAAAACCAGTCTTAGTTTGAAGTTTAGTTCTTAGTGACCTCCAGTTTAGTATAGGAGAGTATGGTTCGGGGTGTCAGTCAGTAGTGTCTGGAAGTATGTAGTCTGTAGTGGAATATGCAAATGGATGTCACAACAATGTTGGCGTGCTCCCTACGGTGGCGGGTTGCGTCTATCTGCTAGACTCTGGTCGAGTTGGTGTACAATGATTAGAGGATGTAGGTGGAGACCGCAATTTGAGCTCTACCATAAATTAAACAGCTACATTTTATGGCGTCAGTTTATTTTGTTTGAAAGGGATAATGGACCGACCATTATCTATCTTGAGACTCAAATCGAATTGTTTTCGTAAAAGCAGTTCCAAAGATTTTGAGTTAGGAGATGGAACTTGTGGAGTCAATTGTACTTTGACAGACAGGACCGGAAGTAACTCAAGTTACCGATAATGCATCGGTAATGCAAGGCTGAAAGATAGCAGCGTGGCGGGAAATTCAAAATTTTCATATTTTGTAACATTTTGTAGCTAAATTGAGCTATTTTTGTTCAGCGATTTTTCGTTCGCGGCAATAAAACAGTAGTCTTTTCATTGTAAACAACAGAACAACAATAATACAGCCGATTATGTGTTCAGGTCTACGACAAGTTTTTTGGGCAGTGCCACTGCTTCGTAGACCAGAACATCGAACAACATAAAAATCGCTCAGCAAAAATAGCTCAGTTTAGCTACAAAATGTAAAAAACTGTGAAAATTTTGAATTTCCCGCCTCGTTGCTATCATCCACCCTTAAGTGCCAAAGTTCAAGTTCACTCAAGTATCTACTCGAGACAGTACTGTAGGTACCTTCTTACTTTAGTTTTCGACTGTACCGACTGATTCACTCACTGAGGCTGCAAGTGTCTACACCTGCACAATTCCCTTCGGTGAATAATATCGTATTCACAATGCAAACATCGACTCAACTTCTTATTCACACATTGAAAAATTCTCTGCCTTTGAGAAAACGGTTGCTGTACGCGCGCTAGAAGGCGCCGTCGCAGAAGTCTTATCTAGCCGGTTGGTTTAGTTAGACTCAACAATGGTGACAATGATAGAGTTGCGGCCCACTGACGACTCAATATTGGAACGAGCGAGCGAAGCGAGCGAAGTTCTCCGAGTCTACTGGAACAATCCGGCGTTTATATGTTTGTTTGTATGAATGATCGTTCGACGATAACTTGAGTAAATTTGGTCGGATCGTTATGAAATTTGGTAGGCAAGTAAATGAAATTAAACGAATTTTTAAGTTTGAACATGAGCCAAATCGGTCGAGGGTTTGCCGAGATATGGGATTGTTAAGTTTATATGGGGTCCCGAGTTCACAGTTTGGGGCGAACCACTAGTAAATTGAACGTTTTTTTTTCCTATTTAGCTTGACGTAAAGTGAAAAAGTCTCCATATATCAACAAAAGGGAATAGGAGATAAGGAAACTTTGCTATTTGACTACCTATGCCACGATGCCAAAGGTAAATCACTGGTAGCATAAGTTTTGTTGCTTCAAGAACAATTTGTAGTGATTGGTCGTAGTGGCTCGTAGGCACAATTTTAGCTTTTGTCTTTGTAGTTTCTATGGCCCTTGCAACATAATAAAGAGGAGTATGTAATTGACGGAAAGAAAACAAAATCGAATGTAGCCAAGTTTATACTCGTAATCGTTTCGAAATGGCCATGAAATGAATTTCACTTGGTGGCTGAACCCGGGAAGGCGGGTTCATGCATCAAGCCTATTATAAAATAGAATAAAATTAAAAAAAAATTATAACTTTTGTAAGAAAAGAGCGTAGGCTCTACCAGCTGTAAAGGTATAAAGTTTTTTTTGCCGGCTTACGGACCGCCTTTTGGTGGCGTTTGGGGGGCTGCCCCTCTACCCTTGACGCATGTTTACAATGCGGCCGCAATATGGCGCAATTTGCAAAATTTAATATTTTACAAAGTAAGGCGCATTATGTGTTTTTATTGAATAAAACCGCCTTACCTTTGAATAAACATTACAAAATATTTAAAATCAAAGCCTTACTATGCGAATTCAAAGAGAAATTAATTTTTAAACTTTTTCAATTGGATCGCAATAGCGTCAAGGGTAGAGGGGCAGGTCAGCTGAGCATCATAATATGACGAGAGTGATGAGCAATAAGAGTTTTACTTTTAAAGAGCTAGGCACTATTTTATCGCAGGTGGAGGCTATCCTAAATAGCTGCCCCTCTGCCCTCTCTCATCCTCTGCTGATGACTCCCTCTCCCCCCCCAGGGCACTTCCTGATTGGCCGGCTACTGACCTCGCTGTCTTCTTCGGAGCCTCCAGCTGTCAATGGAAGTGGAGTTAAAGCTGGAGCTTTCACGGGGTGGAGGATGTTCAGGCCACAGCCATGAAATTGGGTACATACATGGTGCCCCCCTCTCCCCCGCGCCTCACCATCAAGACCGCCCGCGCGTTGTTCACACACGTTATCACAATCGAATTAGATACGACGACGCAATTTTGTATTTATTTAATTTGTCTAATTAAAAGCTTAATATCAGCTAAACGCGAGTAGGTACTTCATTCCTCCGTATGAACACAATTGATTGAAAAATAGGGGTGGTGTAAGTCATACAAAACAAAACACAAATTAAAATTAATCAAAATATATGTCCCGCGACACACCTGACACAAAGGTTTCCATGACGCTATGCGATTCCCCCGCTGCAACCCCAGGGAAATCCTCTGCGCCTGTGGTTCATTGAGTATTTGTGCCTAACATCCACATTCCAAATCTAGAAATTTAATTTCGGTCCAGCCAAGTTTGCAGTAGACATGTTTGTGTAGGTAATGCTAGTAATATTACAAAAGACATATTACACAACGGTGTCATGAAATATTACCCATTACACGAGAGAATAAAGCATGGCACATAGCATTTCATTACACTAGATGACATGAAACAAGATACGTGGCATTTCAGCACACTGTACGTACTGCAATGAAAGTGTGCTAAAATACAATGATGTCATGTTTCATGTCTGCAATGAAGAAATACCATGATGTCATGTCTCATGTCTGCAATAAAAGTGTATTAAAATACCATGATGTTTCATTTCATGACGTGTGCTGAATTGAATTGTCATGTGTCATGTTTGGTGCCATGATATAAGGTAATATCACGCGGTATGAAATGTCATGAAATATATCATGACTTCGAAGTGCACTGTTTTGCGCATGTCTAGTTTGCAGGCGGTTTTGAATTCGCAAAGTTAGCGGTATCAAGACAATGGCGTTCAGTTCAGCGGGCTCATTATTCCTCGCGCTATCTGTTGAAAGCATGTGTCGATCCCATTGTGCTGAGTTTGGGATGTGTCGACCAAAACTTGAGAAATGAGAGGTATTGAGAAATCCTTAAATATCATTGTAAGATTTAGAATGAAGTCAGCAGTGCAACGAGCCCACTTTTCGCTGCGTTTTCCGTATTGATGTGAAAATTGTTTTCGTTCTTCTTGCAAATTTGTAGGGTTACTTAGTAGAACTTCTATAAAGTCTATCACTTCAATCACTTTCTCAAAAGTGTCAAGAGTCAAACCCTTAGTTTTTCCAGGCTGTGACGAAGGTTTTCAGTGGTTTCGTGGCTGTACCATGGTAAAATCCAACAGTTGGGAGTCCAAAAACGCAACCAGCGATTTTAGTAAATGCTTTTTTTCGGAAAACACGGTTCCATATCACAATCAAATACAATATACAAAGTCACAGAAGACACAAAAATATTAAATAGTAATAATATAGTATTTGAAAGACTGTCAGATTTTGTCAGACTAAAGCCAAGTTTACCCAATCGTTTTGCGTGTACACCATGACACAACCCCTTGGTACCGTTGTCTTCTTCTTCTTCTTTCTCCCCATTACTTCTTCGTGGAGGCGGATGCGGACACAAGGGCTTTTTATTTGTTTCTGTTCATGTTTAGGGAGGGCAAGTCTAATGTTGTGCCTAGAAGTGTTCCCACTCGTTTCGCGTGTGTGTCCGCAGCACATTACGGTAGGCTGTCTCTAAACACGGGCTATGAAGGTATCGTGCCGGCTAAACGGTCGCGTGCACCGCCCCACCGACAGGATCTTGATACACCGAGCTCTGTAATTGTAGTTTTGCTTATTACCGACCAGCCAGGCCGCGGGTTTGCCCTAATTGTGCTTCCGGCTGTTGTGTGACCGGCCTTATCTTGCCTGGGCGCTGTGTATACGATGCCATGCGGGCGTCGAATCCTGTTGTCATTGGGAGGTTCGGTAATTGAATTACGTGTGGGTTGTGTTTCGGGTTTGAACGTCTAGGTACGTGGGTAATAGATAACATTTAACAGCTGCCCACGTCTCAGTTTCGTCTTGAACAATCTGCCCCACCATGATGAAAAGTGAATTTTCAGAAGAGAGTAGTGAAGCTCTATAGTAGGGGATACAAAATATAGTCTGAAAGAGGCACTGTCTGTGATTAACATAGTAAAATGAGTGTAAATAACTGTACTGTAATACCCCTAATTTTGGAACGAGGAATAGAATATAACATAAATGAACCATTGAAAAACCAATAAATGCAAAGTCTCAGAGCCTTGCATCTCTCAACTAAGCGCTGGAGTTCGCTCTTGTGGTTCTAAACGTTAATTGAATGTCAAATGTGATTTTACGAATTGCTCGAATAGAACTCAAGTGTTAAATTTCTACATTTCAGTTTCGTGTCTTTACGGCAAATTCGATAAACGCTTGGTCTCTCAATATTTCAATTTGGAAATATGGATTGAAAAACTGTGAGGAACCAGCATGTATCTCTAGTATGATAGTTTGCTGTGACCGTAGCGTCAGGCTTGGCTATTGTTACTTATACGTACAGTTAGTGCCTCTGCTTTAAACATTTTCATTGTCTTACTGCATCAAGAATGTCGAAGTCATGATCTACCTTGTGTCATGCCCTGCGTGCCCTCAACTTCACACAGGAGGATCTTAAATGGCAGTGATAACGCAATTAACTTTGCCGAATTCTGGTCCAAAAAAATTTATATTTTTTGCCATCGATAGGTACGCTAAGAAGAAGAATGCGTCAAGAATATTTTGTACCAGAAAGTGAAATATCTTCTCTAGGTACAGTCGGCCACAGTCTCAGATACCCCTTTTTGTTCGATTGGCGCCCTTATGCCGCGCGCGGTAAGAGCTGCCATGGGGTATCTGAGATTGTGGCCGACCGTACTTTGTGAAATTAAAACTGCGTATCGTACAGTGCTTTTAACGTTAGTTCGAATGTTGCCTAACAGTTCTCATCAGAGAGAAGTTGCGATTGCGTGAACAGCAATAGCTGTGTTTGTATCAAAAAAACTTTATTATTCCGTGTCCCGGGCTACGTGTAGCGGTCGCGACTTCATTGGGGTAATTGTTTTATCGCATGAGGACTGTAACAATGTTCAGGTGGTGCCCGACTAAGGGTAACGTGGGCTGGAACTGGAAGCCACTAATACTTAAGTACAGTACGGAGACGTCACAACGATGCATAAGTTGTGGTGGATTTACGCACACTACCACACATGGCGATTTTCACAAAACTTTTTCTTTCGTGCCATTCGATTTTGTTTCTTGTAAGGATCTACAAATGACAACAATCACAAAAATATAATTTTCTATTATACAGAGTAGCCGCGTTGAGATGGATCAGTGAGAGTCACCTTCTAAAGAGATAGGAAAATATAATGTTCTTATCCAAAATTCCGATGTCTGAATGATCCTCATTGTCAATATTATGCTAACAATGAGTTTGTGTGCTTGTTTATCTTAGTTGTGCTTTGGCCGTGTTAATGCTACTAATACTATGCATGTGTAAGTATTGATTATAGAATGCTTTGTATGCCGTCTCAGTGTTGGTGTAAGGGGTAAGCTATGGTTGAGTCGAAGGTGAACCCTCACAAAGTTATAATAAGGCCCGCCGCCCCAAGATCGTATCGCGTCAAATTATTTTGGTCAAGGATAGTTTGGGCAAACATTGGAATTGATATTTATAGCATTAATTTGTTAGCCGAATATTTCACTATTGTTATAGTACTGTTCATGTATTTATAGTGCCTGTATTGTATATCATAAGTGTAGGGGACCACATAAAATAAAATTCAAATCTCTTATTACATTACCACCACACATTATTATTCCAAAAGTGTTCCACAACACTCACTACAATTTTCTCCGTAATGACTAAAGTTTAGAAAAATAGACACTCTTTGCCATAATTATTTATTGCTATATATTAAGGCAAACAATAATATTATGGTAGATTTTATAAATTCTTCAACATAAAATACAAGCTTTCCTCCGCGGCAAAATTCGAACTAAATTGACCTTGACTATTTCATCTTCAACTTTCCTAAGAAGCAGATAGATTTGTTTGTTAGGAATGACTGCTCATTGCCGTCCCGACAAAAGGGAAATCCACGACCAAATCATTGCGCTGAGCTCCAATCAATCAGCAGAACAACTCTATCGACAAACGCAGAAGCACATGCATCAATCGTATTAAAATCGTGACAGCTTTCGCTTACATCGACGAGTCCCGCGCCTGCCGCGGCAAAACGCTCCTACTCGTTACTGTTGATGGATTACACGACGATTATGGCCGACAGGAAATACCTACGCACATTTTTAGGGTTCCGTACCTAACTAAGGCCTTTGCATCTACGTAATGAGATGATTTATACAGCGTCCAGTGGCACCTTCACTCACACTAGATGGGTGAAGAGACCACTCGGCGCTGCAGTGCCTGGGACATTGTTTTAGATGGAGTAGGCTTGCCCAGCACCTATACCATCCTGACAGCTTAGTCGACCTAGCCCACAGGAAAGACAGGTCAATACGTGTGGAGCCAACTGAGCCGCGGGTTTCCTCACGATGTTTTCCTTCACCGTTAGCGAGTGGTATTGCTACTACAAATTTACAAATGTACAGAAGTTTTAAATTAAACAAAGTCATAGATACATGCCCACACTGGGAATCGAACCGGGTGCCTCTTGCTTCAGAGTCCACTGTTCTTCCCACTAGACCACCACCGCTCTAAAGGATAAAGGAACTAAGACTCCGCTGTCCGTCTGTCTGTCTGTCCGTCCGTTTGTCACCTGGCTGTATCTCATGAACGCGATAGTTAGACAGTTGAAATAACCCAAGTCACAAATGATGTATATCTGTTGCCGCTATAACAAGAAACGTGTTTTTTTGTTGTTTTTATAGATATTGGTACGGAACCCTTCGTGCACGAGTCCGACTCGCACTTGGCCGGTTTTTCTTGACTACGGCGAAAGGGTAGCTGTTGTGTTTCAGCGTGGATTTGAGTTAGTACATGTGTTTACTACAGCCTTCAGACCAATTTCCACTAATGAAACTCCGTCGGAATGATCCGTCGTACGGTCGGCCACAATCTCAGATACCCCATGGCGGCTCTTACCGCGCGCGGCATAAGGGCGCCAATCGAACCAAAAGGGGTATCTGAGACTGTGGCCGAACGAATAACCTGTAATATCTACAAGTCAAGAAGAATAATTTTTTAGCCGTGGAAGTGGAACTAACAGTTGCTTATCGAAGAGCGACATTATTGCAAGATAATTTAATATCTGTACGTGGCATTTTTAACGTACTTCAAAAAAGGAGGAGGTATTTTTACTTTGTATGTTTGTTACCTCAGAACTTTTTTGTAGGTAAACCGATTTTGATAATTATTTTTTTGCTTGAAAGTGAATCCTTCCTTTGTGGTCTCATAAAAAAAATGCTGAAGATCTGGTAAAGAACTTCGGAGTTGGAGAACGTAACTCCTCGACGGACAGCAGCAGACACTCGGAATCAGTGCAGTATTTTAATAACACCAGTGATTGCAAATCCTAATAGTCTGATGAAGAACTTCGAAGATGGAGAACGGAACTCGAAGGCGATTTTTTTTATTTAGTTAACGTTTGCTATTATTATAATTGATTCTTATTTTTCATTTGTCAATTGTAACGGAAGGTGGCGGCCCGGTATGAAAATATCGCCCTACACGACACCGATTAGATTACGGGCCGTACAATTGGCTAACATGGAACTTTGCCCCATTAGCCTTCTGTAATACAAACTCGGGAATTGGATTAAATCGGTGCCAAGCTCGCGACTGTTTATATTCCGTGCCTCCAATGATGGTTACAGAAGTATTGTTTCAAGTAAGTTAGTAAAGTAGTAAAGTAAGCTTACTCATACGAGGCAGATGAAGACCACCCGACAATAGATAGGCGAAGCATTGTTGTAGTGACTTATAAAATTAAATAGCTCAAAAAGAAGGAGAGCCTATATACGTAGATGGGTGCAAGAAGGGCCGCAATAGAAATAATACGTAGATAGAAAAGATAGGAAAATAAGGAGGCAGACCAGCCAACAGATCTGATGCGGGATTTCTGCCCTTCTTTATGCTATGGTGCTATATGAACTACAAAATTAAACCTAAACCAGTCTTTATTCACAATTATTGTCGTTTGACATCCTATTCCCTTGTAAAAATGTGCCTTGAAACAATACGTAATGTTAGTTGGAATAATTGCCCGCAGAGTTTGTGTTTAAATGGCCTCTTTGACAAACTTTAACTTCGGTTTATTTTCATGTATCTTACCTCTCCTATTTTGAATATTTTAACGCCTAGCATAAAATACCAAATCAAGTTCCACGACTTGATATTATAGCATGTCATAAATTGCAATAGAGTGCGTACGAATGTGCGAATAATGTTACTAACGACAGAGCTCTGTCGTTAGCAACATTATTTGGCGGCCCGATCATAGTACTATTACCTATGATCTCTTTTTACCCGACTACGCGAAGCAAAAAGGAGGGTTATGATTTTAGCAGCGTATGTATGTATGTATGTATGTATGTATGTATGTATGTATGTGGGTATGTATGTTTGTGTGTTCATCTGTTCCCTCGCAGAGCCTAAACTACTCGGCCGATTTCAACAAATGAGGTGTCGTTGGATTTGTCATAATCACCCAGGTAACATAGGATAGTTTAATTTTGAAAAAAACCAAGATGGCGGCTGTGCTGCGCCCTAAAGTGGTGGACCTAAAAATAAAAATTATCGTATACCCTCGTCATGGGTATCAAATGAAAGGACTTTAAAAGACCTTTTCAAAAATGTATAACACATGTAGCGTCAATATAACAAATAGAACAAAAAATTCCAAAATGTGTTTTTTTTGCCCTTCTTGGTTCTATTCTGGGTGATCGTCCAAAATTACATACTAAAAAGCTCAAAAAAAAAATAGAAGTTAAAAACTAAAACCCGACTACTAAAAGGCTTAAAACAAGACCTGTTTATCCTTAAAATAGACTCATAGATAATTAATCGTAGTCGGAGGACACCACATTCGCATTTGATAAACCGATGGCCTCCGACTACGATTAATTATCTATGAGTCTATTTTAAGGATAAACAGGTCTTGTTTTAAGCCTTTTAGTAGTCGGGTTTTAGTTTTTAACTTCTATTTTTTCCCATCTGTCTCGAGCTTTTTTTCGACAATCAGTCTTCCATAAAAAACAAAAGTTAAAAATTTTGATTTGATTTTTTTCTAATTATCTATGTCCATTCTAAATTTGAGCAGAATCGGACGGTAAAACTGAATCGACAATAAAAACTATATCATTTTTGAATCAGCTCACAAAATTTCCCAAGAATCGGTTGAGAAATGCGACATGTAGAGGAGAACATACATGCATCCCACGAAAGCATTTTTGCCCAAGCTGAAACGGAGACACTCGCTCACTTCGTTCGTTCGGTCAACTAATACATAGGAAGCAGACAGTTCCTAAACGCCAGTTAAAACTGGTACAAGCGAGCTGAAACGTCACTAGCATTTGCTTTGAATCTGTATTTTCATTAAAGCAGTCAGTCGCCCGCGTCGAATAAAGTGTCTGGTTACGAATGAGCCCGCTTATGAGATTTCAGTCACGAGTCCCCGGAATGTAGCTTTTTGGAGTTTGCTGTTGCTGTAGAGGAGGTATAGAGAGCTCCGAGCGTGCCACTTGCTACAGATAATATAAAACGCCAGTGCCAAGCAGCTCGCGTAGCATGAGGCGGTGTTAGAGTGTTAGGACTCTGTCCATCCCGCTCTACAAACACAAGAGTGAGATACACTTAGATGAAAACAAAAAAGGGAAGATACGGCACATTCTTACTAGCAGCCGTGAAAAAATGGGCTCGAACGCACTCATGCACATAAACTCACACAGCTTTAACTCGGTGAATAAGCGATACGCTAAACCAACAAGCCCGAGCGAGACAAGAACAGTGTCCAACCGGCGGCGACTGAATGAAAGTGAGTCCATGGACTCAGTTTTGCAGGACCACGCGTAATGGGTGAGTGCCGTATCTTCCCTTTTTTTGTTTTTCATCTAAGGAGATACATATAGTTTTAAACCCATAGATACTCTCTAACACCGCCTCATGCTACGCGAGCAGTTTCCATGCATACTGCTTTGTGTGGCTTACACACATACCATGATGCCATGTGACGAATCCAGCTTGGTGGCACATGTAGTGCATGATGGTGAGCACCGAACAAAGAAGACTATTTTTCTCTGTCCTGTGTGCGTGTGCGATGAGATGACTATAACTAACATAATATTACCGACTCTCACTCATTTCACAAATAGGAGTAAGCAACAGTGGCGCCAGTTCTTTGAGCTAGTCAGAAAAAAAATGTTTTAACACAAACACGTTTGCGAGATGAGCAGATCTAGGGGTATCCTTTCCTATTTTTTTTATCTATTGTTCTTTTATTGACGGGCTAAAAAACTAAGGCTTTTGCATCTACGTAATGAGATGATTTATCCAGTGGCACCTTCACTCACACTAGATGGGTGAAGAGACCACTCGGCGCTGCAGTGCCTGTATTTTTTTTTGACTGGCTAATGGTACCAAAACTAATGGTTTAAATGGCCAATGTTTTAATCTTGTTAAGATTTCGATATATTTACATAACGAGGGTTCTCGAATACTGTACCCCCTCTATTTCAGAGTATGGCAGTACTGAATATAGCGAAGCCAAGTCGAACTCGCTGCGAGTTTACTGAGTTAATCTCGACACGTGTAAAGATAATGTACCTACAGAACGACTGCAACTATTGGACCGCCCCGTGACTTATAGCGGGAAGTTACTTCAACCAGTGGTTGCGCGGAGTTGGACTTTTTCGAACAAATGTGAAGGCATTCGTAAGGAAATTTCGTCGAGAAGATTTCAGTCTTATATTAGTGTACGAGTTAGCTTAGGACGCAAATCAACTGAACACCACCAACAGTCGATTAACAGCTAGGAATTTTATGAAAAACCGGGGGATAGTCTACCAAATCAAGATTTTGACAGCTCGTTACACAGTTGCTGAAAAACATGAAATGATATTTACAATGACAATGGTGTCCTAGCACTGCTATTACCTATACGCTGGAGTGGATAAGTATATAGGATCCTCACTGCGTTCAAGACTTAGGGTAGCAAGGATTACTTAGTTGCTTTTCCATTAATTTAACGTTGAGGGTATTAAGTCAAGTTTTTAATTATGGAAAGTTATTAACGATAGACTGAAGCCAAATTACAAGTCGAAAAGCTCCCCTATAGGTACTTGAAAATCTTAATACCTAGGTATTAAGGAACATTCTGTAGCAAATCGGATGAGGAACTTTGCCACGATTAAGCGGGCGGCCATAAAAATATACAGAGTAATCTTCTTAGACCGTAATAAAGTATTAAGGCGCTGGGCATAGTGAATTAGCCCGCGCGCAAAGAAAAATGCACAAAATCGATTCCTGTATCAAATACACTAAACAAATTGAAAATGTTCACATATCAAACCCTAGAATTAGGTGAGACCTATTTAACACAGCCAGTTTCGTGTTGACATTCATAAACGTTTTGAAGATATTTTGCTTGAAAAATAACAGTTTAACCACTAGTAGTACTCGTATTTCATAAAACAAGACCCAATTCGTCAAGACGATTTCATCTCAATTTTCTCCCGCCGCCGCTGAAAAGATATCACTACATATCTTTTTTTTTCAGCCAACGACGCGGTAAAACGATTAAAACTTTGGAACGGGTGTTTTGGGAACGGGTGTTTTGGGAAACGGATAGCAAAATCCGAAAGGGAACCTCTTAGGGTTATTAAAAAATAATACTATTGTCCATCCATAATTACAGATCAGGTAAGATAAAAGCTTCCCTGTGCCCCTATATTTCACGAAGAGGGGATAAAAACATCACGACGACTAAAAGAGGAAAAAAAAACTTTCAAACACCTAAAAGAGCTCAAAGTTGGAGTTCAAATCTTAAAAAGTTGCTCCAACGGACGCTGTCACCAAGGAGCTAGACTAATTAAATAGAAACTTGAAAACATTTCAGAGCGCGCTCACAACGGCTAAAGAGGAAGCAGCCGGGAGAGTTATAAAAATTGTTTCTATTATATCATCACGTAGAAGTATCATTAGCTGTTCTTTTAAGAATTAGCTGTTCTATTAAGATGCCTTGATTTTAAACAGTTTAAATTCAGAAATGTTTTCGGGTACCACCCCCTTTGATATGTCTACGTCCACCAGGATAGGACGATGATGCCAAGATATGGGAAGATGATGTGAAAATACTATATTAAAAACTCACTTATATTAACTTATTGTACCTACATAAGTCTTAAGTAAGTGAATCACCTGTGGAGCAAGGCATCTGGCTGGATTTAATTTTGTAAGACCGCGGGAAAAGTGAGACTCAATTGGACTATCTATATTGGACCTTTGATAGATCAACTATTCGATACCTTGGACCCCTGGAAGTGCAGAAACTAAAACTTTTGTGAGTTTTCCTTATTTTTCGAGGAGTGCAAATTCATTCAAGAGTATTAATTTAATTAACCCCCGACCAAAAAAGAGGGGTGTTCTAAGTTTGACCGCTATGTATGTGTGTCTTAAACGGGTGAAACAATTTGGATGAATATTTTTTTATTTGAAAGCAAGGTTTCTATTGCGTGTTTTTAGATACGTTTTATCTAAATCGGTTCAGCAGTTTATGAGATATGCCAATTGGAAGCTAAAAATTCGGGGGTATTGAAAAAAAAAAGTTACTAATGTAAAGATAGCTGATTAGCGTCGTGATTTATTCCTTTGTGGATTACGAGATGATTATTTAGAAGCGGGGACAAAGTATAAAGTCTAGTAGGGTGCAAACCTAGCACAACGAAAGTAACCCTTCTTGCCTGCTGAGTTACCGAAATGCCGGTGTTTGCCGCTTATTAACTTCACCTTATTAATACTGATGTGTGCTCGTGAGTCCTTTGTAATTAACTACCTACGTCTCTACTCTACACTTACTTAGGTTATATAATACCTAAGCTTTGGTGAAGGCGCAGCGTCAGAGGTTTATTGAAAGAGATTCAACGATAGTGTGTAAAGTAAATACCTATTGCGAAAATATAAACGACGGCGCATAAAACGTCAATAGGTATTATGATGACAATTGAACAATTTAAACTAATAAATTACTAGACTGGTCAAATTGCTTAAGTAAAATCGTTCAAAGTGGTAGACGCGGAGATATTCAATTTAAATGCAATGAAATACAAAAATTGCCTCCAATAACGTTCTCGTAACAATTCCCGTTTATCGCACACAGAGCGGTGAAAAACTTTGGTGCTTTAAAAGTGAGCTCTATTATTCGATCGAATGTACGAGCGAGGGATTATTAGTAGCGACCGGAAAATAACAGAGACGTTTTCATTTGAACAATCCACATCTCGTTCAGGTGGAAAATGCTATTTCGAAAAACTGTAAATATCAAACTTTGAGGTGATCGACGAGGAAGTTTTGAGTGGAAGAGAAGCCGGGCGGGCGGTTAGTCATCGTAATCCTTTTCGTATTCATCTTCGACAGACACGGAAAGGCTCTCGGCGCAGGGCGAACTAATTCCGAATGCACCTCGAATCGTAAAAGAAGTCGTAAAGAAGCGGCCCCCCTCGGCCCGATGCAGAGAATCAGGGAACAAATAGTTGATTTCTTATTGGCTTCCGCCCAGACTCAGATTGAAAATTCGCTATAAAGACATTGGGACACGCCTTGCCGGATTAAAGGGGAAAACTAATAAAGAAAACTTCTGCGACACCCGTATTTTTAGCAAACGCGCTCTTAAAACTTCTTAACCTTTATTAGGTTTGCGAATGGTAATAGTTTTCGGACCACTTTTTTCTTTCCGAGACCCATTCGCATTCGTGCGACGTTTTCTATTGGACCACGTTTCCGTGTCGAAACTTTCAACGTCAAGAACAATTCAATTAGGACTGTCATTTAGGTAGAAGTGGGAAGTAAAATGCTTTGCTCATGTATAATAAGATAGCTTTTAGCAAATGACCTCCTCGGGAATCTCAGCCGGAGGAATTATGAAACAAAAATTGGCTAAGAGCGTGGCGCGCTTTTATAGGGGTTCCGTCCGTAGCCAAAATATATAAAATTTACAAAAAAAAAAATGGAGTTTTATTTTTTTAAATCCTAATAAGTCACTACTCATGTGTAGTATCCAGCTTAATCCTTTCAAAGTTTCGAAACATAAGGTAACATACTTAACACAAGAAAGAACCCTAAAAGCCTGAAAAGTGCGACGCTACGTCAAGAGATAAAAGTAGTGAAAGGAAAGAGGAGATAATAAAGACAAAATACAGTAATAAACATGCTCGGGAAGCATTCCGGGGCAAGTAAACGGCTCAAAATGTGGAACAGGGTAATGTGAATTTCATTTACATAAATTATCTCACGACGGGCACGATGTGATAGACTGCGCCGTGCCGGGGTGAGGGCGAGGGCGGGGGCGGCGAGGGGAAGTTTGTTTACTCAACACGTTCGCAATCGGTTCAATCTAGCCCCAGGTTACTTCCAAATCGACGTAAAAATACTGGCTGGAGAAAAATAATTAAATTTTTTTCCGTCTTAGCTTTTAACCGAGCCGATTTTCTGACTGGTGAAGGGAGGTATGTCGAATGGAAAGTCGTTATTTTTGTCGGGTGACCTAATATAAGTTTAGAAACATATCGAGAAGGGATGAACCCGCCAATCGGTTCTTGCCCTTGGGATTAATTTTCTCGAAGCGTTTAAAAATTTACCACTAGCGGGTAATGAGTTCACTCAATCAGACCTTGCTTTTTACGGCTCTTTAACTAATGGAGAAACGCCTTTAAGCTCTCGTGTATAGGGTGTGTTTTAACTAAACCTCTCTCGCCTTGAGTTGTAAATTTCATCGACACACTTAAGTCTCATAATTTTCCACACATCGTTTCGGGGCGAAATATTTTGGCGGAGGTGAGTATAAAATTTTATTACCGACATTACCCCCTTACCGTCAGTCTATAAACACTTTCTGTTTCGAGGCATCTCTTTTCCCCCTGTGGAGTGGCATTCTTTGTCTTTTGTCCCCCCTAATGCCACATTTGCGTCTTAATAACGAATGGTATTATTTTCCGAAGCAGCACTGTTTGATTTTCAATCTCTAGAATTGAGACCATCGATAGATAGAACAGAAGGAGAGTTGTGATAAAGATTTTTATAAGGTTAAAAAACTTGCTCGGGACAGGATTTGAACCCGCAACCTCTTACATACCGTGCAGGCGCTCTACCAATTTATTGAGCCACCTTAAGGCGCTGTACATAGTGAATAGCCCGCGCGCCAAGAAAAATGCACAAAATCGAGTCCTGTATCAAATACACTAAAAAAATCGAAAATTTTCACATATCAAACCCTAGAATTAGGTGAGAGCTATCTAAAACAGCCAGTTTCGTGTTGACATTCATAAACGTTTTGAAGATATTTTTGATGAAAAAAAATAGGCGGCGCACTTTTTTTCAAACAAAATATCTTGCAATCTGTTATGGGTATCAACACAAAACTGGCTGTTTTAGATAGCTCTCACGTAATTCTAGGGTTTGATATGTGAATATTTTCGATTTTTTATAGTGTATTTGATACAGGACTCGATTTTGTGCATTTTTTTGCGCGCGGGCTAATACAATATGCCCAGCGCCTTAAGAATTGCGAGACATAATGAATTTACTTTTTGGTAGAGCAAGTTATATCGTCCTCACTATAAAATGAATTTCATCATCATCATCATTGTCAACATTCTAAAGTACGGAACCAAGTCAATAGCAATACCTCGACGTTATCTACGTGCACCTTTTAACCCAAATTAGATGGATCTGGGACTACCTTCCTTAGACAATGTCGAGGGCAGATCTTTTTTTTTCATATTTGCATACTCTTACATACCGTGCAGGCGCTCTACCAATTTATTGAGCCACCTTAAGGCGCTGTACATAGTGAATAGCCCGCGCGCCAAGAAAAATGCACAAAATCGAGTCCTGTATCAAATACACTAAAAAAATCGAAAATTTTCACATATCAAACCCTAGAATTAGGTGAGAGCTATCTAAAACAGCCAGTTTCGTGTTGACATTCATAAACGTTTTGAAGATATTTTTGATGAAAAAAAATAGGCGGCGCACTTTTTTTCAAACAAAATATCTTGCAATCTGTTATGGGTATCAACACAAAACTGGCTGTTTTAGATAGCTCTCACGTAATTCTAGGGTTTGATATGTGAATATTTTCGATTTTTTATAGTGTATTTGATACAGGACTCGATTTTGTGCATTTTTTTGCGCGCGGGCTAATACAATATGCCCAGCGCCTTAAGAATTGCGAGACATAATGAATTTACTTTTTGGTAGAGCAAGTTATATCGTCCTCACTATAAAATGAATTTCATCATCATCATCATTGTCAACATTCTAAAGTACGGAACCAAGTCAATAGCAATACCTCGACGTTATCTACGTGCACCTTTTAACCCAAATTAGATGGATCTGGGACTACCTTCCTTAGACAATGTCGAGGGCAGATCTTTTTTTTTCATATTTGCACTGTCTTTACAGATCATCCAATGCGACAGATAATATTTTACTTGGCTGATTCACTAATAAAATAAATGATTAAATTAGAAAACAAAACTAAATATTAATTGAACGAGCGAGCGAAGCGAGCGAAGTTCTCCGAGTCTACTTGAACAATCCGGCGTTTGTATGTATGTATGTATGTATGTATGTATGTATGTATGTATGTATGTATGTATGAATGTTCGTTCGACGATAACTTGAGTAAACTAAGTCGGATCGTCATAAAATTCGGTAGGCAGGTAAATGAGGCAAAGAGAATTTTTAAGTTCGAACATGAGCCAAATCGGTCGAGGGGTTGCCGAGATATGGGGTTGTTAAGGTTATATGGGATGAGAGAGGGCGCCACTGCTGCCTCTCAGTAACATTAAAATAGTGCTAAAAAGTGATTTTAAAAGTGATAAAAACCTAAATCTAATCAGTAAACAGTGAAACCAGTGAAAAAAACTAACAAAAGTGAACTATAAATACAAATTCTGTTTGGAAACAATGTTGTGAATATCGGACGTAAAACTCAGTGGAAACAATAAAAATAAACTTTTACGGGTCGCGAAATAATCCGTAACAAGAACTCTATTTTAAACCAATAAATCCAAAAATAACCAAAAATTTTGCTAATTGCTAAGGTCCAAAGTACACCAGATTAGAAAATTCAAAACAGCGTCTATTTTAAAAAAATATAAATATATTGTTATTCTACATTCTAACAGAGGGCGTGACTAAAGTTTGTTTATCAGAGCCATCTAGTGTTCAAAATTATAAACCAAAAAGTCCTTCTATGCTACAATAGACAAATTGGGTCTACCACCTGAGCACACCACAACACAAAATGCACTCTGGTGGCTTTCCCGCAATGAACACAGGCTAATGTAGAGTTGGATGGGAGCAAAGAATTGGGTTATGGGGATGCATAATGGATGGACTGGGTAACTGGGCTATGGGGTTGAGACAACGGTCGTCTGCCATTAAAATGTCTCAAGTAATTAAATTGGCAGACGGTGACTTGCTGTTCACTAAATGGGCTACCTAAATAAGCCGCCGCTTATGGGTCTAACCCTGGACAGCAAGGTGGCAACATCGTTGTGAACATCTCAGGGTGTCGAGAGGTGTGCGCCGCTTTCTACCCAGTGACTGGTAGTGATAGCCACAGTCACAGTACCAACTCGCGTCATATGCATCTTTCACTTCCATCCTGCGAGCATATAGCTCTTGCGCTCCACTCTGGACTCTGGACGGCCGATAAAGCAAGCCAGAGGTGAGGGTCCCGGTCCTCTTGGATTCCAATCCACTCTTGTACAAAGACGTGGATGCGAGGACCAGTTTTCGACCTTCGGAAGACTCGGGTCCGTGGTACCGCCACATACCAACAGCTCGCCACAAGCTGCCCTGCGGTGGAGGAACCATAATGGTCCCTCCATTCCCTTAGTCGCCTTTTACGACACGACACCCACGGGAAGAAATGGGTTGGTCCAATTCTTTACCTCCCGGGAACCACACGGGGTCGCGAGTTCATAGTTCGGGGCGAACCACTAGTTATACCAAAATTAAAAACATGAAATGACCATGATGATAACAATAAAATTATTAATGTTCCTATAGTCTGAATCTGTAGTCAAAGCTGTGCTTATAAATTCTATTTGGCAGAGACTTGCTCGCTTCGCTTCACTAATGGTGCGCTCCCGAATGGAATTTTTGAAACTCTACACCAAGAAAAGCTTTATTGCTCGAGCTCGTACGATGCTTGTAACGATGAGGTACACCCTTCCGCTTTCATTATTAAATCTTATTGGACCATTTCTTCATTTATCGCAAATACGATGTTTATTTTAGGTGTTACGATCGATAGTTTCAATTTCAAGAATTAGAATTCGCTTTTTAGATACCTTTTTTTTTCTAAACCACTAACCCGTGTGAGGGAAACATACAAAGAAGCAAAAGTGAAAAAAATAGTCCAGTAATCGCGTCTCAGGCATAATACCCTCAACGCGAAAATTGCCAATCCGTAGTGGGCACGCGTGGTGATTGTGTCCAAACTCTCTCTGAGAGAAGGCCTTTCTTTGCCCATCTAGTGGGACACGGACACTTCTGCAGGCTACATCTTACTTTTTAACCCCCGATACATGAAGAGGGGATAAGTTTAACCGCTATGTGTGGGTGTGTCTGTCTGTGGTATCGTGTAGCCGTAGCTCTTAAACGGGTAAACCTATTTGGATGCGATTTCTTTTATTTGAAAGCAGGTTTTGCAAGTGTTCTTAGTTATGATTAAACACAATCGGATCATCCGTTTATGAGATATGCTCATTTGAAGGTAAAATGTCGGGGTTCCTTTTTTTTATTTATTAGTTATTAGTCATAATGGGATGGTAACAGCCTTTGGGCCTTCCACTTCTTCCTTTCATGGAGCGTACCAGATGGCTAATTCTCGGGAATATCGCATCCGACACATCTCGAAGGAAAAATCTAATTTTGCGGCAAATGTACCATCTCCTATTCTCATGAAGTCGTACTTGTCCACACTCGACATAAGGCACGAGATTTCTGCGAGATGTTTGCCTTTTTCGCTCGACATGGCTCGAGTGGTTGGGAGCAGTCGGGAACTTGGGATTAGGGCATGTAATATCGGATGATTTTCGATTCCGGAACTGAGTTACGATACTACTGGTTCGATTCCGGAATTCCGGAACCAGTTCCGGAATTAGAAATAAGTATAGGAAATAAAAAATAAAAAAAAACAAAAAATAGGTTTTAAATTATTTGTTAAATCAAATCTTTATTATAAAAAAAAATCAACAAAACTCTTGACTAAGTTCAATTAAACAGCCTTCTATTAGGGATCGAAATGACATTAGATATTTCCTTCAAGATGTTTCGAATGCGAGATCCCCGAGAATTATCCCCCAGACGAGTACCGGGGCAACACAAGTAGAGCCGGTGTAATCACCGTCGTCGGCTCGCGGGCACGCGCCACATCCCCCTGATCTTAGCGCCACTACTACAGGGCTGTGAAAACATTGTAGGATTCTTTACTTGGTATCCTAAAGGCTGGGTTAAGGGTAGACGATAGCAAGGTGGCGGAAAATTCAAAATTTTCACAGACTTTTACATTTTGTAGCTAAACTGAACTATTTTTGTTCGGCGATTTTTCGTTCGCGAGAATAAAACCGTATTCTTTTCATTAATGTAAACAAGAGAACAACAATAATTCAGCCGATGTGTTCTGGTCTACGAAGCAGTGGTACTGCCCAAAAAACTTGTCGTAGACTAGAACACATAATCGGCTGAATTATTGTTGTTCTGTTGTTTACAATAATGAAAAGAATACGGTTTTATTCTCGCGAACGAAAAATCGCTGAACAAAAATAGCTCAGTTTAGCTACAAAATGTAAAAAACTGTGAAATTTTTTATTTTCCCGCCACACTACTATCTTCCAGCTTTAAGGTAATTATAATGAAGGAACTTGCGAAGCAAGCAACACTGCATGCGCCCGAACCTCAGTGGACTAAAAGATTATCTCAATTTAATGTTTCATGAGTAGGTTGTCTTATGTCTTGAATTGAGTACCTCCTCTTTTTTTTAAGTCGGTTAAAAACAAAAGACCTGTCTACTAAGCAGGCCTGTCGCAAATTCAGTTTGGTTGTAAGTTGTTATGCACGTGGTTATAAGGTATTTTTTCACAGAAGCACAGCCGATTTTTTATTCTATCAGTGAATGTCGACAATCGACAGCTCAGCCAATACAGGCCATCTGTCTCTGTCCAAGTTATTTAGACATGGGCCAATCTCGGCGAGGAATCACGCCGCCCGTTTATTGATATCGTCGGTGTCTGCTGATATTGGTACCTGTTTGTCTTGCATCCACTAGGTATAATATTGGCTAAGGTATTGTCATCTTTATTGTTATACTTTTCCTTATTGCTTCTTTGGCTGAGAGGGAGCGGGTGGAATTGGCATCTCCAGCTGTTTCGTGCGTACAACTACTGCTTGAGTGGCGTCGTTCCGCCGAGGGGATGTCTTTCCGATATCTTCAATTTTTATAGACGTTTTCGGCGGAATCTCCTCGGGCCTATGTTGTTGAACGGAGGCATGTAAAGACTGGAATATTTTATTAAGAAAAGGTACATTTTCTGCGAGGCTTTGGTAAACAGGGGAAAACATCTCAAGGGCAGCTGATGTCGTCTTGGAAAATAATTTGCGTAAAATCTTGTGTACCTACCGTATCGAACTTAGGTTTGCTTAGGTATCGAACTTCAATCGCAGAGCCTTGCTACAATATTGCTCCCTTCTGTACCAGACGCTGTGTGTAATCTGTGTATAGTGTTAATGTCCTCGTCATACATCCTCAGAGTCAGCTATATGCCAGAATATCCCTTTTTGTTCGATGAACGCCCTTATACCACTTGCTTCATAAGCTACCAGGCGATTTCCTACTGCTGGCTGAACCTACCAGCTGAGAACTAAAGCGCCTAGATGCATTGCTCCTACAGCTCCAAGGAATACATCTTCATACTGACACTTCCAAGAGTACATCTAAATCCAGTTACGTAAACGTGTGTCGGGGACAGTTGATTTCCGTGATCGAGGCGAAGTTATTGGCATTATGTCCGCTCGACCGAAAGAGGCGAATCGAGACGCCCGCGGCATCAAATCACAACCTGGACCAAGGGTTTATTGAAAAATAAATATTTCAACGGCTTAGGAAGGGTGTCAAATACCCTACACTTGTACAAACAGAAGGTTACATAGCAAATAATTTATTATTATTGAAATGATTGTAACCTGTTTTACACGTAATAATACAAACATACGGGTTGCGGGGTTCCGTACACAGCCCTCTCAAGCCATATGACGTGTGGTTTTTAAGGAAGAATTTGGCACTAATGAGACTTTTATTCTTCGGCTGTGTTTAGTACATATAACTTACTTGTCTTTTGCCCCTTTGTAGTTCCTTCCTTCGAGTTTTGTAGTTGAATTTATTCCAGGTAGTCTACTTAGGATTGAGTAAAAATGAAAAAAATGGGCCTTTTGTATCATTCTATCAATAGAAGATTCCCAGGTAAATCTTTTCACCTCTTCTATCGTGACAGCGGAAGCGAGGAGAAATATTCGGGGCCCATCCAGCGGGGAATCCCATTGCAGTTTATGCCCATTGAGCTGGAACAAGTTTATGGGGGCCTGTTTCCTTTATTGCCACGTGAAATCAATAAGGTGCGTGACGTAGCAGTGTTATTGTTCAACACATGTAGCTTTTACCTACTATTGTTTGAGAAATCAGTACTACACAAAACAATAACTAGGTTGCAATAATAGTCAGTTACCCACTACCCCATGCACCCGTGTGCACTTGTGCAATGTAAAGCTTGGTTAGTAGACATGTGTAGGTAATGCTTGTAATATTACAAAAGACATATTACACAACGGTGTCATGAAATATTACACATTACACGAGAGAATAAAGCATGGCACATAGCATTTCATTACACTAGATGACATGAAACATGACACATGGCATTTCAGCACACTATACGTACTGCAATGAAAGTGTGCTGAATAACCATGATGTCATGTTTCATGTCTGCAATGAAGAAATACCATGATGTCATGTTTCATGTCTGCAATGAAGAAATACCATGATGTCATGTTATGTTTCATGTCTGCAATGAAGAAATACCATGATGTCATGTGTCATGTTTGGTGCCATGATATAAGGTAATATCACGCGGTATGAAATGTCATGAAATATATCATGACTTCGAAGTGCACTGTTTCGCGCATGTCTATTGGTTAGGTTTCATAAGACGGGCGGCGTCTGAAATTACTCCGAACAGGGTTATGATCATTCCATTTTTTTATGACGCCGTGCGCTAGAGTGACTAGCGTCATAAAATCTCCACTCAACTGTAATACCGTTTTGATGTTAAAAAGCAACATATTTATCATTTTCCGAAGTCTCCAGAGAGCGAATTCAATCGTCGCTCGGTCTGCCCTGCGAATAATTATTCAGAATACTTTATTGAGGCATCAACCCCGTCCGATACTCCGCAATAAGTCACCGGGACCTCAGGGGAGACTTCGTAGGAGAGGTGGGGCCTTCGCCGTTCATAATTGAAAATTGAAATTTGTTTAGGACAGTGCAGGGCCCTAATTCGATTTTGGCGACGGCGCGACGCGGCGCGCAATCGGAAAGCAATAACAATAAATATTCAACAACACGGCTTCAAGTGGATCCCTATTTGTTCCCACAATCGCACGCTGATTGTGTTACCGAGACCGCACGCGCTGAATTGTTGTAGGAGGCTCACGTTAGGTGCGAAATAATCAAGTTTGGTTTAATTTGTGCTAAGTTTACAGAGTCATTTTTTTTCGCTGAATGCTGGAACAGTGCCATCCTACCGACAGGTCTTTTATATTTGTAAATATATAATTTAAGACGTCTAGTATTTTCCCATTAAATAAACCCATAATGACATAATATTTATCAGAAGAAGAAGATGGCGAGACGATCTCTACAAATATTTGTCGGAGTGGTCGGAGGTGGCTCAGGTCCGAAAAATCTGGGCTGAGACGGGAGGCCTTTGCCCTGCAGTGGGTCATAATTAATACAGACTACATAACCATAAAAAATAAAAATCCGTCAGTCGGGGATTGTCTGGTAGAATATTATTAACCCAATGTTACACGCACACTAGGGAAAGTCTCCCTTTTTGCGGACCTGAGAGTACAGGCTTTATGAAATAGGGTTATTAAAGGTGCGACTCAATGATTATAAAGGGGACTTTATGGCAACATTGCACGTCGTAACAAAGTAGTAACTGGCAACCACGCGCACGGTACACACTCCGTGTCATCTCAGTTTCTTACATTTATATGCTATTTATTAGCAGTAAAACTCTTCTTCTCAGTCATTTATGAAAAGTCGGAATGCACGTCGCCGGCTTTACGCATCCGGTTTCCGTGAGAAGATACAAACATACGCTTATTTTGTGACAGGGGAAAGCCGTAAAAAATCTCCATAAAAGTGAATTATGACCTAACCAATCCTTTGCCATCTAGCGGGATTAAAACAAGGCTGTTATTCTGAAAACGGGCTGTTCCGTAACTTTCCATTTTGCGTCGCATAGAAGTGCTGAACAAATTGTAATTTTTTATGGATCTTCATTTGATGATTTGGCATTTTTAAATTGATACATTTTTCAAGGTGTAGAACTTTGCATGATACCAAAAAATGTTGATCGAAAGAGAAAACTTTATTAGATGCTATAGAATATTATATTACAATTTACAACAAACCAAAACTCAAAGTTTCGTCTAACATAACAGAAAACTTTGGTGTCTCATTGAGAAAATCACTGTGTAATCACCGTCACTCTCAAACGTGTAGGTAGTAATCATTTGACAAAAAGGGTAGACTCAAACGCGTAGGTAGTAACCATTTGACAAAAAGGGTAGACTCACACGCGGGTTCTCTAACACTATTTATCTGAATCCCACGATACAGGTTCGCCTAGTGTGGGATTCGCAGTATTGTTAACCACTGTTTAATTCTATTCACGGAAATAAATACCTTTTTACTTTAATTTTTTATTTTTACTTTACACGCGTAGGTACACACGACAGCACGTAGACGCTTACACGCGTGCACTCTATTCATTTACGTTACGGGTGACTTTGCAACAAAAGTGTACATTCTGACGTGCTGTCGTGTGTACTAACCATTTGACAAAAAGGGTAGACTATCAAAATTAGAAACTCGCGTCACCACTTTGATTTTCGTAACAAGAGCTAGGGAATATACGATTTATCTACACAAACTCGCTTTCGTGCTTCGGAAGGCATTGATTAATAACAAACGTAAAGCCATGTCAGGGAGCCCTTTGGGCGGCCTAAAAACTTTGACACCAGAGGTAGACTCTACCCTACCCCTACAAACACACATACGACCAAAACCGCGGTACTTCTCGGAACGCAGGTCGACCTGAGGTAACTTTTGAAAGGACGATCGTAGTCTAACCCGACGGGTACGAGCGGTGTAAGTTGTTATTTCAAGGAGACCGCTGAATTATTCTACCAGTGTCCAAACTATATTCCTGACCAGTGTCCAAACCTGTAAAAGTTACCTTCTCTGCTATACAGGGCGTCCCACGGCTATGCCACATGGAGGGAAAGTACCTTGAATATTGTAGATGGAACATTTTACTGAAAGAAGACATTATTTGATTTTAAAAATCAATTTAAACTGCATTCATAGATATCTTAATAATTACATGGTTGAACCGGAAATCGAACCCGTTACATCAGAAAAATAATCACCCTGTAGTTTTATCATACCAATCGAAAGGCTTCATCATAAGGATGATTTTTTGCTGAATAACATAGTGTCAGAAATAAAAGGAAGACCATGAATTTTAACATTTTTGAACGAGCGAGCGAAGCGAGCGAAGTTCTCCGAGTCTATGGAACAATCCGGCGTTTGTATGTATGTATGTATGTATGTATGTATGTATGTATGTATGTATGTATGTATGTATGTATGTATGAATGTTCGTTCGACGATAACTTGAGTAAATTTAGTCGGACCGTCATGAAATTTGGTAGGCAGGTAAATGAGGCCAAGAGAATTTTTAAGTTCGAACATGAGCCAAATCGGTCGAGGGGTTGCTGAGATATGGGGTTGTTAATTTTATATGGGGTCGCGAGTTCATAGTTCGGGGCGAACCACTAGTTAATACAACATTAATCAATTTATCAATGAAAATCACAGTAACAAAATAATAAAAGTATGAAAATTAAACACACTTTTGAATTATTTCTTTATAATCAGCCAGCCGCATTGCGATGGACAAAATTTTACGCGTCTTTCGGCTCAGGATACGGCTCGATTTGTTGCATACTACCAGGTAAATGTTAAAATTCATGGTCTTCCTTTTATTTCTGACACTATGTTATTTAGCAAAAAATAATCCTTATCATGAAGCCTTTCAATCGGTATGATAAAACTACAGGGTAATTATTTTTCTCATGTAACGCGTTCGATTCCCGGTTCAACCATGAAATTATTTTAATATCTATGAATGCAGTTTAAATTGTTTTTTAAATTAAAATAATGTCTTCTTTCAGTAAAATGCTCCATCTAAAATATTTAAGGTACTTTCCCTCCATGTGGCATAGCCGTGGGACGCCCTGTATATTTCCCAGTACTGAACATAACACACGGTTATGAGATGAGGCAGTATAGCAGGGGCAGGCATCTTCCCCCTTGCCTTGGGACTCATCCTTCTGTAAGGGAGCCTTCATATGCCACGTTTACATTACGCCCTGTGCAACCTAAGTTATGGGTATTCAGCTGGGACCTGTGGTAGTTGTGGTAGGTATTACATTTAGATAGATAGATACTCTACTATACTCTACTCTACTCATTTATTGTCATGAATGACATAAACATAATAGAGGTACCTGTTTATTTATCAGTCCATTGATGCGCGCCAAAAACCACCATGAAGATATCAAACAGAGACACGAGATACGAGAATGCGATACAGATACTCTCTTACTCTGTACGTGTGATGTACAATAAACCGTTAATCTATCTATATAAAAATATTTTTTTTTCTGGATCCGGGTAGGCATGTATAGTTTCTCGCTTTTCGGCTACTGGTGTTCACACCGGGAGAAGGAGACGGGGCTGAGTGTAACCGCGGCCCCTGTAAGAGAGCCTTCCCACTGGAGCGCGTAACTTGCGAATTTCCGCATCTCAGACACAGTACGGGGCAATAAAGCGCACGGACTAAGAGTATCGGGCTTGTTTGTGTCTTGGCCTGAGTTTTGTGCATATTGAGTTATTTCTATGCGCGGTGGGCTCGGAAGGTGAAACTAACGTATCTGTGTCCCGCTGTGGGGTGAATATCTCTTTTCTATCTAAAAAATAGTTTAAAATAAAGTAAATATCAGCATCTGTCTGTTTATGCGCTTAGTTTTCTAAACTACGCAAAGGATTTGGATACTTTTTTACCCGACTACGCGAAGCAAAAAGGATGGTTATGATTTTAGCAGCGTATGTATGTATGTATGTATGTATGTATGTATGTATGTATGTATGTTTGTGTGTTCATCTGTTCCCTCGCAGAGCCTAAACTACTCGGCCGATTTCAACAAATGAGGTGTCGTTGGATTTGTCTTAATCACCCAGGTAACATAGGATACTTTAATTTTGAAAAAAAATCAAGATGGCGGCTGTGCTGCGCCCTAAAGTGGTGGACCTAAAAATAAAAATTATCGGATACCATCGTCATGGGTATCAAATAAAAGGGCTTTAAAAGACCTTTTCAAAAATGTATAACACATGTAGCGTCAACATAACAAATACAACAAAAAATTCAAAAATGTGTTTTTTTTTGCCCTTCTTGGTTCTATTCTTGGTGATCGTCCAAAATGACTTACTAAAAAGCTCAACAAAAAATAGAAGTTAAAAACTAAAACCCGACTACTAAAAGGCTTAAAACAAGACCTGTTTATCCTTAAAATAGACTCATAGATAATTAATCGTAGTCGGAGGACACCACATTCGCATTTGATAAACCGATGGCCTCCGACTACGATTAATTATCTATGAGTCTATTTTAAGGATAAACAGGTCTTGTTTTAAGCCTTTTAGTAGTCGGGTTTTAGTTTTTAACTTCTATTTTTCACTATAATTTTTAATTTAAGGCCCATTTGGCGGTGGCGAGTTTTATTCTTAGGTTCTAGGATCTGGAATCTAAACATTAGGTCCTAAACATAGTAAAGTTAAGCCTAGGGATTATCATTTGACGTTTCGTTTTTAGCAAAAAATGCATCCAAAAAGAAGATATGATTTTTTTCTGTTGGCGGCGCTAGTTGTGCCTAGGTATCACCGTAAAGAATTTCGTTATTGAATTCATAGAAATTAAACAAAAGTAGAACTTTTTTAATCAAGTTATTAGTGTACATTGCACTTGTGCAAGTCAGATCAAACTCGTGCGCAAGCTTTGGGGACGGGCGCGTGCATTGTCCAAAGGAAGATGAATCAGTGCTTTTAAATATTGATAACGTATCTATCGATGCAATGTAGGTATAACATAATAGAAGTGCGTGGATAAACTACTGTTTCTCCGTAAAAAAAAAAACATAAATACGAAGCTGCATTTTAAATTACGCGGGAACTATCGCACTAATTGTAAAGAGCTACTAAATAATACATGCGACATTTTAATCATCATAAAGCGTCGCACAGTGGCTTCACCGCAATAATAGAAACAAAAGTAGGCAAGCACGTGAACGCAGTAAGGTATATTGGCAATATCCAGGGTGTTATTAGCTAGGGGGCCCCCCCTCACTATCACTCATTCACCTAGCCGTATCACTAGTGGGGTACTTTCACCCCTCTGTCACCCACGCGGTAGAGTGCAACAGAAATCACGGTGCGAGATACTTCGTTCTAGTTTTCCTGAGACTACGGTGGGGAATAGGCACTGATTGCTGTAATACAGATTTCTAGTCTAGCACAGCAACAGAAGCTAAAATCTTGTCTTGATCAACAACACCTAGTTAAAATACTTTTGTAACACTCTACGAACTTATTCTTATTCTTCGTTATTTTCGTGTGGTTTATGTGGAACGCTTGTTGTTGCTTGCAGTGGTTATATCAATGATTTCGTTAATTCATCTCCTTAGCGTAGAAAACATAGGTGTAGAACCTTTTTATGCAAATGAAAATTGACTAATTTCGCCTTTTTTCTCTTCCTGTCCATCCAAACGATATAATGAGTCCAGTGCATTCCAGTACCGGTTTACATTATTACAGTAGTCTTCCAGCATTCCAGCGCTGGAATAATGTAAACCGGGCTTTACACGTTTGAGACCTCGAATTATAGTGCGTTTCACTAAAGAGTTCCCTTGACGAAACTCTTATTACAATGTAATAGGGACTTTTTTTGTTCCATCCAAGGGAATTCTTTAGTGAAACGCACTGTAGGTATAAATCACATGGCCCTACGTTTCACGAAGCTTCTACCGCACATAATCTGTGTCTCCTACACCCCGCACCCCGCTCGTCAGACGACTAATCACAGAGGATGTGCCATTGACGCGGCATGCATATTTATTACCCCTGCCTACCTCCGAACGCGCCGAAGGAACGTGGACGTTTTTCATTTGCTCAAGTTATTTATTTAGCAGAAGACCCCTCAGGTAAGGGTCCGTAGTTAGGGCCACAGAAGCACTAAAAGAGGTTGGAGATAACCAGACTCCCTCGATCGAGGTTGAGGTAACGCTCAAATGTATGTTTTCAAGAAACAGGTCGAGAAAATGTTCGGCTTCTCTTCATAGATTACTTTTACGAGATTGCACAAAATCAATTCCTGTATCAGATAGGTACGATAAAGGAATCAAAACAGTACCTACAGATATAGAACACTAGAATTAGGTGAGAGCTATCTAAAACAGCCAGTTTCATGTTGATATTCATGAAAGCTTGCAGGATATTTTTGCTAAAAAAAAGCGCGCCGCCTATTTTTTTTTCAGCGAAAATATCTTCATAACGTTTATGAATGTCAACTGGCTATGTATGTTAGATAACTCTCACCTAATTCTATCAGTATCTGATACAGGAATCGATTTTGTAAATTTTTTTCTTTGCGCGCGGGCTAATTCACTAAGCACGGCGCCCTAAATCAACATGAATCAACTATTGTGTTGAACTCTTCAATCTCAGACATCGTTATCCTCACTAAGTTACTTCTGTCTATGCCCTAACTACAGGCATGTTCCTACGGTAGTAGAGCGGTTCGGAAAGGATATATTTTTTTTATTTCCTTTTTTATTTTATGTTTTCTCAGCAATAAAGTATTTTTCACTTTCACTTTCACTTTCGATCTGACGTCTCGCTATACAAGTGACAGCGATGCTGACGTCCTTCTCAATCTGTCACCCCTCCCGCACCGCTCCACTGAGTTAAGGTGATGGTCAAGGCAGACTAGCGACAAAAATGAAAATAAAAAACATATCTTCTTTTTGGAATAAATCTCGCACAAGTCAAAAGTCGCCGTTTTCTTATTTATGCGGGATTTATTCGTAGGTTCTAGGACCTGGAATCTATGCCTTAAAAATAGTTAAGCCTAGAGATTCTTATTTGGCGGCCCGTTTTTAGCAAAAAGCTCTTCCAAAAACAAGAAATTTTATTTTTTTCATTGGCGGCGCTCGTGGGCCCTCCTCTTAAGAGCTATACAAGGTGTTACAAAAGATGCTAACTCTATTTACAGGGTAATAGCACCCGGTGATGGGATCACAACCTAATTTTTTTTTTGTCTATGACGTTCCGTTGATTTTTAAATTAGTAAAACGTGAACGCTGTAACGGGAGAAAAGTATTTTTTGAATATTGTTTTCATTGACTTTCAAAATGTTTTAACAACTCAAACCTATGCAAATGCACCTACACCCACAAACATAGGTATTTTTAAATTTGGGCTAATACCAAGACCAAAAAAGTTATGAAAAATTTTAAATTTGGGGTTATAAAATAAAAATTGTTTTTTTTTTCAACTTTTTTTTACAGATTTGACATCCTGTTGACCAGTAGGTTACACCCTGTAAAAAGAGTTAGGATGTTTTGTAACACTTTGTAGTATTGCCTTCTGACGCAATGACTCTCGCCAGGATCGTATCCTTGGTTCGTGTCCTTCTTGCTAGCCTCTTACTTTGCACCCGCCCGCAGGTAAGGGCTCAATGTTTGATGAGATCTGATTCGGCCGGTCTAATTTCTTGCCGTCCCTCTTATTGAATGATAGTCCGGTCACGTTCGTTTGTTTTGGGACAAATTTAATTATAACGAGAAATCGGTTCGGGTAGGCCAACGGAATGGAGGTCTTAGGGTGGTATTCTAGAACGCTACTTAAACTCAGTTCAAACTAGAACGCTACTTAAACTCTGTTTAAACTCAGTTCAAACTAGAAAGCTCCTTGAACTCTGTTTAAACTCAATTTTAGGTAGAGTTTAGTAGTGTCGACTGTCGATAAAACAGTGCATGTTTTGATTTGAATATCCCTCCCTTCATATCAAAACATGCACTGTTTTATCGACAGTCTGAACTCTGTTTAAACTGAGTTTAAGGATCGTTCTAGAATACCACCCTTAGTGTCGAGGTACAAGAAGTACTTAATTGCTTTTGTTGTAATCAATCAGTTATCTTCGCAATAAGTTAAGGGTGGACGATAGAAACGTGGCGGGAAATTCAAAATTTTCACAGACTATTACATTTTGTAGCTAAACTGAGCTATTTTTGTTCAGCGATTTTTCGTTCGCGGCAATAAAACAGTATATTTTTCATTATTGTAAATAACAGAACAACAATAATTCAGCCGATTATGTGTTCTGGTCTACGAAGCAGTGGCACTGCCCAAAAAACTTGTCGTAGACCAGAACACATAATCGGCTGAATTATTGTTGTTCTGTTGTTTACAATAATCAAAAGAATACTATGTTATTGCCGCAAACGAAAAATCGCTGAACAAAAATAGCTCAGTTTAGCAACAAAATTTAAAAAACTGTGAAAATTTTGAATTTCCCGCCACGCTGCTATCTTCCAGCCTTAACATTGAGTTAAGTAGTGGAACCATTGAATTTTCAAAATTGATGGTCCCAACTGATACTTAGATAGAGCCAATTAGAGTCAGAATATCATGCAATGTTTCATTAATAAAACTGTAATTACAAAGAATTTATTTGGCAGGTATACTACCAACAATGGAGTAATGTGCTTTTGGTGAAAAAGCCATAAAATTAAGCCAAATTAAAAATAAAGAGCCGACAGCACAAGCGGCTCATAAAAACCGTTACACGCACCTCGCGGACTACAGTAAATTAAAACCTTCTCTACCGAAAAGAAAATCCAATAAAAACTAATTAAGCTCCCTTTCGTTAACAAATCGACGCCGATGTGAGGGAGAAGAATTTTGCATGTAAAAAAGTGTAAATAAATATTCTCAATTCCGCACGAATTAAATTCCTACCGGATGCTAATGCTTAACTGGGGAATTCTTAGTGCACTTTAATCGGGGGAGGTCGGGTTAATTAAATATACCCGAGGCTCATTTTCATGAAATAATTTGATCTCGCCTCGAAGAGAGACCAAATCGACCCGATCCGTCCGCTAACTTTGCAGACTTCATTTAATTTTATTTTTGTACAGGGACTGTTTCAATTTTGACGTCTGGCACGCTAGGTTAGCCTTTGCGGCAAAACTACATAAGCACATAAACTTGTCTTTATTGGCGTCGGTCTGAGATTCCCTTAGAGCGTTGTAAAGGTTGCAATACTAAACTCTGAGTTATGGCTATCTACGGAACTGTAACTTATCCGATAACTTTAATTGGAGAATAAAGATGTTGGTCGTCTGAAACTTCATTACATTTAAGGCCTGAAAAAAATTGGTCCCGGCATCCTTGCAACTTAGTAAGTAAGACGTAGCCTCTACAACTGTACGTCTGCCACTAGCTGGGCACATGCATTATCTTTGCAACTTGTGCCTACAATAATCGTACGAGCGAGCGATGCGAGAGAAGTTCTCCGAGTCTACTGAAACAATCCGGCGCTTGTATGTATGTATGAATGTTCGTACGACTAAAACTTAAGTAATTTTTGTTGAATCGTCATGAAATCGTGTAGGCGGGTAATAAGACAAAAAAAAAGTTTTTAAACATGAGCCAAATCGGTCGAGGGGTTACCGAGATATGGAGTCGCGAATTCACAGTTCGGGGCGAACTACTCAAACAATCATGTAGCCTGAAATATGTAGGTATAGTCGAAGTAAACGCCCTGCTGTGCACTCTGGGTAATAATAACTGCCTTCCCATTTAAATAAGTAGTGAATCATAAACGTTCATTAAGCGACGCGCAAACACTCATAGCACATTAGCCTGGCCGTTGTTACTCCGGCAAGGGTAGACTTGGCTTTAAATTACACGTTTCTCGGGAGGCGTTATGGATAGTGGGTCTATTACCTAAACAAACGCGCGAGATTTATAATCCTCCGGTGCATACGACAGGCTGCATAATTTAATAATTTCACACACCCTTGATTAAAATATTGCAATAACGCAGCAAGACGCTAGGGCAGGGCTTCTTAACCCTTAGGGGTCCAAGGCATGAGCGCCGTTGAAAGTCTAAAACAATTTGCACAATCCCATCCCACTAATATTATAAACGCGAAAGTCTGTGAGTGAGTGAGTGTGTGTGAGTCTGTTACTCTTTCAAGCTGAAACGGCAGGACGGATTTAGCTGAAATTTGGAATACCAGAACCACTCATAAGCTACGCTTTTATACTAGGAGCAAAGTCAAGCACATATACGTAACAAAGTCGCGGGCAAAAGGTAGTGATATATATTTTTTCATTTGGCATAGTTTAGTCACTTTTTTTTCTAAAGTACTGACACACTGTGAATTTTTTCAACTTATTATAAATGTTTAATAGTTTAGTCAGAAATGCGCCGATTTTTCAGGTGCAACGCGCTTTTGTATTCTTTCTTGTTATAGATTGTATGGTTATAAACCAAAGCGAGCGCTCTTCTTGTTGTAAATAAAATAGCATAACTGGAACATACTTAGTTTTCGACTGAAAGTATAGGTGGTATTTGAGGTGCGTGTCTTGTTTTCTTTTCGTATTTTATTCCGAAGGGGATTTTTTATTATCTTAAAGGGGTCCGCTCTTAGAAGAAGTTTAAGAAACCCTGAGTTAGGGTGTTGTAGGGCAAGGAAATTAAACGGCCCGTAATAATTTAGTTACGCCAGTCGAGTGATTAAAATCTTACAATTAATTAGCAAAAGTTCGCGCTCTGAGGGCTCCGTCGGTTTCCGATCGTTAATCACTCGCGCATTATTATTGGCCTATCGAGCTCAGGATGCGAGCTGAAGTCTGTATCGAACGAATATAATTTACTTGTTTACCTATTGGCATTATTACTCATGTCCCAAATTCCTGACCTGAAGAACTAGATTGAACAAATAGAAAACAATATCGTTTTTGCGGCGTCATTTTTTGCAGACTTTACCTAATGTAGACTTTACCTACGTATGTAGAGTCACAGCATGGGCACAGCCTACGTATGTTGTAATTTTGAGAGATTTTATAATTTGACTTTAATCTTTGGCATGTAACCAATCCTCCTCCTCCTTGCATCAGTATCCTCATCACTGAGGGTCGTGGTCATTCAAACGGAGCAATCCGTGTCGTACGATGCGTCGCCAGTTGTTCCTCATCGTATACTGAGGTGTTGAGTGTGGAGCGGATTTGGTCGGTCCAACGTGTCGGGCCTCTTCCCCTTGGTCGCTTTCCGTCGATCTTGCCAGTGAAAATCAGTTTTTCCAGGTTGTCACTGTCTTTCCTGGCAATGTGACCAAAGTATTCGAGGATCCTACGTGTGCAGATGGTGGAGAGTCGAGTTTTTATTTTAAGCTCATCCAATATCGACACGTTGGTACGGTGACCAATAAGTAGTTCTTTTTACGGTTTCTCAGAACATAGCATGTTAATTTAGAATGATGCACAAAATTGCTTCGTGGCTTATTTTGGCTCTATTGGTTACATTGTTGAAGTTGTATTCATTAGAGACGCACGTTTTCCGCGTATATGAAGGCACAAACAAAGTAGGTACGGTCCATCCATTTGTCTGCAAAAGAGAATGAACTTCTCATGAAGCTGGAAGGTCACGATTTGTCAACATCAACAACAAAGGAAGATTTATGTACGTGAGTGAAGTTGAGTGCAAAGAAAATGCACCGCTCTCACCGCACTTCCCCGTCCGACCCTTCGTGCTACTGAGATTTTTTGTCAGTTAGTGAGCTTTGTATCGGTGAGGTCATCATGGACCAAATTCCTTAAAAACCTGCAAAACTGTAATCATTCCTACGTCCTCAAGGACCTCAAGGTCCTAACCAAAGTGGCAGTATTAAGGCGCTGGGCATAGTGAATTAGCCCGCGAGCAAAGAAAAATGCACAAAATCGATTTCTGTATCAAATATACAAAAAAAAACGAAAATGTTCACATATCAAACCCTAGAATTAGTTGAGACCAGCCATAACACAGCCAGTTTCATGTTGATATCCATAACAGATTGCAAGATATTTTGCTTGGAAAAAAGTGCGCCGTCAATTTTTTTCAAGCAAAATATCTTCAAAACGTTTATGAATGTTAACACGAAACTTGCTGTTTTAGATAGGTATCACCTAATTCTAGGGTTTGATATGTGAAAATTTTCAATTTGTTTAGTGTATTTGATACAGGGATCGATTTTGTGCATTTTTCTTTGCGCGCGGGCGATTCACTATGCACAGCGCCGGTGGTCGATTTGTACGATTTAGGCGGCCAAAAGTCCATTTCTCAAAGTTAACTTATAACAAAACTAATTGATTCCCGGAAAAATAGACACCCCGACTGCCCAAACCCCACCCCTCCCCAGTTCCTAGAACTGCGTGCGCGCCCCCACAGGTAGTCGGAACTTGATCGTCGCGCAAGCTGTACGCGTTCGTTCTCGACACTCTTAGCGCAACCGATATTCTAAAGTGAATATTTCATTGGATATTATTCAGTTACAAGTGAAAGTGATGGAAGTCGAAAATTCAGGTAAGCTCCTTCAAATATAATTTAAATTAAGATAAGGAATATCAATATTTAGTGCAGTTACAACGTATCAAAGATCGCCCTTTTTCATAGAAAATATTATCATTTTTTTATTTTCAATAGTAAAAATGTTGTACTTCCGAGACCGTCCGAGTTAAATTCCTTATGGTTTCTAATAGTATAGCTCTTTGAGCAGATAACCACAAAAAAAATAGCCACCACCTTTGACCACTTCGCGAGAAAAATAATAATTCATTAACTTAGGCAGAAAGTGAGAAAAATTCCTTTTTTGTTTCTTTTGCGTTAAAATTCCTTTTCGTTGTTCTACGTTCATCAAGTTACTCGGGCATGGAGGTAGTAACTCGCAGATATCTTTTTGATAAGATGATTGAGGAAAACTCTCCATCAATAAACGACAAATTGGAATACTTACAAAATTATTTGTTAGTGTCTTACGGGGACTCCGACGAAGACAAAAAGTATATAAATCATAAATTTTCATATTTTAAAACAGAAATAAAAAAGAGATGGTCCAAAGCACGCAACACGCTAGAAAAAATTCTTATAAGCAATGATGCATGGTTAGCAGGAACGTTCGAGATGCCCATAAAAACGCATAATAAGTCAGGACGACCTAGCAAAACATTCAGTGAATGTAGTGAAAGAACTAAAAGGAGGAAAACAGAAGAAGTTCGCTCCTCTGTAGGCAAAGAAGTGATAGTTCACGCAGCGCAAGTAATTTTACAAAAAGAAGGAAAAAGAAACGCCTCGCAAGTCCTAAAAGATATTACAAATTCGCCTGCAGCCGCAAACGAATGTAAAAAAAGACATTCCAAATCAAAGGCACAAGATCCCCTTACGCCTCGGGAGGCACTGCGAATGTGCGTGGACGCTGATTTGACACGAAGTCAATATGAAATTGTGCGAGCAACCAACAGAAGCTTTTACCCGTGCTACGAATTAGTGTTGAAGGCTAAACAGGAATGTTACCCACCCAAAGAGACGCTACGAGTGACCGCTTCCTGTGCTGAAAGTGATCTACAATCTTTGTTAGATCACACCGTCACGCGATTATCAATTTTCCTCGAAGAAGTACTAATGACTCTTACAGAAACTGAGAGAAATTCCTTGCAGATTATCTGCAAATGGGGTTGTGATGGTTCACAACAAGCTCAATACAAACAAAAGTTAATGAATGACGCCGACTCGGATGCAAATATATTTTTGAGCTCATTCGTGCCTCTACAAATTGTTTGCGGCGAAGACAAAACAAAAATGGTTTGGCAAAACCCGACTCCTTCTTCACCACGATATTGCCGCCCGATACGATTCAGATTTATAAAAGAGTCTACAGACATTACAAAAGATGAAATAAATTACGTTCGGGACAGTGTGAAGTCCCTAATAGCCACGGAATTGGAACTGAATGGGCAAAAATTCTCGGTTAGCCACAGTCTTAAAATGACCATGGTGGACGGCAAAGTTTGCAATGCGGCGACTGACACCAAATCAACGAGTAGATGCTACATATGCGGAGCCACTTCAAAAAACTTTAATGACTTAAGTTAAAAAAACGAAATTCACCCAGAATCGCTTGAATTTGGCCTATCAACTTTACATGCCAGAATTCGATTATTCGAGAGTATTTTACATTTAGCTTATAAATTGCCCGTTGGGAAATACCGTGAAAAAAGAACCAAAGCAGAAAAGATGCTAGAACAACAAAAAAAAAAGAGATTCAGCAAAGATTCAGAGAAGAAGTAGGTATCTTGGTAGATATGCCAAAATGTAATTTTGGTAACACAAATGACGGCAATACTAGTAGAAGATTTTTTGAAAACCCACATCTGGCTGCTGAAATAACGGGAATAGACTTTAATTTTATTTATAGAATTAAAGTTATTTTGGAAGCCATATCAAGCAGTCACAAAATAGATGTCCCGAAATTTGATGAATACGCCATGGAGACAGCAAAACTGTATGTGGAGTTATATGGTTGGCATTCTATGACTCCTACCATGCATAAAATTTTGGTACATGGTGGAAAAGTTATAGAAAATTCTCTAGTGCCTATTGGTCAACTTTCGGAGGAAGCTGCAGAAGCTCGTAATAAGCACTTTCGCTCATACCGTCTAAACTTTGCTCGAAAGTTTTCACGCGAAGACTGTAACCTTGATATTTATCACAGGTTACTCTTGACATCAGATCCACTCATCAGTTCAATGAGAAAAAAAAAAAGAAGATCCGATCAAAACCATTTTTGCAGGAAACTTTGGAGCTTTTGCTTCCTGCAGAGCCAAATAGAAAAGGCACTTGTGATAAATGCATGGAAAGTGACGGTGAGGAAGAATTGTCTTTTAAAGAGTAACATAACAATTTGTATGTTAAACTTTCATAAAATATTGTCTTATTGTTTATGATTCGGTACCTAACATTGTAAGTAACATTTAGTATAATAATGTGGTAATAACTGTTGACCATTTAATTTTAGTGTATACTGTATTTTTTGTCATCCATATTTTATTTTCAATTTAAATAGGCATGCAGACTGTAGAGAATAAACATTTTTTTTTATGTACGGCCGTCTTTTACTTAACAAATTGTGATAATTCTTAACCCAAATATCAAAAACTACTAAGCCGATTTCGATAATTCAAATGAACTCAAAATATATATTTTACACCAAAGGGAGATTTAAAGAAAATTTAAAAACATTGGCGCTATTTACAAAAATATTTTCACAGAAATGTTTTTTTGTATAGAAAAATACGCTTTCAATGAAACGAATAGGGATAAACATATATATTCACTCTAAAATACCAGATTAGCATTTGTTGTCGTATTTATTACTGAAATAAAGCATAAAATAGTTTTGGCCGCCTAAATCGTACAAATCGACCACTGTGCGCCGTAAACTGCCTACTTTACATAAATTGTGGTCCAAGGTGAAGGGAAGTTGGTAAAGCAGCGTGCGGCGAACCGCTTTGCTTGCTTTACATTTTCTATCCCATAGCTCACTTCCCGACAAAGATCCAGAGTAGTTAAAGCGCGGTAAAGCCTTCCTTCGGTTAAGAACTTCACCGCCGATAATTGCCGAAGTGTGAACAATTTTGCAGGCCGCTGCCGCCGGGGCGACTGCATGGAGGTTCAATTTAGCAATTATCAGTCGCACACCGTTCCGTTCCTCCATGATGCTGGTGTAATTACACGACTCAACTTACGGCGGTGAAGGCCGTCAACTCGCAGCGAAGGAAACGGAACTCACTGAAATTAGTGGCTTGCAGTCTGTGGCCAGAAATTACAGGTGAGCTTTCTTTTAATTTCAACTTCGGAGTTGAAAAGCAAAATAAAGAGAGGAGCTGCAAGGGTATTCTGACCGCTCGCTCTATTACGCGGGGATGCAAAAGAAACGCGGTAGGAACGGGAATTTAAAAGTTGCGCTAAAAATACAGAGCGGCTGAATTCTAAACAGGAATAGAGTGCCACAAGTTGGTTCTGGAGAAGTCAGCTGAATTATAGATGCGCGATCCCGGCCGAGTTACAGCGTCGACTCACTCGTGTGATTTTGAGACAATCTGATCTTGTGTATTCCCCGTTTTGCCCTTTGAATGTTTTATTAGATCGCTTTTACATATCGGGGTGCGTCTAATGGCCTTGCGGTGTCTTGATTATCTTTCCTTTGTTTACTTCCCGAGTGATATCGTATTATACGACTCGTAATGGCACTGTATGCCCGAAATTATTTGATCAGGGAATAATCTCACTTCATTGTTCCGAAAGGAGATTTACTGCGGTGCACATAAAGTGGAATTTGACAGTAACAGCGGGCCGGAGAGGTCGTATTATGTAATTTAAGTGCAGCAAATTTCAGTAATAAAGGGCGAGTTTAATATCGGGAGCGAAATCGGAGCTGGAGAACGTTTCCCAGGAGCCGCGGACATTTATTGGCGTGGATGAAACAATAAAGAACGGTTAAGTGCGTTTTAATGCGAACAAGAACATGGCTAGACAATGGTTACCATCCCAGTGTGGGGCGCTGGCCATGGACTGGACTGGACCCCAATTCGCCGCCATTGTCTAGCCATGTTCTTGTTCAATAAATAATTGTTTAATTGTTTAATTGAATAACGATATACCTCGCCGAATTTTCACTGTGACAACTACGAGCTTATGCTAATAATAATAGCCCTTACACGCCGTAACGGTAGTGGCCATACAACCCTTGATTTGATAGCTTTTACTACCGAATTAAAAAAATCAAGTTTCCCCGAGATATCAACATGAAAATCACGATGTAATGAAAACAGATTAGCCAAGCGAGAGAGCCTATGAGCTCCAGACATTATTAAACAGCAATTTTCTTTTACTCTCACCGTTTTTTTTAAATTTTATAATCATGTAAGTACACAAACACGCTTATGTTTCACATAGTATAGAACATGTATAAAACGCGCAAAAGTAAATGTTGTTTCGGTGAATGCTGTTTGCGCGTACGTGTTCTATCGATAAACAAAGGCGTCCGTTGTTCAGTGCAGCGCAAAGGGAGGCTGGTAGGACCGTAGGTAGTAATAAACGTACCCGCATAAACTTTGAATTGCTGACCACCGTCCGACCTACGTGCCTTTTGTCTGTGTCCGGCCGCAAATTGTTAAAGAAATAAAATAAAATCTAATTTACCGCCTTACTGCGTTTATAGGGAATGCTTTACGAGGGCTGCTGGCTCGAGAGCGATCATTGTTTCGGTTTTTCTATAAACCGTTTCTGAAGATCCTTTATTTGTTTCGTATTTGATTAAGGGCTTGTCCGGCAAATTTCGTGGCCCCAGCAAAATAAGTTTTATTTTCATAAGAACGTTACTTGTTATTACTGCTGACCGGTTCCCATTGTGCGCCTCTGGCCGGCAGAGCTTTAGAGAAATCTTAAATCAAGATTTGCATGCACGCACTTTTTATAGTTATGGAGCTTACTAAAAGCAAACTCTATCTGTTTACCTATCTGTTTCATGACCACAGCCAAATAATAATTGGTATGAATGTAGCCTCCTGTCAATGAATTAGTATTGTAGGTACTCGCTTTTAAAATAGTAGGTACATTCTTCCAGCCGAAAGAACACAACACTCCTACAAATATTCCCGACTAAATTGAGATAAACGAGGAGGCACTCAAAAAGGCGATGTATGGTGTTATTCCCTAGAATTTATATCATCTTATTCGCTTTCATTGCATTCGCAGCACTCTCCACCTCCATCCACATACATTACAGCCGGACAATAGAAATTGGGAACATATTTGCAGATAATACAGTTACAGAAACAGGGAACTGAGGGGAATTGCATCGAGCTCCATACAAACAGAAAAATCGCCCCGAGCAAGCTGCAAAATGTCCCGAAAATACATTAGGCGCATTAGAAACGACATTAAGGGTCGGCCCGACCGATAACAATTAGGGTGGTACCGGGGCCTTAAGGTTGGAAGATAGCAGCGTGGCGGGAATCAAAATGTTCACAGTTTTTTACATTTTGTAGCTAAACTGAGCTATTTTTGTTCAGCGATTTTTCGTTTGCGGAAATAACAAAGTATTCTTTTCATTATTGTAAACAACAGAACAACAATAATTCAGCCGATTATGTGTTCTGGTCTACGACAAGTTTTTTGGGCAGTGCCACTGCTTCGTAGACCAGAACACATAATCGGCTGAATTATTGTTGTTCTGTTATTTACAATAATGAAAAGAATACTATGTTATTGCCGCGAACGAAAAATCGCTGAACAAAAATAGCTCAGTTTAGCTACAAAATGTAAAAAACTGTGAAAATTTTGAATTTCCCGCCACGTTGCTATCGTCCACCCTTAAAGGGAATTAACAGGCCGTAGAGAGTTAGCACTGCTTTAAAGAATTTTAGATTAGATCCATATCTTTTGTTGTCACCTTAACTCTACGGGCAACTGACGGCTAGACTTGATTTAGGGCCCAAGTTGGCAGATTAAAACCAAAAGGGGAAAATAATGTCCCAAAGAGCAAAGTTGAAAAGCTTCATTTCAATAAGAAAAAACGAGCGCACAAGCATGAGGTATACGTCAAAAAACTTCCACATAAAGTCCTTTATTCGTGAAGGGATGTCTTCATAATACTAAAAAGGGTGAAAATACCATGTCAGTGGCAGAAGGAATTCTCGTAAAAAAGACGTCAAAATCCGTCTTACCCGGGGAAAGTCTCGTACAATATGCATAACTTGTTGAGAGAGTAATCAAAAGACGATATAAAGTGGAGGAGAGGACACGGCAAAGGCTAAAATGTAAACCTCTCTTAGATTTCCTTCAGCCGCGACCCCTCGGGCAAAAGTTACCATAAGATGGGAAAAATTACCGAGGCTCACAGAACTTTTTTCGATTTGAATTATGAATCTTTATGTTATGCTTCGCTCGTACAAAGTTTGCTTTACATCGTTCCGAGCTCATTCTTTGACGTTCTACGAATACTAATTGTACCGGCGACGCTGACAATTCCTCATGATATTGACCTTGTGGAAATTGTAAAGATTGCAAAATCAAATTATATCCCCAAAAATTGACGCACATTTTTGTTAATTTCAGCGTTATTGGCGTTTGTTTGATCGAATATCATAATTTCAAAATTGATTGATAAATAATTTGTCCAACTTGCCCATATTGATTTCGTTGAATAATTAAATCTATATTTCAAATTGAAGGTTCAAATTGTCCATTTTTATTACATTAATTTAATGTAAAAAAAAAACATGAGGACTTTTAGAAATTTGACCCTTCAATTAAAGTCACCCTCACCTAAACCCTTCAACGCCTAGGTTATGCAGATAAATACGAGCTTTTTGACTTTGAAACGCCCTGAAAGTTGTTAAAAGTTATGAGCGCCGAGTTGTCAACGGGGTGACTTGTTGCGACACTTATTAAGTTACTGATGGCATTTTTTTAAAATAACTACTTACTTATCTTGAAAGGAAAAGCTACAAACTGACGGGATGATAAAATACCTCCGGAGCACCGGCATTGAAATAAAAGTAAGCAAAAATGTGTCTATGCTCCGTACCGTTCCGTAGGCGCGAGGCTTCGCGTCTCGGGTGGAAAATATGTAAACTTTTAAAATTGTATTTGCATTTCATACAACCCGGGATATATTGACTTGAGCACGGAAACTTGCACAGTCTCACGAATAAGTGACAGCGGAGACACAGTTACTGAACTTCCGACTTATCGATGCGGCTTTTGTGAAGCAAACAAAGACGAGACGTTCTTTGTCTTTGGCTTTGGCATTGTGTACTTAATAAATAAGATGTCTCGTATTAATTAAAAAAATAGATTAACTATTGTCAACCTTGCATATTATGTTAACTGACTGTATATTTCTTCAACGCGAAGTTATGCTGCACCAACACAGCCTCTTAAGGGACATGATACTTTCACGTTTCACTATAAAGTGCCTTGAGCTCGTGGCGCTTCAATTTGCATCCGTCTAAGAAAAAAAAATACAAGCACCATTATTTTGTATCATCATTACGGAGTTCTTTGTCGCACTGGCCCGGTTTTATCTGACATCCTACACTTGCGCAAACTTTCAGGCTCTCAAAGACCTTTATAATTAATTGCCTTAACATTGTTATCAATGTGAAACTTCGTAAGCCGCTAACAGGGGCCTTTATTCAATATTAATTGTTGCGAAGTTACCTCAGGGTCCGGTCGGGGAATTTTAACCTTTCCGTGCCCTTTCGGTGACCATAAACGTCAAGGAACAATAAACGGCTTGGAGTGACCCTAGTGCAACCCTTGAGCGGGGGATATCGGGGTGCCTTGGACTAGCGACGTCGCCCCGCTGTCCATACCACCCCTGTCAAAGGCCAGCCACGGGCCTCAGGGGAAATTATTGTCGGGATTTAAAGGGCACTGCTTACGTTAAAATAATAAAAAAAATACGCGCAGACATATGCAGCGCGTTCCTAATCGATGATCGCCTTCGTAATAGATTTGTATCAGACACACTCCACGTGTGAGCTTCCATTGATCCGATTGACAGTTGAATGACAGATCAAACGATAGGCTTTTTAGGAGAAAATACCTACTGCACGTAACAATGTTTTTCATGTTAGACGAGCAATTTTTTTGCCTGTTTACTCCTCAAACACGAGCCCTCAAGCTAACATGCACTCGGAGTACATCGCCGATGATTCGATTCACCCCATGCTGTCAAAAACTGTTTTCCTTTAGGCTTACGAATTCTAAAGCAGGGAAACTTTCCGTCTCCCGCACACCGTACAGGATGAATTTGTCAATCAGGATCAAACATCACCCCGATGCGCACCGGCAACTTAAAAGCAACACTGCCGCCTCAAGAAGAAGTTTTTCTAAAATCATTGTCAATGCTAATAAAAGAAAATTAAATAAACAACCCCCTCCCTGAGATAAAAGCAAGGCTGCTCCGCACACCGCACTTTTGATGGCGTCGCATTTTAAAAACTTGAGGGGTAAAGTTGACACTTAGATGAATTTAACCTACCATTGTATTAATTATTCAGGGCGTCGCTTTCTTGCTTTAAAGGCGCACCTTTTGTAGGGGAATAAGGTAATTTGTTTTTGTACAGAAAAAAATGTCGGGAAAAGAATTTAGGAAGGTTGCAGCGGAACATGGGGCGGGACTTTAACATTAGCTCGGTTGGAAGAAAGTTTAATAAAATTGCTTTGGAATGCAGCGCGGAACGAGATAAGTTGTTCTTAGTTGAGTGTGTCTATCGATTTTAGATGTTGTTCCGAGCTATACAGCCAGGGAGCTGGGAAATAGAATTCACACATGGAGGCAACTTTAACGGCGAAATAAGTTATTCAGTACGAATAAATGCCTCGGAAAGCATTTATCGGCGTTTTCCTTATTTCATTTCAACGTCATGTTCAGCAATAACGAGGACATAAAATCTTAATTGTGTGCGCGAAAGATACGCGACACCATTTGTGCCCATTCATCGGATCGAATACAAAATGCATACAATTCCCAATTCGCGAGTCGCGGCCCATAAAAAGGTCTCAGACGTAATTAAGTCTACAGGAGACTGCATCGAACGGGTGTGTACACAAAAGAATATTTCTTCTACACCAATCTCATTTGTAGCCAAGAGGGGGAGGCTTAGCGAACCACCCAGCATACTTTAACTTTTCAATTGTAACTTTTGATGGCTTTTCGAATGTAAAAATAATCGCTGTATCGTCGCGGCGGCGCGCGGTAGGGTGCGCGAATCAAACGTCCAAGTACAAAAGAATACCAATTTTTATGCGGAAAATTGAGTTGTGAGAGTATCTCCCGGCCGTGTTATTCACTTCTACCAATTTAAGTTTCATGAATTTTCTCGTCTCTGAAGATATTTTTATTTACTCGAGAACTTTTATGAAGTGCGAGGAAAGGAGACGGCCAAGTCCGAGTTGATTTAATTCGGAGAGGGTGGTAGTAGGACACCCTGTTTGTTGCTAAGAACCACTGCACCATTTCATACGTCATTGAATCGAAGGCAATTCCAAGGTGCGCGCCACAAAATCGATGTTCGTTTCCATTCATTTTGGGCGCAGGACAAGACGCTAACATTCAATACTGAGCACATTTCATGGTAGATAAAACTCATGAATCAGAAGTCCATATGTGAAAGTGAAAGGTTGGGTTCGTTTCCTTAAAAAATCCACTCCGAGGCGGGACGCGAGTCGAATTTCCTGTCAGATATGAATCTTCCCTACTCGCTTTAAGGTGATGTATTTTACTATTTCTACCCTCTCGGTTGCTAACAGGTCTGTTCCTTGCCGTCGCCTGGGCCCTCGTAGAATTGATTTTCAATTTGTTTGAAATGTGCGCCGCGGTGCAACGGCCAATAAGGAGGCGGCATAGCGGAAAATTTGGTTGGAGTTGCCCTTAATATGAACTGGATTACTTGGAGATATCTCCCGTAATAACCCTTCTTTCGATTTCATATCTTTTGTAATTATGTTATGGAGTACAGTCGGCCACACGCTAGGATACGCTTATGCCGTGCGCGGTAAGAGCTGATATGGGGTATCTGTGGCTTTGGCCCACCGCACCTATTTTCTAAGTAGCCCTTTTGCGAAGTAGTCAAACCAAAAAGTAGGTATGATGAGAAGTTGGCCATTTGAGAAGTAGACCTCTGGCGCCCGAAGGATCTACAAGCACTCTCAAGAAAATAGACAAGTACACACGACAGCACGTCAGACTGTACACTTATGTTGTAAAGTCGCCCGTAACGTAACCGAGTAGAGTGCTAGCGTGTAAAGGTCGACGTGCTGTCGTGTGCACCAGTTGGGTAGAAATGGCTCAATATAAAATAAAAAAGTCCTTAGATCTTGGTTAAAAACTTTATTTTAGTTTTTCTGTTTTCAAGGCTACCAAATTATTGTAGTGGACAGATATTTTATGATCTTCTTTCTTTGGCCGCGTGTTGGCCGCAAAAAATATAGTCAATTTTTAATCTCGGACGAAGTCTTTGGCAAAAGCTACTTAGTACTTTATAACATTGTCAAAAAAGAGTTTTACAAATCAAGGTTGAATACGAATATGAGAAGCACAAAACGCGAAGCTGACGTTAATATTCATCGCGACATCGCACACCCTCGGGACAATAATAAATTTCTATTAACTTCTTGAGATGTTACTTCCATTTTATTGTCAAGTGATAGGGATTAATTCAGTTGACTTATAACTGTCATACATCTGCTGTCTTGGGGGGAGTATAAAATAAAGCTTCCTCGCGATTATATTAATACGTAGAGGGGGCTGATACCAAATGATCCGGACAGCGCTGTAAGCCATCTAAGTACCGAGGTAGAGGCCGGCTTGACTATTGTCTTTTGACATACATTTAGTCAAAAAAATATAATTATATCTGTAGTATACAGGGTGTTAAAAGACCGCCAACAGACCCGAAAGGTACACATGCTGGACACCAAAACAAAGTACTTTTTCGACAAATAATTTCTGGGATATTTTGGTTTTTTAGGTTATAATTTTGGAAAATGTTTTATCACGCAATGGATTTGTAACGCAGAGAAGTCATATTGTGCAAGCGTTGACAACTTTTGTTACTTAAGCTCGAGGTGCCGATGTTAAGAATACATTGCGGATTGCAATTTTAACGTCGTTTTATGCAAGAATATTAAAAATTTTGGTATGGCTTCTTAAGAAGAAATGTTAAGTAGGAACTAGATACTGAGCACATTTCTGCAAAAAAAATTTTTGAAAAGTCCGACTTTGAACCGCATTATTTCGGAAACTGTTGATTTCCGAGGCATAGCTTCTGGGGCAAAAATGTTTCATATGATGAGGACAATAGTGGTACGTGGTTTCCCGCTTTGTTGGTGGTCTTTTAACACCCTGTATTATACCCATATTTTATATGGAGAGCGAGCTGCGAACTGTCTAGCTGAGTGGAGCGAAGACAGAAGAGTTGCTGAGGAGAGGCGTAGCGTGACATTGCAAATTGAATAAGTGAATTTTGTTGTTGTTATCCTATAATGGCACCCCAGAGGTACAAATATTCACTTGTGCTGTGCTCCACTATTCAATGGAGATGTCAGCTGAAAAAAATACGTCATTCCACTAGTTTCAGTACGTTTTTAACTCAGTTTTTTTTTGGTGGATCTCACACCCCGAACGTCGGTACCTATAATAATTTTAATTGCATGCAGCCTAGCCTAGCTTTTTCAATTTTCAATGTAGAAGCTGTATTACAAAGCACTATGGGCTACGTGAATGTTTCGAACACAGATCGACGTTTTAGTTGGGTTTTGTAATACAGGCCAAAACTTAAGTTTACCAATCGAAGTCTAAATGCAATCAACAACTTGGCGAACGTACGCTTTGATGATCGCTCACACAAAGGTATGCAAAACCAATAGGCGATACCAAAGTTGCATGGCACCCCACAGAGAATAGCTTGATTAATATCGAATGATATTTGATACGTTCAATCGTTCATCTGACATTTGGCAGGGGTGGGCAGACAAATGAGCAGATCCACCCTGTCTTAAGGTTAGCAATGGGTCGAGATCGAGACTGAACGTCTTTGCTTTCATGTCTATGTGCGTCTATCTATGTCTTACTTGCTTGATTAAGTTTCCAATTTCCATTGCGTTATAGTTTCTTATTTATTAGTTAGGCTTTGATCTAGTTTAGTGAATAATTATTACGAATGTAGACTAAATTGGTTTAAATGATGGAAATGTAGGTAAGTATATCATTTGTGAATAATAACCGAACAACCACGACATTATAACATTTTCATAAAATATTAAGGATAAATTAAGATATTTATGAATTTGAGATATTAGCAAATAACCATATCATACTCTCAGGCCCGGCAATAAAATAATGAGTTAAACACCATTCTATCACAACGACATCTGTGGCGAGCCAGTACCCATTATCCAAAGCCCAATTTACATGCATGGGAATAATTCTCAGACACACAGGTTCACTTTTATCGCGGCGCTCACATGTACACAAATACAATGCGAGGAGTTCCATTTTCATAGCAGATGAGACTGGTGCAGGCGAAGTAAGTGTAAAGGAGAAATGTAAAACTCGACAGCTTTTGAGCCTCCTGCGCCATACGATTATATAATAACGCGCCAAGTGTCTCATAATAAGCAAGCAGACGACAATAAAAATGAAAATGGAGGAAGAGAAAAATGTATCTCAACGGTATACGGACGGGACAGACTTAGTGCCGTGTCGAAGGCATTAACTTTCCTCCTTCTTACTTTCGAGTTAAAGTCGCAAGTTGTGATGAAAAGTTTGCTGCTGGAAACAGTGTTTTTGCTTTCAGTGTATTGCTAGCGTCTCATTTACGAGTAGTTTAGCTAAATGTAGGTAATTCAAAGCAATATATTTTTATTATTTATATAATCTTTCAGTATACATTAATTACAAAATAACCCTGGCACTACCAGCAAATCTGAATAGATAAATTATACGAGTATGTATGTTAAGTAAATGTTAATATCAGATCCACTTTATCCGTCCAACTCTATGGCCTGGTTTCTGAATTGAGAAATTCAGTAAGCAAATACGTAAGTATCGTCCTGTCTCTGCAGATTTCTCGCTAAAGAGCGTGACAGAACGATACTTAAGTATTTGCTTAGTGAATTTCTCAATTCAGAAACCGGGCCTATGTATTTTTTTCCCCCGGAAAGTAGCTTTTCTAACGTCCCTGTATGGAGCTAAATTATGAATTCTACCAACTAGTTATTTGTTTTGTTGCAATTTCAACTTGTATTTGATTCACTGCTTTCAAAAGTCCACAGTGTGTTTTGTGACTCATAGAAAGATTTGAGTATTCCTTCAGTTTTATCTGAAGCATTGAATACAATTATTTTATAAGACAAATTTTGAGTAACAAAATAAATCATTTGCAAATCGCAAATAAGTACCTACATGTCATGTTGGGATGATCTTAATACCATTTCGTCGGGAAAAAAATCTCTTCAACTAATACCCAGATTTTATACGGGAAAAGATTGCTCATCATAGCGGGACCGAACACAATGCTATCGCATTTCAAGGGATGTACAGTGTCGGATCATGGTGACTTTTATAATGTCAAAAGATGTCATTACACGATCTGGCGGATATTATACGGTGATGACGTCATTACCTAAGTACACGACGCGCGCTCACAGCTGAAATCTGAGACGCCGCTAATGTTAAAGATGGCGGGTGTTTTGATAAATTCCCGCCTGAATTCGCCCGCCATGTTTTTTTCGGCGCGAATTTAAAATGGCGTAATCCCTGCGCGCCTGATGGCGCCCGAGCGCACTGGGGAGAACACGTGGAAATGAGCTGCCCTGATAACGTTGCTTTGCCGGAATTACTGTCATCTTTGACAACTGTGCATGTTGAGCACCTCGTTTAGAGCCAATGATACCCTGAACGGTTTTGTTAAGAACGTAATTACACAGTGCACACTTGCTCCTAACATCTTTGGGAAACATCCTCTTGACATCAGATGAACAAAATCGTTAAAAGTTGAAAAAAATATATTAAAGACTTTTTTTTGCAAAATGTAGAAGTCTTGAATCGACGTGTTATAAACACGAATACCAATCAAGCAAGTAAAGAAGTTTAAAGTTAAATTCAATAACAAAACTGAATTTACGAAAAAAAAAAACCGTCACCGTTCTTTGTTTACCTTGCGGCCATTCCAGAGCGCACCCCGCCCGGGAAGCCAAGCAATGCAATGCAACATTTGGTGCTATACCCTCATGTATTCCTGAGGGCATAGCCGCCCTACTCATTATCCCCAATAGTTATTACTGTCATTTTTCAACTCGTTATTTACTCTGAGGAGAGGCTGATAGCGCGACATTTGCTCTCAAAGGCCGAACTTCAAGATTTAGGGGCGCCGGCTTCGCGGGCTTTAGGGTGGCTTTACGTGGGCTTACGGGGAAATTGAAAATAGCCCTTTAAAATTCGTCTCAGTTCCCTTGTTTACCATCTAAGATTTTGCTTTGATAGGCGCGCTTAAATGTGGCCGAAATGCCTGCGCTAAATAGAAATTGGACGCGCTGCTTTTGGACGGGGCCGCGCGAGCGTGATGTAGAGTTTTTATGGTGATTGATCGGAGATAAGGTAGAGTAATTAAGGTACTAGTTGGAAGTAAACGCTGAATAGGATAGTCTATGATAGAACAATTGGGTGACGATGAGATTTATGATCAAAAGTCTGAAATTCTGAACTTAAAATGAAGAAAGTCGTTAGGAACGCAGGTTCGCGTTTAAAAATGAAGTGAAGGTGTCGCGAGTGATAAAGTACCTATTTATGTACCCGTAAGCAAAGTCCTACCTACTTATGTATTTTTCAAGGTAAGCTAGTTTATCAAAGTGTCGTCGAGCGTCAGTGATAACAGAGAAAATGTCATCTTGATAACGAGAAATGGGAAAAGTTTCTTTAACGAAATGTAAATACACAAAGTTCACTCAGGACGGATCGACTTTTCTCATTTTGACGAAGTTCGTACAATAAAACATTGAGTGGCCAATCCAAGATGTCTTTTTCAAGATAAGTGATGCAAAGACGCTGAAAGCAATTTGTCATTGCATAAATTGCAAGTAATTAAGATGGGCCGCATAATTGTTGTTAAAATCTGGAGAGTCGGGAATCGATTATGCAAAGGTCGCGGCCCCTTGAGATCCGAAATCACTTTCGATTATTGGCGATAGCGGTGAGAGCCGCCCGCCGTTTGCTCAGAACATTTATTATTCTTAAAAGCTTCTCAAGTTCCTTAATTCCTGCGGTGACATCACTTTGTCAAACATCAATTATCTTTTGACAATGATCAATGATGAAATAGGCGAGTGCCCAGGCTTGTTCCGTGGTGAAACTTTTAATGATGAAATATTCGACAGAAGAAAAGATTTTGTCACTTCCACGGATCGATATCGATACTAAACCTTATGAAAATACTTTCAGTCTCTCTAGCGCGTAGGCATGCTCTCTTCTTTAAAAATGCAATGTTTTTGCAGTTCCCTACCTGCCGTGAACTTTAGATGAACCCCCATTAAATAAACCTAATAACAGTTACGTAAACAAGTGGAAAGCAACGAATAATTCACCGGCTCAGCGGTCATAACTACAGGAAACGTCCGAGGAAAAGTCATCGCGTCTAGACGCCGACATCAATAGCTAACTATTACCGGGTAAGAGCCTTATTAAACGGCACCCCAAGGCAATGCTCTGGAGCCGCGTTTGTAAAAGGGCGTGTAATGGATTCACGGCCACTCGGAATTAGGTTTGTAAATATTTTATCTGTTCTATTGTCGAGTGGTGGTTGATTGACAGGCGCGCCTCCCCAGTGGTCGCCCGCGTGCGCCGCGCTGGGAAATGACTAGTTTTATGCCATTTTCACTGACATATTCCATTTTGTGGGAAGCGACGAGATTTGCTGCTGCAGACTGCACTTATCTTATTGCATTTTAGCAAAGGGGAGATGAAAAAATCCATAGTCGCGTTAATTTGCTTCCAGAAGAGAGATTCAGCAAACTAATATAGCTGCTAAAGTGATTTAAAACTTGCTGTTTCATTTAAAAGAGATGGGCAATGAATCGTCGGTCAGAGTTTCCCTCACTCGTCCGGGTAATGAATATGGCTCAGCTGTGCCGTAACTGTTAACTAGTTTGTAGTTGCAAAGTAGCTCTAAACTGAACACCTGAATTCGGAGAGCGGAGACGCGGCGGGGCCCTAAAATGCACGTAATTAATCAACATTTAATTCCATATCGCGCTGCTGTAGTGGAGTTCGCCGTGCCCCGGGACTCCTAGGAAATTAACCGACAGCTTAGCTGCCCCAAAACTCGACCGACGACGTAGCAAAATATGCAAATGAAGAGGCGACTCATTTGACGAATTTTAATGGATATTTAACTGTGTTAATTATAAAGTTTCAAGTTGACTTAATTTGGCGGAAACGTTTGGGCGCCACGACGCATATGTTGTATATTTTGAAAGATATCGCCACAAATTTGATTACGAACTTTCAGCAATGTATGTGGAAAAATTATACTCCGGGGATGTTTCCGGCAATAGATTATTAACTTTCTGACGTGTATTTACTTATCTGAATTAGAGTTCCCGGCTTCGTATTAACATGATGGATCTTACCTGGAAAAATGAAAAGCAATTTATTAAACAAACTGCACAATGTAAACATTGAGCAAGATTACAGCTAGAACCTTACTCTTAAGGCTGGAATAAGGGCTAACTAGCGCCAAGGCTAAATAACCCCCTTTTTGAAAAAGTAATCAAACAGAGTTTTCTATTAAACGGCCGTTTCTTCCAAAATTTAAATTGTAGCCTAGATTCCTGGGTCTCGGCTCTGCGGGGTTACCCTTGACGCTATTGCGATCCAATTGAAAAAGTTTAAAAATTAATTTCTCATTGAATTCGCATAGTAATGCTTTGATTTTAAATACTTTGTAATGTTTATTCAAAGGTAAGGCTGTTTTATTCAATAAAAACACAAAATGCGTCTTAATTTGTAAAATATTAAATTTTATAAATTGCGCCATATTGCGGCCGCATTGGAAACATGCGTCAAGGGTAGAGGGGCTGGACTGATGGTTCTAAAAATTGCTATTAGTAGTATGGAAAACTCTGTTTGATATTTTTTTCAAAAAGGGGGTTATAAAAAAAGCCATGATTATTTTATCATTGGTGGCGCTCGTTAGCACTTATTTCAGCCTTAATGCGCTGCGATAGTAATGTAAATAACTTAGATAAAAAGCATATTAAAGAGCTAATTGAATTTTTGTTCGTTAACTTGACGCGGACCGTGGAGCACATCTCCTTAATTAGTGACGAGGGGTTTGTTAATTTATATGGTCGCTCGGACTTGGCCACGCGGGATAACATCGAAACTCCCTTAAGATTAATTTGCCGAGTACTTGCGAACTTAACTCGTTCGCTCTTCGCCGGATTCCCAACCCTCGGAATTAAATTTAGTAAAACAAATTCGGAGAATGAGCAAGTTGTTTTAGGTGGAGCGGATAGTTCGCCGCGGCCGGCGCTGCTATTGACATTGTTGCTTTGGCAAGTCCAAGATGGACCCTCGGTGGCAATGATCGACTTAAACTTTTCAGTCAACTTTCTAAGGTGTCTTCGGTTTTGGGTTGTTAGGTTACGATCGGAAATTTGATCAGGGAAAGAGGGAATGCCAAATTAAAAGCCGGTCGCCATTTTGGATGGTCCGAAGCCTTATGAAGGCTTTTGGGCGCGTGTAGTAGGCGGAAGGGAAGCCTTAGAAGTGTCGGGCAGGTAACAAACACCCGAAATTGTTTATCCGATATGTGTTCTTGATTATCGGTATTTAATCACAGACTTGTCGATAATATTCCAGGTGGTTCGGTTCGGCCAAGGTCTTTCTAATTATCACTTTGAGATAATAATAATAACTCTTTCTAAATGTTTATTTCCAGATGAACTTTCATCAATTCATCGGCTTTGCTTAGTAATAATCTTAGTACATACACCAACATTACACTAAAACCATAAATAGCTTACCTGAAGTTACACCGAAACACTATTATAACAACTATAAAATCTTTAGAGAGCTCTCCGACAGGTGCGAAGTGGAAAGTGACTCGCCGAGCACCATTTGGGGCCAAGTGTTTGCGGGAGGGAAATTAAAAATTTAAAAACGCCGCCATGATGGCACTGGCGTTAATGGCTGTACATAATAATTAAAGCAAAGGCTTATGTGCGCGTCAAGTGGGGGGTGTGGCCGAGCCGCACGAATGGGCTCTCTCGGCGACATCTGAGAAGGCCCGGTCCCTTTGAAGAGCGTCGAGCGCCTCCACACGACTCGACCTGCTTTATATTGCCCTGCCGGCCAACTTCACTTTGATTTAAGAGAAAAAAGCCGTTTTGACGCAACACTTAGCCTTTAGACGACACAAAAAGGGAGCGCCCATGTCAAACGTCAATGCTCGCAGATTGTCAAAGTGAAACCGTTTGATACGAGATACCCGCATGCGTCGACAACGGTGAGGACTTACTTTTATGTGTCACTCGATTCGAGAGGGTTTTGGCCCAGTTTGGGGTTTGCCGATAACACAATGGCACATCGATGTGAGGACGGACTTACCAGGGATCTTTGACGACGTGATTCTCGACGTTAAAGTAAGTTTTGAAGGCGAAGGGAAACTTTTATCACTCGCGGGCTCGATTACAAAAGCTTCGCCGAAACTACTTAGCTAACCCCTTTTTGCACGGGGGAGGCCATCTTGTATTTCTTGTTTGGCGCGTCAGAGTGACGGGTGACAGGCCGCCATTTTGAAAAAAACTCGAGTGCGGCTTCCTTCCGTCTCGCTGAGTCGCTATGAGAACTATCGCGCGGCGACACCCCTCCTCTTTACATACATCGGATTCATTGTTTTAGGGACGTATTGTGTGTCACATGCAGGAGTCGACATGCCACCGCTTTCAAAAGAAAAATTGAGATTATGTTCAACAAGCCATATAATATAGGTAAGGACATAAGGAGCTTCGGTGTATGTAGTTGTTATTTTTAGGGTTCCGGACCTCAAAAGGAAAAACGGATCCATTATAGGATCACTTTTTTGTCCGTCTGTCTGTTTGTCAAGACCTTTTTCTCGAGAACGCATGGAGGTATAAGGTTGAAATTTATATCAAAATATTTACTTTATACAGACTTAACGGAATCAAAAGATACGACAAAAAATGGGATCCCTGCACAAGAAATGGGGGTTGTGTCCCGACATAGACAATAGTGCCAACCTCAACACTAGGTGGCGCTGTTTGCAGCCTAGCTCCCTCTATATTAGTTCCAAACCTCAACTCTAGATGGCACTATTTGCAGCCTAGCGCCATCTATATTAGTTCCAAACCTCAAATATAGATGGCGCTGTTTGCAGCCTAGCGCCCTCTATATTGGTTCCGAACCTCAACTCTAGATGGCGCTGTATGCAGCATGGTGGTACGGAATCCTCGGTGCGTGACTCCCACTCGCACTTGGCTGGTTTTATTTTTCTGTTCTTATTGGATTTTTGTTCGTTGAGATACTTAAATAAAAATAAAATAAGCTCGATTTCTGTATTTTACGTAGCTTAGCACACGACAATACCAGCAATACCTAATATTGTTTAACGACAAGGTGTATGAAATCCGAGAAAGGCCGGGTTATTGGGGGTTACAAAGAAAGGGCCTTTTCCCATTTTGACAACATGTAACATCAAAGCTAACTAGATCAAAGGATAAATAATTTACTCAGTTTTTGTCCCCAAAATGACCTAGATTATTGAACGAACGAGTGAAGCGATATAGAGATGCTGGAAAGGTGCAAATTCAAACAAACGTTCAGTAAATAAAAAGTATCGAGCTATGGGAAAAGTCGAACAAAAGTTGTTGGTAATCACATTTTTAACAGTTGACGTGTTTCAGGAATAAATCTATTTAAAAATTGCTTAGTATTCAGCGTTAGCGCCCCTAAACGCTCTCTTGTAGGTAGGTAAGTAAGTGATAGATATGAAATATACAAGAAGTCTGCCGGCGCCATTCATTACTGTATCAAATATTCATTGAACAGTTTACCGTCACCGCGCCGCCCACCGCTGTCACATCACATCGTGACTTTACATAATTCCACCTTAGTTTTTTCCGCCGACCCTACAAACACTTTTGTAATTTGAGCCTATGGAGCAACGCCCTAATTTATAGCTACGTGATAGGTAATATGCTTTGTCAAAAAACTCGTCAGTTATTTTTTGAGAAAATTTCTGTAATTTTTTCAGACTTTGACTTTTGAAAACTCGCTCATTTATTCAGAATTTGCAAATCAAAAATTAAACTGTGAAGTTCACATTACGAGCATTAAACAAGTAGTTTTTTTTTATCAACTAATGCAATAAGGAATAAGGTAAACGTTGTTCAGATCTTATTACCTTTTCCCTGTATCTAAGTATTATTGTATAAGAAAAGCTGTAACATTTTAGGGCAACTTTTATTTTAAAGTCCAACTTTTATTCCTTGAGTTTAAAAAAATGCAGTGTTGAACAATTTCAGACAAGGCCCATTTATGACCCCTATCAGTGCAAGGTGCATTCGAACATGACAACGAGATATTTACCGATCGTATGCAAGATAACACACTTATCCCATGTGCGTGAATTGGGGTATTTTCAACAGAGTGTGTGAAGGTGACGCCACGCTATTTCATTTTCACTCGATCCATTTCTAATCCTAATTTTGACCCCACACCACATGCAATGTTCAAAAGTTACACATGCTTAAAATAAATATCACTTTACAATAACTAAATTAGGCTATGAAATCTTACTGGAATGAATGTAGGTACATAGTCACAGACTTGTCTGTGTACATAGTACAATATCGTGTGCAGGCAATGAAAGCTCAATTCTATCATTGGCACAGTTTTTTTAAACAATTATGTTTTTGGTGGGATTCACGTCATTCGCATTAAAAAAAGTTATGCTGATCTTAGCTTTACTAAAAGCTCAATTTTAATCTTGGTACAGCCTGGTTACTTGTTTAAAACTTGTCTCCTTTTAAACATTTATGTTTATGGTGGCATAAATAATACTTTTCCACCAAGCTCGATAAGATAAGTATGGTGTTGATAAGTCGTCATCGCTTCCACTCAGTCCCCTCTGCGGTCCTCGTTCTAGGCGTTTTAGGGTTCTGTACCCAAAGGGTGCCAAACGGAACAGTACTACTCTGTCTACACTGTCTGTCCGTCTACTGAACCGTTTGATCTTTAGTACCGTAATAGGTAGCCAGTTAGTTATAGCCAGCTGGGGACCAAGTGAGAATGGTCGAAAATAAAAACAGCTGTTTCATGCTGAAATTCAATACCTTCAATACCTGAGAGAAGGCTTTTGCGGACATGTACAATTGTACATATTTTTTTTGCATCATTTTTTTTCACCCTTGAGCAGCCCTTGAGACCGAATTATGGCATGGACATATGAAAAAAAAAATGGCTGTACGGAACTCTCGGTGCGCGAGTCCGACACGCGCTTGGCTGGTTTATAATTTTAATTGTCGCCGGAGAGGTGGGTGGATCTAGAGTCTTTTATGTCTGGGGCATGGTCTGATGTGCTCACATTTACATACTCGACGCAGCCATGCTGGTTTTCCCCTTGGAAGTATTTACGAAATAATTGCGTGGGTTCTATTTACACGGAGGAAGCTTGTTTACTGGATGACTATCTGACTTTATATTCGCAGAAAAACTGTAAAGTTACCTTATTCTCTTACAGAATGAAAATAAACAAGATTTTTGGGGTATTTTTGTACGTCCGCTTACCAACAACGCATGAAGAAAATGATAAGAAAATGATGCGGATAGTAGGGACTTGATGAAAACCAAGACATTAGACCTAACAAACACCTCTTCACTCTTCATGTGGATGAGGTATGAAGAAAATAATAATTGCTGATTCTTATCAATGAAAACCGAATTGATTTTTTACGCTAACCATAACTTTGAAAATTTCCTGGCCAATAAAGTTGGCGGACACATAAAACCGTCAGTTGTTTTCGAACAGCCCATTTCGAATTTAAAAGTCACATTGGTTATTGCACGGAAAGCAACTAGTATTCCATTAAAAAAATCTGTCAAATTACAGCACGGCGACCGGCCGCAATCAGGTCAAAGAGCCAATAAAATTGCCGCGATCAATGCTACAGTAAAAAACAAATACAAAGCCGAGGGGTCAACATATAATATGAGCCAATATCGATGGCCAAACTTGATAAAATTAACGGTATTACTAACAGTTGACTTTATGACACAACAAGGAAAACGATAGAACAGTGCGAATGGTCAAAGTTAACAGGAGGTTACAATTACATCAAAACAGTGCGAATGGTCAAATTCCTTATATCACTGACCTCAAAATCATTACCCTACACAAGTCCAATCTAATTTGAGTATTTTCCCGGCTGTCCTTTTCCTCTTAGCTGAGATAGAAAATCGACACACCTAATCAAAGGCAAAGCTCACTCAGGATTATACAAACATGGCGTCCTTGGAGCAATCACGGACCTGGGATGCTGTTTGCCTTGTCCTCTCGGAGAAAACAGATGGCTTGTCAAATAGAAAGCAAACAGTGCCAGAACAAGCGTCCCGATACAAAGGCGCTCGCAATTTGTCCTATGACAGCTATTTTTGTAAAATCCCTCTTTCGTATCGTTAGGTGCTGACGCGTGAAGCTAAGAAAACAAACTTGTTCACGTTTCACATTGCCGTACCCATTGTGCTCATTGCGAATTGAGCGAGGATACTTCTACGAACAGTGTCCTTCACAAGTTTACAGCCTCATCACTTATTTATAGACGAGCTAGGCAGCGGTTTTTACACGAATCGTCGTCGGACGTTAAAGATCAGCGGATGCTGCATTTCCAAGCATTCATTTAGATTCAAACTTTACCGCAGTTTTTTGGTCTTTGTTGGGAAATAAGCAAATAAGCCGCGAAACGGAAAGATATATGAGCGTGTAACGGGTCCCAAGCCTCAGTAACAACTGCAAACAAAAAAGGTTTGGGGACCAGTGCACCGCACAACTTTCCGTTCGCAAGTTGACTCGGCCCCCATAAATAAACCGTTCGGTTTTGCCCCGGAATCCTTGCCGATTGCAAATTTCGACGCCAAAGCCCAACTGTGAAGTCGCATAAATTACAGTTTCCGTCGGCGAGAAAGAGAAAAACAATTGGGAAGTAGCACTTAGCAGCTTGAGTAATCGCCGGTCGCCAATGACAGTTGGTGTGAGATGAGGAATTCGGGTGCAGATCTTCGCCGCGAGCCAGACGCGGGTTGCCTGGCCGACTTGTCTCCTCGCCGACCGCCGAGTCTAATGCGTCCGCTGTTAATGCATTCGGTGACAAACTGCTTGCGAATAACGACTTGAGGTCGGCTTCAATTTGTCAGATTAAACTTTGTACGGATTCGCATTGTGGCACCTCTATCCTATCACGGGCGCAAAGCCGAGCTGAAAGTACGTTGGATTGTAAAGTTAGACTTATCTATCTACCTTAGTAAGAACTTAAAGGTCATCAGAGAGATTAGTGTTGCAATAATAGGATTAACATTAACAGGATATTTTTCCAGGCTAGTGAAGTTTGTAACAATCCTGCTCTACATACCTACATGTATGTCGAGCGCGAAGCAAACACTGCCGTACCATCCTTTACTGGAACCATTTCGCCGCATTTTCAGGCCCCTATTTGAGAACCTCTGGATAAGACCAGAACGCAGAAATTTTCGTCATCTAGTAAGCTATAATCACATACTTAAAATCCAAAATTTCAAGTCTGTAGGTCATTTAGTTCCGAAGTTAAGCGAAAGCAAAGTTTCGCATTTATGACACACACTCACTCACTCACTCACTCACTCACTCACTCACTCATGATCATCATAATAGAACTAGTACTTCCCATAAACTCAGAGAGCTGAAATTTGGTACAGAGTTAGGGTTGAATGGCCACATAAAGGGAAAACTATAAAAACTAGGATAATCGAAGATCTGGAGTACCTGGTGACCCTGATTAGAAAACACAAGAGCCCTAATATAACTAGTACTTCCCATAAACTCAGAGAGCTGAAATTTGGTACAGAGTTTGGGTTTAATGGGCACATAAAGGGGAAACTATAAAAACTAGGATAATCGAAGATCTGGAGTACCTGGTGACCCTGATTAGAAAACACAAGAGCCCTAATAGAACTAGTACTTTCCATAAACTCAGAGAGCTGAAATTTGGTACAGAGTTAGGGTTTAATGGGCACATAAAGGGACAACTATAAAAACTAGGATAATCGAAGATCTGGAGTACCTGGTGACCCTGATTAGAAAACACAAGAGCCCTAATAGAACTAGTACTTCCCATAAACTCAGAGAGCTGAAATTTGGTACAGAGTTAGGGTTTAATGGGCACATAAAGGAAAAACTATAAAAACTAGGATAATCGAAGATCTGGAGTACCTGGTGACCCTGATTAGAAAACACAAGAGCCCTCATAGAACTAGTACTTCCCATAAACTTAGAGAGCTGAAATTTGGTACAGAGTTAGGGTTTAATAGCCACATAAAGGAAAAACTATAAAAACTAGGATAATCGAAGATCTGGAGTACCTGGTGACCCTGATTAGAAAACACAAGAGCCCTAATAGAACTAGTACTTCCCATAAACTCAGAGAGCTGAAATTTGGTACAGAGTTAGGGTTTAATGGCCACATAAAGGGAAAACTATAAAAACTAGGATAATCGAAGATCTGGAGTACCTGGTGACCCTGAATAGAAAATACAAGAGCCCTAATAGAACTAGTACTTCCCATAAACTCAGAGAGCTGAAAGGTACAGAGTTAGGGTTTAATGACCACATAAAGGGAAAACTATAAAAACTAGGATAATCGAAGATCTGGAGTACCTGGTGACCCTGATTAGAAAACACAAGAGCCCTAATAGAACTAGTACTTCCCATAAACTCAGAGAGCTGAAATTTGGTACAGAGTTAGGGTTTAATGGCCACATAAAGGGAAAACTATAAAAACTAGGATAATCGAAGATCTGGAGTACCTGGTGACCCTGAATAGAAAATACAAGAGCCCTAATAGAACTAGTACTTCCCATAAACTCAGAGAGCTGAAAGGTACAGAGTTAGGGTTTAATGACCACATAAAGGGAAAACTATAAAAACTAGGATAATCGAAGATCTGGAGTACCTGGTGACCCTGATTAGAAAACACAAGAGCCCAACCAAACTATTATAGATCGACATATACCGCCCTTACAAAAAATATTCAACTTGGTGGGCCGCTTCATTTGATGTCAAAAATCTAAGGTCTGGAGTATCTGATGAAGAACCCTCAGCTGGTATCAGCTTTATTAGAGACTAGTTGTGCCCGCGACTTCGTATGCGTTTTTACACATTTGACATTTAATTTAAATTCGACTGTGGAGGAAAACTCAAAAGGAAGGTTTTTTTTAACCCCCGACCAACAAAGAGGGGTGTCATAAGTTTGATAGCTTTGTGTGTGTGTCTGTTTATGTGTTTATGAGGGTGTGCCTATATGTGTGTCTGTCTTTGTGTGCCCTAATCTAAACAATACATTTATGATTAAATATGTTTTGTTTAGATTAGGTATCGCCCGTGTAAGATACCAGGAAGCTTAGCATAAGAATTGCCTGGGAAGTATGGGGGTTTATTATGTATCTCCCTCGACGTAGAGTGGGATAGATAAAGTTATAAGCCCATAGATAAGGTCTTACCCATTCTCATACTAAGCCAGCAAGCAAAGCATAAGGTTGGGTTAGAGCGTATCTACCGCAAATAACTCTGTCTATCCCGCTCTACGGCAAACAAAATATATTTTTTTTATATCAAGTTGGGCTCAATAGAGTAATATTTAAAAAAAAGCACAAAAAAAAATTTCAACCTCGCGTGGGTTTGTTTTAAACCCATAGATACGCTCTAACCCGGCCTTATGCTACGCTTGTAGAACTAACATTTTCCGCCAAAATAAAATAAAAACAAATGCCGATTTTTATTTACAATATGCGCCCCAAATGCCAAAAGTCATAGCGTGCTATTATACAGAGTGTTAAAAGACCGCCAACAAAGCGGGAGACCATTTAAACGTACGTATTCGTATAGTCCTCATCATAACGAACATTTTTGCCCATGGAACTATGCCTGGGAAATCAACGGTTTCCGAGATAATAAAGTCAGACTTTTTTTTTTTTTTTTCAGAAATGTGTTCAGTATCACGTTCTTAATATACCTTCTTAAGAAGCCATATCAAAATTATGGATATTTCTCACAAAAAATCAAGTTAAAAATTGCAACCCGCAATGTAGGTTTTCGAAAGAATGTGGTTCAAAGTCGGACTTTTTTTTTTTTGCTGAAATATGTTCAGTATCACGTTCTTAACATACCTTCTCAAGAAGCCATATAAAAATTATGAATATTTCTTACAAAAAACGAAGTTAAAATTGCAACCCGCAATGTGTTCAAAACATCGGATAGCCTAAGTTACTCCCAGAAACGTGAGTTACGACCATGTTAAGTTTGGTTGAAAACTATTCAGCGGTGTTCGCGTTTATCGTGTTCATACAGACAGACAGACAGACAGACAGACAGAAAGACAGACAGACAGACAGACAGACAGACATAAACCGTTTTTTTTGCATTTTTGGATTCAGTATAGTTTACTTAGTAACCCCTGCTAGTTTTTTTCTAAAAATATTCAATGTACAGAATTGACTTCGCTAGAGTTTTATTATAAGTATAGATATTATGGTAATGCCCCTTCTACTATTGGTACATAAAAAAATCGACTGTCATTGCAAAAATCCGGCGTAGTGGAACACATCTACATTTAATCTAGCCTATAGCGTCCCACTAGTGGTTCGCTCCGAACTATGAACTCGCGACCTCAGTTACAGATGTATAACTTTGCTTACGCCATTCGCGCAGGCGCGCGCGCGCTTTGCATTTAAACTATACAACCCCATATCTCGGCAACCCATCGACCGATTTGGCTCATGTTCAAATTTAAAAATTCTTTTAATTTAGTTTACCCGCCTATCAAATTTCATAACGATCCGACCAAATTTACTCAAGTTATCGTCGAACAAACATTCATACATACAAACATACATACATACAAACGCCGGATTGTTCCAGCAGACTCGGAGGACTTCGCTCGCTTCGCTCGCTCGTTCAACAAGAAATAGTCGGACGATTAACTTTATTCTACTCAAACGTTACACAAATTTAAAAACTGTGTCAAATAAGAAAATCTAATAAAATTAATCAATATGCCCTCGTTCCTACAAAAAGAAGTGAAATCCCACCAAAAACATTCTGTAAAAACTAGCCAGGTCTCGATGGATCTGCTTGTTTATCTCTAAAAAAGTAATGAAATCTAGACAAAGTCGTGCCAAGTCTAAGGTTCCTTACTGCGATTTCTTTATTATTATAGTTAATGTTGTGAGACTTGGCTGTTGAAGGGTACACAAGGGTACAAAACCAGGTGCTCCATGACACCATTGCACCAATCTGTCGCCAGAACCGCTTGTGTACCCTTCAACGGCCAAGTCTCACAACATTAACTATAATAATAAAGAAATCGCAGTAAGGAACCTTAGACTTGGCACGACTTTGTCTAGATTTCATTACTTTTTTAGAGATAAACAAGCAGATCCATCGAGACCTGGCTAGTTTTTACAGAATGTTTTTGGTGGGATGTAATTTACTAAACACTAAGACACTACCTCCTAATAGACGTTGGACTAATAATAATAAAAATAAGTGCACGCGAAGAAATAGTCAGAGAAAAAAAAGTGTTCAAATGAGACGCCATATACGAAAAGTAATTTAGCAAGAAGTTTTCGGCCAACTAGCAGACACCACGGAAACCAATCCAACTAAATCAAGGAGCTACGGGGCTCTAATAAAAATTGGTTAATTCCGGGACCTCGGAAGACACCTCGGCACAACTCACGGGGCGGCGGCGTCCCCGTATTTCTCCTGCAGTGAGCAGTTCATTTGGTTCACGCCTCATACCCGCAAATAAATCACGCAGTCTGAGTCCCGCGTAACCGTACACGGACCGTCAGGTTGGGAAGTGGCTTTAGATCTTCCTAGGGGTTCTGCAGGGGCCAACCAAATAAGGCGCTTATTTAAGGTGATAACCTAGGCACAACTAGCGCCTAGCATCTAAGAACCTACGAATAAAATCGTTTATTTTTCGCCTTTTGGCGATAAAACATTTTATTCGTAGGTTCTAGGATCTGGAATCTTAGGTCCTTAGGTCCTAAAAATAGTTAAGCCTCGCGTGATAACCTAATCACGAGTTTTTAGCAAAAAACGCATCCAAAAAGAAGATATTTTTTTTTCCATTGGCGGCGCCAGTTGTGCCTAGGTTTGGGCCTTAAAAAGCTACCGTTCGTCACACCAGTGCAAAGAGAAAAGTATACAAAAAGAAAAGATTTTCTAATTGTATTTAAAAAAAAATAAACGCTGCAAATCTCAATGCAGCTGATAATGGAAAGTGCAGCTGATAGATAGATTATTGGACTTTTTTTTTTCATATTGCCTCTGTGATGTCCAATGTAGCCTGTCTAAGGTGATGGCAAAGGCAAATAATTTGCAGGAGTGGTCGGAAGTGGCTCAGGACTTAATAGTCTGGGCTGAAAGGGGGGAAGAGGGGGGAGAGGGGAAAGATCTGTGCAAATTACAAATTAATTTTGGTGTAAACTTGGCTGTAAGAATCACTACCTAAAATAATAAATCGTTATGGAGAGTTCCCTCTGAGTACGTTTGGATACATTATCAATTCGGATTAGGCTTGTAATTAACGCAAACCGTCAGACGTCATTCTATGTACAAGAAGTTACGCTTTAGTTTTGCCTCAAAAACCTTAAACGCTGTCTAAACTTATGCTATGAAACACAGTTCGTTACGTAATTAGTTTTGTTGCAAACTTTCTGTGGTGAAAACATATTATTATACGATGTTTTGCACTACAATTTTCATGTCATTGTCCTCCTTAACATAATTAGCCTAAACTTACAAGTACAATCAATCCCTCCCCTAGAGTTGAGCTTTGTCTCAGAGAGATAGATAGAGGGAGCTTCGGAATCCTCAAAATATTTTTCTTCAAAGCGGTATTCAAAATGGTCCAAGTGGATAAAACCAGTCCTTTCAGGTTGAAAACCACTGATTCTCCCACTCACCGTTTCTTACATACTACATTCTTAACGGATTTTATTTTTTATTTGAAACGAATAATTTCAGAGCTAAAAAGTAGCAGTAAAGCATTTAAACGAACCCACAATTAAGCCTCAAGTAGAGCCCCTGAAATTGCAATTACCTTTACCGTCAAGTATGTAAGTGACTTGTGTAGTTGGCTGTACCGCTAAGGTGAGCGTAACTAACGTATGCTTGCCTCGACTTTAAAAGTCAATTCAGCTGAAAGAGATGGGGATGAATTCCGTCTCAGACCGTTCCTTTTTCTCGCACAAAATAACTATATTTCTTTTTCCACGATTGGTTTTCTTAACTGTAATTGATTACTGTTTGGCGAAGTCTGGTTAGTTAGTTTCTTTCTAGCTTCGACGTCCTTAATTCTCAAAAAGGAGGTGAGGAATAAAGTCAAAGTGGCAAACAATATTTTAACGTAAGCGAATGCGTACTGTACACGCGTATTCGCTTACGTTAAAATATTGATTGGATGAAATCTTGAATCTATAAACGTTAGTATTCATTCTAAGATTTTTTTTGCTTATTCAAAACCATGTTTTTAAATACAATTGGTATCATTAAATAAAACGTATAGTACAGTCGCCCGTAACGGTTTAATTCACGTAAAAGGTTAGGTACATGAATTGAACCGTTACGGGCGACTGTACTAGTGTCGCAAAAAAACGTAATTCGCCAGGGCATTTAGATCTTGGGCGGTAGAGCTATATTTTTTTCTGTAACATGGTAAATTAAGACAATCAATCTAAAATTGATCTAAAAATGATGAGTAGTAAACTCTACGAAAATTTAAACTTCTTCTGTAACATGGTAAATTAAGACAATCAATCTAAAATTGATCTAAAAATGATGAGTAGTAAACTCTACGAAAATTTAAACTTCTTCTTTTTCTTCTTTGCGTGCCGTCTTCTATCGGAAGTTGGTGATCAGTTTGGCTATCTCGTCCTTCGAAGCCGTCAAACAAATGAAAACTAACTGGTTAATATTTAATCAAAGTGCCTAGTAGTTTTTTTTTTATAAATTGACAACAAAGTACCTAGCAGTATCAAAGTTACACCCACTAATTGCCAGTCGCACACGCGTTTATTAGAAGTTAGTTTTGTTTGACAAAGCCAAGTTGTGTTTCCACCGCGTGGGATTGTTTATGTATGTGCTTTGAGCAGTGGTCAGAAAGGTAGAGTCACATCTAAGGGTTCAGCTACATCTACTAAACTAAACACCTCCATTATCCCCTTGACTGGCAAGAGCGCCTTTTAGTAGTCGAAATAAGCAAATTTTGTCGTTCCGCCACCAAGGGGGTTATAAATAAAGATTGTAATTTAGGGAAATTATTATCAAAATCACTGTCAGTGAATCCTGGTTTTTAAATTAATTTTACAATTTTGACTGCTCTTGTCTTTGAACTGAGAAACCTTGGAGACCTGAATGATACCACCCACACCTAAAGGAGGTCAATCGACATTGAAAATAAAACACTTGTCGGTGGTTGCAAAAGAAAGCCTACGAGCAACTCACGGGCAGATATGGTGGTCCCAAGGAAGTTTACAGTGCTCAAGTTTACAATACACAAGAAATACGCCAGCCCCGAGTTAGTATTCTAGATTCGCCCTTGTAGGTACACACCACGGCACGTTCAGTTCACTCCAACTTTCTTTGTTTCTCCGTGAGCTTAACTATTGTTTGGAGTTTAACTTACTCCGCCGGATGCCGAATGGACAGAGCTTGTCTGTGAGAAATTGTTTTGTGTGAGTTCGAAAAGGAAAACATTTTGCTACGAGCTTAAGCAAATCGCTTCTGTGAACACGTCTGTGTTGGTCTCTCGAGAAGTGGACTCTGTCTGTGGGCGTGAAAACAAATGAGCGAAACATTCTAGAAAATAATCTTGACCTATTGTATTGAACTATACAGCAGGAAAAACAGCATTTTTGTGCAGTTTAGTTCTAGTTTATACCTATACCTATACCTCACCCACTTATTTTGCACACTCACACGGGCAAAGCTCAGAACCGGGAAAATTGCTTTTGGAGCGGCTCCCTCTGCCGGGACCTCGGTGTCCGCTCCACAAATAATGCGAGTTTAATTGCAGGTTATCACGTTAACAACAACAAATCTTTTCCATCCTGTTTGAAATATCAAGTTTTATAATTCGAGCAATTTGTGTACGCGCGCAATAAATATCAAAATAATTAAAACTTTCCCGTAGGTGATAAAAAGGAACGAAAAAGAAGCGCTGAAAAACTGGAACACACATATTTCACGTTTCAGGATTAGCCAGCAATTAAAAGTTTGTTTCTTAATAATGCCGTTTATCACATCCGAACAGCTGAGGTCCATAGAGGGTCCGAACACGGCTACCCTCGGCCACAGCCCGCACCAAATCCGACGGAAACACGATTTATGCATATTAGTTCCAGCTTTTTTCACAACTTCTAAGTATGTTTCTAAAGCATAAATTAACGCGTAAATCGGTAAGTCAACATTGGTTGAACTCGGCGAGAGAGCTATTATCATCTTATGCAAATGAGTTACAATGACGAGGCGTCAGAGTAGGGTGCTGGGTGTATAGATTTTTTCTAAACTGCCCGATTTTCAGGGCTCTATGGACACGGTCTAATTTCTTTGATTGAGAAGAGTGTCCATTAATGATTCAAGTTTATTTTATGCGAAGCGAGTTCTGCCCCAACAATTCCGCGATTTCGGTCCTCTTTCGGCCGACCGACGGGACGCGTCTCTTGTCATGAACTTTTCCCATAATTATTTATGTTGCAGGAGGTTGTATATGTCATGTTTGAACACAATAGACATATTGTGAGATATGCAACCATTCTCCTTTTGATGATGTTCCATAACAGCTCTTTTATCTTCTGCTCGCCGTCTTGCATAAACTTACTGGTCCCGATATTTACAAGAGCAAGAGAAGAGGCTCGCAAGGAGTGGAAAGTTCGGGCTCGCATAAAAATGTTTTGTTTTGTCGTAATTGCTCCAAGTGGCTGTTTAGTCAGACTTTTCGACGAGTCATTGTTTTCGACGTGCTGACGCCGTAATAGGAATATTTCGGCGAGCACCCTCGCGAGGAATTCGTGACTTTCACAAAATATCGGTCCGCGCCGGAGTCATAGCAACGGCTCACAAAGGCTAACTCGTTATTGCCCGAAGTCAAACGTAACGATACTATTTGAATATTAGGACCAATTACGTATGGATGAAGTAACACTACACTCTCAAGCGCACATCGGAGAAGGGCTAGCCCAGGTCATTGCATCTACGTAATGAAATTATTTATACAGCCTCCTCAAGTGGCACCTTAACTAACACTAGATAGGTGAAGAGCCCCGTAGGACTCTACCTGGGACAAGTTTAGATGGAGTGCACTGGTCTTGCCCAGCACCTATACCATCCTCGCTTAGTCGGTCTAGCCCACAGGGAAGACATTGTCAATATGAATAAGAATAAAAGGGGTATGCAGAAGGCAATAAGCCTAATGAACTGTTGGGTTTCTATCCCAATTTTATACCACAATGTGGTAAGTAAAGAAAGCCTTTCGATATTAATCATAGGTTTTATTGTGGACGGTTGCATTGAAGATTTTTAGGACTCTGGCCAAATAAAGTCGTTGCGGGTGCGCCACGCGGCACAGTCGTTCGCACAGATTGCACTGAAAAGTTCCGCCGGAGGTGAATCCTCGTGCGTACAAAATTGTGTTGTGTCTGTGTCCTTTTCTGTCTGCCGCTAGATCACCGAACCAGGACTGTTCGTGCATTTTTCTTTTAGTATTTAGGTCTGACAATAATTCAACATTTGAAGTATCAAAGGAGAGCTGAAGAATTCCAAAGATGGAACTTGCAAAAGGTTGTACGAAAAGCCCAAATATTGGTTTTAATTAAACATTTCCATCGCTCGGTTCAATCATTTATATCGTGATTGTTTAAAGCTGAACTCGATTTATTGTCGGTCGACAAAAACAATCAAACCAACAGGCCGTTCAAACTGAATATTAATCGCCATTTTGCCGAAGAATGGGAATAATCCGAAAGGAGAGCCCAGGGGCTAAAGGAAATAAATTTGTAATGCAAAGTTAGAAATTCCATTTCTGTGTTACCGATAAGTAAACGCTCTTACGGCGAGCGGGGAACAAAGGTAAGAATACGTTTAGCATTTTACTTTCCAATTCAGACAGTTGCACAAAGAAGCCGAGAACTTGGCGAAATAATCTACCCCGGCTCGAACGATTAAACGTTGAGCCAATAAGGCCTAGGTATTCCGCAATTTATTAGCCTTGCAAATTCGTGGCCGCACCCCGTTATGAAATATGGCGGTGGCCGCAAGCCCCTTCGCGCTACGCCGCCGCCGGTCGGTCTGCTGTGTTCTGCTGCCCTCTACTACCTATTACGAGTACTCCCCCGTTTTAGCTCTAATTAAAAAGCCATCAAAGAGTTTTCAGTCATTAATCATGAAACTGTTAACGTTGAATGCCGACTTCCCATTGAGTCCGAGCGGAGAAAAAAGGAGGATTAGCGGCGTGATATTTTACAAAATGCCAGAAAACGTCCAGGGTTACTGGATGATAAGACGCTCGTAAAAAATTAAATGAAAAAAATCCCCCTTCAACGATTTAGAAGGTTTAATGCGGATGAATCTTAAGTTGCTTCGGACCCTCGTTCATTGCGTTATTGTAGTTGCCCCAACTTAGTTTACATTTGCGTGACTTCGCCAAATGATGTGGATTTTATTAAGCATTGAAAGTATTATAACATCTGATCGCAATATGTATTAGTAGAAAATGAGTTATTTTTTTTAGTCTCGAAAGCTTTGGTACCTAAATGCAATGGACGAAGGACCTAACAGTTGAAAGGATTGAGATGAGAACTCTTTTTTTTTTAAAGCGAGCTTTGGAGAGAGAGCCACAGATATTTTAAGTCCCATAATTGACTGCGGTTATATTTCGTTCCTTGGCCGAGATAAAATAATAATTTCACCAATAGAATCTGTTATGAAAATATCGTGCGGCTATCTCTTTCGATTGCCACTCTATTTTTATTTGATGAATACATGTATGCAGTGGTAGCGTTTTAAAATACAACAAATAACATATAATTAGTACATTACTGCCGCGATCTGTAATGAGTGCGTTTCTGGCGCGCTTTTGATGGCCGACAAAGCGCAGCGTAGCGCAGCTCAAGGCCCTCACAGTGCGGTCAGCATTGCAGCCCTTGATGGACAAGCTGAAATGAAGGCCGAGACCGAAGGTCGAGGCCTTTATAGCGCGGCCAGCAAGGGCTGCAATGATGACCAAACTTGAGGGCCGAGAGCGTAGCTAAGCTAAGCTCGAGGCAATCATAGCGTGGCCAGAAGCGCGCTCATTGCAGACCAAGGCTTGTATAGTGCTTTACTCAAACAATGCGAGTAATTAAAATATTAATTAGAATAGTAATTAACATAGTCATTTAATTAGCTTACCATTTGTCGTAGATTAAGTACTTTTTGTCGATTTTCCATTCCGCAAACTTTTTGTTGGTAAGCTTGCTTGTATTTTTCTTTTGACTTCGGTGGCAATAAATTTCCAATTACTAATTTCGCTTGATTTTGAATGTCCGGCGGTGTTAAACACATTAAATCCGAGGATTCGTCGCTTTGAGAGTTCACTTTTTCAACAAAAACACAGAAAAAAGTCACTTCGAACAACGCGCGAAAAGTCGAAAACAATATGGCCGCGCTTTTTTTTTCTGTGCAATGTGTCGACTGCCAGTACCCATACAGCCTAATTCTAAATAAATACTTTTTGCACCTGATGTTTGAGTTCTATTTATGAAACAAAACTCGACATTAATGTTTTTCTGGCCGCAAAACACAAGACATTAATGAAATTCCATACAACTTTTCTGGCGCCTAATCCAAGTAGCCCGCAAGTCCGACTTTGCTCAAAGAAGGTTGTCGAATTAATGTCCACATTACGAGCTTTTTTGAGTAAAATATCTTACACCTTTCCCTAGCTTGGGTTAGTGAAGAACAAAAAGTGATCACATTACAAATTAGTTCTACTAGTAGTAGGTACAACTTACCTTATCCTCCTAACGCCCAGGATTTTTTCGCCCAAGTAGTGCTAGACGCCCAAAGCACTTTTAAAAGGTTCACATGGCAGACGCCCAGAGATGTCGACATTCGAAAATGTACTTAAAACTGATCATACAAACGGGGGATTTTTTTGAGTGGATAAAGGATGTGTAAAGACGGTTTTACGCTAGGAAAAAAGCCGAAATATAACAACCTTTTAAAATGCATCTGGGCCGCAATCACTAGTGGAAATGAGTTTTGTATTTTCGTCAATTTTAAAGTTATTTGAGTGTATGTACTGAAGAACGGTTGGTTTTCACGAAAGTATGAGGTAAAAATTCACAGAAAACACAAAATATTAAATTTTGTATTTTTTTCATCGAAATCTTTTTTTCAAATCTGCCCATCAACCAAATAAATGGTAATATTTGTCTAATTTTCAAGTAAAATCGGCATTAAATACTATTTAATGTATAGCTGAATAACTAACCTCTAAGGTGATAGTAAATAGCACTTGAATAAATAAATTATTGATAACAATATTTTAAATTTTTGTTAGAGAGGGGCTCAAACAGCTCTTATTGTGATAGAAGCCCGCAAGATTTTTAAAAGTATAGCAATGTTACGTAGCGCATATTATTATTTTTTATCCGTGAATCAGTCATAATTCAAGGATAATTCAATTTATTATATTATATCGGTAACATAATGGTTGTTTCTAGAAATAAGCAAATTATTGATACTTTGTAGCAACATATATTTTATAATATTACAACTATTTACGACCCATAAGCCTTTTAAAATCTAAGCAAATGTAGGAACCCATAAGGCTTTTAAAATCTAGGGTAATGTTGAAACCCAGATACCTTCCAAAAGGTCTTCTTAATTTAAGAAGCTATATAAAAAAAAACTATTGGGATTTAGTCAAAAATCTAAACGTTTTATGAAAACATACTTCATTGGTACCACTTTCAATACAAAAAAATCAAACAATATAGCAAAGATGGCAAAGAAAAACTATGAATAAATATTCATGTTTATGGCATGCCTCCACCTTCAGTATCGTTTCGTCGAAAATGACAGATGAAATTTGATTCTGTTGGCACCGCTGACTGTCCATCGATAATACAGACATTACCGGACACGTTCGAAAACCAATATCTATCATTCCACATGAAATTTGATACTTTATGGGCAATTGAAAATGAGGGCTTTTTAAAAGGCCCCCGGGCGTCTGGCGGATGAAATCGAACTGAGCGCTGGGCGGCTACCACTAACTTGTAGAAGGATTTTTTTTATGCCTTTGGGCGCTAGGAGGATATAGTAAAAACTTAGGCCTTTGCACCTACGCAAAGGATGATTAATACAGTATCCTGTGCCACCTTCACTCACACTAGATGGATAAAGTAACCCCTCAAACGCTGCAGTGCCTGGGACATTGTGCGCGAGCGGTGGGGTGGTATCCTAGTTCTTCCCACTAGGATACCACGCCACCGCTCCCTAGGATGGGTTTAGAAGAAAACAAAAAGTGGTCTCATTTCGTTAAGTTTGACGAGTAGTATGTAGGTACCGTCCGAAAATACATACAGGTAAGCGAAGCACCGCCGTGAATCCAGCCAAGCCGGCAGGCAGCTCGCCCAGTGCCTATCACTCAATTATCTAAACAATCCGGCGACTCACTCCACTATCGGCCGAAAATTCCCGAATTTCTGCCGGTTTTCGAGAGATAACCGCGTTAAGCCAAACGAAGAGCAGTTGTTGAATAACGCGATTGCTATTCGCAGGAGTCGGACCTAATACCTTCGGTTTACTTCATATTATGGGACTAAGGCCCGGTTTGTGAGTTGAGAATTTTACTAAGCACATACTTACGTATCGCTCTGTCACGCTCTTTTGTGAGAAATCTGCAGAGACAGAACGATACTTACCCATTTGCTTAGCAAAATTCTCAACCCAGAAACCGGGCCTAAGGCAAATTGAAATAGAGTCACCATAACATCACGGCATTTTGACGTTCTGTCGTTACGGACCTGAGGGGTCCTTACCTTCTTAGCATGCTAGGAACAAAATGATGACTGAACATTAAAAAATATTTCATATTAAAAGAAAATATAGAATTATAAAATAAAGGAAAGCATAGTTTGGTAGATATTTCCGTTATTCCTTGTGAGGGTGTGGGATGTGGGTGAACAGACGAATGCTCAAAATCTCGTGGGTCCAAAAAGTCCGCAATACCACCGTGCTCCAGAGGATGAGAAAAAACGTTGAAGTAATGAACACCATCAAAAAACGCAAACTTGAGTATTTTTGCCATATAATCCGCAATACCCAATATGGACTCCTTCAACTTATCATCCAAGGGAAGATACCAGGCAGGAGGAGCCCTGGAAGACCCAAGATATCATGGCTTGAGAACTTACGCCTTTGGTACCAACAATCCACGAGCTCCTTGTTCCGTTTGGCAGCCTCAAAGGAAGAAATAGCCAAGATGATTGCCAACCTCCGATAGGAGACGGCACTACAAGAAGAAGAAGATGTGAGGGTAGTAAGAAGCTGTATGGTTAGGCTAAGGATATTTGAATGTCGTTATCGTAAAATGTTTTGTTTATACTGATGGGACATGTTGTCCAAGAGACAGACTATACCGAGCTGGGTCATCTTGTCTGCCTCTATACAACCTCGCATTGTCTGTGGGCTCTGTGGCCCGTGCCGCTGGCTGTGACACAATCAGCACAGCGCCGCCTAATCTGCATTCACCGGGACAGCCCTCGATACTCTACTGTACTTGATATGGTAACACACACAAGGCCCTGTGGGTTATTGATTTAGAAAATTCTAATTTTATCACATTTGCTTTTTTAATATTTTTTTTAATTTAATTTTAATTTTTATTCTTGTATTATAATATATTAAACAATGTCATTACAGATTAGAGCTAATGCGACGATTGTAATTATAAATTATATTAATACAATTAATCAAAAACAATTAACTAATTAATAAATTAAATGAAATTTTCGACTGAAATAATTATAATTAAATTAATCAATAATCCAACGTATCAAAAGCAAAATAATCAAATAATATTTTATAAGAAATAAATACTATCCGTCATAAGAAAAAAATTAATTAAATCAAATTGCAATTAAACAATTAAAGAATATAAATATATTAACCAGTTAGCTTTAGCCAGCGAATTCCTTCGCGCAGACTTCGATAAAAAGTAATTTTTCCTCGTTATTCAATTTAGCGCGGACGTAGTCGCGCGATAAAGCTAGTATTAGCAAAAAGCTATAATATAAGTATGATGTTATGTAATAGGATGATAAAAAACATTGGTGTTTTATAATCAAAGGGTGCCAACGGTACATAATAATGTCCAACTGGACTCAGCGCCTGTCTTTTTGTCTGTTCGCCTGGGATTTCTACCATTAAAAGACTACCTGCGCCTCTAGGGGTAGTAAAAATTCCACTCAACCTCCGAGCGTCAAAACAATCGAAAATAGCCCTGAATTGAAATGAACAATCTATTTTTTGACATTTAAAAACAGTTATTTTTACGTTGGATATTTTAGATAATACAGGGGCTGGAAATCCTACTATAGAAGGTGTTGTTTTGTAAAGTGACACCCGATTCAACGATTATTATTTAAACTTATTTTTGTTTCAAGCGTTACTAAAACTATCGTCCCTGAGTCGGGTGTTATTAACCAAAATAACACCCTGTATTTGCCAATTTAGGCCTTCTGCAGCTCTCTATTTCCGTCGTACCACTCGATCCGATTCGACATGTGACTGATATCAATTATCAAATGATGATCTCAGTGGTAATGACCACTTTGTCATGTCAACGTCGAGCTTTGCTAGTCTCGGTGGATATGGGACCATTATTCAATGGACGGTTTGATTTTGTAGGTACAGCGGGAATGTGTTGTATACTTGAGCACATTTGTAGAAAAAACGGCGACCACTCGTAAATCGTTTTTTGAAGAATCGTTCATTCGAAACAGCGATGTCCGTAAAATATATTTTGAAGAATCGTGCATAGAACAATTGACATTCGAAATAAAGTCTCGGAAGTCTCGTCTCGGTCTCGGTTGTTAAAATAAAAAATTAGAACCCAATTTTCCCTAAGATAAAACTGTTTCTTCAAAGCAGGGTTCGTGGCGGGACAGCAACTATTTGCCATAATTATTCTTAGGTATTGCAACACTTTCACAACATACTAATCAGAAATAAACTCGCAGCCCATAAAAACAGGTACATTTCTGACCTTACGCAACACTTTTTTTGGTAATAAAACTTTATTTTACTTTAAACATCTATACTTATAATAAAACTCTAGCGAAGTCAATTCTGTACATTGAATATTTTTAGAAAAAAACTATCAGGGGTTACTAAGTAAACTATTCTGAATACAAAAATGCAAAAAAATCGGTCTATGTCTGTCTGTCTGTCTGTCTGTCTGTCTGTCTGTCTGTCTGTCTGTCTGTCTGTCTGTCTGTCTGTGTGTTACCTCATCACGCGAATACCGCTGAACAGTTTTCAGTCAAATTTAGGACCGTGATAAGTCCTGGTTCTGGGAACAATCTAGGCTATCCGATGTTCAGAATACATTGCGGGTTGCAATTTTAACTTCGTTTTTTGTAAGAAATATTCATAATTTTGATATAGCTTCTTGAGAAGATATGTTAATAACGTGATACGGAACACATTTCCGAAAAAAAAAATTGCATTTCCGGAAAAAAAAATCCGACTTGGAACCTCATTATCTCGGAAACCGTTGATTTCCTAGGCATAGTTCCTTGGGCAAAAATGATCGTTATAATGAGGACTATACAGGGTGTTAAAAGACCGCCAACAGACCCGAAAGCCACTAGACACCAAAACAAAGTACTTTTTCGATAAATTATTGTTGGGAAATTATTTTGGTTTTTTAGGTTATAATTTTGAAAAATATTTTTTACGTAATGGACGTGTAACGCACAGAAGTCATATTGCGCAAGCGTAGGTATCAGATTATGTTACTTAAGCTTGAAGTGCCGATGTTTAGAATACATTGCGGGTTGCAACTTTAACGTCGTTTTTTGTAAGAAATATTCATAATTTTGATATGGCTTCTTGAAAAGATATGTTAAGAATCCCCTGAAGCTCTGCAGCCCTCTCGCTCGCACTTTTGAACATTTGAATTTATTGTAAGAGAATGATTCAACTTTGGGCTATAAAATATAGTTGCAGTCATAGATAATAAAGCTATCAACATGTAGACATACTTTAAATTTCACATTTATAGTTTAAAAAATAAATTACTGAACTACTACTTTTAACCGAAGTTCAGTGATATTTTTTTTTATTAGTAGGAATATGAAATCAAAAGTGTGTCCGCATGTCGATAGCTTTATTATCTATGTCTGCAACTATATTTTATTGTCCAAAGTTTAATCATTCTCTTACAATCAATTAAAATGTTGAAAAGTGCGAGCGAGAGGGCTGCAGAGCTTCAGGGGATTCTTAAGAACTAGATACTGAATAAATTTCTGCAAAAAAAAAGTTTTGAAAAATCCGACTTTGAACCTCATTATCTCGGAAACCGTTGATTTCCCAGGCATAGTTCCTTGGGCAAAAATGTTCCTTATGATGAGGAAAATACGTGGTTTCCCGCTTTGTTGGCGGTCTTTTAACACCCTGTATGTGGTCTCCCACTTTGTTGGCGGTCTTTTAACACCGCTCGGTATTCAATACAAGCACTCGCCGCAAACAATAATTTTGCATTCTTGCATAACAAATAACTATTGTTTACTGTTGAGCTGGATAGACAGAGTTATTAGCCGTATGCTTTGCTTGCTGGCTTAGCATGTGAATGAGTAAGACCTTATCTATGGGCTTATAACTTTATCTATCCCACTCTACGTCGAGGGAGATACATATTATAAACCCTTTTACTTCCTAATCAATTCTTATGCTAAGCTTCCTGGTATCTTATCACGGGCGATACCTTAATGTAAACAATACATATTTATTATTAAATTTATAAATGTATTGTTTAGATTAGGGTTTTTATTCTATTTTATTCTATTGCTTTCTTTTGAGCCCTGCTACCGCAAGTTAAGAAATAATAACTATTAAAATACCCCCGACATTTTAGCTTCGCATATTTAATAAATTGCTGAACCAATTTTGACAAAACATAACTAAGAACATTCGCTAGAAAACCTGCTTTCAAATTTAAAAAAAAAACCTAAAGCTTCCAAATCGTTCACCCATTTAAGAGCTACGGTGCCACAGACAGACACACCCTCATAAACACTTATACAGACACACTCACAAAGCTGTCAAACTTATAACACCCCTCTTTTTTGGTCGGGGGTTAAAAAAAACCTTCCTTTTGAGTTTTCCTCCACAGTCGAATGTAAATTAAATGTCAAATGTGTAAAAACGCATACGAAGTCGCGGGCACAACTAGTTTATAATAAGTTGAAAAAATTCACTCGGGACAGGACTTGAACCCGCAACCTTCCGCATACCGTGCAGGCGCTCTACCAATTGAGCTACCGAGTCAAGTAACTGTCGATGCGAATTTCTTCAACTAGCACGGGTTAGTGCTTTAGAAAAAACAAAAAAGTGTTTATTTTACTTTGTTTAAATTCTGAAATAAAAATAAAAAAAATTTCACTTCGAGCTAATTTATAGTTTTTAAAGTAACACTATAAAAAATATTATGAATGGTATTTCACAAATTGGTAGTACTGGCTTTTATAATTCGTGTATTCGCATTTGACTTCGCGAACCACAAAGCAATAAAAACGAAATTACATTCGCAGCGTCTCCTTGGCCCGAATAATCGTTGAATACACTAAACCCCTATACCTACAACGAGTATACACGAATAGAAAGGCCGTTATAAAAACAGTATTAAAACGAGCCAATAGCGGAGTTTATTGTTATGGTAGCGTGATCTCCGGCCAATTTACGTTAGTTTGGGGGAACAAAGGTAAAAAAAAGAATAACAATAAAGTAATATAATTTGGGACCGACATCGTTACGTATTTGTGTCGGGGGACTGGTCCTAATTTAATGAAAGAGTGGGATTCATTCCGACCATTATATGCGATAGAGACGTGACGCGCGCATAATGCAGTTACTGGTAAAACGCCACGTGTTCATAATTTCACAATATGCGAGGGTGCTTTTCGCATCTCAGTTTCAGAGCCCACTTTTGTAATTAAGTTACCATTTTCACAGCATTCCCGGTCTGGTTTTCCCGATAAAATGTAGTTGAAGAAAAATTTAATACAATTTGTCATTTTTATTTTCTTCTTCCCGTGTCGAAAGCTTCAACGCAACGATGTCAACTGTGAGATATCCTACCCATTTGCATAAATGCTATCATAAAAACTCTAGGTATTAGTTAATGTACTGATTTCTTTAGCAAATACAAATTTACCGCGCATAAAAATCAAAATGAATTCCAGTTAAGGGATATCATTTCAGTCAGTGTAAAATAATTATGTTCCAGTTTCCAAGTCATGCAAAAATACATTATTATAAAAATAGTAAAGCAGCCAGATGTAGTATCCCACTAGTTGGACAAAGGCAAAAAGGCCTTCTCTCAGATACCTAGTTCGAGTTTAATCACCACGCGTGCTCAATGCGGATTGGCGATTTTCGCGTTTAATGCCTCATACGCTCAGGTTTTCTCAGGATATTTTCCTTCACAGTTAGCTAGTGGTATTGCTACAATAAATGAACATATGCACGTAACTATGAAATAAATTAAAGTCATCGTTACTCATGCCCGCACCGGGAATCGAACCTGGGTCCATTGTTTTGTCACTAGGCCACCCCCGTTTATGTAGCGTGATGAAAATAGTAGCGCCTTAAATTCCTACGGTCAATACTTGGCTGTAAGAACAAAACACAGCTTAGAAACAGGAGGGCTAAGGGCAGAAATTTCGAGTCCCGAAGCCTCCGGCGGGCACCTGACTGGGGCACTTGGTAATTAATTTTGTAACGAACCTCCCCAAATATTTAGAACTCAGTCCTTGCAGCTGACAGATTCAACACATTGATAACGATGCCTGTCGAAAGTTTTTAAGTCGCCGCCCGGTATCGGGGAAATTAAATTAACCCCAAGATTAATAAATTTGGGCGTTGGGAGCGCAAAAAAGGAACAGATTGAACGCCGGTATTTTTAAAGGGTTAGGTAGAGATTTGATTTACCATCGTAAAAAAACATGAAGCTACTTAATTAAGTAGCTTAGGGTGGCATTAATAGTCGTCGACTCAAGATCGAACTCAAGTAGGTGATCTCAGAAAAGTCAAATGCTAATGTCAAGCCTTGGCTAATGTCAATCTCAAGATAGTGTCTATTAATATGCTGACAGCTACTAAAGTTTGAAATTAGCATTTGACTTTCATTAATACCACCCTTAGTGATTGTTATTTAGTAAACCCGTGTCATTAAAGAAAACATTTAGGTTTAACTCCAAACTAGCGTTGCTAGCTTTGATTGTATAATAATATGATGAATAGAGTAAGAGGGCGCGTGTTTTGCAGTTCATCCTAAATGTTTTCTTTATTGGTACGGGTAATAGTAACGTGAGAATATCGCGAATCATTAAAAAGTTAATAGTTAGTAGGTAGGTCCTGATGCTTTACACTGCTACAGTGTAGAATCTTGTGGAAGCGACAACAAGCGCGATGAAGATGCTCTACACTGCTACAGTGTAGAATCTTGTGCAGGCGACACCAAGCGCGATCAAGGTGCTCTACACTGCTACAGTGTAGAATCTTGTGGAAGCGACAACAAGCGCGATGAAGATGATCTACACTGCTACAGTGTAGAATCTTGTGCAGGCGACACCAAGCGCGATCAAGGTGCTCTACACTTCTACAGTGTAGAATCTTGCGCAGGCGACACCAAGCGCGATCAAAGTGCTCTACACTTCTACAGTGTAGAATCTTGTACAGGCGACACCAAGCGCGATCAAGGTGCTCTACACTTCTACACTGTAGAATCTTGCGCAGGTGACACCAAGCGCGATCAAGGTTCTCTACACTTCTAGTGTAGAATCTTTTGCGGGGGCGACACTAAACGCGATCAAAGTGCTCTACACTTCTACAGTGTAGAATCTTGTGTAGACGACACCAAGCGCGATCAAGGTGCTCTACACTTCTACAGTGTAGAATCTTGTGCAGACGACACCAAGCGTGATCAAGGTGCTCTACACTTCTAAAGTGTAGAATCTTGTGCAAGGGCGACACCAAACGCGATCAAAGTGCTCTCTACACTTCTGCAGTGTAGACTCTTGAGCAGGCGACACCAAGCGCGATCAAGGTGCTCTACCCTTCTACAATGTAGAATCTGGTGCAGGCGACACCAAGCGCGATTAAGGTGCTCTACACTTCTACAGTGTAGAATCTTATGCAGGCGACACCAAGCGCGATCAAGGTGCTCTACACTTCTACAGTGTGGAATCTTTTGCAGGCGACACCAAGCGCGATCAAGGTGCTCTACACTTCTACAGTGTTGAATCTGGTGCAGGCGACACCAAGCGCGATCAAGGTGCTCTACACTTCTACAGTGTGGAATCTTTTGCAGGCGACAACAAGCGCGATCAAGGTGCTCTACACTTCTACAGTGTGGAATCTTTTGCAGGCGACACCAAGCGCGATCAAGGTGCTCTACACTTCTACAGTGTTGAATCTGGTGCAGGCGACACCAAGCGCGATCAAGGTGCTCTACACTTCTACAGTGTGGAATCTTTTGCAGCCGACACCAAGAGTGATCAAGGTGCTCTACACTTCTACAGGGAAGAAATCTTGTGCAGGGGCGACACCAAGCGCGATCAAAGTGCTCTACACTTCTACAGTGTAGAATCTTGTGCAGGCGACACCAAGCGCTATCAACGTTCTCTACACTTCTACAGTATAGAAACTTGCGCAGGTGACACCGAGCGCGAACAAGGTGCCGCGCTTCTAGCAGTGCGAAGCATGATGAGGAAGTCGACGTCCTCGTGACGAAAGAAGAAGTTAGAAGGAATAGTGCCAAACATACCAAAATAAACTGTGTATTTGAAAAAAGTCTAACCATTTCCTTGGACGAAATATTATCTTGGGCAAACTATTTGAGCTTTAAAGGTCTGCTGTTGCTTTCAAGACAATTTCGAAACCTTCAAAGCAAACATCAAAGCGTTACAGGATTAACTATCGCGCAAGCCAACCCCGATACAATCGATGAATCGTTACGTCGTAAAATTTCCTTTTACAATGTCATTAGGGAAATTGGCGCTATTCATTTATAAAGGCCGTCAGTTAAACAGCACCCCTATTCAGACTCAAACGTTAACGGTTATCGATACAACTAGTTGTATGTAACTCTTTCACAAGGCAGGCGATCATATTCTATCGAAGGGTTTGCAGTAATCACCATAATTGGCCGGACAGGTCATAGATAACAAACTTTGTTATAAGTACTTTGAGTTCTTTGGTAATTCGATCACTAAACTTTGCTCATGAGCAGATAAAAAAACCTTATGAATCGCGGTGGCGCGCCCGCCCGCCCACGCATAGCTGGACTAGGATCTTCTTCGTCGTTGACACTATTTGGTATTGTCATACAGGCGAAACTCACAATGTCGTCCTTTTGAGTATTCTGGCTCTCTTCTCTTGACTCACGGTGTAAAACTGGTTTCCATGCAGGTGATAGAGCCCAGCCAGAGTCTCTGTTGTAGTTCGGGTGTCTACTTATTTCAATTGCCTCCCGCACTACTTCTAGTTGTAGTTAGTCTTCTAGTTCTAGCTACTTCTAGTTATTTGAAAGCAGTCAGTGTGTAAGCCTGTCTATTATTTATGGTCTATTGAGGCTCAGAGTGGTTGGGTAACCCATGTAGTGTGAGTGGTGAACCCACTGGACGCTGTCTAAATCATCTGTTCTTGATGCAAAGGTCTCAGTTTTTTAAGATTTACAGGGCAATTTTTAAATAGCTTTAAAACTCAGACGTTACAATTTTTTTTTATGGAGAAAAATTATTGCGCTTACACTAAAGTCGTAGAACAAAAGTTGTTGGAAATCAAAATTAGAAGTTGACGTGTCTGAGGTTAAAAGCTATTTAAAAATTGCCCTGTATTTGCTAAATTATAACAATTTCGGAATTTAATTGAAACTTGACACAAGGTGAAAGTTGCATTGCCGTCATTATAAGCTTTGTTGGGCGATTACTTAGCAATCGAACGTGTCTGAATACCTCTGCTCTGCTATCGATGAATTAAAATCGGTAATCCCGTGGTGCCCGTGGTTTGTTTTATGGGAACGGTATCTGATAATTTATACCGGTGATCGTTAAACTTGAATGCCGTATCAATGGTTTTGTGCACTAAATGAATAACAATAATGTAAGGGGAAATGCACTGTAACCGATAGTTCATTACTGAAGTAAAGTTAACCTTTGAAGGTATCAAATGCTTCGCGTTGCGTTTTAATAATAGTAATATATCTTTATTTCAGATTAGGTCCATAATACAGCGAGTCAAAAAGGATTTTAAAATAATTAGGTATTTCATCAGTAAATTAGAGTACATACATGTTTTAATCCAACACTTATACGTGTCCGTCATAATCAGACAGTTCCTTTATAATAGAGTTTCCACATGTGGCAACTCTGTCCATGAAAGAGGCTATACGATGCCTCACGATGGCATTAAACGATGGCATTAAATTGTGGGTGTCCAGGTATCTAACCATTGCAAGACAACCTTGAAAAGCCAATTTACAGGAACTTTACACGAAGTATCATTCAAACGATTCAATTGAAAGGCCCAATTACAAAAAATTAAAATAACAGGAAAATTATAGCCTTCGCCGTCTACTCTACTTTGTAAAACAAAAGTAATTACTGTTTGTTGTCAGCCTAAAACATAGTATTATATTTTAAAACTTCAGATTTTAAAATAGACGATCGAGTAAGTAGTACCTACGTGAAGTAATATTTCTCGATAAAAAATATTTCATACATATATTTTCTCAGTAGGTACCTACTTCAGCTAAGAAAATCAGTTTCGTTTTGAAGGTAATGAAATGAAGCCTTCATTTCAACTGGCAGGATGGTATGAGTGCTGGGCGAGTGGTCTCTTCAACCATCTAGTGTGAGTGAAGCCGCCACTTTACGTAGACACAAAGGCTTTTTTTATAGCTTCCATTTAATCATACCCTGTATCCGGGTAAAAATTTGACGGAACTGAAAATTCACAACACATAAACCTCTACCTGACGTTCTCGGTTTCTCCCAAATCCATCTATTTATCCAACTCCTAAGTAAAGCCCACTGCAGCTGGACTCTACGCTAACCCCCTCAATCGAATACCAATCTCGACCATTGTCCTTCCAAATTCAATGTCTACTAAACAAGGTGTTACAAAAGTACCTAACTCTTTTTACAGGGTAATAGCACCCGGTGATAGGGATCACAACCTAAATATTTTTTTGGCTCTATGACGTTCCGTTAATTTTTAAATTAATAAAATGTGAAAGATGTGGCGGGAGTAAAGTATTTTTAAATATTGTTTTCATTGAATTTCACAATGTTTTAACAACTCAAAGCTATGTAAATGCACCTACACGCACAAACATATTTTTAAATTTTGAGCTAATAACAAAAACAAAAAAGTTATGATTTTTTTTCAATTTTGAGGTTTTAAATTAAAAATTGTTTTTTTCAACGTTTTTTTACAGATTTGACATCCTGTTGACCAATAGGTTACACCCTATAAAAAGAGTAAGGTACTTTTGTAACACCTTGTATAAATAAAATGTGAAAAAACATTTATCGATCACCAGTTCACCACAGTTAGTGTGTTTTGACGTGAGGTGTCAATATGGTGGAGGCAAAGCGTCGGATTCTAAAGTTACCGAGCGGGGCCAAACAAAACCGTGTAAGGCTTGAGTGCGAAAACAAAACGACAAGCAATGGAGGATCGAATTACCACGCAAGGGAGGACAGGCGCATTCGAATTAAAGAACTGAATGTATTGATCACGGTGTCTAGAGGTGGGTTTTTTCTTTTTTACCTTAGACAGGTACTTACTACCGGTGAAATGCAACTACTGCTTGGTGTGTTCCTGTTATTTATTTACGTTTGAGTTGTTAACTTTTCAGTTTGTCTGTTTTCAGGAGACTTTATGCAATATTGTTATTGAAAACACTGGCAGTGGTGGTATTAGGTTAGGTACTTTTTTTCATTTTATTTAATGTAAATAGATAAGGGCGTACAATCGTAAATGTTATTAATTAGCCAAAAGGTTAAACGCAGGTGATCATCATCCTACTGAAACACCAAAACCTAGGACAAATTAAATTAACACCCAAGTCTAGCTAGATAAAGGAAAATAAACAGTGAGGTCAGACTACTAGCTAGAAGAGCAAAGATCTAATGTTATGCCTGAAACCAAATCTTAATTAAGTCTTGGCACCTCCACGGAACTAATTAAACTTATTCCATTATTGCCCGAATGACTTCTGGAGGTCGGAGAGGGGCTAGCCGGTCCTTAGAAGATTTGTTGTTATTGCCCTCCGTAAGCACAACTTCTTGAGAGTGGAGTTTTTCCTAAATCACGGGTGGACTGGACCTGTTTCTCTTTACCTGGTAGTTTCTGATGTTACTACAAGCATTGCAGTAAGCGTTTATTATTAACACATTAATTTAAAACCCGTTGTTTTGAGAAAATTTTAATTTTATAAGATTCACGTTTTAAGTGGCGCGAGGGTAAAAAGGCTTATACCCAGCAGTGGGCAGAGGTGGGCTGATGATGATGATGATGAAGATTCACCATAATTATATGAGTTTTTCATTTTTTTAGTGCGGGTGATAGAGTTTAAGCCGACTATATGATAAAGTTTCACTAATAATACATTTTAATAGGAGAGTAAAATTAGTGTTGAAAGCTCATTAAATTTTCGAAAATCTTTATCATATAATTAAATACGAGTACAATGACTAATAAAGAAAACAGTTCATTAATTGTGAGTATATCCGACTTTACCGAAGAATTAACATAAACCACAATTTAAATTAAATAAACGATTTATAGCATTAATGATATGTGAAATTTTAATAAAGTGAACATTTCAGGTGGGTATTTATGATGGATCATCGGCAGTAAATTGTAACGAGCCAAATTGCGATATTAATTGAAATAATTGGACTTGTCAAGTGTGTAATCTGAAATGTATTTATTATTTATGAAAATACCCCAAAGCTTACATAAATAATTGATTGTTGGAAAAAATGTGTTTTAAAAAGCTCTAAGATTTTGTGTAGAACAAAGTACTAATACTTGTTTGGTTCATAACATCAATAAAAATTCAACTTGAAATAAACATCGGGACTTGGTAAGTGAATTCAATGGTTTTAAATAAAAAATATAGACCAGGTACCAATATTTTCTTCAACAGGTAATATTCTTATGAGAGAAATAAAAGGTATCCTTAGGTGGACAGCGAATTCATAATTCCATTGAAATATTATATTGTATGGGTGTTTTGAACTGCAAAGACATCAAATACACTGATTTATCTTGAATACTTGAACGCGAAGTTTCCAAAAAGCGGTTTGACGAAGGTAAGGCTCCTTGAAATGTCCTCAACCCTTTGTCTCTTGGGAATACAATCGACAATCGCAATGGTTTTGAGAAATGTGAAATGGGATACTCTCGCATACACACGAGAACACATTTTGGGAGCGGGTGTGTTTACAACACACCTTACAGTCAACTAAAGTTTCTAAGATCGACGCTTAAATCAATAATCGAGAGTGGAAAGGGCCTTAGATAGGCCCTTTCCACTCTCGGTTATTGATGAAAAGCTGTAACAAAAGCAAAGTCCTTCAGAAACAGGCTTATGTAAAACTCTGAAACAGTATTTAAATAAGGATTGCTATGTATGGTGGCTATTGGTGGAGTGGAGAGTCGTGGTCAGTGCTCAAAGAAGGATTTCTTACTTTTAAAAGAAAACCGGCCGTTGGCACGCCTTCTATGCTTACTTATTGTGTTTTTCCTCCTTTTAGGGTTTCGCAGACCTACAAGAAACCTTTATTATTTTCGCCTATTTGGCGTTTTTAACCTAATAACTGCAATATTTGAATGGTTCGTTAAATCATACAATTTAGTAACTTTTAATAATTCGCAATCTTTTGTCATATTCACTCAGGACTTCTTGTTCTTCGTCGTTATGCTCTTGTCAGAGCGATCGTGATCCACATGTAGTACTATCAGTGGCTGATGTTGCGCGCCTTACGATGCCACGCCATTTATCTCGGTCAGAGGTTGCCCGGGTGCATTCATACAGTGTTTCCCCATAGTGGTCTTGATTTGGTAAGTAGTCAGTCCATCGCATGGGTGGTTTTCCCCGATTTCTAGTGCCTTCCACCCTTCCCTGCATTACAATGCGTTCAATGGAGTTGTTGTCTTGTCGGGATATATGGCCAAAAAATCACTCAGGACTAGACTTCAGAATTTTAAAGGAGTTTTGGGTTCGTGTTCTTCGAATGCTCTCAGAAATCTAAAGAACAGACTTGGGTAGGTATAGTCTACAATAAATCTCTACTCTATTGTGAACTAAAAGATTCGAGGAACAGTTTTGGTTCGATTTGAAAATAAAAATGGAAAAGGACTGCTGGGGGCATAGTGGAAACTCTCTTGGCCATTTTTAACCCTCTCCACCGACCGGCCGGCTGAGTGGCCTCTTTCTTTCGATTCAGTCCGCTCGGCCTTTGTTTGTTTCACTTCTACGCCACGGACATTTGACTGAGACTCGACTTGGAACGTCTGAAGTTGAGTTCTTGACTTCCCAACTACTTACCTCCATAATTTTGTTACAGTAGAGCTTTTTTGCGAATCTATAGACCGCCATGATTATAAAGCTAAACATGCTAATCAAAGTAATTTAACATCGGAAACACTATGCTCCAATGTATATGCTCTACTTAATTACCTATTGGGCTAGCTAACACAATCTACACCCGATCAAGACGAAATGTTTGCCTGAGATGAGTTTTTTTAATGACTCAAAGTGCCAGTAAGTTTCGAAACACGACAAAAAACTAGAAATTAAAATTCCAACAAAAAGGGAACATAATCTCGTCAATAAAAAACTGCCCAGAAAGGTGCGTGTGCATATAATATGAGAGAAGTTTGCAGCTGACGCCGAAAAATATGGCATTATTATGATGTCCCTAATCTACTTCACGGTTGGGTGGACGGGCTTGGGTCGACGATAACAATAACTGACTTAATATTCCCGATAATCGGTTCTGCTATTCGAGAACATCCGTGATTGACACTTCGGATGACGGCAGCCATGAATGGAGCGGCTCCAGACCTGATCGGTTTGCATTGTGCCGAGATTTGAACGCAAAATTACGTTCATATTAAATCTAAATATATTTTTTTGGATGGAAATCAAAACAGCATTTGTGGAGCTCGAAAACTACAATACAAGGATCTCTTAAGATTTGCAAAACATTTGGTGATGTATTTTTGTGATTTCTAGATAATTATAATTTGGTTAAAATAGAATTATGAAACTTGGCACTAAGCGAGATTTCATACAGTGCGGTTAATGATACAAGTTTCCACATTCATTAAGCCCTTGGCATGGTGTTAAAGCCTGAAATGTTTAATGGAAGTGGTAAATTGCACATTAATATTGTGGTTACAGATGGCCACAACTCTGCGATAGCTCATCCAAACACTGGAGCGGCAATTCTGACTGACCGATGAAAGCACGATATCAAAATAATTGCTTTTGGACTCAATAACAACGATTATGCAGGTTCTTTATTTTTAACGTCACACGAGTACCTATATTTTCATAATGATGAATTCAAATATTTCGTGCTTCACAGAGTGGGACATATTGATTTAGGTACATACGTTTCAGGCCTTTGCAGTGGACCTTGTAATTATCGTCTAAGAGCTGGGGCGGTTATTATGTAATCTATAAATAATTATTGTAATTTCTCTATCTTATACATATAGAAATAGTGTTACTTGACGACTGATAGTAAAATTCGAGGAGAAATTCGATTTTCTTCATAAAAGCAAGCCCAGTATTGTCTTTGTACCAAACCTGTGATTAGTAATAAATCATACTTCTATACTTGTGACTCTGGACTTGACATTTCAAAGAAGCACTTCGCTGATACATACCTACCCCTATTATCTACAACACTTTGTACCAGAGGAGTAACTACAACTGTATTAAAATTCTGACTCCCAGCATCATTGCTAAGAGGGCAATGAAACAAAAGAGTTGTTTTGTCCCGCTTCCCCACGCTGATATGGATCTTTCCGTCTCACGTGGCACCATGAACTCATGAGCGTGTCTGGCTTATAAATGTGTTGGTGATACTTGTTTTTAGATTGTTCACGTGTGTGTGTGTGGTTCGACATGTTTTGTGTAGGCCTGCTAAGGCCTAAATCTTAATATCCTCGCTGAATTTCGCAAATAGTGGGCATTCTTGCTAAACTATATTGGGGTTTGGGCCTATCGATTCTGAGAAGCTCCAAGAAACAAAGAAGCTAGGGACAAGGAACTTGGTTACTGGAGTGTATTGTAACAATTACTGTAAGGCCTTCAAAATAGCTAATAATAATTTAAAACTAGTTAATGTTACATTCCAGCATAAAAACCGGACACAAGACAAATATTTTATGAAAATGTAGAGACTCTAACATATTATGACTTTAGGATGGTTCAAAACCTTTTTATAGTCCGGCTTATAAGTAAAAAAAAACACACTCACCTTTTCTATGCCTCACGTGGTATTTGCTCTTGGGAGCGACTCCACTGCAGCAAGGCTGCTCAAAGTAAAAATTGTACGAACTGTCCACTTCGTTAGTCTGTGTTATGGCCTGGGAATGGGCCTGCCAGCCTACACCGACCAGCAACAAGACACACCACCGCACCATCAGGGTCAACGCACCCATAGTCCGTAAACTGAAATCGTACATAGTTTTTTCAAAGTCAAAAGAAACACTCGAAACACTCAAAGTAAAAGTTTATAGCTAAAGTTCAATTTGTTAAGTCCGCAGACATTTTCATGATCGATCTGCAAATAAAATATTTAGGTTAGAATCTATATTTTTTTCTCATCGCACGAAAACCACTTCTTGCATACTTTGTATCATGTTCTAAAATAAGTATAATGAATAAAACCCTGAATAATTATGTTTTGAACAAATCTCGTCACCGAAATCTAGGCCTAAATAGTGCCGTTGACTGGCTACGAACTAGCACTGCTCGACACGCGACCTCAGTCTGAGTCTAATAAATTAAAACAATTACTCACAACGTACATAACATTACACGAACATTTGGAACTAAGCAAGTTAATTAAGTTAAGCTTTATTTAGCGCTTGAAAGCGTATCTTTTGGAGATCAATTAATCAATTTCAATGTTGCTGGCTCTTTGTCCTCTTTGCTTTTTACGACCATATTGTCGGATACAAAAACGTATATTTCCCAATATTTCTGTGACTGCACAGTTTGATTTATGAATAAACGAGAGCCTGTTAGTGTACAAACAGAAAAAGCAGGAACAAACAAAGACCAAATGTCGCACAAAATAGCCCACCCGTATAGAATACAAATACAAGCTATAAAGGCAATTACGTTGGAATAAAAAACGGCAACATTACACACGCTCAGCCATTTCCCAATATCAATTTTTGTTTGTTGGGTTTGCATTAAAAAGACCTGTGCCTACTGTGGGGTTGGTTAATGGCTGCGAAGACCATTACGAGACCTCGATGGCATAAGCAAGCATACCTCGAATTGTGGCAATATGCAACAGGGCAGTGTGGGCTACCCTTTATCCGACCAGCCTATAATATGGAAGTCGTTAGAATTAATTGCCACATTCAGCGCTACCTATCGAGAGTGACTAACCCTTTGTTTTCGACAATAACCCTTTTCTTTATCAAGGTGACGCAGAAACAGACTGTTTGTTTTAAAACCCTCTTATTTGAACAGACAATGCCCAGGCCAGGCTAAGATGCTTTAAACCAATGTTGGGCAAAGAGCCCTTCCGGAAGATATAATTTTCAGCACCACAGATGATATCATTAAAATTACATTTGATCGTGTCGCGTAACCCTAAAAGATGATTATCCTACTCCACCCGATATGATTGTGTAAATAAATGTCTTCCGGTAAATTTAACCCGAATCTTTGGGTCCGGGCCCTCGTCACGAGGCTGATATCTTTTCGCTCAATGCGGTCAGGGATCGCGCCGTGAAAGAGTCGACAGATAAATTAAATACATGGGATGCTCAAAAGGTGCACTTAAGTGATATACTTATTACCTAAATGGATATGTGCCATTTTTAAATAGCTATAAAAAACTCTTGGACTGGGAATGGGTATGGGAAAAATGTGTTCTGCATTGTTATATCATTAACATTTTTATAACATAACTCTACTATTTAAGTCCGTTTATAGCTTCAAAGAATTTGTGATATCTTTGAAAGATTGTAATATTTTCACTCATGGGCATAATTATCTAAGCCTAGTAAACAAAATAAGCATAATTTTACACACATCATCCCCGGACCACTCCACAAAGTATATTCTAAAGCTTGCGCTTTTATAACCGTTATCAAAAGAAGGGTTTCAAATTTTATTTCAAATGATTAATGATGTCGGTTTATCGCTTGAATGATTTTTGTTCAATTGACAGTGGATCCTTCAGAGTGAATATATGTTTTCGTGACTCCCCTCCCATTTTGAAATAATGTAGGAACATTAAATTCACCTTTCGTACTCTGTTTATATCCTTGGGGATTTGACGGATGCTCCCTGGCTAAGTAGATAAATGTATCCATGTCTTCTTCTTACCCCTTTATAGGTACTGGTGATACCGTATTTAAACAAACCGAAATTCAAAGACAGAAAATCAGACCACCTGCAAAATAAACACCACTGAATTCAAGCTCCGTTTTCTTAGTAAAGGCCAGAGACCTCTTTTAAAGCGGAGTCCAGCTGACCAAACCGGTCTTATAATGATGTCTTCATTACTGGCATCAATTCACTGTGGGGCCACTTCATTGCCGACCGTTGAGTTTTTCCGTGAGAATTACTATGTTCTTCAATGTAAAACATTTTAAGGTGTCACTTTTATTGTAATTTTCTGCAAACAATTTAGAAGACTTCAAAGGTGTGTTCTTATAGGTAATCTGAAGCGTTCTCAATTATGAATTAGGAAATTTAATCTTTCTCCCAATATCAGTCGATCTAATTTAGTAATGCAATGAAACCGTTACTGCCCATTTCACGGAAGACCCCGTTCATAATGGAGGAAGAATGTTAAGAAATTTCATCCGTGAACCCATTCACCGCCCAATTGTAAGGAGGTGTTCCAATTGAATGGTACGCAGAATAGGGGCACACGGGTATAATGAAATTTCGCCTCCATAAAGAACGGCGAGGTCGAAATACAATACTTCATGTTTCCTCCTCAGCCCGTATCCATGTCATGCCATTAAACCGTATGAAAATATCTGCCGACACATCTTCATTAAATAAATTAACACTTGTGCATGTTTTTATGAAGTGTTATCGTGCTTCAAGTACAAAAGTAAATTATTTGTGCCCTGAGCCAACCATACATTCGACTGTATTTTAGTATTGACCTAACATGAATAGCTAATTTGGAACATTATCATATCAGTGGGTAACGTATACCTACGTTGTTTAGAACAGGAACGTCATGATTATCGGACCACAGAACGTAGTTATTAAACACTTGTATGATGAATGTATTGTTTCTAGAACAGCCGAGTAAACCGATTATTGTTAGGCAACAATAGCCAGCATTTGTGTTATGCGCTGAACAATTGCTAATATATTATTGGTAATTAGGTGGCGGTAAAATATTTCGGTTAATAATCCAGCGCGTGGTATCAAAAACACGTCATCGATGACTTTGGAAATGACGCAATAATCCAGACGAAGGCTCCACCGGCTGGCCCGCCGAGATACGGAAACTCCTGATCCTCAGAAATTTGCTTTGAATTATTAATTAACACAAAACCGAAACGGCAGCGAATCGTAAGCTCCTTAGGAAAGGGAAACTGAATAAATATTGTTGGGCCGATAGTAAACGGTCTACAAATAAATAACTTATAACGGTTCCCAAGCTGTAAAGAGTCCGAAATTTATCGTCGTTGGTTGAAATATTTTCTGATGATTCAACAGTGAGTCAACATTACTACCAGAGGATACCTTTTGATTTTTGCATTAAGTTTGCTGAGATTGTATTTAGATTTGTTTTGTGACTGTGTTTTTGTGAGTACGAATTTCAAGACCTAATGTTATTGTTATTAATACTTGGAAGTATCTAATCTTACCTAAAATAGGGATCACAAAGGTACAATTAATAATTCATCAATAAGCAACACTGCCAGTAACTCGATAGATATAGTATTAGGTTTAACAATGGGATTTATGTATATGATTAGATTGATTAGTCATTGATGCTGTTGGTTCGCGAGAACTCACAAGATCAAATAAGTTTCTGAGTCCAAAGGCCAAATTCCTCCATGGCAATTTTTCAGAAACACCATAACATTATTGTTTCTAAAGATAGCAAGAAACACAAACTAAGGAAAAATGCTGACAAAAAGATACACTTATTACAGTGATTGTGGAGAATTGAAAGCAAAATCCCTGTATAAATATCAATAGTTCCAATGTAAGTGGTGTCCGAGCCAAACCCACAGCCGGGCAATTCGGCGATACAGGATACACACACTGGATTCGAGGCACGTACTGGATGCACGTAAACGTCTGCCTGCTAATATTATTGATACAAATAGAGATAACAATTGTTTAGGACAAGCCGAAACAAGCGGACGCAGACGTGGCGATGAAAGTAATTCTTCGCCGACCAACATATTGTGTCTATGTTTCTTTGATCTAGTTGGGATACTTTTGTTTGTGACGGTAAAAGGCTATAACTGCACTTTTTTTATCTTTCCCTTTGATCCCTTGTTTGGGATCTTGTTTACTGTTTTATGTGAGTAAATAATATGTTTATTTCATGTAGCGCAGGTTACTGGTGATGCAAGTTTGGGACAAATATCTGCACGTATTTTTATTTTATAGATGCAAATATGCAATGGACTTTACAAATTCCATTCACGGGCTTTGTTATGATTTCACACGTTTTGAGTGCAAAGCTAAAAGTATTTTTAAAGCTTTTGGAATTTATGTACTATTTTACATCTCTTCCGGGTTTATATGGCATTGAAATGATTGTTAATTGTATTTTATTTTGAATTTGGGTAGGTAATCGTATGAGGTAGTGGCCACCCCTGGTGTCAGAGTTTTTAGGCCACCCAAAGGGTCTCTGAATTCATCCATATATTTAATAATATTTAATATATCCATATATTTAATATCGTAACTAAAAAAAGAGGTTATTTCGTGACCTCAGTGCAATGTAACTTAAGCTTTATTGTATTTGTTTGGGACACAAAAGAGAAGATTAAAGGAGGAGTAATTTAGAGACATATTTGTTATCAAATTGGACTACCCTTTGCGACATTCATGGATGTTGATAGTAAGAATTAATTGATAGACCTGACTATGTGTATGCTTAAAAAATGTTATTATGAAAGTTGAAAAACCACCTCAATTAGACATTATACGTGTGGAGCCAACTGAGCCGCAGGTTTCCTCACGATGTTTTCCTTCACAGTTAGCGAGTGGTATTGCTACTACAAATTCACAAATGTACGTAACTTTGAAATTAAACAAAGTCATAGATACATGCCCGCACTGGGAATCGAACCAGGTGGGCTAGGTCGACTAAGCTGTCAGGATGGTATAGGTGCTGGGCAAGCCTACTCCATCTCAAACAATGTCCCAGGCACCGCAGCGCCGACTGGTCTCTTCACCCATCTAGTGTGAGTGAAGTTGCCACTGGACGCTGTATAAATCATCTCATTACGTCGATGCAAAGGGCTTAGTTTTTTAGACATTATACTCGTTTATACATTATACATATTATACTCGAGTTAGACCTGCTATTTTGCATTATAACATAATGGTTATATTATTATTGGAGTCATTTTCTAAAAAGACAAATTAACGGCCGATTTCTGCAAGAGCGATCAAGTGTAACAGTCATGTTAATCTCATGTCAAAATCATTTCAGCCAATCATGTGCCGATATTTTGAATTGATCTTCAAGAATCTTCGATTAATCACCTGTTTAATTTGACCATTCTTTCAGAAACTATGGGCTAGTCAAACAATTAAATAGGGTTAACCGTATATTCAATTTGAAGAATAACTTTAATGGTTTCATTTATGCGCTTGATTGATATCTCAATTCCTATAATCTAAGGTCAATTTAAGTCTCTAGTTTCATGTTATTACCATATAGTTATGATATAAAGTAACAGGAGTAGGCCATTAGTGTAGGGCTAAAGTTACATACAGTGCGTCGGCGGCGTGTCTATTTATACCGAGGTTGTTCAACTCGTCACACAACACACCTCAAGAAATGAATACCAATCCAATCTGTTACTCAAGATGTAAAACCTCTACATTTCTTGCGTTTAGAAAGATTTCGGTATTGATTTCTTATTCGGTATTGAGACGTTTTGTAATGATATGAAGTTGGTTTTTTAATTTAGTGATACTGCTAAAAGTGTATTTTTTTATATTCTACTAAAATCCTAAATGTTAGTAAACTTCTAGTAACTCTTTATAGTAAACTCCTTAACGATAAGTGAGCTAAGCTTTCATAAAACAGTTTTTTTGATGTTGTTAACTTTAGTTGGCTTCATAGTGCAAATCTTCATTTTAATTTTTTGAGACGAATAACATTTTGCAGACCAACACCAAACACAAAGTATGTCGAAGTGGTTTTCATTCTTTCGGTGCATTCTCCAACAAAATAGGCCTATGCATGAGAATGGTCCGACGACCAACCTCTTCCGTAGTCCGTTGAACCAAACACGTTGCTGTTTCACAAAAATCAAACAACACACTGTTCCAGTGAAACAAAACGACACTTTATTATCCGAAAGAATATCCAGTTTAACATAGGAGAGGTTTCAGACACTTTGATGTTGAGTCAAGTTTTCAATAGTAACTGTCGAAGTACGAGAGAGTTGTACGCGAGCAGCTCCAACACAACCATCGCGAGAGCCGGCCGGCGCTGAACTAGCTTGCTGGGCTCATTTCATACCAAACTTTTTAAGTCACGGAGACGGCAATGCTATGTCGCGCCTCTACAGCCAGCCAGCCCATGCACACAACCACACCCGACACCCCACACACGAACACAACAGCAAGCTTCCCAAGTTCACTAAATAAACCGCACTCACACACTCACCCGTCAACATCGTCTACCCCTTGTTCATGAACCGAGCGAGCGGGAAGGCTATATCAACAATGTATCCCGGCGCCGAAGGTGAAGCGAGAGGCGAACAACACAACAGATGTATATCATTTCGGCCAGGTAAGTGTTGAAAATGTTCGTGAGCGCGAGAGGGACGGCGAGTGAATTTAACTTACGAGAAGCCGGCCTGGAGTGAACGGGAGGCTGATAGTCCAAGTCACCCACTCTGTACATTCCTTCCTGATACCCGTGTGCCGTCGTACCTTTCGATCGTTCGAGTGGCAGATGAACCTTTTTAGGGTTGCCACTCGACTGTAATTAAAACTACATTTGCAAGAGCTTTTGATTAGACGATAAGATGAAACAGACTCTACATCTTTACATCCGACATGCTTTCAAATAAACGTAACAAAAAATATGTTTGTCTCATAACAACATTTCATGAGCTTTCCAAGGTGCTTGACTCCAGGCACTTAAATGTTTTATGTCGATTCGTAAATTAAAGAGACAAAGGCTCCAGCGCAGACAATGCAAAGTGTGCACAGTATCCCGTCATTTGGAGCTAATAACTTATTCAGGGCGGGTAGAGGCAGGAGCACATCCCTAAGTCAAGACGTCACAGTCGCAGGTAGAGAGTGCAAGGTCTGCGTACGTGAGAGGAGAATTTTTGGACGCATGTTTTTTGCAAGCTTGACTTTGGCTTGGCTACTTGCCTTTGTGCGAGGCGCCGCACAGTGGTCGATTTGTACGATTTAGGCGGCCAAAACTATTTTATGCTTTATTTCAGTAATAAATACGACAACAAATGCTAATCTGGTATTTTAGAGTGAATATATATGTTTATCCCTATTCGTTTCATTGAAAGCGTATTTTTCTATACAAAAAAACATTTCTGTGAAAATATTTTTGTAAATAGCGCCAATGTTTTTAAATTTTCTTTAAATCTCCCTTTGGTGTAAAATATATATTTTGAGTTCATTTGAATCATCAAAATCGGCTTAGTAGTTTTTGATATTTGGGTTAAGAATTATCACAATTTGTTAAGTAAAAGACGGCCGTACATAAAAAAAAATGTTTATTCTCTACAGTCTGCATGCCTATTTAAATTGAAAATAAAATATGGATGATAAAAAAATACAGTATACACTAAAATTAAATGGTCAACAGTTATTACCACATTATTATACTAAATGTTACTTACAATGTTAGGTACCGAATCATAAACAATAAGACAATATTTTATGAAAGTTTAACATACAAATTGTTATGTTACTCTTTAAAAGACAATTGTTCCTCACCGTCACTTTCCATGCATTTATCACAAGTGCCTTTTGTATTTGGTTCTGCAGAAAGCAAAAGCTCCAAAGTTTCCTGCAAAAATGGTTTTGATCGGATCTTCTTTTTTTTTCTCATTGAACTGATGAGTGGATCTGATGTCAAGAGTAACCTGTGATAAATATCAAGGTTACAGTCTTCGCGTGAAAACTTTCGAGCAAAGTTTAGACGGTATGAGCGAAAGTGCTTATTACGAGCTTCTGCAGCTTCCTCCGAAAGTTGACCAATAGGCACTAGAGAATTTTCTATAACTTTTCCACCATGTACCAAAATTTTATGCATGGTAGGAGTCATAGAATGCCAACCATATAACTCTACATACAGTTTTGCTGTCTCCATGGCGTATTCATCAAATTTCGGGACATCTATTTTGTGACCGCTTGATATGGCTTCCAAAATAACTTTAATTCTATAAATAAAATTAAAGTCTATTCCCGTTATTTCAGCAGCCAGATGTGGGTTTTCAAAAAATCTTCTACTAGTATTGCCGTCATTTGTGTTACCAAAATTACATTTTGGCATATCTACCAAGATACCTACTTCTTCTCTGAATCTTTGCTGAATCTCTTTTTTTTTGTTGTTCTAGCATCTTTTCTGCTTTGGTTCTTTTTTCACGGTATTTCCCAACGGGCAATTTATAAGCTAAATGTAAAATACTCTCGAATAATCGAATTCTGGCATGTGAAGTTGATAGGCCAAATTCAAGCGATTCTGGGTGAATTTCGTTTTTTTTGCTTAAGTCATTAAAGTTTTTTGAAGTGGCTCCGCATATGTAGCATCTACTCGTTGATTTGGTGTCAGTCGCCGCATTGCAAACTTTGCCGTCCACCATGGTAATTTTAAGACTGTGGCTAACCGAGAATTTTGGCCCATTCAGTTCCAATTCCGTGGCTTTTAGGGACTTCACACTGTCCCGAACGTAATTTATTTCATCTTTTGTAATGTCTGTAGACTCTTTTATAAATCTGAATCGTATCGGGCGGCAATATCGTGGTGAAGAAGGAGTCGGGTTTTGCCAAACCATTTTTGTTTTGTCTTCGCCGCAAACAATTTGTAGAGACACGAATGAGCTCAAAAATATATTTGCATCCGAGTCGGCGTCATACATTAAATTTTGTTTGTATTGAGCTTGTTGTGAACCATCACAACCCCATTTGCAGATAATCTGCAAGGAATTTCTCTCAGTTTCTGTAAGAGTCATTAGTACTTCTTCGAGGAAAATTGATAATCGCGTGACGGTGTGATCTAACAAAGATTGTAGATCACTTTCAGCACAGGAAGCGGTCACTCGTAGCGTCTCTTTGGGTGGGTAACATTCCTGTTTAGCCTTCAACACTAATTCGTAGCACGGGTAAAAGCTTCTGTTGGTTGCTCGCACAATTTCATATTGACTTCGTGTCAAATCAGCGTCCACGCACATTCGCAGTGCCTCCCGAGGCGTAAGGGGATCTTGTGCCTTTGATTTGGAATGTCTTTTTTTACATTCGTTTGCGGCTGCAGGCGAATTTGTAATATCTTTTAGGACTTGCGAGGCGTTTCTTTTTCCTTCTTTTTGTAAAATTACTTGCGCTGCGTGAACTATCACTTCTTTGCCTACAGAGGAGCGAACTTCTTCTGTTTTCCTCCTTTTAGTTCTTTCACTACATTCACTGAATGTTTTGCTAGGTCGTCCTGACTTATTATGCGTTTTTATGGGCATCTCGAACGTTCCTGCTAACCATGCATCATTGCTTATAAGAAATTTTTCTAGCGTGTTGCGTGCTTTGGACCATCTCTTTTTTATTTCTGTTTTAAAATATGAAAATTTATGATTTATATACTTTTTGTCTTCGTCGGAGTCCCCGTAAGACACTAACAAATAATTTTGTAAGTATTCCAATTTGTCGTTTATTGATGGAGAGTTTTCCTCAATCATCTTATCAAAAAGATATCTGCGAGTTACTACCTCCATGCCCGAGTAACTTGATGAACCTAGAACAACGAAAAGGAATTTTAACGCAAAAGAAACAAAAAATGAATTTTTCTCACTTTCTGCCTAAGTTAATGAATTATTATTTTTCTCGCGAAGTGGTCAAAGGTGGTGGCTATTTTTTTTGTGGTTATCTGCTCAAAGAGCTATACTATTAGAAACCATAAGGAATTTAACTCGGACGGTCTCGGAAGTACAACATTTTTACTATTGAAAATAAAAAAATGATAATATTTTCTACGAAAAAGGGCGATCTTTGATACGTTGTAACTGCACTAAATATTGATATTCCTTATCTTAATTTAAATTATATTTGAAGGAGCTTACCTGAATTTTCGACTTCCATCACTTTCACTTGTAACTGAATAATATCCAATGAAATATTCACTTTAGAATATCGGTTGCGCTAAGAGTGTCGAGAACGAACGCGTACAGCTTGCGCGACGATCAAGTTCCGACTACCTGTGGGGGCGCGCACGCAGTTCTAGGAACTGGGGAGGGGTGGGGTTTGGGCAGTCGGGGTGTCTATTTTTCCGGGAATCAATTAGTTTTGTTATAAGTTAACTTTGAGAAATGGACTTTTGGCCGCCTAAATCGTACAAATCGACCACTGTGCGCCGCACAATGAAGACGTCTCTCATTAAACGATGCCACGTTCCTTTGTGTGCGTGTGTGTTTGCTTTCGTGATTAAAGGTGGCCAATCTGAATCTGAAATTGGAGCTATCATTAGGTGGCGACTTTTCCCGCATTTGTTATACTCGTATTCGTTCGTTAGCTCTATTTGTTTCTTAGAGTTTATAGTAACGAATGAGAAAAATATTGCATGTATTTTTATTAATATTTTGTGGGTGGCTTCTAAGTTATTTTTAAATTCGGACGGAGTCTTTTTAATGATGATTCTGATTAAGTAATCTGGTAAAATGTGACAAATCTTGGTTCTTCATACTATTATTCGATCTCGATAATAGTATGAAAAACCAAGATTTGTCACAAGTTCGGTATTTTTTTTTTTCAAATTGTTCGTAAGTGTATCGTCGTCGGCGAAAAGCAATCATATCCTATGGTAGCTCTTATCACACTCGGCATAAGTGCGTTAATTAAACAAAAAGGGATATCCTAGCCGGCCGCTGACTGTAAAAAAAGACCTCGCTAAATAAAACCTTGTCGTTTACTCGGGCGGGATGACCAAAAATATTTCTAAGCAGGGGCCCAAGTCTGTAACGCAATGGTGCCAAAATGGGCTCCCAGTTGACGGCTTCCATTACGAATTATTAATGCTGTCGGTCCTTTTAATGTTTTTGTATTACAGCAAAGAATATTCTGATTCTATTTCTAGAGGATTAGTTCGCTGGTTGTTGGAGAAAAATGAGGAAACCCCGGTTTTGTCCTTCTACTGGGACGCCATCGACACGCCATTGCCTTACAGAATTCGGAACCCAAAGTTTTTGGTTCGAAAGTCCGTTATTGGCTTAATCTTATGTTTAGACAATATTGAGAAATTGATTTCAATATTTTTTATTTTGGTTCTATAGTTTGGATTTTACAACGTTTCAAAGATACGGTTTTATGACGTCACGCGACGGTCTGCATACTGTTGGCGGTCATAGGAACAAAACATTTTAGCGCATAAAAGCAAAACTACTAGACCAAAATAAAAAAATATTTAAATTAGTTTCTCAATATTTTCTAAATATAAGATTAAGACAATAACGGACTTTCGAACAAAAAACTTTGGGTTCCGAATTAAGCCCCACTCGCTCGCTGCACGGCGTATGTGGTAGAGTGTGGGGCGCGTGAGTAGAACACTTCTCCGAAATCCGAGACCGGTGGCATCTCGCCCTCCTGAGGCTAATGCAACCGGACGGCCTATCACAATATACAACGTGTTTCGAGGTAACTCCCCGAAATTAGTGTAGTATTATGTTCAACCCACCCATTTTTTATACCTTTTTCATTCCTCGCGCGAAATTCGATGAGACACAGCTTTGTTTTTCGTTGGCCACAAATCTCTTCTTCGGACCTTGAAGGACCTACTCGAATGCCTTCGAAATGACTACTTACTAAATTAAAATTTAAAAAAACCCCCGACATTTAACTTTCAAATTAGAATATCTCATAAACGGCTAAACTGATTTTTATGAAACATATCGAAGAACTATCGCTAAGAAACGTGCCTTGAAATAAAATAAAAACGCATCCAAATCGGTTCACCCGTTTAAGAGCTACTACGGTGCCACTGACAGATATACAGACAAATTAACAGACATACTGACAGACACACACACACACACAATCATAGCGGTCAAACTTATAATAGGTACCCCTCTTTTTGCGACGGGGGTTAAAAATAATATCGCACGCATGAACTGGTTTCACACACGTTGTGAGAGCTCGGTAATCCAAACCGATATCGACGTTACGTGTTCGTCTAAAACTCGTGAAACATGACGTGTTTCTGACAGTTTGACACGGGTTAAGTGTTTACGGCGCACTTCACTAACTTTTTAGCCTCGAAATACTCTGATTCGCGCCGGCTAAATCCACAACACGCACCGCAAAAAAACATCTGCAAATCATGTTTCGGATCCGTCCATGTAAAAATGTATCAAGGTTGGACGATAGCAAAAACTAAGGCCTTTGCATATTCGAAATTAGATGATTTATACAGCGTCCAGTGGCACCTTCACTCACATTAGATTGGTGTAGGGACCACTAGGCGCTGCAGTGCCTGGGACATTGTTTTAGATAAAGTGGCTTGCCCAGCACATATACCATCCTGAAATACCATACCATCCTGGATGGACGATAGCAACGTGGCGGGAAATTCAATTTTTTCACAGTTTTTTTTTGTTTTTTTTTATTTACCTTTACCCATGAAAAAGGTTTTTTAATCCGCGGTTCGTTTTAGCAAACTACCTGCGAGTGACAAGCTATTCTTTATTAGAAAACATCTAACAAACTATTGTCAGACAATTGAAAGTTCCATCCAGCACTTTTGAGAGCGGAAAAAGTCCTCGCAGCCATCAACACTCCCTAAATTGCAATGAAATTTACTCGACGCTGCGGAAGGCTTTAGAATAAATTGTTTTGACACTGCACATCGTGCGTGCCGCGCAGAAAGTGTTGGGCGTACTTCAATTCCTTTGTAATTGAATTACTACTGCCATCTGTTGGAAATACAACGTGTTACAAAACATCCTAACTCTTTTTACAGGGTGTAACCTAGTGGTCAACAGGATGTCAAATCTGTAAAAAAATGTTGAAAAAAACAATTTTTATTTTATAACCTCTACATTGAAAAAAAATCATAACTTTTTTGTTTTTGGTATTACCTAGCTCAAATTTTACAAATATGTTTGTGTGTGCAGGTGCATTTACATAGCTTTGATTGAGTTGTTAAAACATTGTGAAATTCAATGAAAACAATATTCAAAAAATACTTTACTCCCGATACGGCGTTCACATTTTATTAATTTAAAAATCAACGGAACGTCATAGAGCAAAAAAAATATTTAGGTTGTGATCCTTATCACCGGGTGCTATAACCCTGTAAAAAGAGTTAGGTACTTTTGTAACACCTTGTATATTGATGTTTATTATTTCATGCTACAAAAAAAAATTCAATTCACATAAATCTATAAATTCACACACACAAACACACAATGCAAAAACAACACAAAAAAAAATATCACAATCAGTTTCGTCAAACCTTAAAAAAAATAAAACACACACTAAAATATAAAAATTCAAAACTTAACTAAAGAGACCACCCCGGGACACATCCGACGCAAAGGTATCCATAATACTGGCGGCGTTGCCACGCTGCACAGCTAGGGCAATCCTTTGCATCAGATATGCCCCGGAGCGTTTGTCAAAACCCTGACTCCTCACACTACTACTTAGATTACTAAGTCACAACGGATTCAATTACCTTAACTTCAATTACATGTACTTTGTAATCAAATTCCTTCAATTTCGAATTACTTTTCTAATTACCTTTCCTACTTTTATGCGCTCAAATATTCAGTTGCACCGAGCCGAGCCGGGGGGTCATACGTAACAGGGGGTAATGTCAGAGGGTTAGAGGGAGTCATGCTGACATGACTCCCTATGACCCCTTAATGACCCCTGACATGACTCTATGACCCCTGACATGATCGTCCATGATCCCCTAACATGAGCCTTCTACTCGTAAGTAAACAGATGTTAGCTGAATCGATATCAAACCAGAAAAGGTAATTTAAAAAGTAGGTGGAATTGGTAATTTTATTACTTTGGAAGAATTGGTAATATTGTAATTGGACTTGCCAATTCAGAGTAGTAATTGGAATTGGAATTTGTAAAACGCAATTGCTTTTTGCCCAACACTGCGCGCAGAGTATGCCTGGAAATAGAGTGAAAGAAGGATCCGTGGCTCCATAAGCGCAAAATAATGACGGGCCGTATTGTGGCTTCTCGGGATCGGGTAAGTCGCTATTATATTTCTTGGGAGGAGCTCGACAATGGCGAAGCAAGGCTTTGCTGTCACCGATACAATACGCAGCTGCTCGTGGTTTATTTTGCGGAGGCTACCAAGTAAGATGTCCCTACGGCAGATGACGTAACGTTACCTGTCTTCAAGGCTGGCCGAGCAAAATGCGGACGCGACTCCCTGGAAGGCGGTCGAGTCCTTTTTGTGTTGTACCTCTTTGTGCTTAGGTCTTATCTCAGCCACTATTCACAACAATTTTAATACCATTTTTATAGGAAACTTGCTTGATCGCTTTGGCGCAATCTGTAACTACGATGAAAGACTGTAGAACTGCAATAAAGGTTTTCATGTGAAAACAATTGGACCACTACTCTTATGAATTGTGTGATATGGAGAAAAAACGAGAAGTGGCAATTGTTGGGCAGCGGCAGCGGTGAAAGCATCGAATAGACGGCGCGACGAATGTCCAGCATATAATGGGAGCAATAACAAAAGTGAGCCGAGCTAACCATTGATTTGGATTTCACGTTAGGTCCGCTGGGGGAAAAAAAGCGAGATCCTTTGTGTTGTGCCCGCAAAAGCCTGGCCACTGAGCGCACGTCCTGACCCAATGGAATTATTTCACGTGGACAGGTGAATACTAATAATTCTATTGTTGTGAGCGCATGTGTTGCGGGAAAAGAGGGCACCAAAGGTAAGCTTAGACGTGGACATGAGAGGCAATGAAATGTTAGGACCTTAAGAAAACCCTACGTTTATTCCAATGCTATTCAGCCACTACGGATCGGAGACCCGAGGTAGTTTGTTTATTTTTACAGTCTCAAGACTCTGTTTAGTGGGTTACTAAAGTTTTTAATTCCAAGTTTTTTGTTTCTGAAGTTTAATAAACAAATTACTACTACAACTACAAAACAATCTACCACTAAATTACGAAATACGCTGGTAACTTTTCTCCGGCTCTCACTGCCTGTAACCGATTCCAAAAATCTCTCCCGACGTTTATTAAGGCGCCGTGCATAGCGAATGGCCCGCGCGCAAAAAAAAATGCACAAAATCGATTCCTGTATCAAATACACAAATCGAAAATGTTCACATAACAAACCCTAGAATTAGGTGAGACCTACCTAACACAGCCAGTTTTGTGTTGAGATTCATAAACGTTTTGAAGATATTTCAAATGAAAAAAAAATAGGCGGCGCACTTTTTTTCAAACAAAATATCTTGGAATCTGTTATGGATATCAACACAAAACTGGCTATTTTAGATGGCTCTCACCTAATTCTGGGGTTCCATATGTGAAAATATTCGATTTTTTTAGTGTATTTGATACAGGAATCGATTTTGTGCATTTTTCTTTGCGCGCGGGCTAATTCACTACGCCCAGCACCTTAAATCTCCAAACTAGGCAGATAGTCGACACGGTCTCGACACTCAAAAATTGGCATACAAATATTACATCAAATCTACTTCAAATAATCAAATCCCACCGCAAAGCCAGCGCTATATCGCATTCTCCATTTAATAGACGTCAGTTGAGTGGTTTCTAGCACGGTTACTTGACAGCGCTTCGTAGCGCTTTGACGCTAACTCGACGTTGGCCTGACGGGATGCTCCTGGGCTCCAAAAATTACGGAGTTTTGGTGTCGAGACTACAAATAACTAACAGAAGGTTAGTTTTGTGGTTCTGCTTTAAGCGTGGAGTACACGGGTAGAGTAATAGTAGAGTCAGTCAACGAACATAAAACTCTAGTTCCCAGTACTCTACCAGTTTCATTTCGTACACAAGACAGCATGTCGATCCTTACACGCCAGCCAGCACTCTACTCGGTTACGTTACCGGTGACTTTACAATAAAACTGTCCACTCTGACACGCTGTCGTGTGTACTACTTCAACTCAACCAATGTGGTCTACATTGGTATAGTTAGTAGCATAGAAGTACTGTAACTAGCTACTTAATTGTTTACTCTACTCGCATGTGCGTTTTACGAGTGTCAACTTTTGCAGCTTTAAGTTTACCTCACATTATTATTGCACAATTAAATATACTTCATCTTTCTTTTACTTGCTTCGAAAAAATGAGGGTTATTAGTCGGTGGGGTGGTGGCCTTGTGGTAGAAAAATGGACTCGGAAGCGAGAGACTCAGGTTCGTTTCCCGGCGCAGGCATGACTTAAGAATTTAATTTATTTTCATATTACGTACATTTGTGAATTTATAGTAGCAATACCACTCACTTACAGTAAAGGAAAACATCGTTAGGAACCCTAAGCGCTTGAGGCAGTATACCCTCAAAGTGAAAATCACCAATTCGCATTAAACACGCGTGGTGATTAAGCTTGAGATGAAACAAGACTTTTGCCCAACTTGTGGGACATCAATTGTACAGTACGTACAGGCTACATCTTACTATTTAGTCTTATTCTTCTGTCTTAGGTATGTTGTTCCCAAGAGGCAACGTAGCCAGGTTTAATGACTCGAAACGTCCAGCGGGATAGAAACTTTATTTGTGATCTGTTTGGGCTTGAGAGTTGGCTGCCTCTGGAAAACTTTAGTTCTGGCGTTTGATTGGAATAGGACTGAATTGAATGCTAAGTTTAGCCTTAAATGGTGGATGACCTAAAATAGAGCAAATAATAGAAAAGGATAAACATTGGTCGCAAAGCAATAACACCATCCAACAACGCAAACGCGCATACCTTTAAGATTATTCTTCTGTTATAAGTTGTTAGAACCCGTAAGAGTAGTTTATACCCAAGTTCGCAACCTGAAAACCATGTTACCGTGATAGGTACTCATAAGGCTGGCACTTGTTTAATAAAAATTGGGTATCTACTGTAGATTTGTTAAGTTTACTATAAGTAATTTGAGCCCAACCCAAGCTCTCTATTTATTTCCAAAAGGTTTCACTTATCGTAGGTAAATTTTCCATTACACGCACCCTACTCGCACATGGCCAGTTTTAACTTTATTTTATATTCAAAATAATTAGTGTCAAATACGTATTATTATTTTTATGTTTTCGCTGCCTCAAGAAGTCAAAAAAGAACCATCTTTTCCCAATAACCCGTATTTTCAGGGTTAATCGCCGTTACAAACGCTCCAACAGTGATAGATAACAGATAAGTTTATAGAAGAAAAAAAAAACACTTCAGCTGAGCCCACTCGGTAGCACTCCAACGGTTAAAGTCTAACCCATAATCAAATGATTGATACAATAGCCCGGATATACGGATATAGAACAAACAAGCCAGCACACACCTCACTCATCAGGTGTAATAAACGATTGGATTGAGTAGCATCGACGGCCGGTAATCAATCACTTATTATTGTTGTGATTCGTTTTGGATTCGGGCCCGTGCCTTTGATATTAGACGACAACTTATCGTAAAGGCTCCTCTACACGTCTACAGAGGCATCTGCAGACGTCAACTCCGGATGCGTCCGCCGACGTGTAGAGGGGGTGATTTGCGCATCTGTGGTAGGTATTTAACGTCTGGAGACGCGTCCGCCTCGAATCCGATGGTTGTCGGTTTTTTGGCACACATCAAAGGGTTTCGGAGCGAACCTCCGGCGTCTGTCCACACGTCTGCCGACGCATCAGTTTGATCGTAGATGCGAATGAGAGTGCACGCGTGCTTCTTGTGGTTTAATTCCCCTCGAAATGACTAATAATACCTATATGAGCGCCGAGGAAACTTTTAGGTTTATTGAGCTGTATCAAGCTGAAAACTGTCTTTGGAATTCAAAAAATAAATATTACAAAAATAAAAATGTTGTAAGTAGGTATAATATTAACAATTTAGCTAAGTAGCGATTTCAATTATGTTTTTCTATTGAGACTACTGCAAAACTAATTGGATATCTAACCTACCTAAAATACCTACCAGTACATGACATTATGATGATGTTTACCTATACCTAAATATGCTCCGTGCAATTTTAGTGGTTTTAAAGGTATTTTGTTGCACTGGTGATTCTGAGCCAAATTACAAATTTTCATCCCAAAACGCGCGAAAAAACAATTCACTTCTCCATACAAATGGTGTCGATTGGCGATAGCCGTTTGTATTGGGAAGTGTTTTTTTTTTCGCTCGTTTTGAAGTAAAATTTTGGAATTTGGCTCAGAATCACGAGTGCAACTAAATACCTTCGGCTTTAAAACCACTAAAATTCCACGGTGTATAGTACCTACTAAATAAATAAATAGGTGCGGCAGCTACTGTCTCAATATCCATTTTTTAAACGGGGCGAACGCGTGTTTCGTCCGTCGGCAATGAACATAGACTGATCGACATACAGACGTGTGGACAGCTCGTGGAAATTCATCTGCAGATGCATCTGCCAGCGTCCGCAGATGCATCTGCTGACGTGTAGAGGAGGCTTTACACTAATTCATTGTGTCATGCAGGTATCATGCGTTTCAATGTTTAAAATACTTAAGAGGGTGCTAGAGCAACATTTTCCCATACAAACGTAGTTCCGGTTTAATTTCTAAACTACAGGCTGTATTTTGCCGAAACTTGGTTTATATCAGTAGATGACCAATACGGAGGTTTGCGAATAGTTTTTATGATAAGAAAAATAGCCGGAAATTAATTAGAGCGATGCGTTTTTCGCGCCGAAAAAGGGGTTTCTTTCAGCTGTTATTTACTTACATTATTACACTGTCTATTAGAGTCTAACTACCTTGGGAACATCAATAATGTGTTGTATTGTAAGACATATTTTTTTTTGAAATACCTAATAAAATGTAGAAATGGCAGATGAACTACGAAAAAATTTGGGAAAATAGATCTATTACATTACAACTACAACTAGTTACTCGCGAAAGGACATGAACACACGTAGATTCATACAGCCGCATTGCCTCTCACTTTTCCCGCGCCCCATCTCGCTCTGGGTGAAACAGCTATAGAAAACAGCTTTTCACGCGCTTGGCCGTCACTGCGTTCCCACGGTTCTGAAGGGGACTCTTAACAGTTGTTTGCAATGTGGTCACTTTAATAAACTTAATGGTAACCTATTATGTCTGAAGTCTGAACGCATTCGGTAATGCATACAAAACGCTCATAGTCATCATAACTATTAAATTAAATAAATGAAAACTCCCGAAATTAATTTCATAAATGGTTGAACCGATTTTGATAAAACATAATTATCACGATCGGGGGTTTTTAAATATTTTTTAACTTATTTTGCCACAAAGAGGCCAAGAAGTTGACAAAATGTAGTCTGAATGGTGTCGTGTCGTCTAATGTGAAATCGACCCCACAGTCCGGCTGGCCCAGCACAGTCCCAAGCCCATTAGTTTGATTAGCTCGTTCTGCCCACGCACTCTGATTGTGCGAACGTTTGCCTTTGATTGATTCCATCGAATGGAAACGTTCATTGGCCAATTTTTCGGGATACAGACCGCTGCCAGTGGCCGATACTGTCGGCTTTATTGGGCGGATTTAACGTTACATTATTATTTACAGATCCGGGGTTTTTGTTACAAGTCTGTTGTGTGCAAACTTGTTTTTCTATCTTTCTATCTATCCAGCCCACAAAATGTCGCCCACTGTTGGGCATAAGACCCTTCTTCTATTCTTCTTAAAGTTGGTTTTAATGTAGGTTACCTCGGTAACTTAGGAAAATCTAGTCATACTTTTATGAAAAGGCTGGCACGTTTAGCATGGCTGACTACATAGAGTTGGACAATTATATCACTCAGATAGTTCAGTCATTTTATGTTTTTCACCTAAACTAATTAATAAAGTTTTCAAACTTATGTTACATTATACCTTTGGGTGTAGTGATGAAAACCCACAACTCTCCCCCCCTCTCCACCTGACGCTTCACCCCCTCTCACCATGAAATAGGTCCCATTTTTTTGTTTTTTTAATTTTGTGGGAAAACTATAGAAGATACGGCAAAAGTGTCAAAGGCAAACATAATCCTTATAAAATTTAACACACAAATGATCATACACATTTTTTTGATAGGCTTGATGGTATTCGAGCTATAGCTAGTTCTATTATCCAAAAACTTGGCTATGAGCAAAAAACTATCGTAACCAGCCTTTTTGTTTCAAAATATTAAAAGTTAGGTACGGAATTGTGTCAGGGAGCCTATGTTAATTAGTTGTTAGTATTTTAGCCTACAAAATGAGCTTTCATTAATTTCATTACGCATAATACTTATGGAGTTATAACTATCAGAGGTCTGGCGGTCACCAGTTACGCACGGCTCCCCGTTAATGGTTTTTTCCTTTTTTTGGGAAAACCATAAGAGATACGAAAAAGATGTAAAAGGCAAACATTATCCTTATTAAATTTCACATAAAACAGTACAGCATATTTTTTGATAAACTTAACTGTATTCAAGCTATAGCCAGATACACCGAAAAATATGTAAAAAATTACATAAGTCGAATTTCTTTTAAAATCTTAATAATTTCGTACAAAGTAGTGCTCAGGGAGACTACGCCAATAATTGTAAGTAATTTAGACTACCGAACAAGCTTTCATCCATATCATTACGTACATTAGTTCTGGAGTTATACGTTCTGGAATTATTAGACAGTTAAAAATATTGCTTATTAATTATTTAAGGTTCGATACCTTATATACGAATCTATCGCCAAAAGGACGTCAAGGGAGTTAGTTTATTGAAACGGTATTAATAATGAGCCATAACATCAGTTACAACTTTTTAATAACAGGAAATACGAAATAAAAACTCTAGTCACAAAGACTCTACATCTCCCTCAATATCATGATTTTTGTTAAAACTGCTTTTGCCTTGGCAACCGCTGCATTGCATCATTTTCCGCAGATGATGAATGAGGAGAACATTTGCGTCATCATTAGCAAGTACTTATTAGAGTTATTCCTTCGTCTTTCAGTCTGTTGGCCAGTGGAGCAATGAGTCTTTTCTTATCGCTCAAATTACTCAACAGAATGTTTCGGTTAAGAAAGTTGTGTTCTTTCATTGAATTGAATCTCAGGACATTTTCTGTTGATAATACGTCTCAGTCTTCTTCCAGCTAGGCTGCGGAAAAATGCAATGCAGCGGTTGCCGAGGCAAAAGCTGTTTTAACAAAAATCATCATATTGAGGGAGTCTTTGTGATTAGTGTTCTTATTTTATTTTTCCTGTTATTAAATGGTTGTAACTGTTGTTATGGCTCACTATTAATAACGTTTCAATAAATTACCTCCCTTTGACGTCCTTCTGGCGATAGATTCGTACATTACTCGTTATCTTTAATAATTAATAAACAATTTTTTTTAACTGTACTATAGTTCCAGAACTAATAACTCGAGAACTATTGTACATAATTATATAGATGAAAGCTTGTTCGGTAGTCTAAATTACTTACAATAATTTATAAACGTAGTCACCTTGAGCACTATTTCGTACGCAATTATAAAAAAAAAATGCTACTTATGTAATTTTTTGGCATATTTTTTCCCCTATATCTGGCTATAGCTTGAATACCGTCATGTTTATCAAAAAAAGATGTAGAACTGTTTTATGTGAAATTTAATAAGAATAATGTTTGCCTTTGACATCTTTTTCGTATCTCTTATAGTTTTCCCAAAAAAAATAAAAAACTATTAACGGGGAGCCGTACGCTACTTGTGCCCGCCAGACCTCTGATAGGTATAACTCCAAAAGTATTATGCGTAATGAAATAAATGAAAGCTCATTTAGTAGGCTAAAGTACTGACAACTAATTAACATAGGCTCCCTGAGCAAAATTCCGTACCTAACTTATAATATTTTGAAACAAATATGCTGGTTACGATATTTTTTTGCTCGTACTCACATTTTTGCATAATGGAACTAGCTATAGCTCGAATACCATCAAGCCTATCAAAAAAAGGTATAGAATCTTTTCTGTGTGAAATTTAATAAGGATTATGTCTGCCTTTGACACTTTTGCCGTATCTTCTTTAGTTTTCCCACAAAATTGAAAAAACTAAAAAATGGAACCTATTTTATGGTGAGGGGGGTGAAGCGTCAGGTGGAGAGGGGGGGAGAGTTGTGGGTTTTCATCACTACACCCAAAGGTATCATGTCACACAAGTTTGAAAACTTTATTAATTTGTTTAACCGCCCCATACATTGAAAACATAGAATGACTGAGCTAAGAGTCCAGGTAGACCAAGAAATTGAGAAAGCATATCCCATTATAGTTACAAGATCGCACTACGTCCTACATGGAATAAAAACTACTTACCACAGCGATTGAGAAAGCTACGCTGTGCTGCCTATAAAGCGTTTTCTTTTTAATCCTTTTTTATTTGTTTCAGAAGATTAAGTAAGCGAGAATAGGCCACCCGTTACGGCACAGGTGTACGAGAGGCAATTTTATTACAACCTTTTCTCGTAAAGAGGGCTAAACTGAAATGGTCAGTCGTTGAATGCGGAGCGAAAACATTTCAATGTCAATGCGCGAGCGACTTCAAACGACATTCCTAACAAATATTGGCGAAGGGAAAGACGGAGAAGACTGACAAAAAGTTCACGAATAAAGGCGGGGTCGCGACTCGTGACGACGGTCCGAGACCCGACTAACGCCCGGCTGAATGACGATGTCATGTTTATTTGCCTTAAAAAGGGAGGCACACTTTCTTACCTTTACACTACAGGCTGTTTGCACAGTGAAAAGCACGTGACATTGAAGAGGAACACCAACATGAATGTTTAAGGGCGCCTAGATGGGATGTCTCGAGTAAATAGTTTTAAATTAAACCCGAAAGAAACTTTATTTGGGTAAGACGCTTCCGTCCGGAGTGCAAATTCGTGTCGCTGCAAAGGTTTCTTTAAAATTACATTGGGTTTGCTCATGGGGTCGATTAGGGCGCGCTGCGCGGCGAAACTATTCGGAACTTGGCCACGAAACGATCCGATATGACTCGAGTTTTTTTGCGAAAAACAATTTGTTCCTAAATTAGTTTTCTTTCAATACTCCTCACGTGCCTGGGTTGTATAATTGGACCGGGGCTCTTCATTCTGCCGATGTAAAGATACACGTACGCGGAATCGATTGAGGGAGCTTCGCTAAACCGAAGCCTGACCACCACTTTCCAAGTGGACTATCAAACTGCAGGAAAAAGGACAAAACAAAATATATAAAGGAAATTGCTTCCACAAATCCACTCGTATCTTGGACAATAAACGTGAAACGGCCGAGCCGCCCTAATAGCAATGAAATCACGAAACCAAAACTGTCTCCCATGCCACTCAGTTCGATCTGCTGAGCGCTAAGGAATCTCATAGAGACTGCTTTACACGAAAACTCTAAAACCCTTCGAAAAATAGAGTTTAGAAATTTCTTTAAAAAGTTTACCTTATTAAGTAACAAACAACAAACATGTAACAAAAAAGGTCTTATTAAACTTAAGACCCCCGTAAGTATGCAGATGTATGACACCTTTTCTAAAAGAAAAAATTCAGACTGCGGTATTTTTTATACATTATAGAAAACACTGCAGGGAAACTCCAAGGCCGCTGAAAAACATCATGGCTCACGGAGGAACACTGAACTCTTCCGAGCCGCAAAATTACGTCAAGTGTCAATGATAGCGGCCTTCGAAAGAAGAACATAATTTTAAAAAGTGAAGCAAACGCCATCCAACCCCTCTTCTACGTTATTAGCTCTACATTTTGTCGGCGGCCATTGTATTGGGCCAGTAGCTTTGAGATACACGGTCAATCGCGGGCAAATTTTTGTGCTCGCCACTGCATTTTGCGCAGAAACGGTTTGTGTTGGTTACTATTTACGGGGGTGCACCCTTTTTCTCGGGTCGACCCTTTTGTTGGCTCTTAAATCGACTTTGCACTGCAATTTAAGTTCCTGATACTTTTGTCCTGCAAACCACTACGGAAAAAGTAAAGCTTGCTTGAAACGTTTTCAAGAACGGTTATAATTTTAATGAGAACTATGATTACGCTACCTATGCTTAAAGAGCTCTCATAAGTATCCACGCTCTACTCTCAACTGTAACCTATGTTTATTTAAAATACTGCAGAAAATTGCTTGTTGGAACGTAAACAAACGGTTTTTTTTCTTTTCCTCGTGTCAGACGCACTTCACCGTGGTCAAAGGATAAAGAAAGAGGTTAAGCTCTAACATAAATGTGTAGGAAAGGAATAACGCTCTTTGTAAACAGAGTTTACTTATTGTTAACTCTATTGCTTCATGTTATGACCTTTAAACAATGGTCCGTTTTCAGAAAAAACGTAGTTCTTTTTTTCTCCACTGATGGCGCTCATAATACGGCACTTTAACGGAAGCCAGTTGAAATTTCATCAGTGTTGCCAACGGTACGACAAATTACCTTAAGGGCCCTGTCTTGCCGGCACCTTTCTCGAATTCGCACGCACACAGCAATCGACGCGCGGCCGACCGCTCACGCACACTCTTGCACGGTCGACTGCGCGAATAGTGATGTAAAATTGAAGACTCGAAAATTTACTTTTTATTTCAAACTAGCATTTGCGCACGTTGTTTACCCGACTGTCCAAAGGAGGGTTATGTTTTTCACGTTCTGGAAATTATGGGAATTATGAACCACCTCCACCTCTCATGATCCTGTGCCAGACGTAGCCACTGTATTCCGGTTACCAATTCTATGAATAACCCATATCTCCTAAACGGCTAATGCTAAACCCATGTTCGTTCATGGTACCTACCCTAAGAAAAGGACTCGACAAAATCTACCCGATTCAAGTATCAAAACTTTAACTGCCCATATCTCCTAAATGGCTAATGCTAGATAAGTCTAAGCTCTACCTCTACCTGATGAAAGAAACAAAAATAACTAGTTGTTCGCCCCGAACTATGAACTCGCGACCCCATATCTCAGCAACCCCTCGATCGATTTGGCTCATGTTCACACTTAAAAATTCTTTTTGCCTCATTTACCTACCGGTGTGAAGTTAGCTGACAAAACTTGGCTGACAATAATAATTATAATACTGCTAAATTAAGATGGTAATTTTTTAAATGCATTTTTCAGGCCTTGTAAGTATCCTGAAAGTCAGTAACTGTAAAAAATGATTGCTCAGATCAAAACGGTCAAGTTCGAGCCGGAATCAAATAGTTTTTCTTAAATATGTTCTCAGTTCAATCTTAATTTTATGCAAACCGATTAAGATTCCAGGCAAGATTAATTTTTTACCATTCTTGACGCAATGATTTTCTTTAGCACATACTACAATCTGTCCAACAACACCAAACTCAGGCTTTGATTCCATTCAGAAGTACTCAAAAAAATTATCTGACAAAAATAATTTCACGGTTTTTTCAACTATTTTCAGTTTGGTCAAAATTAAAAGCCGCCAGAGTTTTTTACCACTCTAGACGCTATGGTTTTCTTTAGCACATATTATAAGCTATCCAACAACACCAAAATCAGGCTTGGATTCCATTCAGAATTGTGTCTAGAGTTGTAAAAACTCTGACGGCTTTTAATTTTGACCAAACTGAAAATAGTTTGTAAAATTGTGAAATTATTTTTGACATTAAATTTTTTGGGTACTTCTGAATAGAATCCAAGCCTGATTTTGGTGTTGTTGTATAGCTTATAGTATGTGCTAAAGGAAATCATAGCGTCTAGAGTGGCAATAAACTCTGGCGGCTTTTAATTGTGACTAAACTGAAAATAGTTGGAAAAATCGTAAAATTATATTTGTCAGCTAACTTTTTTGGGTATTTCTGAATGGAATCCAAGTCTGATTTTGGTGTTGTTGGATAGCTTTTAGTATTTGCTAAGGGAAACCATAGCGTCTGGAGTGGTAAAATCCTCAGGTGGCTTTTAATTTTGAAAGAACTGAAAATAGTTTTGGAAAAATAGTGTAATTATTTTTGTCAGCTAACTTTTTTGGATACTTCTGAATGAAATCCAAGCCTGATTTTGGTGTTGTTGGATAGCTTATAGTATGTGCTAAAGAAAACAGTAGCGTCTAGAGTGGTAAAAACCTCTGGCGGCTATTAATTTTGACCAAACTGAAAATAGTTGGTAAAATTGTGAAATTATTTTTGACAATAATTTTTTTGGGTACTTCTGAATGGAATCCAAGCCTGATTTTGGTGTTGTTGTATAGCTTATAGTATATGCTAAAGGAAATCATAGCGTCTAGAGTGGCAATAAACTCTGGCGGCTTTTAATTATGACTAAACTGAAAATAATTGGAAAAATAGTAAAATTATATTTGTCAGCTAACTTTTTTAAAAACTCTGGCGGCTTTTAATTATGACTAAACTGAAAATAGTTGGAAAAATCGTAAAATTATATTTGTCAGCTAACTTTTTTGGGTACTTCTGAATGGAATCCAAGTCTGATTTTGGTGTTGTTGGATAGCTTTTAGTATTTGCTAAAGGAAACCATAGCGTCTGGAGTGGTAAAAAACTCTGGTGGCTTTTAATTTTGAAAGAACTGAAAATAGTTTTGGAAAAATAGTGTAATTAATTTTGTCAGCTTACTTTTTTGGATACTACTAAATGAAATCCAAGCCTGATTTTGGTGTTGTTGGATAGCTTATAGTATGTGCTAAAGAAAACAGTAGCGTCTAGAGTGGTAAAAAGCTCTGGCGGCTATTAATTGGGTAGGCAAAGTTTTTTGTTCGAAAGTCCGTTATTGCCTTAAACTTATCTTTAGACAATATTAAGAAACTAATTTCAATATTTTTTATTTTGGTCCAGTAGTTTTGTTTTTATGCGCTAAAATGTTTTGTTCCTATGACCGCCAACAGTATGCAGACCGTCGCGTGAAGGTCATAAAACCGTATCTTTGAAACGTTGTAAAATCCAAACTACTGAACCAAAATAAAAAATATTAAAATTAGTTTCTCAATATTGTCTAAAGATAAGATTAAGCCAATAACGGACCTTCGAACAAAAAACTTTGCCTTCCCAATTGTGACCAAACTGAAAATAGTTGGTAAAATCGAGAAATTATTTTTGCAGGTAACTTTTTTGAGTACTTATGAATGGACAAGCTTGATTTTGGTGTTGTTGGATAGCTTATAGTATGTGCTAAAGAAAAGCATAGCGTCTAGAATGGTAAAAAACGAATCTAGCCTGGAATCTTGATCGTTGCGCCTAAAAAAGGTTGAACTAAGAACAGTCATATAAAAAAAAAAAACTATTTGATTCCGGTTCGAACAATATTTTTAACAGTTACAGGCTTTCAGGATACTTAGGCCTGAAAAATGCATAAAAAAAAATACAATCTTATTTAGCAGTATTATAATTATATTGTCAGCCAAGTTTTGTCAGCTAACTTCACACCGGTTATTTACCTGTCTACAAAATTCAATGCCGATCCGACTAAATTTACTCATGTTATCGTCGATCGAACATTCATACATACATACATACAAACATACATACAAACATACATACATACATACAAACATACAAACGCCGGATTGTTCCAGTAGACTCGGAGAACTTCGCTCGCTTCGCTCGCTCGTTCAATAAAAAAAAACGTTCTGCCGCGTTTCGGCCCTAAATCTTGCCGATTATTTTCTTTCGACACGGTCATAAAAAAAAATACTTCGTAATGAATACTTCCATACATACACGCGAAGAACAGAATTACCCTCCTTTACTTGCGTAGAAAAATCTGTTTGCTACTTTGATGTGTAGTTCACGAAAACGCGTGGACCAGTTAGTCCTACGAGTCTGCATTTTTTCATTTACTTATGAACACGCCTTCGCGCATTGCAATAACTATACCACGAAGCAACTCTTGAGTCAAGCGACAGCATTCCATTTTTGAAAATCGAATCCCGCGCGCAAGCAATCCAGCTTACGATGAACCTTACATAGTATGTAAACCTACGTGCCGGCAGTCCTTCATTTATTAGTCCACTTTTGATACAATTTGTCCCCACACTACAGTGGGGCGAGGTCGCGCCACCAATCAAGTCTCTCGGTGGAATCTTAAATTCATTGTATTAAGAACCAAAATGCTTTAACTCATCGGTCTTCTTTCGTGGCGCGAGCTATATTCCTACGCATCGGGGCCTCGTGGAGCCGAGCGACGTGCTCTCTCCTCGATGGCACGCAGCGATCTGAACTCCGAGACGGGGTCGACGCTTGAGTGAAAACAATTCCGTACTCCATACTAATTCGTATGGAGAAATCGCACGCAAAATTTGGTTATGTTTGACGAATTAATGCTCCAAATACCATTTTTGTTTTGCAAAAATAAAAAGTTTACGCCATTTTACATACTCTTAACTTGCAGGTAACTAAAAATCAGCTTATAAAATGCTCGGTGAATTCGTCAATCACAGAAACTTTAAGAGCAGTTGAACGTGTTTTTTAGAAACTTTAGATTTTTTTTTCTAGCTTGCTATCAATTCTATGCCAAAATCAATTGTTTCGTTATGTAATACAACTCTTCAAAAACTTGTGTAATTATTTAATGGTCCTAATACTAATATTTTCTGTCATGAACGACAGAAACACTGCGGCACGTTTAAGTACCAACCCTCCTTAAACTGTAATAATCATAACCAGAAATACAATTAATAGGGTTTTTTCCTTTAGTTATAATAAAAATTCTAGATGGCGCTGTATTTTAGTAAGAATAAATGTCAAACTAGATCACAGATAACCAAAAAGAACGCCGGATAAGTCTGCGCGCGTCGGGTGGCGTACCGTGGCGTCGGGTGGTATTTAAGTTGCGATGGAAAATAATCACCTGACCAACCGCTTGACCTGACCCCTAATAATCCTTATTTTCTTGCCATTTCTGTTGTATTATGTTACCGGCCAAACCCGATTTCATGATAAACTAGTTTCGCCTCGGCCAAACCAGTCTAACCTAAGCTCGTATGAACGAACCAGTATAGCCTAGGCCAAACTAGTCTAGCCGAAGCTCGTATGGATAAACCGGTATTTCCTAGGCCAAACTAGTCTAGCCGAACGAAGCTCGTATGGAGAAACCAGTTTAGCCTAGGCCAATCCAGTCTGGCCTAGCAAGAATATTGTACGCTCCAGGATAAACCAGTATGGCCTAGCCCGAGCTGATATTGTCGAACGATTACGTATGAATGTTGCCATATCTCGTAAACTAAGAGGTTTAGCGCAAAAATAACGAAATTTTCGAACCCCTTAAGAACCCCGAAACCAGGCCTTTTACTTATAAAGGTGTTCTAAAAACCGACATAAAGGGTGTTAAACATACAGGGTATTCCTGGACGTGTGACAGACAGTCGAAAATGATTTAAAACAAAGGTTAGGTCAGTAGGTTCGGTTGGCGACACACTGACATACCTACTTACCTCTTTTTGTTTTCGAGTGGTCCTTCAAACCGGACAAAATCGGATATACCGTAGACTTTTTGAATGTAGACTTTTTCAAATTCGGCCTTTAAATGCGTCCCCTACTGTTCAGATAATTACGGCGGGTTAGTTAGTTTTAAGAAAAAGTACTAGTCTAGCATAACTAGGTAGAATCTGTATTACCCCTATTCAAATAGGGCTAGCCTAGTTTGGCCTAGACTAAACTGGTTTCTCCATTCGACCCAAAACACAACACTTCCCATACATGGCTTGTACATACATACAAGATGTACAAAAGCACTTATAATCCTAAGTAGGTATTATTTTAATGAAAATCCGTGGATGATCACTTGTGAATTTGTGAAACAAAAATTACGAGCAAGAGCAAGCGGCGCGCGGCGGGGTAGTTATCTGTGAAAAAACCTCGGCACAGACCAATAGACAGTCTGTGGACAGACTTTGACATTAATTCTGGCTAAACTCCATTTTCTATGGTGAGATGGATAGCGCCATCTAGAGAAGTCTTCATAAACAACAAAAAAAAAAAAAACCCGAAAAAAGCCTATTGCTTGCAAATTTTATCGCATCACGTAGTTGATGTCAGTATCCTACCTACCTATTCTATATTTATCAAAAACCATTTATGTTTATGCTTTCAAGAATAAAAATTACAAATATATGACACGGCATTTTTACCGATTGAACATGGCAAGCCTGATTCTTATCTGTGGTGTTTGTGTATCTTTGGTATTAGTACTTTATAATCTGTGAATCTGTGGGAAAAAGCGTTATTTGACTGCCGTTATGTAGCCGTATTTTCTGCGCCATCTAGCGAGCATTTTAAAATCAGCTTTTAATTGTCAGTTGAAAACGGGTCATTAAGTAGGTATACGTGAGAAGAAAAGATGTCATTTATGTAGGTAATAATGTACCTACTACTTGCGTACACACGTAATACAGTTCACAAACTTGAGAATTACAAGTATTTGATCTAAACATAAAATATTGATCCTAACCAAACATTAGAACGAAGTTAAACACATCTAAACTTTTCCATTCATCGGAGGTTCGAAAATAGATCACTACTCGTTAGTAACGTTTAGACTTCCATGAAATCGATTTTGATCTGCCTTTTGCTCCAAAAGAGATTGCTTCAACTCGGATGAAGTTTAGGAAATTGTTATCTAACTTTAGTTACATACTCCATTTTAGAATAACTTTAAGGAACCTACTCCTATGATATTTGAAGGAGTTGGTCTTACTATATGCTTTGTGGGGAATCAATTTGACATCTGAAACTTGTCCTGTCTTAGAACATTTGAAATAAGATACCTGCTAGAAAAACGTGCTTGTGAAAATCGTTTTCAAAATCAAAAGCAATAAATTAGACTCGAAACGTCGCATCAAAAACAATTCGTAATACAATTAATTCTTGAATGCGAAATGAGAAATAATATCTTAATACGAAGCGCTAACATTGGTTTTGCTAGATGAGGAAGTGTCAAAGTTAAATTGAATATTAGAGAGAAGTGATCTCCGCGCGCAAAGTTTCCCAGACGACTGAGTAGTTAATCCTATACCACAATTCGTTTCAAGTTGAACGTCGAGGAACAATTGCCTGTTAGTCGCATTGCTTATTCATTGTTAGTCTCACTGCTATTGTGTTTAGAAAGCAGAGTTCTAGGCCTAGGCGTTTAGGCACAAAGGGAGACGAAATAAACGTGTTAACAATTTCGGGGAACGTTCCAAACAAACATCGCGCGCCTTCAACTTTGAATGCGCCCAATAATGTTTTCTACTTGGATTGCGACATCAACTTGTTTTGTTTTATTTCCTAAATTCTAAAATTTCTCTGGAATCTTAGAAGTTATAAAAGCTTTCACCATAAACTGTGTTTCGTGTACGTTCTGTTTTATTATGACCGAGTACAAACTATGTATATGCTCAGTGCTCACTCAATATAAAAGCACAAAAACTTCTCCTGATTATATCACTTGGGATTAATTCAACACTAAACGGATTACGCAAGATTGAACGAGTGTCTGACCCAGCAAAAGCCACTAAACCACTTCGCTACATTGGCTCCTGATATATCGGAGAGTTTCATGTCATGTCGGATGACACCGTCCTCGTAAAATCTAATAGTCTAGCTAGATGTTAGTCTAGCGGCGGGACATCAGAAAGCCTCGCACGTACCGAAAACGTTAGCGGCTGAATCATGCCGCTCCATATACGTGATTCACTGCCTTTTCCTTACCTCCGTGACATTTTGTCTCTTTTCCTGGATACACGAGAGATGAGATAGCTTCTGTTGCATACTTGGGGCGGAGACCGTGAATAATAAATGTGAGTATATCTAGACTATCTGACCTAAGATGTTACCGACTAATTTTATTACAACACGTTTTTTGTCTCCTGTGGTCTCAGCAAGAAAATTGTAAAAGGTTGATAAATAAATAATATTTGCCCTTCTTTGTTACGAAGACAAAGTAATTAAATTTTATTGACCGTATTTTCTGAGACTCTATGGAGAGTTTACACTTTACACTTAAACTTTACATTTTTACACTTAAAGTTAATATATTATTATGGTAACACAGTTTTTTCTTGGGTGTCTTTGTACATATTTGTGGTGTTAATTCTATTAATGCTTTTACACTTTGGTTTAGATTAAATCATATCACTTCTTATCAACAGTAACTCTGTATGATGTGCCCACTTAGTAGGCTATCTTGTAGATGGAACACTCATGTTACTACTAATAAACTAGAAACCCTGATTATGCTTCACATACATACGTAGAACTACCTTACCCAACCTATATTCAAGGTGGGTCTACTAAGGATTTAAGGCGCGTTGCATAGTGAATTAGCCCGCGCGCAAAGAAAAATGCACAAATCTGATTCCTGTATCAAATACACTAAACAAATCGAAAATGTTAACATATCAAACCGTAGAATTAGGTGACACCTATCTAACACAGCCAGTTTCATGTTGATATCCGTAACAGATTGCAAGATATATTGACTGAAGTGCGAAAAGTGCGCCGCTTATTTTTTTTCAGCGAAAATATCTTCAAAAAGTTTATGAATGTCAACACGAAACTGGCTGTGTTAGATAGGTTTTACCTAATTATAGGGTTTGATATGTGAAAATTTTCGATTTGTTCAGTGTATTTGATACAGGAATCGATTTTGTGCATTTTTCTTTGCGCGCGGGCAATTCACTATGCACGGTGCCTTAAGCTGCAAAATATTATAAAGAGGAGTAATGGTTAAACGGGCTGTTTTCCGCAACTGGACGTCTCCACTTGCGCCTATTTTGCTTTGGTAAAGAGGAATAAGAGTCGGTCTGTGGTTTGTAGTTTAGTGATTATTGATGATATTATTTATGAAGAATGTGAGTCCTGAACAAACGACCAACACACAACACAACCCAGCAAAAAAGAGGTAGGTAAGTAGGGTTTGTAAAAAAATATGTTGTCCCGAATAAAATAAAACTACTGTAGCTGAAAAATCTTCTTCCTGAATAGCAAAGATCTACGGAAAGTACCTCTTTCGATGATTTTAGTTTATAATGAGTTTATCGAGTAGAAATAGCATAAAGGCTCATAACTGGCAAATTAGTGCTGACCCGATACTGAACTTGTATAAAGTGGTTTGAAGCGCGATTCAGCAGCGCTGTACCTCTGAATAATGCAAATGTTAAAATTTGGATTCTTTGATAATAGCTGAAATTGCTGAAAACATTTTTTTTTATATACGACTTTACTGGTGACAAGGCACGATTCCGAGTGATCTGCTGCTGTCCGTTGAGGAGTTCCGTTCTCCTTCTCCGAAGTTCCTCATCAGATCTTCACCATTTTTATGGAACCACACGGAAAGTATACAGGGTGTTAAAAGACCGCCAACAAACCCGAAAAACACGCATACTAGACATCAAAACAAAGTAATTTTTGATAAATTGTTGCTGGGAAATGATTTTGGTTTTTTAGGTTATAATTTTGAAAAATATTTTATCACGCAATGGATGTGTCACGCACAGAAGTCATATTGCGCAAGCGTAGGTATAAGTTTATGTTACTTTAGCTTGAAGTGCCGATGTTTAGAATACATTGCGGATTGAGATTTTAACATCGTTTTTTGTAAGAAATATTCATAATTTTGATATGGCTTCTTGAGAAGATATGTTATGAACTAGATACTAAATAGGTACATTTTTGCAAAGAAAAATTTTAAAAGTCCGACTTTGAACCTTATTATCTCGGAAACCGTTGATTTCCCAGGCATAGTTCCGTGGGTAAAAATGTTTCTTATGATGAGGAAAATACGTGGTTTCCCGCTTTGTTGGCGGTGTTTTAACAACCTGTATACTTCAAACAAAAAAAAAAACATTGAAATTGGTTCACCTAGAAAAAAGTAATAATACAAATAAACAAGCATACATAATAAATTCACACAATGTTTCGACACAATACGAATTCACACAACAACAAAAACAAAACACAAATTAAAATTAGTCAAAAACACCGCCCCGCGACACACCCGAAACAAAGGTTCCCATGGCGCAAGAGGATTTCCCTGGCGGTCCCCCGCTGCACCGCCAGGGAAGTCCTCTGCGCCTGGTATGCCCCGGAACGGTAGTCATAGCCCCCCCGGTAACTTAAAGGTAGTCATAGAAAAAAGTTGAAAAAAAAAGAAAAAAAAATTGATTGAATTGAGTACCACCTTTCTTTTGAACTCTGTTAATTTAAAAATATGTGATTAGCAGCCTTTGAAAGTTTTACAGTAAAGATATATAATTTCTTCTTTGCTTTGTGAGATTTTTCGCATCAGAGTAGGGGCCTCCAGTAAAGGTGAATCAGTAGGTAGGTCACGTTCAATTAGGGTCCAGCTCCCTAGAGGGATCATATCTGCCGGCCCGCAGTGACCGCCTACCGGAGTTCGCTGATATTTGCTTACCGGCTTAGGTTTCACCTTGTTATCTCGATTATCTTTTCTATGTAAGTGTACTTACGTCTGCATTCGATTTGGAATACAATTTGAAGTTAAGTGCCATTAATTAAGAACTTTCAAGTTTCTGAAAATTGCCACTTTTGTTAGAAGTGCAGTAAGTTCGCTGATATTTGCTTACCGGCTCAGGTTTCGCCTTGTTATGTCTATTATCTTTTTTTTTTTACACTTAAACTTTCGTAAGCACGGCACATTTTGTATTTCGTAAACGGTTAAACTTACTTTTATTATGTCGGTGTAGCCGAGTAGTTTCGGTTCTCATTCGGAGACCTTAATCATGGAGCTGAGACGGTCTATTATTTTTTCTATGTAAGTGTACTTACGTCTGCATTTGCTTTGCATTACGATTTGAAGTTAAGTTCCAACGATAGCAGCGTGGCGGGAAATTCAAAACACAATATTCACAGTTTTTTTTTTTGAAGCTAATGTGAGCTTTTTTCGTTCACGGCAATAAATTTTGCCGTGAACAAAAATAACTCAGTTTAGCTTCAAAATTTAAAAAAAACTGTGAAAAAAAATATATTTCCCGCCACGCTGGTATCGTTGCACCTTATATTAAGTGCCATTGATTCAGAACGTTTGACAGTGTAGGCAGAGAAATAAGATCCATTATAGCACCCTTCGGGTACGGAACCACTTGTTTTTTTTTTATGTAGCCTGTATAGTGTCCCACTGCAGGGCAAAGGCCTCCCCCCTCTCAGCCCAGATTTTACGGTCTTGAGCCACCTCCGACCACTCCGGCAAGTATTAATTGTTTAGATCATCTCGCCATCTTCGTCTTGGCCGGCCTCGTTTGCGGTGTCCGCCGCTTGGCACCCACTCGGTGGCGAGTCTCGCCCACCTATCCGGAACCCCTTAAAATTCTAAAATAAAGTCAACGGAAATAAAATGTAGTGTGAAAGTATTTGTCCCTTTTACTATACCGGTGTAAAAACTAGTAGCAAGGGTAGAAAACCTTTCAACCTTTGAATTTTTTATACTAGCGTCAATCTATTTAGATATATTTTTATTGACTAACTAGCTTTGCCCGGGCTTAATTTGCGTTTTTAGGGCTTTACTTGCGTATATTTTTTTAATACGTGAATCTATGTCACTTTATTGATATTTAACATTATTTGCAAAAATAATCTGAAATGTCATAAAAGTCGAAACAAATAAAATAATTTCGTATTTATAACATTAGTTAGGATAGTCAGTGTATAAAAGGGCTGTATCTACGTGCATATATTTTAACACACTTACCTACATTTCGGTATTATTTGGAGCGTAGGGCAACGTTTATACACCCCCCTAGCAACAAACTCATTACAAGACGCCAAATAAGAAGTCGTAAAGTAACCTTTCTGCCGGGACCATTAAGCTATGCCAAATGATATTTTGTCTGCTTACAGGCCTTTCTGTGTTGATCCACTCTAGGATATTTTTGTTTTTTCTCTTTTTACGTACAAATATTATGTTTATTCTGTTAATCCATCATGAATAAATCTTTTTATATCGCTTTAACGGTTTCACTTACTTTTATTCTGTCGGAAAAGCCGACATGTTTCGACTTCGTCCAAAGCGATATAAAAATGTGCAGTGCTTACGAAAGTTTAAGTTTTGAATAAATCTTAATATACAGGGTGTTAAAAGACCGCCAACAGACCCGAAAGCTACGCATACTAGACACCAAAACAAAGTACTTTTTCGATAAATTATTGCTGGGAAATGTTTTTGGTTTTTTAGGTTATAATTTTGAAAAATATTTTATTGCGCAATGGACGTGTAACGCACAGAAGTCGTATTGCGCAAGCGTAAGTATAAGTTTTTGTTACTTAAGCTTGAAGTGCCAATGTTTAGAATACATTGCGGGTTGCAATTTTAACGTCGTTTTTTGTAATAAGTATTCATAATTTTGATATGGCTTCCTGAGAAGATTTGTTAAGAACTAGATGCTGAAATAATTTCTGTAAAAAAAAAGTTTTGAAAAGTCCGACTTTGAACCCCATTATCTCGGAAACCGTTGATTTCCCAGGCATAGTTCCTTGGGCAAAAATGTTCCTTATGATGAGGACAGTACGTGGTTTCCCGCTCTGTTGGCGGTCTTTTAACACCCTGTATAAAACAAAGTTATAAATCTTAATATATAAAACATCGTCCGTAAGACGAGTTTCAATGAGGTTAGAAAATTCGCAAAGACAGTACTTGACACGGTAGCTCAATTGGTAGAGCGCCTGCACGGAATGCAAGAAGGTTGCGGGTTCAAATCCTGTCCCGAATGAATTTTTTAACCTTATACAGGGTGTTAAAAGACCGCCAACAAAGCGGGAAACCACGTATTGTCCTCATCATAAGGAACATTTTTGCCCAAGGAACTATGCCTGGGAAATCAACGGTTTCCGAGATAATGAGGTTCAAAGTCGGACTTTTCAAAACTTTTTTTTTGCAGAAATGTATTCAGTATCTAGTTCTTAACATATCTTTTCAAGAAGCCATATCAAAATTATGAATATTTCTTACAAAAAACGACGTTAAAATTTCAACCCGCAATGTATTCTTAACATCGGCACTTCAAGCTTAAGTATCAAAAACTTATACCTACGCTTGCGCAATATGACATCTGTGCGTTACGCGTCCATTGATTTATAAAATATTTTTCAAAATTATAACCTAAAAAACCAAAATCATTTCCCAGCAATAATTTATCAAAAAAGTACTTTGTTTTGGTGTCTAGTATGCGTAGCTTTCGGGTCTGTTGGCGGTCTTTTAACACCCTGTATAAATAAAAAATAAATCTTTATACATCTTAATTTCTTTTTACACTTTGGAGCACAAAATAGTTTGTTATGATAGAGGTGGTGTGTTTTGAATAAAATAAACTATCGTGCTGGTTTTGTTGAGAGGCGTAAGAGGAAGAAAAGAAAAATAATCATCGTTGTCCTTGGTAAACAAAACGAGGGTAAGAGCATTCACTGAAGAGAAAAATCTCTTCAATATTATTAGGGCCTAATAAGGGTTCGCGAGCTAGGTGCAGCGGAGCGGAACAGCCCGCCCTTACCTAGAGTTCGTTTACATGGGGCGCGCAGGTCTCTTGGCAAACAAGTCCCGAATTTAATCTCTACCCCGCTTTATCTCAGAGCCAATGGGAAGAAAACTTTATTTTGTCCGTAAACAGGGGTAATCGAGTGCTTTTTTCCACGCAGCCGACTCCGTAGATATTGAATGGTTAGCAAAATGCGGAGGCCTGCCGCCTGATTATTTTATAGGCTAGTCCGATTGGACAATACTTTGGGTCTTGTTAGTATACATTATTTGAATTAATTTGTTCTCAGTTTGGTCAAAGTAGTAGTGAGAAGCAAAACAAAGCTAAATAAAAGAGGAAGGCGTAGGAAGTGGGACGTGAACTTGTATATGTACGTCTAGGTTACTATGTATGGTACACGTTAAAAGTATGAGGAAAAACTGTTGAAAATTTATACAAAACTCCCGTGATCGAATTTTGATTTACGATGGGTAAATCGATACTTATAATTTCCTGAAATATTTCTTAAGGTTTCTTTTACGTCCTTTCGTGGAATATTCCTTATAGGTTTGCAGGAAAATACACCGATCAAATAACGTAAGAAGTAGAAATTCTGATAACTTCCTTTCGTAATCAAACATAAAAAAAATATAGCACTTCACTCCGGAAACTAAAATGTTTGAATATAATAAGCTTTTGCACATTTTCTATTTTATGAATGGTTTCACTTTCTTTTATTTAGTCTGAATAGCCGGCTAAAACATAATAAGATATCCGAATGAGAACCGAAACTAGTCGGCTATGTAACTACATAAAGCGAAACCGTGCACAGAATACGAAATTAAAATTATTCAAGCAGAGGCTGTACCACGAGTTGGCACCGGCAAAACCGGTTTTATCAAAGGGAAACTTGCTTTGCATGTGCCGTTGGTCTGCCGGACGTAACTCGTGGTAGTAGAGCCTCAGCTCAAATTGTATAAGATTCAAAACTGTTTCTCTGACACAAGGCACAATTTTAACCGTGTTGTTTCCTCATTCTACAGGATTTAAGCCAGTTTATACAAAAATTCTTGACGTTATAAGCTGCCTGCTAGGGGACATTGTCACGATAAAAGTTGTATCCCATTATCGGCACCGACACCTGATACAGTAACGACCTTATCTATTCAATGCCAAACATCCGTTCAGCATTTGGAATTTGTGGACACCAAAATACAAATACCCCAAAATCACCAAGATATTTAAAAGATACTTTTGAATCAGTAATCAGCTGGGCTTTTGACAAAATTAAATAGTGATATGATTAGTAAAATAAAGTAAAAGTAAAAAGATTAGTAAAATAACCTTTACCCAACCAAGTTTAGGAAGGCAGGACTATTCCAACATGATAATGATGATATCCTTTTTCCCCATCGGGGACATAGGGCTTGAATATTTAGGAAACTATTTAGGAAACTTTATTTTAACCTAACAACCTTATCGCTGTCGTGTCGTCTCTTCTGGAAACGTCCAATAGATGTTTTGAACGCCCGACGTTTATACATTGCGAAAGGATAATATAAACAGGCTCAAGCAAATCGACTTCACGTCACATCACTTTCTCAGGAAAACCTGTTTGCATATCGATATTTAAACCTTTTATGTTCCTCCTCGTATGGGGAATCGGCGCACCTGATAAATACTACCAAAAGGACTGCTGCAACTTTTGTATCAATTATCAAAATATGCGAGTTGGCAGAGTGCTTGTGAACTGCTAAGAATAATAAAAAAAAACTTCAGTTCGATATCAGACAGATATCAGACCGTGTACCTATTCTCTAAAATAGGCACCATAAATATAATTATTAAATGTAAAAAAAAAGATTGTCCATTTCAATAAGAGCAGAAACTATTTTTCCCCAAATAAACTGGTTTTGACGGTTGAAGCGCTTGTGAATAATGGGATGAAAACCACAGAGTTAAGAAGTATGCTATGTTATACTTCTGTAATATTAATTTTGTGGTCTCGCAAAAAACGACCGTTGTTCTTATTGAATATCGGAAAAGTATTTTGTGGTTGAAATGAGATCTTGTGGTATTGTTTCAACTTGGTTCAGGCGCCTTTGAAGTGTTGAGCCGATTTTAATGTTATTTTGGGACTGATTCCATTGTGCCTTTTTTCGTCGGGAAACTTGCACTTTAAGGTTGTTTACGTTGACAGAGAAATTTCTCTTCGGGAGGATTATTTAAATTTAGGGTGATTTAAAAAAAAATCTGACTACTCAGTTTTTTTTTGCAAATCAGATTTTTGATACGCACTCGATTTTATGTAAATCTTAAAAACTGATATTTAGTTAGTGAGACAAATACAGTTTTCAAAATATTAAGCCACCGATTGTTTCTAGAGAAACAATAATTTCTTTTGCAGTCTCAGTTATACTTACCTAAAAAATATTTTTGTATTAAATAAACACCTGAACAAAAACCGATTTTCACGAAAAAGTCTTTGCAACACAATGTTAAAATAAGATATAAAGCTCTACACAAAAGACAAAATAATTACATTGAGATAATCGCGGCGTTAAAACGTTTATCCTGACACGATAAAACACGAATCTTATCGCCGTATTTTTTCTCCTTTTAATTTCGTTTCCATCTTTATGTGAAATGTATTCTCCTGATAGCGGCCGCCCTAAAGAGTCGGAAACATAAATGTCCTGAAGGAAATGAAGGAAAAATCCTCTCTGGGAATGACGTCATGAAATAAACAACAACAGAAGTTTGTACTATCAAAGATCTTTATGCCAAATGTGGATTACCTACTACTATATTGCGCGCCAATGTCGTGTAGTTAGAATACTATGGTGCGCGAATAAGTACTCTTAAAAAATCCACTCAGGGGGTCTACCGGCTAAGACGAAGCCGATTACCGTTGGCGAAAATCGAAGTTCGATTTTTGAAAAATGTACTGCCACCCAGTTAATTTTACTGCCAACCAGTTAATGTTTTAAAATTCGAACTCGTTTTAGCCGGTAGACCCCCTGAACCGGTTTATCTGCTGGAAAATAGCACATTGAAATGAAAAATATTCTTCTAACTAATGGTAATATTTTTAAGGTATTTGAGAGAGTGCAGGGCCTCTAGTACTTAAAGCAGACGTGTTTCATATTTTTCAGTCACAGGGTGTCGGAGAAAAACCGATTGTGTCCTTATTCTGACAATATTGTGAACATATCGCAAAACGTACTTCAGAGTAATGGTCCTGGGGCCTTAGCCTGTAACACAATGGCGAATCAATGGCATCCCAGGTAGAAGGACAAAACCGGGAATTTTTTCGTTGTTCTCCTACATAGGAACTTCTCTAGAATTAGACTCATAATATTATTTGCTGTACTACAAAAACATTAAAAGGACCGACACAGGACCGACAGCATTAATAAATCGTAATTAAAACCGTCAACCGGGAGCCCATTTTGGCACCATTGTGTTGCAGGCTAAGGCCCCTAGGCTTCAAGTCTTTTAGCCAACTGTTTATATCAAGAGCCATAATAGAGCCATTAAAATTACTTTGTAATTTTAAACATAGATATAAGTTGCAAAAAATTCACTCGGGGGACTTAAAATGTTTAACATGTTCCCTAGCACGGGTTAGTGCATTAGAAAAAATCTAAAGTGACTTTGTAGTGACATTAGTCGAGAAAGCAAAATTGTAACTTGTATGACGGTCTGCCACAGTCTAGGATACCCCATGGTAGTTCTTACCGCGCGCGGCATAAGGCCGCCAATGGAACAAAAATGGGGTATCCTAGGGTCGAACTCTCTCTCTCTGAGAGAAGGCCTTTGCCCAGCTAGTGGGACATGTACAATTGTACAGGCTACATCTTACTTACTTACCTAGGGTAGCTGACTGAACGTAATGCAACGCTTACACGCTTACACGGTAGCACTCGACTCGGTTACGTTACGGGCGACTTTATAACAAAAGTGTACAATCTAACGTGCTGTCGGTGTATAACCCACTATATTTGAATTTTGGCGGCGCCGTCGCTTTCCCCCAGCGTCGCGTTCCGCCTGCGTCGCGTTTTCATGGCGACGCCTTCTGTCTGCGCTGCTCAAATATTTACGAGGTACAGTCTGAGAAAAGGTCAAGTAAGCCGCCAAAATTCCCATATTTTGTAGACTTGAGGCCGAGTACTTACTCGTACTTCTGTTTCTTCTACTCATGGAACATCTCTCCCCCTCCCCGCGGGACCCGAGAGCGCTAGTGATTAACGTCCTAACACCAGCAGCAATTATTGTTTTGTTAGATAATAATATGTTTTTTGATCTCGACGTTTTCTTCGCTTTCGTTCTCTGTGCGCTCTTTATCGTCGACGTGTCAGTTGTGTTGATTAAAGTACCTAATCATGTCCTAAAAGCGGCTTTGGTAATGGACTTTATTATTAGGACTCAATAACTTCCAAGTCTCTTTTCACGTCTGGAAATTGTGATAGGTACCTACGTATAATTTTATTTGAGATTGTGATAAACTCTGTATTATTTTAGCTCCACATCAGTATCAATTTCACCGCACCGTGATCGGTGATTTAACACCTGCAATTCCGGATCTCACTTGTCAAACGTTTGATCAACAATTCCGTGACGGTGAAATTGCTACTTTTATCTTGACTCCATTTGAAGAGGTATTCAAATTTTAATGTTTGCCTCCCAGCCTCCCACTTACGACCTATCTATCAAAGTCGCCCACTGTTGGGCATAGGCCTCCCCTGTAACGCCAACCCCGGTCCCCTGCCAGCCGAGTCCACTGCTACTGACGACCTGTCTTTTTAAAATCCATCGTTCTTCTTTCCACTCGGCTACCAGGGTCCTACTAAATCTGTTAGCTGACGAATTTCGCTGCAGATATCCTCACGCGTCCACACGGTAATAACATGTCAACGCGCGCCGAGGGAAATTCTCGACTCGACTGGACTGACAGATTTCGCCCTCGCCTCCAGAGCAACCGCAACGGGGTCTGTGACGCAATGGTGTGTCGATGGCGTCCTAGTAGAAGAACAAAACCGGGGGTTCCTCGTTTTTCTCCTACAACCAGGGAACTAATCCTCTAGAAATAAAATCAGAATATTCTTTGCTGTACTACGAAAACATTAAAAGGACCGACAGCATTAATAATCCTATAATAGTAATTGAAGCCGTCAACTGGGAGCCCATTTTGGCATCATTGCGTTACAGACTCAGGCCCCAGGTGGCTCGTCATATTGCGCTAAAAGTACTCCTCCAACTGCGTACTGCTGCTGCGTGTGGACGAAAGCAAGGTGGCGGGAAATTCAAAATTTCCACAGTTTTTTATATATTGTAACTAAACTGAGCTATTTTTGTTCAGCGATTTTTCGTTCGCGGCAATAAAACATTATTCTTTTCATTATTGTAAACAACAAAACAACAATAATTCAGCCGATTATGTGTTCTGGTCTACGAAGCAGTGGCACTGCCCAAAAAACTTGTCGTAGACCAGAACACATAATCTGCTGAATTATTGTTGTTCTGTTGTTTACAATAATGAAAAGAATACTAGGTTATTGCCGCGAACGGAAAATCGATGAACAAAAATAGCTCAGTTTAGCTATAAAATGTAAAAAACTGTGAAAATTTTGAATTTCCCGCCACGCTTCTATCGCGTAAAATAACACGCCGAGATGTGGCCGAGAAAAATTATGCGCTAAACTCTTGTTCGTGGCATTAAATCGGAAAGGCTAAAAGCAAGAAGCAATATTACAGGGTCAAACATTGTCTCAAGAGAGAGAGGTTTTGAACCCGCAACCTGGTTTACGGTTCTAGCGCTTCCAGAGCGCTTCAAACATTTCTATTTTTATTTTCTATGGGTTATTAAAAAAACCTCCAGTCTATTGCTCCAATTAGTATAGGTAAATTAGCTAATGTGAAAAATTTACAAATTCATAAATAATATCGACAAAGTGCATTTTTGACAATAATCTTTGTCGACATTTTTTTTTTATTTATTTTAATTCTAAATTAATTAATTATATTTATAAAGGAAACAATCTCGCCAAACTGCGAAGCAGTTTGTTGGCGATGCGCTCTGATTGTTATGATTGTTGTTGACGTGTTTTATGTTATGAACTTGTAAATTTTTCACATTAGATAAGTTCCAGTAATTTGTGAGGGGCTCAATAAATAGCACTAAGGAGTTAAATAGATAGCACTAAGCATTTTAAGAGAACCTCAGTCGCTGGCGCCCGCCACTGCCACCTTTCAAAGTTCCACATTTTAGGTGCCTCATTTAATTTGAAACTTTTTTTTCATAATCTCTATTTCAGCCATTCCGGCATCCAGATGTCACTTGAAGAGCTATTAGGGAGTGGATATATTCAGCCAGTTGGCCCGCGCGGCCAGTCGTCGATCACGCGCATTGCGCTCGTCATTTGTTTCCGAGTCGCAGGCCGACCCTCGCGGGTACCCTCGGCAAACACACAGAGTGTTTCTAAACAGTGCGCTTTTAAAACAGAAACATTATATTATGTAGAAGAAGAATTTTAGACAAATAATATACCAGAGGGTCTTTTTAGACGGAAAGGAAGCAGACACGCGTGCTCGACTTGGTTTTTTTTAGAACTTTTTGTTTTTGCCTTTTGTTCGGCATATTTCATAAGAAGTCACACGTCTGACTGAACACGGAACGAAGGATTTTTTTTTACTAAGTAGTGCGAAAAAATGTAGTTGAGTATTTAGTCACAGAAGAAGTCAATGGACAAGTCTCTAGCAGACGACGGGATACAAAAATGTATCGTTCATTTGAGTGAACTTACAATGTTATGCTAATGATTCCTTTACTGACCAATTTATTTGATATCAATTGTATACATTTTGAAACATTTGGCTATACCTTGAAAATACGAACTGAATTTCGTGTCACTCAAAGCAGTATATTTGTATGTAAAGGACCAAGAAAGAGGAACTTAAAGTGTTGCAAGTTTTCATGGAAACCAAGTGTTCCTAGCAGCTTGGATAAAATACATAGTCATTTTATAACAAAGTCGTAAGTTTACATGTAAACCGGCATAAAACTAATTTGCGTGCCCGCTGCAGCAAATTAGTTTTTTTAGTTACGCTCAAGTGCGACTAAAGCGCTACTTACATCGAGCTGAATCCTTGAAGCACTATTAACAAAATGGAAGTTCTTTCACTGCCACACATAATTTTTAAGAAAGAGAAATAGGTACACACGACAGCACGTCAACCTTTACACGCTAGCACTCTACTGGGTTACGTAACGAGCGAATTTACAACAAAAGTGTACACTCTGACGTGCTGTCGTGTGTACTACACTGGTAGGTACACGTAAAATGTTCAGCAGTTTGAGTTAGATGCCTGCAATGACAAAACGCCGTAACTGTAGGTAAAGTGTTACAGTATTTTTAATCGAAATCCGTTCTAAAATTCATTAAATTTGTCGACCCTTACATGCTAGCACTCTACTCGGTTACGTTGGGGCGGCTTTACAACAAAAGTGTACACTCTGAGGTGCTATCGTGTGTACAAAGCTAAGACAAAGACTCGTACTTATATTTTGTAAAATATACACTATACAGTAAGTAGATACAGTATTTTGTCATACAAACATTAAAAATATTTTTCAGAATTAAAATGTGCCCCGCGCTAGAAAATGCCTATAATGTGCCCAAGTCTTTTACTCAGAAAAACCTTGACTAGCTCAACCGTTTCATTTTCTTTAGTGTAAAAACCTTAAAGATACGATTAAATCCCAACAAAGGATACATTGTAAGATTGTAACCAGTAAGTGAGTAGTTTGATTGCCCAGAACAAAACAGTAGTAATTAAAGTTCCCAATTAAGACATGAGACGGGTTGTATTTAAGTAAACGCCATTTTGAAGCCGTCTCCGTAAAACTTTGTAGAATAGGTAGATTAACATTTTATATGAGAACTGAACCATAACCTTAGCTTATCTTACGCTGATACGATATACTATCATAATAATATGCCTTTTTGACATTGTCGGGGCTTTACAATTCTAAGATTACCTAGAGTTTATGGTATACATTCTAAGATTATCTACAGTTTATGTTAGTGGGACACAATATGTCGCGCTAGCTCAAAGGCCTTCTCTCAGAAAGAGAGAGTTCATAGAATTTAGTACAAAAAACAACCGCCGTAGTTATTCCGCCCACCCTGTACACTAAAATGCGGGGAGCATAAAACGGCTGACAATGTCCGGCGTATGAGAACCATTCGTCGTCGACAGGGCGCCATCGATACTTTTAATTGGGCGCTGTAGATCTGCGGGGGCCAGACAACGCCAAGCGGCGTAAGTCACAACTCACTGTCTGAATGAGCTGTTTTCACGGCTGTCAATTTTCGCTTTTTCTGAAGATATTATTAATCTGTGTAAGCGAAATTTGACAGCCACATCCCGGTTCTTGTTTAGCCAAGCCTATGAACGCCATCTACAATTCAGCTTTTAACTATCTAGGATTAACTTACACTAATACGTATTTGACAGCAGTATATCCATGTATAAATTGTATGGTTTCCATCGTAGGTTATTAACACATTAATGTCAGTGTCCGTGAATATGTTAAACAAAAGTGGGTAAAACAGATTTATTTATAGTGTTGTTAGATTTCGCTGACGCAAGTTGGCCGATAAGTGACGTGACGATAAAAGACAAATGAATGAAGAGCTTATACACATTAATAAGAATAACAAGTCTCTACAATTACGTAGAGCGCTAAGTATCGCTCTTTCTAACACTACAAACGTGATATTGCGTACTCAACTCTTTGATGCTCCACAGTGCAGCTGGCAGGATCTCCTGGAGGCGACCCCCAGCGCGATTAAGTTGGCACGTTTCTGGGAGCGCGACGTGTGATGCTTTCGACACGAGAGAAGAGAAGAACTCTTTGGGTATCAATTTCAACACGTTATGATAAGTAACTATCACAGATAATTAATTTTGTTCGAAACAAAGGTAAAAAGGTATTTAATTTACACACCAAAATAACCTCGCCAAAATACTCGAGGAGTACTTAAACTTGAAATACTTGAGAACAAAAAACATTGTTGAATGCAACATAGTAATTCATGTACCAAATGCAGTACCATCCCCGCATCGTTTATATCTTGGACCAAGCGTTTAGATTGTGGCTGTCTGTCTGAAATTTGTCGTATATATTTGATTCGTTTTATTCACAGGTCAGATCGTTTATTACAATATGGAAAACTACTATACGGGCGCGGAAAGTATTCGAAATTACCTTCTTTCAACTCGACTTTTCCTTGAATATTTGATCAGGGAAGTAAGTTTATTTGCGAACATTTTTTGCTAGCAATTACCAAGCAAGGGAGGAATGCTATCTTCGTGTTTATACACCGGGAGCTCTTAATAATCGCGCTGTGGTTCGTGACAACCTGCTTGTTTCCACACGTATAATTTATTTATTCTGTTGTGCAGTCAACATACCTAAGCTAACCACCCTCTGCGCTATACCTACCGCTTTACGCTCGCCCAGTGTGGAGACTACTAGTGCAAGGCAATGTGGACGAGTTTGAAAAGAAAAGACTGCTCGACTTAGATGCCAAGCGCGATGAGCTAAAGGCCCGACCACCGGCGGCCATACAATATAACTACGTCAATGGTGTCTTGACGTGCGCCCAATGTGCTCGCACTTTCCGAGCCAAGATCGGCTACACCAGTCACCTGAGGGCACACCAACGAAACCCTCAACCATAAAGAAATGGGAGTCCTGTATGCAGTCGCTATGGCCGAACACGGCTAGGAGGTTATATATATATATACCTACCTGTGTTAAACTCCGCTAACTCTCCTGGCATTAGCTGTCATTTACAGAGACTGAATAATTGACTTCGACCACTCCTTCCTCTCAAGTTTTAATTATTGTCGCGAGGCTCCTCTAAAGAAATTCAACACCGGGAAACAATCCCGAATCCATTCAATTATTCAAACTTTTAATTAATATTAATAGAAGCTCTCATTCACAAAAGAAAGAATACCGAAGGCAGATAACAAAAAATCCTTAGAAAACTGCGTTACCAGCAGCTGCGGACTGTAAATTAATGCGAAAATAATAAAGCGTCAGAATGGAAGTCCAAAAACAGGCGACGACTCGAGGCGGAGTGGCGCGAATAAAAATTAATTCCAAATGGTTATTAGTGGCCGTGAACAAAAGGAGGTTGGTGTGGGTGAGTGACTCCGTAATAAACGTCACGACAAGGGAGATAGGAAATTAAACGAAACTAAAGCGGAGTCGCGCCGCGACATCTGGGAGGAAGTTCGGGGCCGGCTGCTGCCGCCGGAGTCTCAAAAAAAGTCCCGGACGGCGGCCGATTCTGTTTACTCTTTGGGAGGCGAATAGCCCTGTGAGCGACAGGTTAAAAAAGTAGCTCTTTTGTTTCCCCCTCACGCTTTCCTACCTTTTTCCTATGCCGTTGATCACGGGCGTCGTCGAAAAAAGGGCTAAGTAAATGTTGGAGCGAGAGAAAATAATAAGGCACTATTTACGCTTCAATGGGACCTTGTAAAATCTTAATACTCTTGGAAAACTTACCTTTGGGCAGTGGCTCTATCACCACTTTGACGGCGTAGACGGCGGAGAGCGCCGTAAATATCCATATTAAAAGGACGGGCAAGGGGCCGCGTGCGGCCGAGCGCATCTCTTCCATCTTGGATTAGCTTACTCGCTCCTCATGTTCCTGTTTTCCCCTACACCTGAAACAATAAAAATGTTTTATTGGCAAGACATCCAGGTAATCCGATCCCTAAGTTCTAAAGTGCGGGCGCGTACGTTCGCCAAATATCTCGCGTCTTTGCATATTTATGAATAATAACTGGGAAAAAGTTAAACTCGCGAACCCATCTTCATCTGAATATTGTAGAATTCGAGAGATAACGCGGTGAAAGGAAAAAGATTTTTCTTTCCTCCCGCTATATCTGCTTTCGGTGTTTATTCCGCGCCGGCAAAGTTTGCGGGGTGGATTAAGACTGTCTCTCAATTCTATTGGATTATTTAAATAATTTCAGTTTCGGCGAAATATTGTGTAAATATAATCTCCACAAAATGAGTTTTTTCTCTCTTTATCAAACGAGGAGGCTAACAAAGCGATGTATCTTTCAGTAAGAATTATTTTGTTCTTGTTTTCGTGTTACTGAAATTAAGTTAGGAGTTGGTTACAAAATAGTAGTTACAAAATAAATAATCAAAATAATAATTATATATTTTAAATTAAAGGACAGATTATACAGAGTGTCCAAAAAGAGTAGCGGGTATTTGGCGGGGCGGAGGAGCGTCGGAAGGGTATCGCAGAGTCCGCAATTTCGTGGAGTTTAAGTCACAATAGAGTCGTATCCGGGGATGCATCGCGTTTTTTGCATACGAGCGTATTATTGTAATGGTGATCCCACCAAAAACATTTTCATGTTTAAAATGTTGACAAGACGAGACCATACACCCCGCACTGTCAAAAAGCTATCAGATCTCATGCAGAGCCAAGCTTTTAACTCTACACGCCCTAATTCTACAAGCCCTAACTTCACAAACTCTACACCTTAGTCAAAATAATTATGTGGTCGCCGCCGACCAGGAAACGATCGAAGAAGTTAGTGAAGACGTAACTTCTTCAACATTCATATTTAGCCATTGGAAAGCAATCACAATGTGAATACTGACCGTTATTGCGATATGTTTTTTTAGGCCAGAAATTCAGTAACGATGTTCAACAAGATGGGGCCACTTCCCATACATCAGATCGATCAATTGCAGCTGGTAATGAGTTATTCCCTAACAAGGCTATTTTGCGAAGAACTGGCCTTCCAGAAGCCCTCACCTTAGCCCACTTGACAATTTCTTATGGGGATACCTTAAAAGTAAAGTTTATGAGAATAATCCGACCAATCTGACGTGGTTGAAATGATAATTCACTTCCGAAGTGGCAGCAGTATCAAGGACTACGACAAAAAAAAATGACAATACACATAAATCTATAAATTCACACACACAAACACACAATGCAAAAACAACACAAAAAACAAAAAAAAAATCACAATCAGTTTCGTCAGGACTACGTGTCAGCATGTTCTCGCCAATCTTCGTTCCAGATCAAAATATTACCTGCGTAACGGTCATAATTTTGATAAAATTATATTTTCGAAATAATTGTCCACTTTATAATCACAATACAAGTTAATTGCTAGTAGTTTTTGTTTTATTGAACTAAGAAGTATCCGCTACTTTTTTGTACACCTGTTGCTATGAGAAAGACGGGTCAATACGTGCGGAGCCAACTAAGCCGCGGGTTTCCTCACGATGTTTTCCGGTTTAACAGTGCTGGGCAAGCCTACTCCATCTAAAACCATGTCCCAGGCACTGCAGCGCCGAGTGCCAGTGTGAGTGAAGGTGCCACTGGACGCTGTATAAATCATCTCATTACGTAGATGCAAAGGCCTTAGTAGTGCTGTGAGAATAAAATTCTTTTGATTCCATATCGATAATATTATCAAAATAAATCAGATTTTAATGAAAATATCGATATGATTGTCAATTAAAAATATCGAAATTGATATGATTTCGCAATTTGTCGGTTATCGTGCATGTCTTGCAATTTTGCAAACTGATTGCTGTGGTTCTATGAATTCAAGGGTTATAAATACAGAGGTCGGTTAAGTATTGCGATTGAAGATTTAGCCCGGGCTTTTAGCAAGAAGTGCGGCTTCCTGCACTGAGCAAATGCGTGCTAGTTTAACGTAGTAATAATAGATGCTTGTTTGTAATTGCAGTCTGGGTAAGCTGCAGTAATTGCGATGTGCAATGAGCACAAGCATGCTCTAACAGAAGTTTGACTTTGTTTTAAAAGTCTAATATTTAGTTATGGTTACTTTTTAACTTTTTACTAATTAAGCTTCAAGTCAAAGCACGGGTAGGTAATATATTTATTTCGACGAGTACACCTACGTGGGCCAGATAGTAAGCTTCGAAAACAAGCAAGGCAAGGAACTCAATCGCCCCATCGAGAACGCCTGGAAGTGCTACTGGTCCATGAAGGGTCTCATGAAGGGAAACGCTGAAGCGGAAACTCATTGACATGCGTATCCTGCTTGTCCTCACCTATGGCTCCCAGACTTGGCCATTGACGGAAAAACAAAAGGACAAGCTCAAAGTTTCCCAGAGAGCGATGGAGCGGAGCATACTTGGGGTCAAAATGATCGACAGGGTCCACAACACCACACTGCGATCAAAAACACATATTCCCAACTTGGGCTTTCAGACCAACAAATTGATGCACAAAGATAGGAGGGCGAGACTCGCCACCGAGTGGGTGCCTAGTTGCGTACACCGCAGACGAGGCCGGCCGAGACGAAGATGGCGAGATGAGCTCGACTAATATTTTCCGGAGTGGTCGAAGGTGGCTCAGGACCGTAAAAGTGAGGGGCTATAATAGAAATTATAATAGAAAAAAATTGGAAAATATTTCAGTTTCATTGGTTTCCATACTATTGTACCATATTTTGTACCCATTGTAGTTTTCTTGAGTCCCATACTCGCTTATGTGCTAAATAAATATAACTGTTCCATATGAGAGTTTCTATGAAAGTGACTGAAACAATTAGCCAAGGTCAAGAACTGTTGATAAATATAATTTTTCTCTTAGGCTATTATTTACAAACTGGGTTAATAAAATGTGGCTAAAGTGGCCTTAATGAGAGCCGACCTCCGATAGGAGATGTTACCAAAAGAAAAAGCATAAAATGCTTGCTATGGCTAAAAAGAGCCCATGTAAATCTTTAAACCAAAAATATAGTTAACCTTCTGGTCGTAGTATAATTTTGGCGCACTGGGCGTCATTAGTAGATACGGCACAAGAGTCGGTCCTTATGTCCGTTTACGCGAATTTCCCTTTGGGAGAATGCAGTGTTAATTTGTGCAGATTAACAAACGATTACCTGCAGTTGCTGTATTGAATCGATTCGCTTAGTTTGATAGCGGAATTTCCTTGAAATTGTTAGATTCCATCCATGAACATTGAGGTGATAGCTTCAAATTCCACATATAATTTCATATTATACTGCATCAGTATCACTTTCAATACTATAATGTTGATGTAAGGTATTTAACATTATTGTTAATGACATTTTGTGCAATTTTATTGTTCTCACATTAATATCGTGTTGTATTTTTATCAATGAAAAGCGGAAAAGGGCAGTCTCTACTGGTCATCTTAATAACTTTTGTACTGAAACTCTTAAAAACAAAATATACGCCATTATTATTTTTTCTAAATAATCACTGGTTTAAATAATTCAACGAAAATAGTGAAGAAATACACCTAGGTACGGTCGGCCACAGTCACAGATACCCCATGGCAGCTCTTACCGCGCGCGGCATAAGGGCGCCAATCGAACAAAAAGGGGTATCCTAGCGTGTGGCCGACTGTAGATCATTTTTCTTACAACTTAATTCTTATAAATCCAAAACTACAGTTTTACAGACTCTATAACGATCTTTCTTTGTACAGTCGGCCACACGCTAGGATACCCCTTTTTGTTCGATTGGCGCCCTTATGTCGCGCGCGGTAAGAGCTGCCATGGGGTATCTGTGACTGTGGCCGACCGTACCAAAGGTAGAGAAACTACAAGTAGTTTATTCATTGTGATCCGAACAATCTTTCGAAGGCAGGTGCAAAGGTGTATTTAGGTAGCATCGCAAGGCCCGGCCCAATGTTTCAGTTCTCCACCTGTTCTAGACCTGGTACACCTTACACCAGCAAAGGGATAAAGGTAAAGGTGCGTTCACACAAGGCAGTGGCAGTCCTAATTACGCCGATGGGCGGGCCAACCGCCGCGCCGACACCTGATTAAGGCATCAAAGATCCACCTAAAGCCTGCCCGTAATTATTCGGTCTTTCCGGTGCGGCCTTTGAGTGAAGAACTCGCATTTTGTGTAGGTGACTTTTATGGACTTTTATTTCAGGTGCGTGGTTGATTGCTTTGGGCATTTTGATTCCTGGGGGTCTACCGGCTAAAACGAGGCCGATTACCATTGGCGAAAATCGAAGTTCGATTTATGAAAAATCAACTGGGTGGCAGTAAAATGAACTGGGTGGCAGTACATTTTTCAAAAATCGTACTTCGATTTTCGCCAATGGTAATCGGCTTCGTTATAGACGGTAGACCCCCTGCAAAAGTTTTGTGTACTCTGTTGTAGGTAAAGAAAAGCACATATATTATTTTAAAATTGTCGAATATTAAGTGTCAATCCTAATTCATTCGATTGCCGCATTCATCATTACTCGAAAACGGCACGCGGATTATTGGTTTGTTCATAATAATGTCCGGACGACATGGTTTTTATAAAAAATAGGTACTTTTGAGAAAAATCCACCAGTACACCTTTGCACCTTTTGTGAAGAGTCTTGTGTACATACCAAAAATGGCTTTATTATCCGCAGTAAAATATAATCCGGTTATAGATTCGCTGTTGGTAGGCCGCACGTAAATAGCAATGGGGGCGCCTCGATCTCTGGAGCCTCTACAATAATGCGACAAGCGGCGAAGGCTTTGAAAGAAATTTTAATCAAACTCCTTTAAAAGGATTCTTATTTTGAGCGCGTAATTGAGCCAGAAAGGGTTGTGCCGAATAAATTTCGACGATAAAACTGCGGTGATTTAGTTCTGTAGGATTTGGTTTTCTGGTCGGGTTTTTTAACTTTGAAGAAAATTGACAGTATAATGCTACTGCTGTAGTTGCGTGTAGCGCGCTATTATTGTACGGGTAACCGGGTATATCACCCCCCAATTCGGAAGGCAAAGTTTTTTGTTCGAAAGTCCGTTATTGGCTTAATCTTATCTTTAGACAATATTGAGAAACTAATTTCAATATTTTTTATTTTGGTTCAGTAGTTTGGATTTTACAACGTATCAAAGATACGGTTTTATGACGTCACGCGACGGTCTGCATACTGTTGGCGGTCATAGGAACAAAAAATTTTAGCGCATAAAAACAAAACTACTGGACCAAAATAAAAATTATTATTAATTATTAAAATTAGTTTCTCAATATTGTCTAAAGATAAGATTAAGCCAATAACGGACTTTCGAACAAAAAACTTTGCCTTCCGAATTAGCGCTGGAGCAGGCGTCACAAATAACCATTTTTTTTTTTCAAAAATTAAAATATCCATAAACGAGGAACAACGAAACCAGCGGAGAAAAATACACAAAAAAAAATAAAATAACAAAAAAGTGTAATATAGGATTTGTTTGATTTAATAGAAAAATTTACTAACTTACGAAAGTTTCTGTTTAGAAATTAAAAACTCTAGTTTTACTATTAAAACTGCACTGCGCGTTCTATAAAAAGTTTAATCAGATGCAATGTGTGTTAATCAAGCCAGTCATTAAAATAATGTTAAAAGCAACTTCTTTTACCAACTACCTCGAGTTAAAACTTAAAACCACCGGCCACTACAGTAACGAGGTGATTCTTATCTAATGAAGAGGAGAAATTTTCATTCAACAAACTTTTTCGTGCCGCAAAATTAGTGAGATTGCCGGACCGGGAGGGAAGGCAAAAGAAGGTTAAAAAAATGTATAAAGACTTGTAATTATGCCCTCGGTACGTCATTAACAATTGTTTAGAGGAGACCGTCGTTGCACCCACCTTTTACACTTTCAAAAGACTTTCATTATGGAACTTAGAGTATTAAAGCTTGCGCGAAGAAGAGTAAATAAACATGGTTCGAGAGAAAAAAGTAGCAGTTTCAAAGTCAAGAAACGTGAGCTAATAATGGTTTTAACTGCTATAAGGTGTGAAGGAGTCATATAGGGTAGGTAACCTAACCTACCGTTTTGGAACCGTAAGCTACTGCACTGAGGAGTTCCGTTCTCCATCTCCGAAGTTTTTCGTCAGATCTTCACCATTTTTTATGGGACGGGGAGTAAATCCTTTCAAACAAAAAAATAATCATCAATATCGGTCCACCTAGAAAAAAAGTCTGAGGCAACAAACATAAAAAAACAAAATAATAAACATACGGGTAAATAGGAATACCTCCACCTTTTTTGAAGTCGGTTAAAAACAAGTCTGCACGGAGAACTCGGCAAAATTCTTTAGGTTCTATTTGAGCGGATTTTTTTGATGATTTGAAATGCGAGCAGGAAAATAAAACCCTGATGTTATATAGGATTGGCAAAGATTTTGAATTGATTGATGGTAGATGGAGGATGGATAAATAATAAGGTGGACTTGCGTCAAGCAGGGTTAACCAACTAGCTCTGGGTTAATTTGACAATTCCATACGACGACGTTAACTGAGTTAATTGGCTAACCCTGGTAGACGCAAGTGGACATAGTACGAGTATATTGTTTTGAGCCGTTGCGATGTGGTATTGTGGAATTCAACTCGGGAAAACTTTGCTTTATCCTTGTCTCGACAGTATTTTATCGAGCCAATTAGTGTGAAACCTATCTTAATCAAAGCTCAAAATTGTCCCAATCCCAGAAACAACGCCAGCCTATTTATAGATATCACGCCCGATTTAGCTCAAACAAAAGGGATCTTGGTGTATTGGAAAGATAATCAGCTCCATTAAACGCAATATTCCCTGTTCCTTTGTCAACTTAGTGACGCTATAAAAGTAGAACGATAAGCTGCATTTACATTACACTCACTGTGTCTAGAGTGAGCAAAGGAGTGTGATATTCATGTAATGGAGTCGCTACAACTTCACTACCCAGTGCAAATAGAATTATATGAGTAGGTTCGCGTATAAACTATTTCCCGACTTGATACGACCTATGTTATATAAAACATATAAAGCAAGCAACATTCCTTGGCTTGCGTTGTCCGTGTGACCTTGACTGCCTAGGAGCCAAGCCTATAAAAAATCCAGTCAGATAAACTGTTCTATTAACCAGACTACCATTTCAGCTTTTTTTACACTTAAACTTTCGTTAGCACTGCACATTTTGTATTTTAGTATACGGTTTCCACTTACTTTTATTTATGTTAGTGTAGTAGCCGGCTAGTTTTGGTTCTCATTTGGAGACCTTAATTATGGAACCGAGACGGCCCTTGCCATCCCTATTTTTATTATTATTATTTTATTAGGACAATTTGTATTACCATAGTTCTATCAAAGCTATCGCGAGGAGTGGAGAGGGGCTGGATGTAAACGCGGCATGAAACCGGCGCCTCGGCAAGAACCGGGGAATAATCGAAGGACGGTTTATCAAGCAGATAGAGGCAAGACAAAGGAATATTTTCTAGCCTATTATCAAAATTACGAACGCCGAGCAGTGTAGCACAAAATGAGAAGGTCCAGAAGTAAGACGGACTTGTGCTCATAAATGCTATTTAGCCACGAAAAGGCTGGCTAAATACGGAAGTAAGTCTGGATGGGCTTGGCCAGCCTGGTTTTAATAAGGGGATATTTAAAGCCTGGTTTTAGTAATATTTAAAGGAAACTTCAAGACAGGAACCACACTTTCACCAAATTTTCTGTCTCCAGGGGTGGCACTACCTCGTATGATTACCTTCCTAATTTCACTTGAGTCGAGTGACTGGTGGGGATTGTTAGTAAGGATGACCCAGTGCTAGAGTACCATTACCACGTAAAGAGAGTTGCGAGCTTTTGTTACACATTGTAAAAATTGGCAATGAATTTTATTTCTTTGGCTATCAGACCGATCAAATAGATCTTAGTGAAATATACTTTCGCGTAGGTCTTTTGGTTTTATCGCCTTTCTAGGAAATGGGTCATCTGTCAATTCGAATTTCGTTTAGTTGGAATCAATTAAATTGGCTTCGAGTCCCCATTGAAATGATGATGTTGTTGATATCTTTCTATCCCTTATCAGGGGCATAGGTCTCGAAGAAGTGATCTCTATTTTTCGCGGTCTTGCGCGGCAACTTTTCAGCCAAGTCCAGTTGATGTAGGTAACGTCTGTCTCAACTGAACCCATTTAAATGATCTTCTGTGCTTTTCACACGCAGAAGAAGGTAAGGACAATGCCTGTAATACTCGGTGGCGTCTTATTTTAACTGCGTCGCCTCGGGAGAGTATTGCGTCTTGAACGCGATAATTATCGTTGTCACAGCTAAGGACTTTGTGTAACAAGACAGTGATTATGCTGCTGAGGCGTAGGACTTTACGTTTAATGTCTCCTGTTGTCATATTGTCTGTTATGGGATGAAAGAAGATTATGGGAGTGAAAGAAAATAGAGATACTTACCTATGGGGGTGTATGAGACAATAGGAGAGCGATTGTCATGTACAGTTAACCTTATTTCACTATAGAATTAGGAAAATAAATATAAATGTACAAGTATGGGAATTATTCTTATTCAGGGGTAGATAAAATCATAGGAACTTTTGAACTAAGCGTACCTAATGGGCATCGTCACATCCTATTTTTTATTCTATAAATCGAAAATATAGACAAAAATAAGAAACTAATTTGAATAATTTCTTATTTTTTTATGTAATTTTTTTTTTATTAATTATTTAAACTCTCTAAAAGTTTTGTGTATGACGTCACCAATGGCATTATGTACTAAGTTCATTGCATTCATTCATGCTTTTAAAAAATAAAAATATGTTGACGTTTGACAAACGTCGGTGTCAAGTCACCAAGAAGGTTATTTTCTCAGTTATTTGACACTTTTGACAGTTGTTGTTGACGAATTTATTTTTTGAAATACCTATTTGTAGGCAATGGAACTACCGCATTAGAGGCTATGATGACGTAATCGAAAGAAAAATGAAGTAAAAATTTTTGGCGATAAATATTAATAATCCGTTTTAATTTTACTTATTTAAACCCCTAATAGTAATCAGTATCCCTATTCCTCGAAATGGTTTTCAATTTACGACAATCTATGCCTCACTGATCAATGCCCATTTGAATCGTAAATGACAACCAACTCACAAATGAATAGGTACCTGACAATGCTAGACAAATATTCATATTAAACTTTCATACTTTTCTTAATTTTCCTACTACAAAAGGCTTTTATTTTATAGCGGAGCCCACAGAAGGTAAGTGTGTGTTAGTGCGAGTGCAGCGGACGGGACGTGGCTCTTTGAACAAAGAAATCTGTCAGGACGCAGGTCTGCGGTCGGGCTGCCTCATAATACCGTTCACCACCAGGCAGTATACAAGGTGTTACAAAAGTACCTAACTCTTTTTACAGGGTGTAACCTACTGGTCAACAGGATGTCAAAACTGTAAAAAAAAGTTGAAAAAAAAATTTTTTTTTTATAACCTCAAAATTGAAATTTTTTCATAACTTTTTTGTTTTTGGTATTAGCTCAAATTTAAAAATATGTTTGTGCGTGTAGGTGCATTTACATAGCTTTGAGTTGTTAAAACATTGTGAAAGTCAATGAAAACGATATTTAAAAAATACTTTTCTCCCGCCACATCGTTAACATTTTATTAATTTAAAAATTAACGGAACGTTATAGAGCAAAAAAAATATTTAGGTTGTGATCCCTATCACCGGGTGCTATTACCTACCCTGTAAAAAGAGTTAGCATCTTTTGTAACACCTTGTATAGTGAGTTTGCCAGACTTGGCAATTTGTGCATTTATATCGAGTTACATGTTGTGTTGCAGCTAGAGTTTGGGTGAAGACAGGACCTCAAATAGGATCACCCGGTTTTAATAAAATTGCAAACGCCCGAAAATCAAAGCAACGACGACAGTATAATGTCAGAGTGGCCGTGTCGATAGGTTCCCAGTAGAAGGACAAAACCGGGTTTTCCCCGGTTTTCTCCTACAACCAGCGGACTATCCTCTAGAGTTAGAAACAGAATATTCTTTGCTGTAAGTAGAAAAAACATTAAAAGGACAGACAGCATTAATAAATCCTAATTAAAGCCTACAAACTGGGAGCTATCAAGGCACCATTGCGTTACAGACTCAGGCCCCTGGTGAATACCTGTTGTGGAGTAGGCTTGCTCATGCTCAACCTTCTCCATTAAAAGCAAATACTATAGTTAAAATAAGCGATAATTCAACCGGCTACTAGTACATGGATCGTATAATAAATTCGTTTACAATTTGAAGGTCTTGATTGCATGAAATCTAGTAGGTACAAACGTAATCGCAAACACAGCTACTCACTACTACTAGAATCCTAGGATTCCTAGAGCAACGTGTTGACAACTCTATCGTAGACAGAACAGTACCTAAACTTTCCAAACTTCTCCCATAAGATTACTCACACACAGTAACTGCAAAATCGCATGAAGTCACAGTCACAAAATTGAGTAACGTGACATCTCTTGCCATCTTGCCATTTACTGATATTCTCGCAGAAAAAGACAAATTGCGCGTATAATATTTAGTTTGTTAATACGCAAAAGTTATCCGTGTGTGGGTGAACATCTGCAAAGCCTGTGCATTTATCGCATCGACTGTAAATATGGAAGACGACGACATACAAAGCCGAACTGAAAGGGTTTATTCTCCGGAGCAAACCAATTTTTGACTCTTTTAAATCTAAACCTGTATTTTGGTAACCTAAAGGTAAGTAGGTACTCCGGTCTTCTAAGGTTCGTTACATAACCTAGCTCCCAGTTACATTTGAAAGAATTTTTTATCTGTGTCACGTCAAATTTCATTCCTGACATTCTACAAAAAAAAAACAATAATGATAAAAGAGCTAAAAAAACACGTTACTCCAAGATCAGTGTATTAAAAAAATCAATAGAATAATAGTGCTTAAAATAATGAACAAAGGCCTAGAGCTCCTGAAGACCATAAAGCGGAGGAAAGTGCTATATTTTGGCCACATAATGCACAACGACAAATAAATACCTTCTGCAACTGATTCTGCAAGGGAAAATACGGGGTCGCCGAAGACCTGGCCGCCCAAAAACATCATGGCTCTAAAATCTAGCAGAATGGTTCAACACAAGCCACACGCAACTCTTCCGAGCCGCAACATCACGGGCCAAAGTGGCCGTAATGATAGCCGACCTCCGATAGGCGATGGCAGCAAATAAAGAAGAAGATAGTATTAGAGAATAATAGTATTGAATATACTACGTGCTATTTTAGTGGTTTTAAAGCCGAAGGTATTTTGTTGCACTGATGATTCTGAGCCTGATTACAAAATTTCATTCCAAAGAGTGCGAAAAAAAAATTCACTTCTCCATACAAATGTCGATTGGCGATAGACATTTGTATTGGGAAGAGTTTTTTTTTTCGCTCATTTTGGAGTAAAATTTTGGATTTTGACTCAGAATTACCAGTGCAACAAAATACCTTCGGCTTTAAAACCACTAAAATTGCACAGTGTATTCATGCTGATTGCACCGCAGTTTCCTGCGTTTCGATTGCGCCACTTCTCCGCAGTGATATGTTGAGGTCCTTAGAGAATAGGCCCGCGCCGGCAGCGACGCAGCAATGTCAATGCGACAAGCCTGCCAGAAGGCCAGATAAGGGAATGCCAGTGACAATAGAGAATAGCGGTATAACCGACCACAAAATAATAGGCACTAGAAGTTCTAGAAACATAGCGCCGCCGGTTTATTTTTTCAAGGGAGCCCCATCACTTACCTAAGAACGCTGTTTGTCTTTTTTATGTTACGCGTATAGGTACCTAGTTCAAACTATTCTGTACCGAACGAAGAATAAGTGATGGCGCCACTGTATAAATCATCTAATTTTAAATGCCTTTGCATGTAACATACGTAATGAGCTGATTTTTACAGCATTTAGTGGCACTTTTGCTCACACTAGATGTGTGAAATGACCACTCGGACATTGCCTGCAAAGACCCAAGTTGTATAAAAACAAGAACCAAAAGGACTTGCATTAGATGGGCTTAGAACTTTTAAGTTGTGGCTTCTGTCAACTGCACTTACTTTCTGCAATGACATCGACCGCCGCGGTTGAATATTTTCGCCTTTTTACTTCCTCTGCTGTCCCTGTCGCTGATTGTTTTGTCTGACTCTAGGACCATTGATTTTATTTTTAATTTGAGTATTTTGTTGGTGCTTGTTTCTATTTTGGTTCTATTAAAAAGAAGGGAAAATATCCGTGAAAAATACACGAAGAAAATAAAAACTCTACTAAAGTCAGTTTATGCATGGCGCATAAAACTGACTTCCACTAAAGTTTTATGCAACCCCGCCTCGTTGTAAGCGTAAGATAAATCGATTATTAAATTATATAATAACTTAGATACCTACCAAATTATTTGCGTATATGGTCATTTTACTGATTACAATTTTCACTAACGATAAGTATTTTCCTTCAAAACAAGTCTGAAATCTCATCCCACAAAGTCAGCAAACTTTTTGCTTCATGGTACTCAGACTGTGTGCACCTAAAAATCGATGCGAATCTTCCTATGCAGATCCATCAGATGGGCTTTGTATAGTTCCACGGAAAATAAGCAGCGAATTTTCACACCCCTCGCTTTTAATGGTCTGGTTAGCAAGTACTGACGGCAGAACAATTTCGCAGGGGTTGGTTGACAAAGAATTCACGCCAGATTTAGCTATTCCTTTGGGATGAGGTGAAAAAGTTCACGTTCCTTGTTGTGATATTTTGGCGACTGTAAATAGACTGGATGATCAGTATCGCTTCAAGTTTAACTGTTATCTACAAAACCGAGAATAGGGCATTCTCTCATTTTACTCAATCTAGCACCAATTACAAACAAAAAAAGTTCTTATGCTAGCTAGACAAAGAAGAAACGTCAATGTACCTAATCGATCCAAACAATCGCGTTTTGTACAAACACAAAGCTGATTTTTTAGGGTCATTTAGCATCTAATAAAATTTAATTAAGAACATAACTTTCGTTTTTCATAATTTTATCCTATAAAACCACAAACAAGAGCAGAGGTCAAAAAAGTTGTTATGAGTGTTAATTTTTCTACTAGGGGTTGCAGTCCCTGGGACATTATTTTAGATGGATGAATGTTGGATGAATATTAAGAATATATATTTTTTTGCCAACGCTACGGTCTAATTTCTCGCCACCGCCTCTCTAGCACAATCCACAAAGTAGCGAAAGTGGCGCGGAGTGCTCGCCGGCACAGACTGTGGGTCCGCCATTGTTGTCTTTGATTTAGGCGCGCCACACATCTCGCGCCAAGTCACAGACAAATTAGGAGGATATGGAAGAATCCTAGCAGGAAGTAAGGATTAGGAGACTCATCTACGGCTCTTAGATTTCCATCTATCCATCTATCTGGGCATAGGCTCTTTCTATGTTACGCCAACCTCCCCATGGATAATATACTCTTATAAAACTAAGTTATTTGCATCTACGTAATGAGATGGTTTATACAACGTCCAGTGGCACCTTCACTTACACCAGATGGGTGAAGAGACCACTCGGCGCTGCAGTGCCTTGGACATTACTTTAGATGGAGTAGGCTTGCTCAGCACCTAAACATCGTGAGGAAACCCGTGGCTTAGTTGGCTTCACCCGTATTGACTCCTGTAAGTAGCTAAGGAAACTAATAAAATATGTAAGTAGTGAAACTAATTAATGAAGTAACTAATAAACACCTCTAGCATTCAGGGTAAGACACAGAAAAAATTCGGAAGATGTGGAAGAATCCTTCATGGAAATCCTTCAATTACATAACTAGACGAGTACATTGAACTCAATGTATCTTATAGCAGTACCCACAGACTTGTGTATTGAGTCTGCTCTGGCTGTCAAGGCTTCATAGGCCCAGGCAGGCCTAAAATGTGCTTTCAAAGTTCCCCATACAGCTGTCAGTTGAAAACGCGAGTCGAAATCCGCGTCGAGAAAGCGTTCGAGATAAAGCAGGATGATATTCTCAGCTTCAGACACTATTGCGTGAGAATTCAAAAGTGTAGACTGGCACGATGGCAATACCGGTAGGCCAAAAGATTATTTATTGTTGCCTTGTTCACCAAATAAACGGGGCCTGAGTTGCCTGAGCACTGAGTAGCCTCTAGATGAAAATCCAACCAATATGTCCTCAGTCAGTATGAGTGAACCTCAGTTATGAAATACAGGCAAATTCTATAAAAAATGAGAGGTAATCGATAACAGCATAATACTAATTGGTAGTAGTAGTAATCGTATGAGGTAGTGGCCACCCCCTGGTGTCAAAGTTTTTAGGCCGCCCGAAGGTAATAGGTAATTTCTGACTTAAAGAAGTTGGAGGTAAATTAATGCGACGTTTTTATAATCCAGCCTCCTTCGTTTCCACAAGCCTTAATATCCCCCCGAAGAATCGAGGAATTCCTGGCACAAAAAATCTCACAGATCCGAATATTTATTTAAATACCAAAAAGCCATAGGACATTTTTCATTCCGTCATAACGTTCATATTAAGTTGGAGAGGTAAATATGCACGCAATTTTCATCCATTCCATTCCTAATGACTTTCAGTGAAACGACTCAAAACCCCTCATTTTACACTTTGACGCGTTCGCTTACGGCCTCCTGGCGCGATGACATTTTCAACCAAAAGCTAAAAGGAACTGTCACTCTAATAAACTTCCTATCTTGAAAGAATAGAGTCTAAAATCGGATGGTAGCTACAGTCGTATAGGGCGACTTCTGTCTATTCTTGGGTATCCAAGGATAAGTAGGAGCAGTGAAGACAAAAAGATTCAACTCGCGCCGCTTTACTAATCCATTTTCGTTCTTGTTGCACTATGAATGTGGTTTAAAATATGGTGGTTGAAGCGAGTGCACATGTTTTAGATTCTTTGCACTAGTTTTCACTGTCGGATTGTTTTGTCTATTGGTAATATGAGAGTCGGTTCGCACCTCTGAACAACGCCACGTTACCTTTTTCACACTTTTTTTTATGAAAAGGCTCTTCAATAGGCGTTGGTGTTTGTAAAGATTTTGTAGTATCGCATTACGGTAAAACTTTTTTCCTTTTGCGGTGCAGAAACTAGCTTGGTTTTTAAGAGGCGACAAGTAACTTGAGTGGTTACTTAAGTTTAGTTTAATATTTTGTAATGTTGTAAGAATGGTTGCCTGTACACTGTACAGCGTAGTAGGTACTTGTGGGTGGTTTTCAAAGGCTATTCACGTGAAGGATGCTAAGTTCCATTAAAACTTACAAGTCGCGCGTAAGTAGGCGCGACTTGTAAGTTTTAATGGAACAACATTTTAAGTAGGTATCTTATGAAAGGACTTCATTACCACAACGGCTCTAGCTTAAACCATTTTTTAATAATTTTTACGATGTATATTTTTCGATGTACTCTCTTTCAAGTTAGTGCAGAACCCTCGGTGCGTGATTCCGACTCGCACTTAGCCGGTTTATAGGGTTAATAGGGTTTGAAAAGAGGCGTGTTTTTAATTTCGGATCTATGAACACTGCACTTGCGATTCTACTCAAGCTCACTTCTTGCTATGATAGGAGGTAGACACCTAATGCAATTTCTAAGGTTCAATTCCTGAGGGGTCAACGAGCCGGTATAAACTAATAATGAAGCCAGTCAGGAATACCAGCCACTGACCAACACCAGCGTGCCATAACTCGGCCAAGTATGAAATAATAGAGATACCGCAGAACGCTTCGGATCATCGTCGGGGGTGTGACACTATAGCCCACAGATTAAACTAAGATAAAATTTGTAGGTACAACCGCGTACAGAAATAAAATAAGGCCGAATTCCTGGTTTAGTATGCGTCGCATTTTTATGGGCAATAGATTTTATTTTTATTTTTACTCTATAATTTGATTACTTTTAATTTTACTATGGATTTTATAATGTTTTAATAATGTTGTAATAATTTGAAATAAAAATATTTTATTTGTTATTTTATTTATAGATTTAAAAAAAAAACATTCGCATAAAAAAATCTTAAATCATGGTTTAGTTATAGAACGTGTGAAACGAGCCCTATTCTGTGAAAATATTAACTTGCCACCTATTACGGTTGCGACAGATAGACATAAGGGCAGGCCGCGTAGGCTGTGTCCCGTTTGGCACCCTTCGGATACAGAACCAGAACATGGCAATCCAAATACGTATAGGTATAACAAACTACTCAAAGATATAAAAATATTAAAAATTCTCTGTTTTACAAAGTAAATTGAAATCATTTCTTATTTCTAACTGTTTTTATGACTTCAAAGAGTCTACACAATTCGAAGGCGAATTTACAGTTTGATTTTATAATGGATCGATTTTAATCATTAAATATTTCTCTAGGTACAAGTTTAATTACATTATCCACATAAAATTAAATGCAGATATAAATTTATTTCCGAATGTTCCTAACATTATCATTTGCGGTAAGCGTGTACTGTACAGTGGAAAGCCTTGCTCGCAGCTATATCAAGTAGATCGTCGCAGAAGATTTGATTTCGCCGACTTTTCCGAGTACTAAGGAAAAATATTCGATTACTTCGGGATACAAGCAAAATTACATTACCTGTCAATTGGCAACTATGGGCTGAAAAAGCGTTAAATGGTACTCGAACGCTTCATTACGTCATTACGCCAATAAAAATACATCTAGTTTCAAGTGCATGCTGCGTAAACTGTTTACATTGACACTATTAGAAAATAAAAGACTATTTATTATCATTTAAGTACCTAGTTTCTATGAATTTCAATTTGATATCACGTTATCTGCCAAAAAAATACTAAATATTAAAATGACAATGGGGTCCGGTCACGGCGACCAAAGTGGCAGCCTAATTGATATTAATGTTTGTGTTTCAAATCTGTACAACTGGCTTCGTCTGAATGGACTCACTGAGTATTTCGTATTCTGTGGCAGTAGAGTACCTGTCACATGGAAAACTTTCCCCTTTCCCACGCGGGAGGCTCCCCCTGAACACGATTTTACACTCCGGCCTCTCATAGACAATTTGCTATCTGAATGAGAAGCTCCTTTTACTCGTGGCGCAATTATATTCTGAAGTTCATTGTTGCTACTGCAAGTTCAGATTACTTTTGGTTATTTCTACTCGACTGTCCAAAAGGAGGTTTATTATTGTAGCGCTAGGTTGTAGACTGCATGTCAAAAAAAAGAAGCAAAAACAACCCCTTTCGACCCGTTTAAAAACAAATAAAAAGTAAAATAACCCATACAACGATATGAAATAATGATAAATCGATACGGTCAAAATGCAAAAAACTGAATGTAGTTATAGGAGATGCTTACAGCGCACTATAGCGCGCAATATTCTTACTGCCGATTTCTGAATTGAGAAATTCGCTAAGCAATTTCTGTCACTGCAGATTTCTTACAAAAGCACCTGACAGACCGATACCTACTTAATACTTAAGTATTTACTTAGTTAATTTCTAAATTAAAAAACAGAGCTTTACTCGACTATTCTCAGACATGCAAGATTAGGTACTCACCGTAAAATACTGTTCAAATATTCAAGTACTTATCAGTTTGTGCAAAATATTTGCTGCTTTCAGGCAGAATTTCAATATTTCAGAATCAGTGTAGGCTTTTGCGATAAACCTTTTGGAGAATAAGGTAAATACGCCTACCTAACTCTTTCGCCTATTTATTTATCATCCCTGTATAAATCCATTATAACAAGACGTTGGTAAAGAATAACCAACTGAGCCGGGCGAATATTTTTCATGCCCTTGTAGAGAACAAAACAAAAATATATCTCCAGAAGGTCGACTGCTTGAAACTTTTCTTTGGTCTGTTTTTAATAGAAGCTCAAAAAATCACCGAGGGCTAGGCCTAAGTCAGTAAGGGCGAAGGCTAAGTGAATAGGTGTTTTAATTTCTATGATCTCCAGGGTAGGCACTAGGAGAGAGATGCCTGCTTTCTCTTTGACTTATTGATTGATACACATTGTCTTAGTTACTAGATCAAAATAAAAAGAGAGAGATGTCGTATTCATGTAGAGATTTTGCTAATGCTGCGACGGCAACAGTGACACGTCAAAAACTGACTACCTAACTGAAGATATTCTTTTGTTTTTCTTCTATAATCATGAGCTTGTAGACAGCGCGAATCGAGATGTAGCTCGTGTGCATGACACTGTGAAATAAGAAGCTTGTCTGCGAAATTATTTAATAAATCACAATAACATGCAATCGCTCACTTTCAGTTCTCTTTTCGTGCATTTTGTGATTTTGTTTTTCGGTGTAATTTACTTTCAACGAACACGGTAAGAGGAAGACAACAGAAAAATATCTAACAAAGTGTCAACAATGTCTTGGTCTGTTGCATTTAATTACAGTTGTGTTTTACTGCAATGTAAAAAGCCATTATACCTAATATCTAGTGATTCGGCAAGCGTAAGCGAGACAAGACAAGACAATTTCGATATCGAGACTGTCTTGACGGCATCAAGACTTTTGCTTGGTCTCGATCTTGTCAGGCGAGCGAAAATATTGTCTTGGACTTGTTTTTATGATTTGTCAAAAACAAGTCTTGATCTTGTCTCGATCGTTTGATTCGAGCGAGATAAGACCAAGAAACAAAACAAAAATTCGATAAAGGTTGGCCAAGATGCTTGAAAGTATCGTCTTGAACCGAATCACTACTAATATAGACATTTATAAAATGATTTTCCAAAAACTATGTATTGTTAACCCTCCAACTAACTTTTAATCGTAATTCGCATTGCAAGCGCAAACCGTTAGGGAATTCCAATCCATTTATCATCTTCGATATTCAATACAGAGTGGTGGACACGGGCCGATCGCCGTTTGTTATAAGCATTCCGTACATTTTATCAAACCGCCATAAAATACGTTCAAAATTGAACAGTATCGTACGGCATAAAGTGCGATATTTGAAATTTCGCATGAATGTCACCGGAATTATTAGGATAGTTTGGCCGTAGGTACGGTTCAGTTTCTATGGCGCGTGGATAGTTTGCATAGCTTGACCGGGAAACTCGATACGGTATGCGAAGAGCTTAATATGTACAATAATGTGCATATACATATGTAATGTGTAGTTGACCCTTGTTCAAATTCGAGGATAATTACAATAGAAGCGTGGCTTTAACATACAGGGTGTTAAAAGACCGCCGATAGACCCGAAAGGCACGCATACTGGACACCAAAACAAAGTACTTTTTCGATAAATTATTGCTGAGAAATGATTTTGGTTTTTTAGGTTATAATTTTGAAAAATATTTTATCATAAAATGGACGTGTAACTCACAGAGGTCATAATGCGCAAGCGTTGGTATAAGTTTATACTACTTACAATTGAGGTACCGATGTTTAGAATACATTGCGGGTTGCAATTTCAACGTCATTTTTTGTACGAAATATTCAAAATATTGACATGGCTTCTTGGGATGAAATGTTAACTAAAAAACTAAGGCCTTTGCATCTACGTAATGAGATGATTTATACAGCGTCCAGTGGCACCTTCACTCACACTAGATGGGTGAAGAGACCACTCGGCGCTGCAGTGCCTGGGACATTGTTTTAGATGGAGTAGGCTTGCCCAGCACCTATACCATCCTGACAGCTTAGTCAACCAAGCCCACAGGAAAGACAGGAAACATCGTGAGGAAACCCGCGGCTCAGTTGGCTCCACACGTATTGAAATGTTAACTACTTGATACTGGATACATTTCTGCAAAATTATTTTTTTGAAAAGTCCGACTTTGAACCTCAATATCTCGGAAACCGTTGATTTCCCCGGCATAGTTCCTTGGGAAAAAATGATCGTTATGATCAGGACAATACGTGGTTTCCCGCTTTGTTGGTGGTCTTTTAACACCCTCTATACCTTTTGTTTAAATTCTCACGTCTGTCTCAAAAGGTACTGTACTAAGACGGCTGCTTTTCAATTCAATTCAATTCAATTCATTTATTTCAATCAAAATTATGTACTACATATTCATAACTACTTAATATAACTTAGGTAAAGACGTACACAGTGCCTGAACTAGAATACAGCTGTATTCTGTATCTCAGGAAACTAAAATAGGCAATAATATTGTGAAGAACAAATAATGATATTATGTAATGTTTTGGACTACACTTCGATACTGTAGAATGAATAATTTATTTGTAACCTTTTTGATTCCTTGTATACAACGTGGATGACTAAAATATAACGTATGGGACTATGGCAAAACTATACTTAAGGCAAAATATTTTTTGCCTAGAATTCCAGAACTGCATTGGCAACCATTATATTATTAGCAGGTCATGATGAGAGCTGGTCATGGTATGGGGGGTACCACAGATAATTCTGTCATTTGTGAATTGCCACCTGTCCATATTTTCCCAAGTAAGTTCAATGAAACAGATACCTACTCATCATCTGTTTCATTGAACTTACTTGGGAAAATATGGATTGTGTTGTTGGGTTGGGTGTTGGGTATAGGTCTATTTCCCCTCACGCCACCTTTCACCGTCTCTCGCCATCTGCAATCCTGCATCCATGGACCCTCCGCCGTAAAACGACTTCTCGAAACCCTTTATAACTTGCTGTTCTGTAACCTCGCCACTTAAGTACCAGTATATCCTGTGCGTACTGTAGGCGATTAGGTAATTACACGTAAGGTATTAGCAGACGTGAGTTATGGTGTTGAGAACCTGTTAACCACATTTAGCTTATCTTAGTGGGAAAAGCCATGGAATTAGCATAACATACAGGGTATTTTTAAAGACCGCAAACAGACCCGAAAGCCACGCATACTAGACACCAAGACAAAGTTCTTTTTCGATAAATTATTGCTGGGAAATGATTTTAGTTTTTTAGTTTATAATTTTGAAAAATATTTTATCACGCAATGGACGTGTAACGCACAGAAGTCATACTGCGCTAGTGTAGGTATAAGTTTATGTTACTTATGCTTGAAGTGCCGATGTTTAGAATACATTGCGGGTTGCAATTTTAACGTCGTTTTTTGTAAGAAATATTCATAATTTTGATATGGCTTCTTCAGAAGGTATGTTACGAGTAAGAACTAGATACTGATACATTTCTGCAAAAAAAAAGTTTTGAAAAGTCCGATTTTGATCCTTATTATCACGGAAACCGTTGATTTCCTAGGCATAGTTCCTTGAGTAAAAATGTTCATTATGATAAGGACAATACGTGGTTTCCCGCTTTGTTGGCGGTCTTTTAACACTCTGTATATTAAGCTTTTATCCATAGTGTGAATGGTGTCTGTAAAATTAAACAAGGTAGCGTTTCACACAGGAATACTCAATAAGAGTACAGGCTCATTTAATGGTGTCCCAGTTCTATAAGTCCTTAGCTCTTTGAAAAATGGCAATGTGAAAGTCTACACATTGAAAGACAGAATGACTCACGCATGATACATTTCTCAGCTTTAGGTTTTAACCATTAAAATATTTTATTCAGGGAGAATTTGTTTGATATTTCATCCTTGTAGCTGAGCAGCCACATCAGAAACTTCAGTGCGATTTCGAAGAAAAACTTAACACTCCACACAATAAAGCTTGTCCGGGACTTTCTTTTATTGGAAGAGATAATCTAATATTATCGACATACATAAAACTCAAGCTGCGAGACGCACTAGAAGAATGTTAATACTTTTCAGTACTTCATTGCTTTAACCGTGGCAATTTTAAGGCGACGCTACGTGAGGAGAATCTTCAAGAAGACATTGTTCGGTTCCAGTCTTCATGAGTTTTTTCCCATAGATAAAAGCTCTCTGTCTGAGTTATGAGATTACAATATATTTCAATGAGTTATGGCTAGTTTTTGTTAGAGCTTAAGTTAGGAAACCTAAGTCGTAAAGCTTAAAAATAGTGATTTCAGAGTTCGCTGAGTGATTGCAATAAGTCGTTGTTCTTTCAGATGTTGTATTTTAGCGGAGGACAAGTTCTCAAACGGCCAAGCGCAGCCAGTGTGCTGTTTACAAAAAGGAGTAGTCAGCCAAATCCTGAAACAGACATCTCATACTCATATCAACTGTATTTTCAGCGTTTTTTAAAGATAAAAAGGTCTCCATTAATGCACGACATGAATGAAGCCCGCTAATACAATTTGTAATTTAAAAAAACCCAGACGTACTGACTCACAGACAACGCAGTTTACACCAGCACAGAAAGAAACATGAAACTGAGGTGCACTAACATTTCTATTCTATATTTTCTATTCTACTTTTCTATTCTACATTTTTATTTTTTTGTTTTACTTTTTTAGTTATACTTTGGGCTCTGGCAGAATACCAGAGCTATGAGCACGGGTCGTAGCTACCTACCCGTCTCATAAGCACACGCTGAGTCAGAGCCCTTTTTACTGACCACTGCGCACAGTGGAAATTGGGTAGGTATGGGTACTATGGGTTAGGTAGGTGTGTATGTGTAGGTCGTCCCATCTGTATAGTATTTTTAAGTTAGTAACTGCCTAATTCTAAGTATGTACGAGTATTAGTTCTATAAGTTGTAATTTGTGGTCAGTAAAATAAACGCTTTCTATTCTATTCGATTCTATTCTAACAAAGAATTTTCTATAAAAGGTGCTATAAAAGTTTCTATGAAAAATCATAATTATATCGTGCGCGTAAAAAGACGTGCGCATGCATTCGTTTTAAATTAACATTCTTTTTATTAAATGCCATATCGGACAAAGAGACAATGGTTCGTTGAAAGTTTCAATAAAAATACCCATTTTCTCACATTTTCCAAATCCAATTAAAACTAGGCACCGGTCAAAAATAACAATGTCTACTAACCAGTTTCGGAGTGGAATAAAAACTCCCAGTCCTGCGTGACTGGCCTGGCTTGATCCCGCTGCAATCACAGCGTTATCAATGTTTGATTTCAATTAGCACTTGGGTGCGGGCGACAGAATAGCAGCCCGATTCTACAAACCACACGACTACTGAGTTAACCAACTAAAAGGGGAGCGGAAAAACTTATATTCACTGGAAAAATCGATGGAACGCGACCAAAAAGCCAAAATCCGAGAATGGTGCGGCGTAGGAATTAGGTGGACTGTATTGTGGGTGGACTAGGTGGATACCGGTGGTGCTCGTTGGCTGCACAAAGGTTAAGAAATACCGAGGTTTCAGATGCCCGACAACTTGTAGTTGGATCGACCAACTACAACGACAATGTCATAGACGCATCGTATGACAAGATTGCTCCAGATGAATGAACACGACCCTCAGTGATGAGGATACCGATGCAAGATAGCCAAGCGAGTAGAACCTTAGCCTTATAAGCGTGAGGTCCCAGTTTCGAATCCCAGTCCCAGATTCGCCTTGGTAGCTCTTATCGTGCTTCCCATAAGTGCGCAAACGGAAAAAAATGGCTGATAAATCTATCCTTTATTTCAAGTGCTACTTTAGTATTTTTAACAGCCTTAATATATTCATAGAATATTAAGTACAATCCGTCAAGAAAATTATGTTTTTAAAACAAAGACTGGGAGAAAATAAGAAAATATGAAAAACTTACAAACATCTGGCAAGAGAATGAGCGCAAAGACTCCCAATGTAGCCTTTTTAATTCGTCGTCGTACAGGCAACAGCACGTAAACCCTTACATATTCAAAATTGCCCGTAACGTAACTAAATAGATTGGGCGTAAGGGTCGACGTGATGTTGACTGTACATTCTAAACATGAAATAAATAGTACCTTTTCTCTACTCTATGCGGGCGTACTGTGGGTCAGGGTTTCGTGTGTGAATTCACTGGAAAACAGGGATATTGAATGCTTATAGAATCGGGAACGTTCAAGTGCTTTCCCAACGCACTGAGAGTGCGATCCGAAAATGAAATTCTCCTTTGCGAACGATATACGGAATCAAATTCATTTTGCTGCCATAACGTTGGGTTTTCTTTTTAATTTCGTGATTTTTTAATAACATAGAGAATTATTGGAAGATTGCAATTTCAAACTCACGAGTGCAAAGTTTTGTTTCGTTTCATGATTTTTTAATAACATAGAGAATTATTGGAAGATTGCAATTTCAAACTCACGAGTGCAAAGTTTTGTTTCGTTTCATTTTAGGTTTTTCGTGTGTCTGTCTAATAGGTAGTTAGAGAACTTATTATTTCTCTTTCTTTATGCTGGTAGTAGACGTGTTAGTAGTAGGTACCTAAGTAGATGTAGAAAGGGCAGGAAAAGGGCAAAGATTTTCACGTTGATGGAACGGATTATATGACAAAATGGAAAATTTAATTGGTACGTATCCCAGTTTACCCTTAGCGGCTGTAGGCGTGAGTTGATATTATGTTGTTTGCGAGTATGTCTAAAACGATAAAAACAACCATGATAGGCGACTTCATACTTTCAGTTTTGAATACTGTAAGTTTCCCTGATGCAACCATTTTCTCAGAACGCGCTCTATAGTTTTAATTAACAGAGTAACACGTTAAAGGGAGGCGGGGACGGAGGGTCTCCTCACTAAATTAATACTGCACAGAAGGTACACTTACTGCCGATTTCTGAATTGAGAGATTCACTAAGCAAGCACTTAAGTATCGTTCTGTCTCTGCAGATTTCACACAAAAGAAAGTGACAGAACGATACTTAAGTATTACTGAGTATTTACTTAGTGAAATTCTCAATTCAGAAACCGGGTCTAAGGTTTAGTAATCCTCATTTTCATAATCATAATATTTGGGGATTTTTGAAGCGTATGCAATATTTGAACGAGAGCGAGCGAAGCGAGAGAAGTTCTCCGATTCTATTGAAACAATCCGGCGTTTGTATGTATGTACATATTAATGTTTGTTCTACGATAACTTGAGTAAAGGACCACGGGCACATTAGTATGAAGTCTGGGCCCACTGACAGTTGACACTTGATGAAATTTTTTACATTGTCCGACCTCAATAAACTTCATGTCAAATGAAAGCTCTAGAAGAGTACTTCAATTTATTCTATGGCAGCTTAGTCAAAATCGAGCGCGAAAATGGTGTTTTGGGCATATTTGTCCCATTGCATGAAGATTGTCCAACCTCAATAAAACTCATGTCAAATGAAAGCTCTTGAAGAGTACTTCAATTTATTATATGGCAGCTTAGTCAAAATCGAGCGCGAAAATGGTGTTTTTGGCATATTTGTCCCATTTTATGAAGATTGTCCGACCTCAATAAAACTCATGACAAATGAAAGCTCTTGAAGCGTACTTCAATTTATTCTATGGCAGCTAAGTCGAAATCGAGCGCGAAAGTGGTGTTTTGGGGATGGATTTTGACTAAGCTGCCAAAGAATAAATTAAAGTACTCTTCAAGAGCTTTCATTTGACATAAAGTTTATTGAGGTCGGACAATGTAAAATGTCAACTGTCAGTGGGCCCAATATGCCCATCTCCAAAACACTACTTTCGCGCTCGATTTCGACTTAGCTGCCATATAATAAATTGAAGTACGCTTCAAGAGCTTTCATTTGACATAAGTTTTATTGAGGTCGGACAATCTTCATAAAATGGGACAAATATGCCCAAAACACAATTTTCGCGCTCGATTTTGACTAAGCTGCCAAAGAATAAATTAAAGTACTCTTCAAGAGCTATCATTTGACATAAAGTTTATTGAGGTCGGACAATGTAAAATGTCAACTGTCAGTGGGCCCAATATGCCCATCCCCAAAATACCACTTTCGCGCTCGATTTCGACTTAGCTGCCATAGAATAAATTGAAGTACGATTCAAGAGCTTTCATTTGACATGAGTTTTATTGAGGTCGGACAATCTTCATAAAATGGGACAAATATGCCCAAAACACAATTTTCGCGCTCGATTTTGACTAAGCTGCCATAGAATAAATTAAAGTACTCTTTAAGAGCTTTCATTTGACATGAATTTTATTGAGGTCAGACAATGTAAAATTTTTCATCAAGTGTCAACTGTCAGTGGGCCCAATGTGCCCATGGTCCTTTGGTCTGATCGTTATGAAATTTGGTAGGCGGGTAAAATGTAAATGAAATCAAAAGAATTTTTAAGTTCGAACAAGTTCCAGGGGTTTCCGAGCTATAGGGTATAGAGTCGCGAATTCACTATTTGGGCGAACCACTAGTTATGTTTAGAGACGTTTACGAAGTCGTGTCGCGGAGACAATATGTCACCTGCTGATGTGTGTGCAGTTGGCTATGTACTTGTACCTTTAAAGCTTTAGAAGTTTTAGTGAAAATAGGACATCCCGAGTCGTTTTCTCCAACTTACCTAGACCGTTTCTCACCGTTGAAAAGTTCCTCAAAATAACTTCCAACTGTGACTTTGTCGATGTAAAATAACGGGAACTATATTTTGTGTCATCAAAGTTTATATTTGTCATCAACTTGTATCATCTAATTAATAGATCTATCGCCACGAAATATTTTCATTCTCAGAAAAATAAAAAGTGTCGCCAGGTACAAATTACCAAATTAATGTCAATATGTACGCAGAAAAAGAGATGGATTATCTATATAATCGTAGTGCATCCATTGAATAAAAACTTTGTTCTCAAAATAATAGGTTTATTCTAAAAATAACAGCTTCGTACTCAAAATAGTAGATCTGTCATCAAATAAATCGATTATTGTCCGCAGATTGCGATTTGTTTTTATTTGTTATTTTGTCATCAGTACAGTAGTTACAAATTATTTCGTTAAATTCTCCAAATAATACTATTCGTTGCCAATTTAATAGTTCAGTTCATAAATTTTATTAAAAAATGTTCAAAAGGGCGGAGCCGAATTGGCGCGCTATGAAAATTGACCAATCATGCGCAGCAATGGGTCGTACACACGACAGCACGTCGAACTTTACACGCTAGCACTCTACTCGGTTGTGTTATGGGCGACTTTTTAACAAAAGTGTACAGACTGACGTGCGGTCGTGTGTACGGTGGGCGGTTTACTTCATTCGCTTGATTCCGTGCTCCTTGATGCAAGTGCATTTTATATGATTATTGTTAGGGTTTTTGGTTTTAGTTGATTTCCCAATAGTTTCTTTCTATTATCATGGCATCAAATTGTGGTGAAGATGATGCAACTTCTCCAATAACGTTATCATCCCTCGTTGAGAAATCACTAGTGGAGAAAGTGCCGGTACAACAATAGGTACAACCAGTATACAAGTACCTAATGTAAGATAGTAGTTAAATTCATGGATACAAAAACATTCTTCTTCTGGATCTTTATGATTTTTTTAAGTTACATATTTCATTTTGGTAATGACCGTTATTCCTTAATTTGATTATACAGTTATCAGGACAAACCTATTTAAATAAGTACAAACCTATTTATTTGATACTTGATAATATATCCCCATGATTTTAGGTGATTTATTATGAAACTAGTTGTGCCCGCGACTTCGTATGCGTTTTTACACATTTGACATTTAATTTAAATTCGACTGTGGAGGTAAACTCAAAAGGAAGGTTTTTTTTTAACCCCCGACCAACAAAGAGGGGTGTCATAAGTGTGATAGCTTTGTGTGTGTGTCTGTTTATGTGTTTATGAGGGTGTGCCTGTCTGTGTGTCTGTCTGTGTGTGTGTGCCCTAATCTAAACAATACATTTATGATAAAATATGTTTTGTTTAGATTAGGTATCGCCCGTGTAAGATACCAGGAAGCTTAGCATAAGAATTGCCTGGGAAGTATGGGGGTTTATATGTATCTCCCTCGACGTAGAGTGGGATAGATAAAGTTATAAGCCCATAGATAAGGTCTTACCCATTCTCATGCTAAGCCAGCAAGCAAAGCATAAGGTTGGGTTAGAGCGTATCTACCGCAAATAACTCTGTCTATCCCGCTCTACGGCAAACAAAATATATTTTTTTAATATCAAGTTGGGCTCAGTAGAGTAAATATTTTTAAAAAGGCACAAAAAAAAATTCAACCTCGCGTGGTTTCAAACCCAGAACATTTCGACCGCGACGCAACAGTACTACATTTCTAACATCGATAAACTTTGTCCGACCTCCACCGAAAACCACTCACAATTCCCTCCAGCAAGCATCATAAGGCTGGGTTAGAGCGTATCTAGGCTCTGTCCATCCCGCTCTACGTCAAACAAAAGAGTGAGATACCTATTGTTTTAAACCCATAGATACGCTCTAACCCGGCCTTATGCTACGCTTGTAGAACTAACATTTTCCGCCAAAATAAAATAAAAACAAATGCCGATTTTTCATTTACAATATGCGCCCCAAATGCCAAAAGTCGTAGCGTGCTATTATACAGAGTGTTAAAAGACCGCCAACAAAGCGGGAGACCACTTATACGTACGTATACGTATAGTCCTCATCATAACGAACATTTTTGCCCAAGGAACTATGCCTGGGAAATCAACGGTTTCGGAGATAATAAAGTCGGACTTTAAAATTTTTTTTTTTCAGAAATGTGTTTAGTATCTCGTTCTTAACATACCTTCTCAAAAAGCCATATCAAAATTATGGATATTTCTTACAAAAAATAAAGTTAAAATTGCAACCCGCAATGTAGGTTTTCGAGAGAATGTGGTTCAAAGTCGGACTTTTATTTTTTTTTTGCAGAAATATGTTCAGTATCACGTTCTTAACATACCTTCTCAAGAAGCCATATCCAAATAATGAATATTTCTTACAAAAAATGAAGTTAAAATTGCAACCCGCAATGTATTCTAAACATCGGATAGCCTAAGTTACTCCCAGAAACGTGAGTTACGACCATGTTAAGTTTGGTTGAAAACTATTCAGCGGTTTTCACGTTTATCGTGTTCATACAGACAGACAGACAGACAGACAGACAGACAGACAGACAGACAGACAGACAGACATAAACCGTTTTTTTTGCATTTTTGGATTTAGTATAGTTTACTTAGTAACCCCTGCTAGTTTTTTTCTAAAAATATTCAATGTACAGAATTGACTTCGCTAGAGTTTTATTATAAGTATAGATAGATAGATATAGATTGTTTTTATATTGTTTGGCGACTACACTTTGATGACAGATCTATTATTTTACGGACAAACCTTATTATTTAAAACATTCAAAACTTAATAAATTGATGATAGCTTAAATCATACCCTAAAATAACTAGCTCCGAAATCATCAAAGAAATATTTGACTGTATAGTGCTTCTCCTGAATGGATTGCTGGAAGAACTTCTGTGGTCCTCTATTTTATGTCGACGGGCAAATTCTCAAAATGCTGCGCTGTTCTGTACAGGAACGCAAATAAAATGGAGTCTTAATTGCGATAATGTAAACAATGAATTTCCATCAGTGTACGGAACAAACAGTGTGCGCTGCGTTGTTATTGTGCCTAGTTTATTAAGAGGAGGCGGTACCCTCTCTGATCCAAATCATTCCGGAAACTGTATAATAGCGTTTTTAAAACCTATGTCTTGGTCCTTTAAAATTGCTACTTGCAGAATTCTGGGCGTAAGTGTTCGCTTTTTAAATAAAATAACCTGTTACAAAAACAAATAATTTGTTGATGGTAAAATACAATGTCACACACTCCTCATATTCAGAGACAGATCTGTCTCTGTGCCGCAATTGTCACTGTCTTGCTCGCAATCTGCTCGAGTTTATTTCTAGGATTGCACTCGAGTGAAGGACGTTTACCGCTGGCCGTCCCAATTTAACTATACCGGGTGTCATATAAAGGTCCTGTAACATAAAGGGGTCGCATAAATCAACAATACAAGCAACTTTTAGAATCCGAGGCAAGGGCGAAATCGTGAAAAACATATCTGCTGCAGTGCTCCATAGAGGACTTTCCTGTAATACCCTGTATAATATCTATCAGTATTGTGTGTATATCTACAATCGTCCCGTATTCAGTGGCTCTAACCTCATTAGTCGGATAACGTGCCCTATCAGAAGTTTTCTTATTACAAGTTGCCCTATTACAACTTATCTACAGGTGGCTTGATCTCAATCGATGGAAAATAAAACTAAAAATAGGGGCATCGGTGAGGTTTATTTGACCATTGACTTTTCGCCAAAAATGTTGTCCATATTTTTTTCACTACCTTAAATTTCGCGGGGCCACAAGGCATGACTTATTTATGTTAGTTATTTTTTACAGCTGTGCTTCAAGAATGTCAATTTTTTCGGCATTTTTGGGTATTTTATAGATTAAATAAAGTTAAAACACCTTTATTGACAAGTTGAATAAATTATTGAATAGGTAGTATTTTTTTGTTGGATAGGAATTTTCTTTTGGCTTGTCAAGATTGTTTCAACTCTGCGTTGTAATGCAATTTTCTAGGAACAATATCTGAGATAGGCTCTTATTTCAATTTTAAGCCAGGGGGAGGGTTAACTCTAGCTATTATTTTTATAATCCAACTGACAGCTAAGTCTGGACAGTTAATTAAAATCAAACAACTCAAAACCCCGCTTCGGAAACTGTAAGATTTAATCGTATAATTTGATCCATACGATTTATTTGATACTAGTTGTGCCCGCGACTTCGTATGCGTTTTTACACATTTGACATTTAATTTAAATTCGACTGTGGAGGAAAACTCAAAAGGAAGGTTTTTTTTAACCCCCGACCAACAAAGAGGGGTGTCATAAGTTTGATAGCTTTGTGTGTGTGTCTGTTTATGTGTTTATGAAGGTGTGCCTGTCTGTGTGTCTGTCTGTGTGTGTGTTTGCCCTAATCTAAACAATACATTTATGATAAAATATGTTTTATTTAGATTGGGTTCGCGGATTTAGATTCACCCGTGTAAGATACCAGGAAGCTTAGCATAAGAATTGCCTAGGAAGTATGGGGGTTTATTATGTATCTCCCTCGACGTAGAGTGCGATAGATAAAGTTATAAGCCCATAGATAAGGTCTTACTCATTCTCATGCTAAGCCAGCAAGCAAAGCATAAGGTTGGGTTAGAGCGTATCTACCGCAAATAACTCTGTCTATCCCGCTCTACGGCAAAAAAAATATTTTTTTTTAATATCAAGTTGGGCTCAGTAGAGTAAATATTTAAAAAAAGGCACAAAAAAAAATTTCAACCTCGAGTGGGTTTAAACCCAGAACATTTCGACCGCGACGCAACAGTACTACATTTCTAACATCGATAAACTTTGTCCGACCTCCACCGAAAACCACTCACAATTCCCTCCAGCAAGCATCATAAGGCTAGGTTAGAGCATATCTATCGCTCTGTCCATCCCGCTCTACGTCAAACAAAAGAGTGAGATACCTATTGTTTTAAACCCATAGATACGCTCTAACCCGGCCTTATGCTACGCTTGTAGAACTAACATTTTCCGCCAAAATAAAATAAAAACAAATGCCGATTTTTCATTTACAATATGCGCCCGAAATGCCAAAAGTCGTAGCGTGCTATTATACAGAGTGTTAAAAGACCGCCAATAAAGCGAGAGACCACGTATACGTATAGTCCTCATCATAACGAAAATTTTTGCCCAAGGAACTATGCCTGGGAAATCAACGGTTTCCGAGATAATAAAGTCGGACTTTTTTTTTTTTTTTCAGATATTTGTTCAGTATCACGTTCTTAACATACCTTCTCAAGAAGCCATATCAAAATTATGGATTTTTCTTACAAAAAATCAAGTAAAAATTGCAACCCGCAATGTAGGTTTTCGAGAGAATGTGGTTCAAAGTCGGACTTTTAATTTTTTTTCTGCAGAAAAATGATCAGTCTCACTTTCTTAACATACCTTCTCAAGAAGCCATATCCAAATTATGAATATTTCTTCCAAAAAACGAAGTTAAAATTGCAACCCGCAATGTATTCTAAACATCGGATAGCCTAAGTTACTCCCAGAAACGTGAGTTACGACCATGTTAAGTTTGGTTAAAAACTATTCAGCGGTGTTCGCGTTTATCGTGTTCATACAGACAGACAGACAGACAGACAGACAGACAGACAGACAGACAGACAGACAGACAGACATAAACCGTTTTTTTTGTATTTTTGGATTCAGTATAGTTTACTTAGTAACCCCTGCTTGTTTTTTTCTAAAAATATTCAATGTACAGAATTGACTACGCTAGAGTTTTATTATAAGTATAGATTATATTGAGTTGATATTATATTTGATATTAGATCCAGTCCTACTAAGCCATTTTTTTTTAAATATTATGTTTATCATAGTAAAAGTACTTTGACAAGTTTTTTGTTTTAATCTGGCTTTAAAAAAAATGCAAGGATCCAATAAAATAGTTCGTGGATTATTGACACGTTTAAGGAGCCAGAGCAAAGAAGAGGTTATTCGACTCTCTGTATTATTTAATTCGCATTTCACGGCGTTCGTGGGCATCGCAGGAGAGAACAAAGCTCCGGTGATCATATTAAATCGTTAAGTGGATTGATAAACACAGACACCGAGGGGGTTAAGCGATGACGCGGTGGGAATTCGGGATAAATCATCATCATCGTGTTTGTACGGGGGAGGTCCATTCGAATCGACGGAGTGGATACCAATATTGGCTATGAAATGAAGGCAGCCTACTTGAAGGGTTAACATTGTGATTTAAAAACCTAGAGTAAGCTTTATCAAATCAGGGATTAACACCACAAAAAGTTTGAATAAATGTTATTATCGTTTATAAAAAATATACTGAGTCGAGAAGTGTATTTATTGTATTTCGTGCGATGGATTGCTTTTGATATGGAAATAAACGTATTTTTTTACCCCGTAACAAGATTTTACTCCATAGATACTATTTAAAAAACACCTACGTTAAAAAACGGTATCAAAAATTCAAAAGTTTGCAAGCTCTTCTGTATTTCAGATTCGATCGCACTGTAAATTAAAGCCATACGCAGTAAACGAAGTTGCAATAAAACTACAATACAACACGAAGCAGAAAACAGACGAGTTTATGCCTTATCTAATAAAGGTAGAACAGATAGCTCAGATAGCCAATAACACGCTTTTATTGCGACGTTAACGACTCTCACTAGAGTCGTGATTTGAATACAAATCGAAAGCTTCACAACTATACAGGCAAGTTTTACTGCCAACTCGTATAACACCGTCTAATTAAACGCACCGAACTTGACAGGAGTGCTTGATAAAACAAGTAATCCGATATTTGGAGAGTCATGCAGATAATAACGACACGTCGTTTTTAGAATGTTGTCTCGGTTTTGAAATTGGAATTACTTAGTTCGTATTGATTTATAATGATTCAATTTCATCAATTGTACTAACGTCGGGATAGCCAATTAAGTACTTAGTTTCGACCTCGTCTGGAAGTCTTACTGCCGGTTTCTGAGTTGAGAATTTCGCTAAGCAAATTGGTAAGTATCGTCCTGTCTCTGCAGATTTCTCACAAAAGAGCGTGACAGAACGATAGTAAAGTAATTGCTTAGCAAAATTCTCAACTCAGAAACCGGGCCTTAGGGTGGTATTCTCGAACGATACTTAAACTCAGTTCAAGCTAGAACGCTACTTAAACTCTGTTTAAATTCAGTTCAAACTACAAAATTACTTGAACTTTGTTTAAACTCTGTTTAAACTCAGTTTAAGTAGAGTTTAGTAGTGTCGACTGTCGATAAAACAGTGCATGTTTTGATTTGAATATCCCTCCCTTCATATCAAAACATGCACTGTTTTATCGACAGTCTGAACTCTGTTTAAACTGAGTTTAAGTATCGTTCTAGAATACCACCCTTATTCATGCAAGAGAGACTATGGTCACTCCGTGGCTATCGATCTCTCACGTCAGGCCCGTAGAAATTTCGCATTTTAAAATACCTCACCTCAAGTGTCTCAATTCCATACCGTACATAGTCGGAATATAATCAGCGCTGGAAATTAACACCGGGCGTCGGCCTCGAATCGGCCATCAGACGCAGCCGGCGACAAAGAGATCGCGGCTTATCTGCCGGATTTAGATGAACTCAACCCCCTGCGATACAAAATAATGGCTAGCTCGATAGCCTCATTGTTTGAGCATGAAATTAAAATTGAACGGGGTTCACACGTGCGCGGGGCCCTGATAAGGGGTCCACCTTAGAAGTGTAACAGATGGAACAGTAGGGTCAGCAGGGACTTCTCGAACGCGTAACGTATCGATGTTCGATGTTAGAAACAAAATATCGAAAAAAATTATAAGGCATTTGTTTGTTTTTGTTTTTGCCCGTAATATCAATCACAGTTTAAACCAAAAAGGATAGTTTAAACCCTATCTGTCGATAAATTTTCATACATAATGCGAGGTTTAATCTAAGGTCCGAGTTTAAACTGTAATTGATATTACGGCACTAAATAAGCTACGATAGTTTTTCGAAAGAAGTCCGTGTTCACGCTACACTAGTGCGGATGGAATGGTTGGAATAAAATTAAAAGATACCTATAATAATGGGCGCTTTTCCTAGTGTCAAATATAGTTGCAATCGCTGTCATACTGTCTATCATATCAATAAAAACTACAGAACATAATGGCTACCCTAAGCATTTGAATTGCCATGACGATTTTGATGGTATTTAGAGAAATGTACTTAAAATTGGGACAATTAACGTTCGCCGAATAAACCCGGATAGGTGAGCTAGACTTGCCACCGAGTGGGTGCCCAACGGCGGATATCGTAGACGGGGCCGACCGAGAAGAAGATGGCGAGACGATCTCGACAAACATTTTCCGGAGTGGTCGGAGGGGGCTCAGGACCGAAAAATCTGGACTGAGAGGGGGGGAGGCCTTTGCCCTGCAGTGGGACATCACACAGTTATAAAAATTAAAAACAAAAATCCACAGTATGTCCATTTAACCAAAATGGTTGCCTTATTTTGGTTATGACCAGACAAAAAAAAACACAAGTTGTTAATGGATTTTGTTACTTTTTGAGAGACCATTTTGTATTAAACTACCATTCCATGAGTTATTATTCAGAGGGGTTCGCCCCTCCTGTACCATCGATTCGCAGAAAGTAGAGATGTTTGTCAATACGTAGATTTACTTAAAGGGTTTGCGCTTTTCTATTTGTGCATTAACATAACGAGTGGTCGTTTTCTTTTGTTGTGCGCTAGATGTAGGTGCATTTGCCTGTTGAGCTACTTGTTATCTTTGTTCGGAATCTTGTTTGTTATCTCTTGGATGGGCCCTTTGAATAACTCGATGCCACTGTGATTAAAACAACAATCACAAACGAATAACAGACTGGTGTTTCTAATTGAAGAATTGTATGAATCTGTATGAAAATTGTGCTGACACAACTACGACAGATTTGCCACTGCCATGTTTTTGTGGACCTAATTATTATGTTGGTAACTAGTGCTTATTTTAAGGATCTAAAAAGTCGAATACATGATTCGAAGAGAGTCGAATCGTGGTTGAAGCTGGGATTTAAAACCTTTTCAGCGGCCGCCAAAAATTATTGAACTAAGAACCATTTTTTGGGGCATTGTGGAACAATCCACAGGGCATTTTGGCCTGGCCAATCAATATAATCCACAGCTAATCCACAGCACGATAATTGAATAAGCGGCATCTCTTAAATCATCATTTACCTCCCCCACAACCGTATACCAGCACGTTCGTGCCCGATCATTTACCTATTAACAAATATTGTACAGCATGTTATGTGGCCGATGCAATTTAATTTATCGACGGCGGCATTGTATGGACTAGAGGCTAGTATGGACAATACCACCCCTGGGTACTCTACTCTAGGCACCTGATTTGTCATAAAATAAAAATAAAACTATGTTGTATTGATATAATAAGAGTAACAAGTTAACTTTTTTTTTTGGTAAGCTCAAATTTAAAAATATGTTTTTGTGTGTAGGTGCATTTGCATAGGTTAAAGTTGTTAAAAATTGTGAAAGTAAATAAAAAAAACAAAAAAATCTTTTCTCCCGCCACAGCGGTCACATTTTATTAATTAAAAAATCAACGGAACGTCATAATATAGCAAATTTGGTTGTGATCCCTATTTTATATTTGCTGTAAAAAGAGTTAGAATCCTTTGTAACACCTTGTATACGGCCTAAAATACGTACCGCACCGTAATATTATGGGATAAAAGTAAAAGAAAAACTCTATAAATAAATTTAATTTCCAAGAACTCTATGTAACGTAATGCTTGGTGGTTGAGTAGGAAACTATAAGCTGCAAGTAGTCATTAACATGTTTCTTATTCATTAAAACAGGAAAGTCTTTCAGAAGCCCAACTTGAGATGGGTTTCCACGAGTCCTAGTTTTCACGTATACCCATCGATTACTGTAACAGTATTTGAGTAGAAGCCCTGTAGTTACGAAGCACATGCTGAATTTCGGTTAGCTTTATTCCATGTTTGCGCTACCCCTAAGGTATTAGACGTAGACGATTTTAATTTAGATTTAATTGAAACTCTATTGGATTGTTTGTACAATTGATTTTGAGAGATCCGGCTGAGTGATAAGGAAAGAGCAGCCGTTAACAAAATTTACTTTATTAGATGAATGGACCATAGACTAAAGAAGATACCCAAAATACAGAATGAGGTGAATTGTGTTTATTGTTGGATGTTTAATATGTCGAATATTGTTTGTTTATTTATAAAACTGTGTCTTGTTGGTTGTAGGTACTAGCAATTGTTTTATAATCAGCCCACTAACTCACTTCGGTTCTGACTCATTCCGGTAACTTGGGCTATGTCTTCGGACCATCTTCTTCTTCTTTTTAGTCGATCTTTCCATTAAGGAGGTTGGTCATCAGCACTCCGTACTCTTTCTTGTATATTTCTTCCCAATCGAAAGCATTCTGCAATGCTGGCTTCACATTCAGACCATCTTGCAGATGAAAGTCTTTTTTTAATACGCTTGCGACAAAATGTGGCGTTGGTTTCCTAATTATCGTCATTTGTTTTAAATTACCTTTAACAAGGCTGGCTGAAGTTTTCGCATTACACAGAACCCTTCCTATTTGTTTTTTGTTTCATAAAACCCGTAGTGACGGCGGCGTCGCAACGGTTTGTGCCCGTTTGGTGCAAATCCGAACGGGCTTTCACAATAAGTTTTCTCTACTATTCTATAAGTAGCTGTTAGCATTTTTTCAAATCTATGTCTGGATAACAAAATACTCTTATATGTTTTGAACAAAACTGTATTCTTAATGTCATTCACACACACTGGAGCACCTGGTAGGAACCGATCCTTATACCTAAAGTTTCGTAGTTAGCACCGAACATTTAGTGTTTTATAAACCGTTCAATTTTTGCTTTTAGTGATGTCGGTTTTGCCTCGTACTTGCAATGTGATTTGGAGAGCTTAGTTACGGAGATAATTAATACTATCTGCTTCCCTAGATTTAGGTATTTAAGTACCTAGTTGTTTATGGCGAGATACTTGATGAAATGCTGCTGGTGCTGACATTTAGCGAAATATACGTATTGGAAATAATCATTTTGGTTTCAACAGGTCAAATCGCGGTAAGTTTAGTAGGTAAATGAATTACCTAAACTTACCACGATTCGACCTGTTTCAAACCAAAATTATGTGTGAATATCGCGAATCATTAAAGTTACTATTGGAAATAATACTTTTGGACCCATTGGGAAAGGCCGTCGCAGGAGTTTCCAAACTGGCATTAGGGCACTGGCCACGCTTATGGCCTCTAAACATGCAAGCTACACTTCTCCTTTACCGAAAGACGTGATTATAGTACGAAAGCAGCTTTTTTAGTTGCTTCGGTGTACGAAATTAAATTTCGTTGGTTCTTTATCATTTTTATAATTTCACCACTTTTTTATTTGTAGTAAAGCCCTGCTTTATATCTATAAAACTCGATTTTTTATGCTTAACTGGTAGAAAACATAATATCTATCTATCTATCTATCTATCCAGCCCATAAATAAAGCCCACTGCTGGGCATAGGCCTCTTCCTTTTCACGCCAACCCCCTCGGTCTAATGCCAATCTCGTCCATTGTCTTCCCGCTGTTTTGACAATGTCATCGACCCATCGAGCTTTCGGTCTACCCACCGACCGTTGACCCATTCTAGGCCAATAACAAAAAACATAATATTATTGGCCAATTTACATTTTGAGACATAGGTACGCAAATAATATTAATAATAAATAATAATATTGGCCAAAACTATTTTTATAGACGTCTCTTGAAGAGAAGCAAAGTATTTTGATTTCTTTACTCAAACCCAATTTCTTCCAAAAAAGCTTTCAGTAACATGCTAAAGACACAAAAATTCAGCAAAATCTTCGAAAATATCCAGTATATTTTTATAACAAAAGCATCGTAAACTTATTACTCGCTTTACAAAGAAGTCACGCATTTTGGTCCCGTTTGTTTTTCCACATGCATCATCGTTAGCACGAAATTGATGACTCAAGTGCATCCATTTTTAGGGTTTCGTATTATTACTTTCCCTATGCTGTCTATGTATCTGTCTGTCTGCCTGTCCAACCTTTAAACAACTGTATCTTTGGAATGGTAATAGGTACTAATAGGTAGCCAGTTGAAATTTCTACTGAAATGTCATGATAAATAAAAGTAACAAACGTGTCTCGATAACAAACGTGCTTTTTAAGATTTTTTTTTGCTATATCGTAATACGTACGGGCATCAAACTTGGTGAGACAGTAGAGCTTATTTTAACAACAACAATCGTCATTGTCATCATGTCCCACCTCTACCACTGTTCCCATCACGCCACCACAAAAAACAATAGGTAATAAAAAATTGCCAAGTACGAGTCGGAATTACGCACTTGTGGTTCGTACAAACAGATTTTTTCCCCAATTCATGGTACAGACACAACGATGGTACGGAACCCTCCGTCCACGTGTCCGACTCGCACTTGACCGCTTTTTTATTGTTTCGCCGACATCGCCGGTAGGTATCGGAATATCGACGGTGATTAGAACCACGCTATTTAGCAGTTAACTAACGATCGTCCCGGGTTCCTTACTGCAGTTAATGGTTGGTAAAGTCTTCGATCCTTCTTGTGTGTAAGTTATCGCTTCTCGTTAGGTAGTGTTGCTCTACACAGCCAATGGAGAGCAGCTTATTACTTCGTGAGGTCGCGTAAACTTAGCCTTAGCAGCAAATAAAGATATTGACGACATGAAGGTATAAAATAAAAAACAAATGGAAACCCTGGTATCCAACTTATAAATCTAATAAGACACCTGACTAGGTCTAGGTCATACAATTCTGGTATTTTAGCATTTTTCTCGCTGACAGTATTTTTTTCCAAAATCAGTTCATAATATCTCAAAAAGTTATAGATTGTCTTATAAGACTGTTTTCCTGTAACTGTAATGGTTAAGGTACCTTCCATTACTGTCCCGTCTCAAAAAATCACCCTGTATATTACTAGACATCGGCAAAAATCAATTTTGAAAAGCCATATTGGACGTAGGACTCAGTTGACGTGACTTTTTATGAGCCCTCAATATTGATTAACCCTATTTATGTTCCCGCGGCAACAAACAATCATTAAAAAATTTTTCGTCCGTTAAAATACACACAACAAGAAGACACAGAAAGCTTTGATGAAAATAAAACTGTAAGCTCTCCGTACCGGTTAAAATGCCAATTGAATTTGTAGTAAAACCCCTGTTAATATGAAAACTACGTTTAGGAGACTCTTATTTGGGCGTACCTCAGGGCAGCATTCTAGGTCCAACACTCTTTCAATTGTTGTTGTTATCCTATGGTACCCCAGAGGTACAGAGGGCCTTTACAAGATCACGCCACGCCTTCCTATCCTCAGCGACTCTTCTGGCTTCGCTCCAGCTCAGCCCAACGGCTCGCAGCTCGCCTTCCACTGTTCGCTGCCACGTGTGAACGGGGCGTCCACGCCTTCTTCTCCCCCCTTTCAATTGTGCATAAAAGTTTTTTTACAAAGTTCCGAAGTAGGTACTCTGCTATGCAGATGACATAGCTTTCTATATTTTACTATGATGGCCGTTATTTTAGGCTAGAAGTGCAGGGATGCATGAATGAGGGTGGTGCACGTTCTGTATCCCCCAATCCATATTACGTAGTGCAGCAAGCGCATAAATATGAGAATTTCGTCGCGCCGTCCGGCTAAGTGCACACAATATGAGCGGTCGCACCATATTTAATCGTTATCAGGGCAACAGAGCGCGCCGTATTCATCGCCGCGTGATTTACTTACGGCTTATCCCACCTACGCGCGTGAGTTATGAAGCGGGCTCATGGGCCATTGCAGTTTTGCTACTGGCTTTTGGTGTATTAATAATAAGATATGGATTGGCTGAGGGGAGCTCTGCAGATTGATGAATTACTTGCAGTTTGTATATTGGTTCAAAGGTATATTTTTGATGAATCACGAAATCATAATCCTGAAATCCTCTCTTTCAGCTGAAATTTGCTCTCTTCTTAGCTTTGGCGACCTAGTCTGTGTAAATAACTAGGTCATAAGTAGTTACAGGTATTTTCCGTTTAGATTTGAACCAGGTACTTTTCGTTGGAGCAGCAATCCTTCGCCCGACCGGTCTGCGGTTTGACATTCTATAACCCAGCTATCAAATTGGCAGCAATAGCAACGCTGCACGATTAACTTAAATATATACTTTATTTAAACTACGCATGAGTTATGTTATGAACTACGCCACTAGTGTTAAGTTCCCCCAGTAAAAAAATAAATACCCTTATTTTCTACTTCGCTGGTGTCGGGCAGAAATTGTGTGGTGGCAAGATTAAGCTTCAGAGACGCATGTGTATTCTAGATTAAGTTTTAAGGGTGATAAGAGCATATAATACATATACCGAGCTGCAGCTAAAATGGTTTTCAGGCATTAACATTTTGTAAGAATAAGAAGAATGTATGTGAGTGTCGTAAAAAGTCTTAGGGCTGTGCGTCCGATACAGATGGTTTCAGCGTCTAGTAGTATGTTCACTCCCACCAGATGGGTGAAGCCACCACTCGGATCTCTGATGCTGCAGTAACTGGGACATATTGAGATGGAGTAGGCTTGCCCAGCATCCAGCACCTTTCTACACTGAGAGATAAATCTTTAAGTCTACAAACTACAGCGGCACCTTAATAGAATATAGAACTTCATATAGACCGACATTTCTATCAGTGCACTGAACCTTACAAAATACGGGATGATTTTGTACATTAGCGTTTGTTTTATTCGAAAGTGGTGACTCCGAGGGGGCGGATGCATTTGGGCGTGTGCGGAGATAATGGAACTTTGTCGTCGGTTTAGGTTGATAGACAGAATTTATATAGCTGCTGGGGCGCTTGTAGCGCGGAAAATGCAATTGTCAGCAGCGTTCAGAAGCTATTGGGGCTATGATTAAATTAAATTGACACGGCTTTAGGTACTTAGTAGTAATATAATTAATTTTGGAACGTATGAAGCAACACTTTTTTGAAATCACATAGGTACATAACATAACACTAGCACCATATCTACATTATTTTTGTATCGTAGTAAGTACGAAACACTAGGTAAGTGAGTCTGATTTTTTCTGCGGTGGTTTGTCAGTCAAACAGTCTCTTTTGTGTCCACTGCTGGGCAAAGACCTCCCCTTTGACTTTCCACTCATCCCTATCTTGGGCCAACTGTTGCTACCAGTTTGAATATGAATGGACCCACAATTTTTTTTTGTGTAAGATTTCTCATTGGGAGACGACATTGTTAAATGGGTAATTAAGAAGTAACTCGAAACATCTCCGCCGCTAAAATAAGGAACTGACTCAGCACTTGTTGTAGATTAAAGCCTACAACCAACGCTGCCATTCAGTCAGCCCCTGAATTTACACACCACGGCACCGCAAGAGCATTGGATTTGAAATTACAATCAGCCCATTACATAGGAGCAAGCGCGGGACGGGAATGACTGAGAGTCGCTAACACCCGAACTGATAAGGGTGCACTGAATGTACGAGTGCGGACAAGGTACTACTTTGGATCTTATGGAAAGCTGTTTTGTGGTTGCTTTTACTTTTACCTTACGGAAGAACGTAAAACCAGATAAAACGTGAACCAAAAAATGTCGAATACCTACTTGGTTAAAATTGATTTGTTTAAAATTATTGGTGAATTGTCAAAGTCAAGTTACAAAAAACCTAGAGCTTTGTCTTATTTTCGATGATTTATTCAGTCTCTCTTTAATAGCATAGCATTCTGCAAAGCTCCAAAGCCTTGGAAATATTTTCTGGTAGAATCAGGTCAGGTTGCTAAACACATCGGTTGGAATCCACCAAATAGGAGACGGGTAGATGAGATGTGTTTCTCGTCATTTGACACCATGCTCAACTTCGTTCCACTTCAATAACAGCATCATACGAGTATGTATTAAATTATAATCTCCACTCGACACTGAAAGAAACAAAATTTTGTCAAAGACGTTGTGCATTCGCAACCGATGCAAAGTCGTACGTACGGAGTAGACCCCCCAGCACTGAAGAGGGGAGGCGCGGGGAGCGAGCGCGCTGAAGGCTCGCCATACCACCATGATTAATGGAATCCGAACGCTACGATAATGATAATGACCCGCACTGGCTGTTTGCGAGTGCATCATCCAGACCACTATTCATGACCGCTCTACGTCATCATCTCATAAACACTACCGCTGTCCCCCTCACAACCGCAGCGCGAGATAAAGACGGCCAGATCATCAACGTCGAGTGGTTTCGAAAGAGTGAAGGATGATTCTGAGCCGGGTTTGGTACTGATTAAGCATTGATTTGCATGCTGTTGCAGTGTTAATGGTGGCTGTGTGGTTGTAATTATTGGAATGCGGTCTGGAGGTTCCGCTTCTTGAAACCTAATTGTGAATGGAGATGATTCTCATAAGATAACTATTGTATACAACAAATTTTAGGTAATTTAAAACTAAGTTAAACTGTAAACATTAAATGTACAATCAACAACTTTCCGCTAGACACCTGAAAAAAAAAAACAAAAAAGGTTTACCATAATAATAGGGCAACAACTGAAAATCAGTGTTTTGCCTTTTGGCAAGTACAGGCACTGAGTTGTGGCCTATTGTATTGACGGACACACATTCACACACATAACTTTAAACTGGTACATCCTTAATTTAAAATTGTTGTTTAAAAATGTCTGTTCTGTTAATTTAAGTTAGTTTAATTAAGTTTTATAAGTAACTTCATTGTTCTGTTTTCTTTCATTTTCTGTATGGGTTTTGGTAATACAATAAACTCTTAATCTATCTATCTATCTATCTACTTATAGTTACTTCTACAGGGTGCACTCTAAGTCGATAGCGAAACTTTAAGTAGGCTATCTACTGATCAATACAAACAACTTGTACTAGGTGGCGAAAAAAATGGAGTGAAAAAAATATCAGCTGTTCCATACAAAAGGTCGACTCAGTACTGCGCCAAATGTATGAAACAGCTGATATTTTTTTCGCTCCATATTTGTCGCCAACTAGTACAAGTTGTTTGTATTGATCAGTAGACAGCCTATTTAAAGTTCCGCTATCGACTTAGAGTGCACCCTGTAGTGTGGCGCTTACTTTTCATAGTTAATCATTTGTGTCACAATATCTGACATGGAAACATTCCAATAACTGCAGAACACACCCTAAAGTGTCTCTGCATATTCAATCGCAGGTGTCTGTTTATCCGTCTGATTTAATAAGCACGCGCGACGTGCCCGGCATCGCGGCGGGATTGGGCGCGGAATACCAATGCGCAGTTACGGGGCATTAGCACTGAGACAAATAGCAAACAGGGCAGATGAAATGCATCGGGGTAGCTGCGTTTAGATAAACAGCGCTATTGATTGTTGCGGGAGCTTAGGCGTGCTATAGAATCTAACTGCCGTTTGCGTTTTTTGCTGTCCTGCGCCTCTATTATCTAAAGGTAAAAATTCCACTCAACCTACGAGCATCAAAACACTCGAAAATAGCCCTTATTGAAATGAACAATCCTTTTTTTGAAACTTAAAAACCGTTATTTTTACGGTGGATATTTTAGACAACACAGGGGCTGGCACTCTGTTTCGATCGTTTGTTGGATTTAGGGTGGTATTCTAGAACGCTACTTAAACTCAGTTCAAACTAGAACGCTACTTAAACTCTGTTTAAACTCAGTTCAAACTAGAAAGCCCCTTGAACTCTGTTTAAACTCAGTTTAAGTAGAGTTTAGTAGTGTCAACTGTCGATAAACAGTGCATGTTTTGATTTGATTATCCCTCCCTTCATATCAAAACATGCACTGCTTTATCGACAGTCTGAACTCTGTTTAAACTGAGTTTAAGTAGCGTTCTTGAATACCACCCTTTGTGTGCCCTTTTCATGACCAAGGTTAATTGTCGGTAAAAGGGCCACTGTAATAAAAATAGTAGTTCTTGAGAAATTGAGAAACTGGCTAAGCAATACTTAAGTATCGTTCTGTCTCTGCAGATTTTTCACAAAAGAACGTGACAGAATAATTAGTAAAACGCTCAATTCAGAAACCGGGCCTCTCTGACGGGTTTCTGTTCAAAGCTATTGCGAGGCCTGTAGTATTTTGAAGCGCAACGTTTTATATTTGTAATCGGTTTCACTTACTTTAACTGATTTCGGGATAACCAACGAGTTTCGGTTCTCATTCGGAGACTTTAACCAAAGAGTCGGACATATATCGCATTATGTGTATTCAGAAACGTTTATCTAATACGAGCGTGATAATATGGTATTTTCCAGAACAATCTACGTTAGAAACGGTACGCTATCTCACAATAATAACCCCGTGCCGTTGTCGTGGCGTTCAATACTTATAGTTTTGTCTAAATTACCTTTCAATTAAAATACAATCACCCTTAAATGCACCACCATTGCCTATATCGCTCGGTAATAGATTTATGTCGAAGTAACTACGAGTAATTGATCAAAATATTATCTGATATCGCCACTGCATTACCCTAATACACTCACCACATTGTAGTTTACGGACTTAGGCATTAAACGGTGCTATCGATGGACGCGGATGGCGACATTGGGGTTACAATTTGAATACCGGAATACACTGGACCTAGCTTCGACTTTGTGTTGCATAATGGGCCTTAACCCTTCCGGAGTAAAGGCCACGGAGGAACTTATGGATAGTGTGTCTAGCATTTGTAGTCGAGATTTGTGCGTTCATTGAGCATGAAGACGCAGTAAGACACAGAACTTCTGTTTAACCTCGATCACAAAACAGATTTTGTTTACGTATGTAGAGATAGATATCAATATCCAACCTATCGCAATTATCTCCAGTAAGTTTATGTAACTCAAAGAATTAAAGAAATGCGCATTACAAGAGTAATTCACTTAGTTTTGAAAAATACAATAAGAGGCCACTAGATATTGATAAAAAAGTGAGGCTACTTAGATGCGACAGATATCAACTTCAATACTCTCAAGAAAATACAATTTTTTTTCAATAATAAAAACAATCTCAAACTATTGAATAAATTACGGTCAAGTATGAGTTGCGTTCCTAGCTAGATTTTGGGCCGGAAAATATCAGAATGATTATTTGTAACCTTTTGTAACTTTCATTATTTATGATAAAGATCCCACCTAAAACATTTTCATGTAAAATAATGTCAAGACGAGATCAAACACCTTGCACTGTCAAAAAGCTCTGATCTTATTTATAGCCAAGCTCCTATCTATACACGCCCTAACTCTATACCTTAGTCAAAATATGTGGCTTGGCCGATTGTTACCAATTTATTATGCCCCTACATAATAATCATGATTGTGCGATGAGTTTTATAGTGTACCTCTAGGGTGCAGTGCGGAGTCAATGAAAAATTCATAAATGCCATTTGGAATGGGAAGGCGATTTCTAATATTCATAAACTTTCAGGTTTAACCTAGACCGTACCTAAAATTACACCTTTGATGTGACTGTAGTGGTGGATTTAGTAAAAGCCAGGCTTCCCAAACCATAGATAGATTGTTGATATTTAATATCAAAATGACTGCCAAAAAGCTTCAAATTATGTTACCTATATCCTTCATAATTCCTAAAAATATTTAAAATTAATTAAGTCTCAAGCGTTTTGGAAGCCAGAAGAGTTGCTGATGACATGGGGGCGTGGCGTGGCCTTTTAAGGACCCTCTTTAGCTCTGAGGTACCCCAGTTTTCAAGCCTTTCGGAAGTCGTGAATCAGTTTTTTTTATTACTGTTCTTCACTATAGCCAATTTTGCGCGGTATTAGATTTTTTGGTATCATCATACATCATTAAATATGCCAAACTACCTATACAGTGTACTATTTACAAATGCCGCACTAAGGCAGGCTCCGTTTACATTTCATCGTAGCCAGTGGGTAATAATAAAGGCGAGGCATCCGATAACATCTTCAGTAGGGTGTATCCGTTGCCACTGTATCAGTAACCATGAGCTGTATGTGTTTAACGTGCTACAAAAAGGTCTTCAATCAAGTGAGTAGGTACTCCGCCATTTCCGAAACTATAAAAGCATATTATTTGAACACATGTTGTATAACTTGTCAACTGGATGGATGGTATAGGTGCTGGGCAAGCCTACCTACTCCATCTAAAACAATGTCCCAGGCACTGCAGCGCTGAGTGGTCTCTTCACCTATCTAATGTGAGTGAAGGTGCCACTGGACGCTGCATAAATCATCTCGTTACGTAGATGCAAAGGCCTTAGTTTAGTTTTTATATAACTTGTAAGTATATTAAAGTTCTTGTTTCAATTTCAAAGCGATAGGCGCGCTCACCCTTGATGACACGAAAATTGCGGTGTACTGTGTAGTGGTTAGAAAACTCATGGTCAGCCCGCAGCATAATTCCATGCTGGCCGGCGTGGAATCGATACCTAACCGCCGCATTATATGAATATTTGAAAAGCAACGTGCTAGATGTACTCAACCGTTCGGAATGCTATTGAAACCTGCGTTTAGGGGAATCGAAATAAGAGTGATAGTTGAATGGGCTGAGGAAGAATGCACTGTGATGGTCAGTTTACTCGTCGCGCTTACTAGAGCCATTGGCTAATTGAAATAGTTTTGTTTATAGATGATTGCGGTGACGTTATAATAGTGGTTTTAGCGGCTTTTATTTTTCTACACTAGTATTATAAAGAGGAAAAGTTTTTAAGTACCTATGTACCTACATTTTACGAGTATGTAGGGGGTAATCTCCAAAACTACACATCTGATTTAAAATAATTTCATTAAGGGTGGACGATAGCAACGTGGCAGGAAATTCAATATTTTCACAGTTTTTTACATTTTGTAGCTAAACTGAGCTATTTTTGTTCAGCGATTTTTCGTTCTCGGCAATAAAACAGTATTTTTTTCATTGTTGTACACAACAGAACAACAATAAGGTAGAGTAAACGGTAGATTAGAGCGGTAGAGTACTAACTGAGTCATTTAAAAGCAAATGCAGCAACATCCCTACCAGTTGAAATGGATGTTGCTGCCTTTGCTTTTAAATGACTCAGTTAGTACTCTACCGCTCTACTCTACCGTTTACTCTACCCGTGTACGGCAGCCTTTAATTCTAATCCCGACTCTGTTACTTTTTTCACATTCAAAGATCGCGTGAAATATTAGGGACCACTGTCATTCACTGGGGATACCTTGTCTAGTATAGGTATATTATACAGGTTGTTGTTTTGTAAAGTTACACCCGGCTCAGGGGTGATTATTTACACGACACTGAAGCCAGTAAAAAAAAAAAAAGATCAGTGAAAAATACCCAAAAATAATTAAATTGTGGCCGCCCGTACTATTACACTAACGCTAGCGGCGAGTCGTACGCAACATCGCGCGCGCGCTTTGAGAAAGCGGGGGTGTCCGCACGTCGCGGTTATTATAGAACTACTTGAACAAGGTGATTTAGGCATCAACATTTTTTTAGAAAAAAAAAAGAACTTGTTTCAAGCGTTGCTCAAACTATCGTCCCTGACTTGGGTGTTACTGACCAAAACAACACCCTGTATGTAGTTTTGAAACATGAAAACAAAGGCTGGAGGTCATAACATAACGCAGTGATTTGTAAAGGTATAATAATTCGTATTGTTCAAGCAGTGAGTTACAACCATTTGCAGATGGCATAGGGGTCGGAGTTTTACTGTAAATTATTTCGCGCCTTTTTTAGGGTTTCGTTCATACCGAGCATGGACGACACCTTTACTAGTATTACAAGGGTCTACTATGAGGCTGTACGTCACTATAATGTAGTGAAAATGTTTTCTGAATGTGTACGTATATATGTATTGTTTTATTGTTCTTAACTCATCCTAAAATTTTAAAATACCACGTTAGGTAGTTAACCATATTATTAAGGCAGTATATATTTTTTTAATTTTGAGAAATATATTATTGTGTTTGAGAAAAAAGACATAGGTACATGGATATCGTTCAGTCCATCGAATAATATTGACAACAATTTATTGTTTTATGGAAAAATAGCACGTAGTTATAGAGGAGACCCACTGCGCGCGCCAGTCGAACTCGCACTTGGCAACTTATTTTGCGTTGCACGAGAAAAAAAGCCAGTCCACATTTGAAAAGCAAAAAAAAAAATTAATACAGAGAGCGTCGCACGTAAATTACGCAACAATTCGCATGGAAAATGAAATGCCTGCTTCCGAGCCATTAAGCAATTTGGAATTTAACACTCGTCCCTTCATTTTCCTATTACTGCTGAAAATGCGCGATTTACTTACTCGGCTTACTTACCCTCGAGGGGTTATTAACGCTACATGAACAACTAAATTCCAACCATTTCAAGGATGCTTCACAGCTAGGGTTGCAGAACTATGAGAATCGCCACCCCAAAACACCGACGAGACCGGAAAAAAATATCATTTCTAAACCTGCCACGACAGAAAATTTTATTCTTAAAAATGTTTCAAGCAACTTACTCAAACGTACGAAGGCACCCAATTTTGCTCGAGTCCTATACAATTTCATCGCAATGAATTCGCTTTACACAACCAAGTAGTGGAAAAAGGCGAAAAATCGTTTACCGACAATCTACTTCAAAGAGAGACGGCGTAATCGAAGTGGAATAAATCAACACAGAGCAAAATTAAATACGTGTGTGGAGTGATTGAGCTATCGGCAGATGTGAGGCACCTTCGCTTTTTATCGTGACTTCTCCGGAGAAATAAAATAAATCAGTGAAAAAACACGATCCTCCACGCGCGAAAGGACGCTGTTCCGCTCGGGCAGCCCAGCTACGTGTGACGTCACTAATTCTACCGATTAAACAAACAGTTTTTTCCTCAAATGTTCTCTCGAGAGAGTTATGTACCTCCGGGAGATATTTCGCTTTAGGATGACACTTGTCTCTCTTTAAGGCGCTGGGCATAATGAATTAGCCCGCGCGCAAAAAAAAAATCACAAAATCGATTCCTGTATCAAATACACTAAAAAAATCGAAAATGTTCACATATCAAACCCTAGAATTAGGTGAGACCTATCTAACCGAGCCAGTTTCATGTTGATATCCTTAACAGATTGCAAGATATTTTGCTTGAAAAAAAAGTGCGCCGCCTATTTTTTTTTCAGTTTATGAATGTCAACACGAAACTCGCTGTTTTAGATAGGTCTCACCTAATTCTAGGGTTTGATATATGAAGATTTTCAATTTGTTTAGTGTATTTGATACAGGAATCGATTTGTGCATTTTTCTTTGCGCGCGGGCGATTCACTATGCCCAGCGCCTTAAAGCCTGGGATACATGAGTAGAGTTAGTGGTGGAGTAGCACGGTAGAGTGTACCTACCTACCAATAGACAGATTTAGCTACTCTACCAAGTCTCTCTAAGTGGACAGGACACCTCGCTAGACGTACCGATTGCAGATGGACAAAGTCCATTGCGGAATAGTGACCCCGAGAGGGGAAGAGATCGGTTGGCAGACCACCAGCCAGATGGTCCGACGACATAGCCCAAGTAGCCGGAAAACAGTGGTTGCGCCTGGCACAGGATCGTGAGAGGTTGCGTGAGCATGAAGAGGCCTTTACTCAGCAGTGGTTGTTAACAGGCTGATGATGATTATGATGACTCTACCAAAACTGTCAACATTGGTTAGTTTGTACTCCACCTTGCCACTCTAGCGCTAAGTCTACTCGTATACTTTTAAGGGTAGACGATAGATAGGTGGCGGGAAATTCAAATTTTTCACAGATTTTTACATTTTGTAGCTAAACTGAACTACTTATGTTCAGCGATTTTTCGTTCGCGAGAATAAAACCGTAGTCTTTTAATTATTGTAAACAACAGAACAACAATAATTCAGCCGATTATGTGTTCTGGTCTACGAAGCAGTGGTATTGCCCAAAAAACTTGTCGTAGACCAGAACACATAATCGGCTGAATTATTGTTGTTCTGTTGTTTACAATAAGGAAAAGAATACTATGTTATTGCCGCGAACGAAAAATCGTTGAACAAAAGTAGTTCAGTTTAGCTACAAAATGTAAAAATCTGTGAAAATTTTGAATTTTCCGCCACCTATCTATCGTCTACCCTTAAGGCTGGAATGCTGGTCTCATGCTCTATATGGTGAGCCAATAGGTTAAGACGAGGCTTTGATTTTTACCAGCCATTACCAACCACTTTCTGAGTCTACTTTACAATAATTTTATGATTGAAGTATAATTTTGAATCATCCTTTCTCGATAAGCGTACGTTCCCAGAAACCTGATTTGATCATTTTCGCTTGATAGATTTTTTAATCGAAATCAGTGCCTTTTTTGGTCTATTATCAATTTTAAATCGAGAGTACAGACCTTTATCACTAAACTTTTATAATAAAAAGAATATGTAGCGTTTAGTAATCATCGTTCTTTTATTTTATTCAAGTTGATTTGTCTTGAACCAAAACGAAAAAACAGCTAGTAAAAACGGGCGGGAACTTTTAGTACGATTGTCGTAACCGCCACGCTGCAGCGCTTAATAATATATTCAGTATTATTTCGATAACTTTTATTATTTCGACTGTGCTTCGAGTTACATTTCCATTTGCGTGAATGAAGTTGCTAATCAAAATCAAAGCTCGTCTTAAGCTAAGTTAGGACGATAGGGTTAATCTAATCGCTTTTAGTAGATACTAGGCAAGGCAAAGTAATCAAACGCATCGCAATCCGTCAATGAGACGCTTAGCAAAACAAGGCGATAAATTAAAGGAGGAAACTGGAAGCGAACGCTCAGTGCTCGTATTGAAAGATTTACTTCCCCTGTTTAATTGCAATAACGGCAAGGCACGTTGGTATCGTATTTTTCTTTTTACACTCCCGCCTCTTATTGCCTTTGGGCCGTTAAATAAATTTATGACGCTCGACAAGTTCAGCCCACGGCAGCCTTGTGGTCTGTGGCGGTTCTAGGGCGGGTCAGAGGGGGTCATGTGACCCCCCTTTAATCGAAAGTTCTCATTTGAATCTCAGCGTCATGTCTGTAAATGCCTCAGGATTCTACCCTGTTAAACACGTCAACGAATGACCTCACAACCAAGTTCCTTAGTTAAAAAACTGACCCTTTTTACTGACTGTTATACCTACATCACGCTTTTGAGAACGAAACAAACATTGTCATAGCACCGTACACCTCCCGCAGGTGTATAGCCGATAGCACCTTTAGTTGAGCTTCAGTCTATCTACTCAGTTACGAAATCCTAAAGGTTCACATCTAGTTGACCTATAAAGAATTGAGAAAAATCGGATCCTAGCTTTCGACTCCCGTAAAAGTTTAGTATTTTATAAACTTAGAAGAAAAGGACATAATGCGTAATAGAATGGCCCCCTCCTTAATTAATCGGTCTGATTCCGCACCTGGTTGCGGTATGGCGAAAAGGTGTGCGAGGCGCGAATTAGGTGGAAATGCGCACGTGAAATAAAAAGCATAGTCTCAGGTGCATAGTTGGGCGAGACCGGACGCGGACGCGGGATTAGCTCTTGACTCGCGGTTAAATGGACCGGCCCCTCATAAAAGTTTCTTAACGCTCATAGTTCGAGGCTACCGTCCAAACCCTCGGATTTCCCTCTCTAAAAACTTTTCCGGGCACTAGGGTGTACCATTACACGACACGACGTGTAGTGTGGGTTTGTCGTTGCAAAACTGACCGGTAGATCTTTCAGATGGCAAGGAAACTGTTTTGCTATTGTTAGCGCATTACGCCCAATTTCACGTATTGACTTGTCTTAACTCTGGATAGGCCGACTAAGCTGTAAGGATGGTATAGGTGCTGAGCAAGCCTACTCCGTCTAAAATCAGTGTCTCAGGGACTGCACCTTTCTAGTGCGAGAGATGCATGCACCCTGAGAAAAGGTGCCACTGGACGCTGTATAAATCACCTCACTAAGTAGATGCAAAGGGCTTAGTATATGCCCAATTTCTACAAGAGCGGTCAAATGTATCTAACATACATTTAAATCTCATGTCAAACTCGTTTCAAACAAACGGCAGTGCAGTTTTTTTAAATTAATCTTCGTTAAATCACCTGTTACATTTGATAGCTCTTGGAGAAATCGGGCATCGGCGTCTTGTATGAAATTTTAGGTTAATTTTACTTAGAATTGAAATGTTCTATACGCTTATCTAAAGGTGGGCTGTCATAGGCTGGGTGTATCTGCATGGGCGAAGTATAAAACTAGCCGCTTTAAAGTACCCACTGCCAGTTCTTTCTTTAGCTTATTGATAAAGTAAGCTAAAGAAAAATATGAGTATGAAAATATGAGGTATCATGAACAACATTAGTTCCCTTAATCCCTAATCAGGGACATAGTTAGAAGTGTTGGAACAAAACTTGCTAAACGGCTGTTTAAATTGACATCGATGTTTGCCTTTCGAATGACTCTACAACCCGGTGAAGCAAAGAATAAGGGTGGTATTCTACACTCTAATTTTTAAATCGAGTCCACGGAATAACAGTTGCTAGTATGCTACTGTCAGATAAAGCCTTTGTATCAACTGTCATTCGGTGGACTCGAATTAAAAATTAGAGTTTAGAACGCTACTAAAACTCAGTTCAAACTAGAACGCTACTTAAACTCTGTTTAAACTCAGTTCAAACTAGAAAGCTCCTTGAACTCTGTTTAAACTCAGTTTAAGTAGAGTTTAGTAGTGTCGACTGTCGATAAAACAGTGCATGTTTTGATTTGAATATCCCTCGCTTCATATCAAAACATGCACTGCTTTAACAACAGTCTGCCAGTCTGTTTAAACTGAGTTTAAGTAGCGTTCTAGAATACCACCCTAAGTATACTTGCCACGCAGTCTGAACTCGAAGTGCATTTTCGACAGTTAATTCACTCAGTTGTATACGTTTTTAAGAACAAAAGAGTGGGCCGTTGTAATTTGTTAACCGTATCTCGTGTATAAGCCGGAGAAGGGAGAAATTCAATTACATTTGCGTACCATAAATAAAAAGGAAATTCGGAAACTCACATTAGTGCCAAGCAGCTCCTTTAAAACCTCCGATGTAATCTGAAACAAAGAACAAACAGGGCTAAATAACAATAAAATTGTAATAAAAACTTTGGGCACGCAACCGAAATTGTGTAGGGAAAATTGACCAAATTATTATTTACGGTTTGGAATTAAAACGAGATATTAAGGTGGATTCTCCCCTCCTTTAAACTCTGTGTATTTTTTACCAAGCATTAGGGGACCATTGACGCCCAACAGAGCGGTGGTCAACATGAAGCTGGTCACAAAACATGGAAACAGTCAGAATATTTAAACTTTTCTAGAAGTATATTTTTATCTTCCAACTTCTTAACGTTCAACAGCTAACCACCGCCGTACACAATCCATGCAAGTAACATTATTTGTTTTAATTATGTCATTGTATTTTGATTAGGTACACACGACAGCACGTCGAGGCTTACACGCTAGCACTCAACTCCGTTACGTTACGGGCGACTTTACAACAAAAGTGTACAGTTTGACGTGCTGTCGTGTGTACCTACTTTTAAATCATGATATGAAATTATTTTTTGTCAAAAGGCAAAAGTCATTCAAAAGTGCAAACGTAAAATAAAAACAAGCAAATTGAATTGGGAACTTCATTTTTGGTTGGTTAAAAATAGGAACATTGTTCCGTGAAACCGCATGGCCTCTGCGCCTTTCGCGAAAGAATTTCTAAAACCGCAATAGAGAAACGTGTCTGTTTTAGTGGCCACATCAAAAAGACTTTAGCCTGCTGTTGCGCGGTTTTCCTTTGTTTACACATTGTTATCTACCTATACAATTTGCAGAGAAGAACTTTAGGGGCTGACTGAAAATCTGTGTTGTAGGCTTACATAGGTAACCTACAACAAGTGCTGAGTCAGTTTCTATTTTTGGCTGCGGAGATGTTCTCACAGTTATGTCGCTTGTACCTAGATGTAGTAAGTAATTGTGTGTCATATTTTGCTTGAAAAAAAGTGCGCCGCCTTTTTTTTTTCAAGCCAAATATCTTCAAAACGTTTATGAATGTCAACACGAAACTGGCTGTTTTAGATAGGTCTCACCTAATTCAAGGGTTTGATATGTGAACGTTTTCAATTTGTTTAGTGTATTTGATACAGGAATCGATTTTGTGCATTTTTCTTTGCGCGCGGGTGGTTCACTAATGCCCAGCGCCTTAAATTATAAACGCAAAAGTTTGTATAGATGGATGGATGTTTTACGCTCTTTCTCGCTGAAACGGCTGGTCGGTTTTGGATGAAATTGATATAGAGATAACTTACACACCAGCAAGCGTAGCATTAGGCTGGGTTAGGCAGTACATAAGAGGATGTCTCTTTTGTTTGACGTAGAGTGGGATAGGTAGAGCTATAAAACCATAGATACGTTCTAACCCAGCCTTAAGCTACGCTTGCTGAATAACACAGATAACGATAATTAATCGGTGAATATACAACAATGTATACAAACGGTTCTTTATACCTTAACTGGAAAGCTACTCGTCTCTTGGTGGTGTATTAGAAGAAAGTGTTAGACGGTCCCTCTGCTAGTTGGGCACAAATCTCGAACCCATTTTACGGGTGCGTTGCCAGGCGAGGGGTGGGGAAAAATAAGTAAACGCGGACGAAGTTTTTGGCATAAGCTATGTACACACAACAGCACGTCAAAGTGTACACTTTTGTTGCATAGTCGCCCGTAACGTAACCCAGTAGAGTGCTAACGTGTAAGGGTCGACGTGCTGTCATGTGTACATTAACAATATGTATGTTACGCATTACGTAGGTATCTATGCAAAAATTTTGATAAAAAATTCGCATTTAGCCGTCACAAAAGGCTAAAGAAACAACAATGCAAATCGAATAGAAAATGACTTTCGTTAAAATAACTTCGGTTGACCTTTTAAATTATGAAAGTCTGCCTAATGAAACATTCGTCTAGACGGCGACCTCAATATCTACTTTTAAATCATAAATTTATTGCACAAAAGGACTTCCATGGCTTCGTTTGAATAACATTAAATTGCGTAGTTAAGTATTACACAAATACAACTGCAAGAGCACTATTTACACCCGAAAGAAGGGAATCTGTCGCATAGTACCTTACAAATATCAATATAATAAATACAAATATAAATAAAAATACAAATATCAATGTATTTTTCAGTTTGTACACACGACAGCACGTCAGACTGTATACTTTTGATGTAATATCGCCCCTAACGTAACCAAGTAGAATGCTAGCGTGTAAGCGTCGGCGTGCTGTCGTGTGTACTTAACGAAATCCCAGATAGAATGTAAGAGTTTCTTATCATCATTAAAATTCGATCCTAATGAGGGTTCAAAGAAAGTTGACTAGGAACGCCCTGAAGCAGCGATTTCCCATACAAACGTAGTTCCGGTTTAATTTCTAAACTACAGGCTGGATTTTACTGAAACTTGGTTTATATCAGTAGACGACCAATACGGAGGTTTGCAAACAGTTTTTATACTAAAAAAAATAGCCTGAAAAAAATTTGAGCGATGCGTTTTTCGCGCCGAAAAAGGTGTTACCTTCAGCTGTTATTTACTTACATTATTACACTGTCTATTGGAGTCGAACTACCTTGGGAACATCAATAATGTATTGTACTTGTTAGAAACAACAGATTTTTGAAATAGCTAATAAAATGTAGAAATGGCAGCGGAACTACGAAAAAATTTGGGAAAATAGATCTATTACGTTATAACTAGATCTACATACTCGCGAAAGGACACGAACACACGTAGACTCATACAGCCGCATTGCCTCTCACTTTTCCCGCGCCCCGTACGCTCTGGGTGAAACAGCTATAGAAAACAGTGTTTCACGCGCTTGCCCATCGCCGAGTTCCCACGGTCCTGGAGGGGCCTCTTAATTAAAATTTGGCATAGAAAAAAGCAACTAACAGGGAGTTATTGTACGGAAAATCGGGGATAAAACTACCTAAGTAACAAGTAGTAGGTACTTCTGCAAACTCTTGTTCCACCCAAATCCAAATCAACTTATGCGAGGCAGACACTGTCCAGCAAACAATCAGTGGAATGACCAACCAAATTTGTACAGCCGAGCGCTACTCTGAAATTATCTTGACTGCTTAAATTAACATTGGTCAAAGGGAGCGAGATAAGTAAACGACTTACGCGAGCACTTTTCTTTGCTGTAGATTGAGTTAAGGTACAGCTTTTGAAAAATAGTATAATGGAGATAGAGAACAAAATTAGTGTACACCGAATTGAATTAATGTTTTTTTAAGAACAATTTGTATAAGTAGCTGTCTATCTATAAAATATGTACTCGTACTATAAATGTATAGCTACATAACTCCATTATTAAGATGTCTCTAACCGCTTTGATGATTAAACAAAATTAATGCCTTATTTAAAAGCCTAAAAAGCAAATTATTTGCCGTCGAAAACATTTATACTTATAAATATGCAGATGTAAAAAAAAAACGATTCAAAGCGCAGCCATCCAAATACAACATTATCTCGAAAATGTACTTTTTACCCCAAAAACAAAAACCCCTTCACAGTGATTATTATAACGGGTCAAGTTAAATCATCCTTTTTGAAACTCTTCATTGTGAAAAAAGGGGACCACAAAAATTCTAATTTGTTACGTGATTGTTCACGGTGTTATTTTTTTATATCGGGGAGGGTACAAAACTCCGGTGCTACTGCTGCTATCCCGTAACTTCGCTAATGTTGAAATAATGCTACTCGTTCCTGTGGAATAGACAGATAGCCTGCCTCGTGACGAACGCGAGAATGATTTATATTATTTTCAGTGCGATGCAACGCAACATTTAAGAGGGAACGCAGGTAACCTCAACTCCATACAAAAGGGGAGACCTGTTTCCTCCCTGGATAATTGTTTTAGAAAAAATATTTTTATGCCATTCAATCTATATTTACTAACACTAATAAATAATAAAAAAAGGAAAACATAGGGACATGGCAGAGGTACATACAAATTGAATGGCATAAACATATTTTTTCTAAAATAATTATCCAGGGAGGAAACAGGTCTCCTTTTTGTATTTTTTGTATGGAGCAGCCGGCTACCCGCGTTCCGTCTTAATTGTGGAGACAAAAAAACGTCTCCGAGTCTGTTCTATCCTGGTTGTGGCCTTTTTTTGAAAAATTTATTTACAAATTAAGTGACTTTTTAACTATTAATTAATTAATTTGTTTTTTCTCTTATATTTTACTTTAATTTGACATACTTGGTTGCTATAATTATTTATAATTTAATTTTAATATGATTTAAATTTTTGTTTTGACATTCTTAGATTTATTGATTCAATTATTCGTACGCCGAAAGGTAAAATATGGAGAGACATTACCCCATTTGAAGAGCGACGGAAAAAAAAAAGTTAAGTACAAAATGTCATGATTCGAGTAAAATGCAAAAAACAGTTTATTAAATACCATAATCCTATCGTTTTTAACCATTTTTGTTCCGTCAGTCGGTTTTGAAGTAACTTTTGTATCGATTTTGTTTGAGTTTAATACCAGCATCGGGTAGGATTAAAAAAAATAGGGCCGTAACATGCGTCATGTCATTTTTTGCCTCTTGAGTACTTAAGTATTAATTTTTGTTCCGTCGCTCCTTTTTTATAATAAATAACCCATATACAAATACAGTATTTTGTATTTGTAACCGACTTAATGCTGGAAGATAGCAGCGTGGCGGGAAATTCAAAATTTTCACAGTTTTTTACATTTTGTAGCTAAACTGAACAATTTTTGTTCAGCTATTTTTCGTTCGCGGCAATAATAAGTATTCTTTTCATTATTGTAAACAACAGAACAACAATAATTCAGCGGATTATGTGTTCTGGTCTACGACAAGTTTTTTGGACAGTGCCACTGCTTCGTAAAACAGAACACAATAATCGGCTGAATTATTGTTGTTCTGTTGTTTACAATAATGGAATGAATACTGGTTTATTGCCGCGAACGAAAAATCGCTGAACAAAAATAGCTCAGTTTAGCTACAAAATGTGAAAACTGTGAAAATTTTGAATTTCCCGCCATGTTGCTATCGTCCACCCTTAAAAAGAGGAGGAGGTAAAGAGTTATTTCCAAATAATTATGTAATGGTATGATTTTGTTTTCAACTTTGGCACTAGCTATCACTTAGCTAGTCTACTGCTTGGATAGGCAATTCTAAATAAATGGTAAATAACTGTTGGCAAAAAGTACTTGTAAAAAAGTAAAACGTCAAAACGGACTATCTATGTCTTTCCATTTTTGATCGAAACATAACGCTGGAAATACAACCAGAAACACAACTCCACCGACACGTAAATTAGTTGGTGTGGTTGGGTTTATGGTTTTGAGTTGGGAATAATTTTCTGGGAATTTCGCTGTGGTCAGTGATTGTAGGTGTGGTTGGATTGCTTTTGATGTTTATATGTTTCACCCTGTATCAGAGTGAACCGCATTACTAAAAGTAGCTTACGTCAATAAATTGGTACAATTTATTTATTTCATATTGAATGCCTTCTGCGAACCACGGTGGACCGATAACTATATAATTATCGTTTACCGATTTAGGAAAAGAGGAACCTGTTATCTCTATTTTATGCCAATTCAATAATTGAGTCTAAGACTAATAAAGTTTGGTATAACGATGACATGCCAAAGATACCTTACTGTCTGGTGAACCAAACACTGAAAAAGGGTTAAAAAAGACATCATTTTGGGATGTCTATCTAACGAGATTCTATTTAAAGCCACTTTTTTTAAACGGCCTAAATTACACTTCGAGTGTGTGTAGTCGTTTAAATCATAGAGGTTGTAAGGTTTTCTTAAAATAAAGGTAAAGTTGAGGTATATCGTTGCTTTATGTCATTGTTACTTTCAATAGCTGGTGCACGTTTCATATAACTGACATAAATATTTTATTATGACAATTCGATATAGATTGCGTAGTCGATTTGACATGAGGTTACAAAAAAGGTTTGTTTACAAACCGACCTATCAATGAACATCGAATTGTCATAATAAAATATTTATGTCAGTTATATGAAACGCGGGCCGGCCGTCAAAAGTTCAGGCTATTTAACAAAAGAACTAGCGAATACCATTTTCAAACTTCCGGCTATCTGGAAAACTCATCTTCCTTAAAAGAGATCGGCAAGATATGAAAAAATTACCGAAGAATCCAGAACATTCGCTAACTGAGTTGTCCCATGTCTGGGCCGGGACGTGGCCAAACAAAATTTAATTTTCCCCCGAGCTACCCTCTGACGTGACCCGGGAAAAGATATAACGCTTTCATGATATAATTTCACTCGTTCCTTTTATTTTATAACTAGGTAAGTGCAAACATCTGTTTGGGACGACGAAATTTGCGAACACAAAGCCCAAAAGTGAAATCTGTGGGGTAAAAACATGCTATCAAGACTCGGCGACACCTGCGTTTTTGAGCGAGAAAATTATTAGAGCTATAACTTTTTGTTTCCTCCCTAGGCCTAAGTTCATACAAATATTACGTCGGTTTTCAAGTAATAAGTAGAACAAAAACAATGAGACTAAATACTATATTTTATTTTAAAACTAGCATTCCTGCCCTACAAATAAGTATTACACGTAGTTTTTCAAACTAATGCATAATAGTTAGAGAGCTGGTGACCAATCGAGATATTTTTTCGTACAAGGCTAGAAACTTCTAGGTTAGTTGTTGAGACTCCGTTGAACAAGAAAATATTATTTTTTTTGGCCAAGCGTGGTTGAAAGTTTGATTTTTATAACCCAAAAATTCACACTTTCTAGGTTATAAAAAACAATATTTCTACCGCGTTTGGCTAGTAATAAATAGTGATTTCGTGATCAGCGGAGACTAAAAAGGCAGCCTAAAAACTCCCAGCCTTGTAGACAAAAAATAAATGACTCAACCCATACATTTAAACTTTCAAAGTCGAAAAAATCTTTCAACCGCGACCGGACCAAAAAAAAATTTTTCCCAGACTCAGCAAAGTCTACTCTATCAGCCTACTAGCTCCCAGCCTTGTACGAAAAAATATCTCGATTGGTCACCAGCTCTCTAACTATAACTTTTCCCATTGCCACAGCTGTTACTTACTTCAGCGGGTGCTTAGCAGAATAACAGAAGTGTCACCTTGACTATTTTAGGTCTTAGGTACTGATTTGATTTCCCTTTTTTAAATTTTATGTCTGAACTGACCGGTATGGTGATCAAAAACTATTTTAGCAATGTAAAGTGTCTGAACAGTCCTATAATTTGAAAATGGAACGAATTTTGTATTCAGAGCTATTAGTGGAATAGACAATGGAGTTTCAACTGAGGATCGAAAAATCAGGCCAGTCATTAGATGACCAGATTTTTCTGGGAGGTACTGAGTTAACCTGTTTCATTGAAAACCATCTTGTTCTCTCAGTGAGTAACTAAGCTTTTCAAGCCGGTCCTATCTAACTTCCGCCTTATGAAATAAATGCTCCGATTATTTATGAGCGCACAGAGGAAGGAGGGTAAGATAGCGATTGTCACACCCCTCCCGGAATAGCTATTTTGTACAAAACTTCGTGGTACTGGGTTAGAAGGATTCTACTGCAACATTTTCAGTACTGGCTGACGATCATATATTTTAGTTTGATACCTCATAGACAGTCTGTTGTCCAATAGCGCTCTAACATAGTGCTGGCTATCGAAGTTTATAGCTCGATACACCTTTGTATGGAGATACTGCTCTACGTAGTTAAAAGTGGAAGAGAGATATCGCCCAAGACTAGCTGATATTAAATGGTCAAGGAAAGTAGTTTGATGGAAAAGACAAAATTTTCGCAGTTTTTTTTTTAATATTTTAGTTAAACTGAAATATTTTTGCTAAGCAATTTTTGTTTCACGACACTAAAATAGTAATCTTCATTATTCTAAACAATCGCTGAACCAAAATAGCTCAGTACAACAACGAACTTATTACAAAATTTTAAAACCTGCAAAACATTGTGATATCTTAGCCAAACTCTGTACTTTTATGTACTCTGTGCCCAAATCTCTATTTCATCCTTTTATTTTAAAAAATCTGTATCTAAACTGATTCTCTTTGCGGTTGCAGCCTTACTATAGTGACAAACATACCTACGTGTCACTTTGGGAATAACGATATATTGTCTTTCTTCACCGCGTAAAACTCTTGCTCTAATATCACTTAGCAGCGATTTGTTTGATTTATGACTGAAGGGTTGGTGCCTAATTACGTAATGGTTTATAAGAACTGTCAATGCGGTAACGTCTATTGATCGGTCCTAGTTCCAAAAATGTTTTGTTCTCATGCATTTTAATCAAATACTTCCGTCAAATACTTAATCTGCAGAGTTTCCAGTAGCAGCACAAAATATCAAGTAAAAATATGCCAAACAATCAAGAATCTGAACGAGGAAAATTATTCTTCAGACATTAGATTAGATTAGATTAGAATATTCTTTATTGTACTAGAAAACATTTTATGGACAGACATTAACGTTTAAAAACCTAAAAAAGTTGAAATAATTAAAAAAACACAATATCTTATAGCCTACCCTACACACACACTACTATTTGGTCGGTTGAAAATACTCTATGCTTACTCAATACTGGCTGATTTTTGTGAAAATAATTCTGCAGAACGCCATTAGCAATAAAATAAAAAATAATGTTTCTATTTTGTTTTATATGGCTGTCGAATAAAGATTTTCGTGTCAAATGGCGAGCTCGTAGTCATTTCACTGTACAAAAATTTATAACTTAGCTCTTGACAAGAACGAAAAATAAATGGTAACATTTTCAATAAAAATAAAAAAGATACTAAAAGCATACCTATGTCTGTTTGTAATGAACGCACGAATGTCTTCAGTATTTTTTGTTTTCTCAAGACAATTTCTATGGAGATTACGCCCCGAGAGTATTAATTCCCTTGGTCTCGGAGATCCTAGTACAATTCTCATTAGTATAATTCGCAAAGGAAGGCTTGAGGATCTCGCCTTGACTGACCCGACTCCATTCCATTGAATGGGAAGCGTCGAAAGTACCACTTTTATGAGAATGCCTGAAAACTTGATTACTATACAGGGTGTTAAAAGACCGCCAACAAAGCGGGAAACCACGTATTGTCCTCATCATAAGGAACATTTTTGTCCAAGGAACTATGCCTGGGAAATCTACGGTTTCCGAGATAATGAGGTACAAAGTCGGAATTTTCAAAACTTTTTTTTTGCAGAATGCATTCAGTATCTGCTTCTTAACATACCTTCTCAAGAAGCCATATCAAAATTATGAATATTTCTTGCAAAAATCAACGTTAAAATTGCAACCCGTAGGTACACACGACAGCACGTCAGACTGTACACTTTTGTTGTAAAGTCGCCCCTAACGTAACAGAGTGGAGTGCTAGCGTGTAAGCGTCGACGTGCTGTCGTGTGTACCTAAAACTATTAAGGCCCGTAAGATCAATCACAGTTTAAACCAAAAAGGGTAGTTTAAACCCTATCTGCCGATTAACTTTCATACAAAATGCTAGGTTTAATCTATGGATTGAGTTTAAACTGTGATTGAGCTTACGGGCCTAAGTGTTTGGATATTTCAATTGGAGAAATCAAATAAAATCTGAACACAACTCTACGCAAATGTGTCACCAAAATGAAACTCAAAGATTTTTCACGATACTGAAAAACGTGACCATAGAGTAGAATAGAAGAGTGTAGAATTGTAGATTATATTGATCACATGCGTTCAATGACTTTCCAAACTAATAATACCTACGCTTTAAAATGCCCCCTTATTGAATTCGTGGATGGTTGGTTTTTGTACTTACGCATCTAAACTGTCAATTTTACAATCACTGACAAGGCTTTACCCTTCAAATGGAACACTCTGTATAATTTAAAATTTAAAAATACTTCTGTCTGATATAAACCTTCTGAGTTTTTCTATTTCATCGCTCTTCCTTTAGATCTTACAGCTACAATCAGAGCTTATGCATAAATTTGAATTTTCAATTAAGGATACTTTGAAGAAAACTTTATTAGACATAAAGAGAAACCTTCGGTCTCATAAGACGAAATAAGTATTACCTAACAGAGTTGGCGTAGAGATGCATGTTTTTTTTATTAGGCCACTTCAACACAGAAATATTTTATTGGCCTAAACTGAAAGTAATTTGTATTGATGAGTATACAAGGTGTTACAAAAGTACCTAACTCTTTTTACAGGGTGTAACCTACTGGTCAACAAGATGTCAAATCTGTAAAAAAAAGTTGAAAAAAACAATGTTTATTTTATAACCTCAAAATTTAAAATATTTCATAACTTTTTTGTTTTTGTGGCCACTACCTCATACGATTACCTACCTAGCTCAAATTAAAAAATATGTTTGTGCGTGTATGTGCATTTACATAGCTTTGAGCTGTTAAAACATTGTGAAAGTCAATGAAAACAATATTTAAAAAATACTTTTCTCCCGCCACATCGTTCACATTTTATTAATTTAAAAATTAACGGAACGTCATAGAGCAAAAAAAAAAATTAGTTTGTGATCCCTATGACCGGGTGCTATTACCTTGTAAAAAGAGTTAGGTACTTTTGTAACACCTTGTATAACGTTCCCCTAACTAACTAAATGGTGAACAACTTTTTTTGTCGTAGGTGGGTACTTACTTTGAAAGTAAAAAGTTACATTGTAACTTCTACATCGTGAAACATGTAACAGTTGTAGCAAGAAGAAAGTATATACAGAAGCACTTCAAATCAAAAGAGTTAATTCTCAAATTATGTCGGGATTATCATTATGTGGGACAAGAATTTAATTTTCAGTAACACAATTAGAACTTACGAAAAAAACTTTGTTTGGCTCACTAAAGCAGGGCAATGGAGACAACATAGATTGCCATCAGCGATAGTCGACTCCATAAATTTCTCTGTTCCGTTTAACGGCTGCACCCCAAAACGCTTGAAAGGAGCGCTCGCGAGATATCTTAAATGAGTTTCGTTATCTCAGACGAAAGAAAATGGGATTAATAGTTAACAGAGATCGCTGCAGGCGCTAAACATCCTTCCTTCCAGAGAGGGGCTTTGGTCTTCTTGGAGGAAGAAGGTTTTTCAGCTGTAGGTTTGTGTTGAAGATCCAGTATGATGAGATTGTGCCGTTGCTTTGATGGCTGATGATAATAAAATTGTAAAACTACCTTCACACTTCAATGCATGCCGCCGAGACATGCGGCAACTACACACGGTGCCGCACTGACGCGTATAAATATTTTCCAGCTAAGGCTGGCCACATACAGACGGAATTTTTCCGTAACGGAAAAACGAATGGGGATTCCGAACGCAGCTGCATACAAATTCATAAAAAATCCGGACGGAAATAACCGTAGGTATGTATGTAGTAGGTCCGTATACTTGTCAGTATGGAGTCACTGCGTTCGTAATCTCGATTCGATTTTTTTACGTCCGTAATTCCATCTGTATGTGGCCAGCCTAATAGTCGCACTGCCGCAACCCGCAACGACAAGCGTCAGTGTGAAGGTAGCCTAATAGTGTTCGTCCACCATGTTGCCATCTCAGTAGCTGTCTAGATTGGCTCGCTTAAGGGACCTAGAATTGCTCGTCATTCGATGGGCAGACAGGATGCGTCGATGACTTCAAAAAAGCTGCTACAATCGACTAGCAAGGGTTGGGAGGTTGGCGTAACACAGAGAGGCCTATGACTATCAATTGACATTATTCATAATAATATGCTTATAGTTAGATATAAATGTACCTACGACGTCAAAGTAGGCCCTATGTTATAATCCCAAGTGGAAGGAGTATCTTCGTCACACATGGCCGCAAACTAGCCAAAATTATACAAGACTGGGGGTATTAATGGCCTCACGGATGTTGTTAAGATAGATGGAATTAACAACTGCGGTTTGGGGTTAATAGCGCTTTAATATACATACTAGACCGACAGGCTTGCTGTATATTACATTTGTATGGTACCAGCAAAAACTTAGGAATAATTAAATTACTCTTTGATAGCATTGCAATTTCAAGAGCTAATTTTATGAATTTTTGTACAATGAAATTACTATGTACAAGCTGGCCACATGACACGAAAAACTGTAATTGACAGCCACATAATTATTATAAATGAAAAAAGAAACATTTTGTTTTTCTTTTATTGTTAATGGCGTTGAGGAGAATAATTTCTTTAAAATCAGTTAGGCACGCGGAAGCAAAGAGTATGTTCAGTCTCTGCTAACTCCTTGGGGATAGAGCGTAAAATTAGATTTTTATTTGATTTACTCATTCTTTATTAATAGTGCTCTATCCCTCCATCGAAAAACGCGAATAATTATTTAAAAAAAGACAAGTTTTATTACCCATGGGTTTGTTTACACGACAAACAAGCACGTGACACCCTAGAATCTAGAACACAGTGAGTTTCAGCAATCATATAAGGATGTTTAAAATAGTTGGTTTAGAGATACTTACAAAGTTTACGAAGGCCATTTATTCCTATGATGAAACAGCGTAGCATGAGTGTGTTTAGTGAATAACGATTAAAACGAAAGCCTTAAAAAATGCCATGAATTTGAATCGGAGATTCTTTCCAAGGGCTCGTAAATAAACATTAAGAAAGTGAATAGAAGAGTGAAAAGAATAAACGTGCAAACAACCTCTCGCACCACATTAGTAATCTCATAACACTATCCCCCGAAATCCATTTACGTGGACGGCATTACCATAAAACGTCGTCGTCCTATTTATGCTTTCTTTTATGGCGTTTACGCTGCAGCCACTACAGTTGAAGTGGGCAGGAAAGTATGAGAAGTTAGATGTATAATAAAGCAAGTAAAAAAAAATATTATGAGGAAAAAATGAATAATAAAAAAATATATATGCATAATTCCGTTCTATTTTTGACGTCTCATACATAGGCATACTATGACTAGATTATATTATTATTACTATAAGTGACAGCTGTCAAGGTATATCTATCACATAACTTTGCTACAAAACCCGGGGGCTAATTTTCAAATTAATTCGTGATTCTGCGAAGAAAATATTATGTCACGTTCGAGTTTTCGATAATAGGGGGCTATTTGAGTATTACGTTCGACAATGTTTTCCGACAATAGAAGGGCAAGTAAATAGCAGTGTGAGCGGACGAAATGTAAATGCGGCTCCAAACCTCGTCTTATTTATACTCTCTTATAAACAGAGCGGCAGATCAAATAGCCTTTGTCCTTCCCTCTTTACTTATTCAAACAAAATTACATATGCTCGCTGCTAGATAGCCATCGCGTCCGAAATTTTACGCGCTAGAGATAGTATCATGAATATAAATCTATCGTAAAGGACAGTAGAGAGGCGAACGAGTTTTCCGTACAGCTCACTTTGCATTCTTTGTTCGGTGTCCCTTTATGGGCGGTTTATGGCGCCTGGGCCTACATTAAGTCTCCAAGTAGACTGAACTTTGGTATATTGATCAGGTGATGCTTAGGTTTACTCAAAGTTTCTATGACGATAGCCTCTCGGAGGTGATATTTTATTAGAATACGCAAATGGTATTTTCTTTGAGATTTTGGGATGGGATTGCCCATCAATTGATTTGTGTTACAGCTAAGAACTTTTATGTAGAGTTTTTTTTATAAAGTATACAGGGCAATTTTTAAATAGCTTTTTACCGGAAACATATTATGTCAACTTCTAAATGTGATTTCCATCAACTTTTGTTCTACGACTTTTCGAAAAACTCGATACATGTATTGACCATAATACTATTTATACCATATTATTATTTTATTAAACACTTGGTTCAAGCACATTAGTAACAGTGACCTAATATGAACCTAAACGCTGATTTTGTTAAAGATCGTATAGACTTTAATGTCGATATAATAACAATTATTTTAAGTGAGAATAGTTTTAATTTAAATGTTGTTGTCGTGTTTAAAGATGCTGCCTGTGGAATGACATATCTACTCCCTTTGCTGCCCATCTAAGTGTAGATATTTGCACTGTAGAGTAGAAAGCTTTTGAAGGTATTTTCTGCCTGCAGCCGGTCGGATATAATAAATATTTATGAAAACGCTGTCCAAATTAAATCCAGCCGGAGTTTGTATTGTACTCGTTTATTCTTAGATTTCTGCGAAATGAAACGTTCAACTAAGCTAGTAGCGGGCTGAAGGTGAATTATGATCGGCGCAAATGGATGGCCCGCCACTCAAGATTTTTGGAAACACACTTTTAAAAGGTAGCTTTTATTTTTAATACAGCTGTGCTATTTAACTGTCTAATTACGTATACGGTACCTACCGATGCGTTTTACTTGCACGAGCACCATATCTACAGGGTGCACTCTAAGTCGATAGCGAAACTTTAAGTAGGCTAACTACTGATCAATACAAACAACTTGTACGAAGTTTCATACATTTGGCGCAGTACTGAGCTGACCTTTTGTATGGAACAGCAGATATTTTTTTCGCTCCATTTTTTTAGCCACCTAGCACAACTTGTTTGTATTGGTTAGTAGACAGCCTACTTAAAGTTCCGCTATCGACTTAGAGTGCACCCTGTAGAAGGATGCGATATCTCGCTCCCACTCTTCTTATCTACATAGAACGGTACATGCCTATCTCTGCCTGAACCTCGATATGGATGGCCAGTCATGATAAGCCTGCTGCACTAAACGTTATCCATTTTCAGTACTTTGGACGTCAGATGGATATGACATAGTAATATCGTCCTCGAAGCACGTGCATTTGCAAAAAGAAACCAAATTTTACTGACGTAGATAGGCTTTCCGATACAAATGACGGTTACTTTTGTGTGCCAGCTTGAAATGCCAGTTCGAGTGTCTCGGAAACACATTCATTCGTCGCATTGCTCCTCCATGGTAGAGAAAATTTAAGCAAAGTGTGTAAGCAGAGAGGTCTTTTCGTAAATGCCAAAAACGTTTTGGTTTTTCTTCGCATTTTTAAACAAGGTAACATTGCGCTCCTATCTTGTTAATCTTTGGGCAATGCAATAGCAGACGGACGTGGCGTGGCAATCGTGTAGCTACAGCGATACAAAATATTTGAATTAAAATTTTGTTATTCACAACAGTAATTAAAACAAAGCGCTAACCACAATTTGCGTGCTGCATATGAAATCTCTCGCCAAATTGGTTAGCCGTTAATTTGAGCTTTAATTGAATTCAATTATCCTATTGTGGCGACGCAAACTAATCGGTTTATTTACACTTTTAAATGGAGTGTAAATAATGTGTCTAATAAACTAGGCACAAAAGGCAGGCGCAAATATTACTCTTTATATAGTCAGTATGGCGGTCACATGGATCAATATTCTAGTCTAATTTAGCCAAAGCTAAATTAGACTGGAATATTTTTATTTATTGCATATTTTGGTTGGTTACTATTTCACTTGGAAATGGCAGAGTGGGTTTGGGTAAGGAATAGAGATCAAGCTCCAACACTAGAATAACACATCGGTAGGCTATAAAATACTAGTATAGCTTTTGCCCGCGGCTTCGTCCACGCCAACGTTGATAACGCTCAAAATGTTACCTAAGTCTGCGCAGACGAAGGCACGGGCAATCACTAGTATAAAATAAACCATAGCGTATAAATTGTAAGCCGAATACAATCTAACTAATAAGATCGATCCTAACCTTGTGGCAATCAAGCATGCGCTTAATAATTGATAGGGTACACGGTGATATAACGGAGCGACATGTGTTGTGTATCCCTTGCCATGTGTATCCCCGGCCTAATACATAAACAGAGCTTCATAATTAGAGTAAAAGCGTTACACAGATCTGCGACACCTCTCTACCTCAAAGAACACTTACAATAGGTAATGTACTTAGCGCCTCACTGCCTTGTATGCGACATTATTCTAGAGGCATCAAAAGGACTAGGGGCGGGGTGGAGTGGCGTTCTAATTAATGCTTTGTTTTCGTAATTAATAGTACGGAGAAGATAGAAAATGCAAGAAAACAGACTAGCATTACTTAAAAGAGATTATTTATGTATTCATGATACTTAAGATCAATGTTTTCGTCTGTAATAAAGGTATAAACAAGAACAATTAAATTACTAAAGTAGTAAAATTATTGAAATTACCTAGAAAGGGCAAAAAGGGCGAATCTATGTCATTCTTCGATCAAGAATCATCGAATTGGGACATAGTTTTGTCAAACATCATGACTAAGACTTCCGACCGAGGTCACAGGTTTTTGGGTATCACAATGCTAATAAAAGAATCTGAATGTGCGGAAGCATTTCAAAAAGTTGTAAAAGCGTAACATTGGGCAGGGCGACTCCACTGCACACATACTGCGCCTGTAGCGCCCCGGGCGAGATAAAGTACATTTAGATAAATGGAGGAGAGGCGCAACCTTCAGATGGGTGGGCACTCAGGACTAAACGACAGTCTTAATTTCCCAAAGTAATAATTAAGACTGAAGGCGAAGGAGGGGACCCAACTCGCTCCGAACAAGGCGAAGAGCCTAAATTTTTAAACAACCTTTAAGCACAAAGTTCGATACATTCCTCTCTAATTATATTAATAAATAGAACGAAACATCAAGGACCAAGATAAGTTTCTATCATTTTCGTGGAAAGTTTCGCTGCTTGTTAAAAGGATAAGTCGATACATTACTTGGTAATTTAAGCGATACCTTTTAAGTTGAGTTTTCAACTTCTACGGTAAGGAAATTAGATCCTGACGGTATTAAATAATAATATTTGATATTTCCTTTCTTTTCTCACTCTATCATTATAAACAATAAAAGTAACTCCCTTGTTATTAGCTTTTAAGGCACTATTAGACAATAATATTTCTTTAAGAATGTCGTATGCTATTTCGGATTTGAAAGGCAATCTGAAGTTAAAAGTAAGTTAGGTACCCTTAATTGATTTGAAGGCCAAACAAAAATCTACCGTAATCGAAACACGCGTAACCTCGTAAATAAGTTTAATTTAAAACTCGTTTAATATTGCCGCATGGAAAACGAGCAGAAATATTAATTTTACCACCCATTGGGTAAAAAACTGGTTAATTTCTTTAATGTTTTCCCTCTCGAGTCCACAGTACCTAATTAGGTTAGTGATTGTGGCGACAGTGCGGCCGGGGTAAAAGTTCTCAACTCTGAACATAATCATTTATTTTATATTCTAATTTAGCGCTTGAATGGTTTTAATTTTAGACAATGAATTGTTATTAGCCTTAAGTTTTGTTCATTGAACGGTGTTAGAATTTCGGTTTAGCAAATTGTATCAATTTTCAGCCGGCAAGTTTGTTCTACCAATTTAATTAAACACGTACCTCTTATTACTAAAATGTTTCACATAATCCTTTTTTACAATGACTTTCTGGCCTAGTTTAGGTTTTCATTTTGAAGACTTTAATTAGTCTTCCCTTGGGCTATTTTATGGCATTTATTTCTCAATAAACATCATTAAAAAGGAATTAAATAACGAAATCGCACCGGTGCTTTGAGCAGGCGCTTTCATGCAAATGAACCGTGGCCTTTGAAATCGTTCAAACGAGATAGTTTTCACGGGCCTCTTTCCAAATCAATTCACAATAAAGCTTCTATCTATATACAGGGTGTTAAAAGACCGCCAACAGACCCGAAAGCCACGCATACTAGACACCAAAACAAAGTACTTTTTCGATAAATTATTGCTGGGAAATTATTTTGGTTTTTTAGGTTATACTTTTGAAAAATATTTTATTACGCAATGGACGTGTAACGCACAGAAGTCATATTGCGCAAGCGTATGTATCAGATTATGTTACTTAGGCTTAAAGTGCCGATGTTTAGAATACATTGCGGGTTGCAATTTTAACATCGTTTTTTGTAAGAAATATTCATAATTTTGATATGGCTTCTTGAGATGATATGTTAAGAACTACATACTGAATACATTTCTGCAAAAAAAAAAGTTTTGAAAAGTCCGACTTTAAACCTCATTATCTCGGAAACCGTTGATTTCCCAGGCATAGTTCCTTGGGAAAAAACGTTCCTTATGATGAGGACAATACGTGGTTTCCCGCTTTGTTGGCGGTCTTTTAACACCCTGTATGTATGTATAGTAGAGCATGTTTTAGGCAACCAAAAAAAATATTTTCTTTGTTTTAACATCGATGTTTTAGGGTGGTATTAATAGTCGTCTGAGACCACCTACTTGAGATCGATCTCAAGTAGGTGAACTCAGAAGTCAAATGCTAATGTCAAGCCTTGGCTAATGTCAAACTTGAGTAGCTGTCAGCATATTAATAGACACTATCTTGAGATTGACATTGACATTAGCCAAGGCTTGACAAATGCATTTGACTTTTCTGAGATCTTGAGTTCGATCTTAGGTCGACGACTATTAATGCCACCCAGTCTGTGATAGTGGGTAGATAGTGCTAGGTATAAATTTAGTCCTTATGCAATATTTTCTTTTCCTGGGCCGCCTCAAACTGCTCTTGAATATGCGCTTATGAATTAAAATCTATCTATAATAATGCCTCTTGAGATAAAATAAATGATTGCATTATTTTGTATCGATATCTTTAGTAATAAAATACTGCTCGATAACAAAGCGCACTTAATTAACAAACTCAACGAACACCAATAATTATAGGCTCTGCGTCCAAGTACAAGTAATAAGAGACGGACGAAAAGAGGCAAATATTAATCTATTCCTAATGCGGCTGGCGGCCTTTGTTAAGATGCAATGTACAGAAGTGTAGCTTCACTAGTTTTATACACCGGTTTTATCTATCGATTTTATAGCTTACTTGTAATTGATACCAATAAATATTATATATTAATAGCAATTCCTGTTTGAAAGCGTTTGTGATCTTGATTATCGCGACGAGTTTTTTTTAAGTTTCTTGAGTTCACTCAATATACGAATAACTCCAATTTGAATGGCGTTTTCACGCATCCGTTTGGGGAGTTAGCGACTTCACAAACTCACTTTAAAAAGATTTTTATAATGTTAAAAATCTTTATACAGTTCCCTAGCACGGGTTAGTGCTTTAAAAAATACAAAACTCACTTTAAAACTTAAGTAATCCCAATTACCCCGATCGCAATCACAAATTATAACACCCTTATAAAGGGATCGTGATCAATGTGAAGTAGAATATGTAATAGGTCTAAAAACAAACAACTCTAAACTCGTCAAAATCGATTTTTCACGATCGCCGTAATTGTACTTTTAGTCGTAGTCATTCCACATCAGTCTATCTAGCGGGCCCAACACATCGGTATTGATGTGCCCACTTTGTAACTGTCGGGGGCCATTGGGGCCGTGTAATGTGGCCATGTTGTTTCGCACACGATTGTGCCGCACCTCGTTACGAGGGTTATAGGGTTTAATTTCCCGTGCAATTTAAATCTACGAGAAGATTCCTCTTTCTGGGCCCTTACGCCGCAACAGGTTCACAGTTGTTAGGACAAAACTGGTATTTCTCCTTTGAATCTATGGAAACAAAACTGCGTTACAGACCTTGAGTACCCACAGACATATAAAACCACAATTCATATTTTATTGTAACAATGCTATGTACATCGAGTGGCCAGTTGGTAACCTAAACTTTTTTGTAATCTTTCTAATGGCTAATTGGCTACGCAATATACATGAAATTGTTATAATTTAGTAATTGGTCAGTTTTTTAAATGGCCAACTTTACTGGTCTCTTGTGCTGATATCGTTTCTATTCTCTAAGAAATTCATTTAACCGTTGAGCGTCAGAACACTCAAAAATAGCCTTTATTGAAATGAACATAATTTTTTTGACATTTAAAAATGTTTACTATGGATATTAAAGAGAGCTAATGTATGTGGAGACTTAGCATACTTCATAGTATTGTTAGTTGAGAAATAATTACAAAGCAACCTAATGTTTCGGTATAAATTAATGAAATGGTGAAAATTAGAGACCACTGAAGTCCAAATGAAATGGAGTTATTAAAAATAATTTATTTTCTTGTAAAATCTATGATTTTTTTCGTTTGATCCAAATTATAAAGTACAACAGCTACTAATAAAAAAATATTGATTGATATTGTTTTGTGGTTTCCAAAGAACCAATCCATGCTAAGGAAACATAGCCAGCCGCCGCTGGTGTCAACTACGTAAGATCAGCGTAAGTTCAATATTAAAAAACCAAGATCCGCTTTGAATTAATTCAACAAATCCCCAAAAAATATCGGGCATGCAGGTGGGCACCGCAGGTGGCACCACTTATTATACGTTAGAAACCTCCTAGTTCGCTTTACATTTGACAACCTATAGTGAATTGAGTAAAATCCCTATTAATTAAGTCCGCAAAGCGTTCAATCGAAACTCTAAACTTTTTACCCCTACGGCACACTTGCAGCACATAATCTTCTCTCTACAAACGCGCACTTCAAATTAAACCAAACTGAACTAGAACCCTACCATTATTGGCATCCATGTGTGCGTAACTAATCTAGGCGGGAGTTACCATGGTTGTGCGTAGCACTGTCCCAGGATTTGATAGCGCTTCACCGTTTGATCTAGTGGACGCTGTGAAAACTGTTGGTTATGAGTGCTAGAGGCATTTAATGTATGCATTTTATTTTAACTAGTGGTTCGCCCCGAACTGTGAACTCGCGACCCCATATAAACTTAACAAACCCATATCTCGGCAACCCCTTCACCGATTTGGCTCATGTTCGAACTTGAAAATTATCTTTGCCTCATTGACCCACCTATCGAATTTCATGACGATCCGACTAAATTTAGTCAAGTTATCGTCAAACGAACATTCATAAATACAAACATACAAACATACGAACATACATACAAACATACATACATACATACATACATAAAAATGCCGGATTGTTCAAGTAGACTCGGAGAACTTCGCTCGCTTCGCTCACTCGTTCAATTAGTTTCAACATCTTCTTAGGGCAGCCTGGCTATGTTAATTCAATATCTTCAACAGCGCAGCGTAGGCTACGACGCTAGCAAGCTAGGTAGCGCCGCACGCTGCGTTTTCTTTCTTTGTCCTTCCCTTTACCACATAGCATCTTTAAAGTTTACCTGTAACAAATTAAACATGTAAATTACTGATATTGTAGCAGTAGGTTTGTTAAGGTGGCGATGAGCTTTATTCTTAAGTAAATTTCACTTCTCTAGCACACCTCTCTCGCTAATAGATGGTTAGGGCCCAAAATCATTTTATTATATTTATGTACAGTACGATAGTAGCTCGAAATTTCTCTCTGAGAGAAGGCCTTTGCTCAGCCAGTAGAACATGTACAATTGTACAGGCTACATCTTTTTTCTTACTTTAGTAGCATGATGCAAAAAAGCGGATCGCTTACTTACACCGCTTGCAAAGCATTCGAGCGCTCAAACTAGAAACAGAGTCAAAACTAACACATGGCTTGTCTCGCTATAACCCGTTGATGCACCACGTGCGTCACGGGCGAGCGGCTGCTTGCGGGGTGTTTTGGGCCCCGCGGACTTGCTAAAAAACCCTAATGCGTTTGGGGGTTGCGTGGAGTGTGACTTGAAAGAAAAACAGTTTGCTGAGTGAGTGTCGGTGGTAGTTTTGCTCTAAAGGTAAGTGCATGTATTAAAGATGCGATTCGAATCTTGAGGGGCTAGCTAGAGATATTGAAGGTAGAGTATGATTTTGTTGGTTAGCATTTCATTCCATTTGATTCGGAATAATATTGCGGATTCGCAACGGAACAAAATGTAAAGTACCTACTGACGTAAGAAGATAAAATAATTATGAAACCTAATATGAAACTGTTAGTATAAAATTGAGTTGATCTACTTAATTTAACTCTCCTCAATGATCGATTAAACAACTGATTTTCTCAGATAACTAAATAAAGATGATAGTTTGTATATAATAAAATTAGGTAGTCGGCAATCTAAATATGTAGATGTGCATCTAGCTAACTGATGAAACCTACTAAAACTGCACCAGAGTAAACACAAACGCTGATTTGCTAATGAAACAATTTCCACCCGACCAAGCCCCTAGTTAAAAGCAGAAATAATCGAATTACGGTTCAAATGCAAAATTAAACCGCCCGGTGAAGATTCCACCTCACTCGGCTTAACCCTAACCGGGGCATACGTTTTAATAATGTTTTCAAAGCTTTTTATCTGCGAGTAATCCTTTGATAATGATGCTCGGAACTAGGGTTTCTACTCGTTAACTACAGATTTGAATAAACCGAGGAATACAGCTCACTGCTTACTTATTTATTTATCAACCGAAGAACGAGTGAGTTTTGGGGCACCAATCAAGAAAGTTTAGAGTTTTGCGTAGTAAAAAAAAAGGACTTCGAATTTTAAAAGTCTCTGAAAAATAATAAGGCAGATTTTTCTAATTACATTAATTTTCTAAAATACCAATAAGGTACCTACTTAATTAAACAATAATTTACTTAATCCAACAAGTCACTATAAGCAAAAGTAAAATTATAATGATTTTGGTCTGGAATAACCAATAGCAATAATTTTAATTTAGCCACCCTGTACTTGTGTTATGGCAATTTAATAAACGTTTATCTTATCTTATCTTATCTTATCTTTAAACAAATAATTTTTCGAGACAAAATTAAATCGGTAAATACTTAAGTGAGTGAGAGCTGTACTAGACTAATATACCAAATTCGAACCAAATTATGTACTAGAAAACGATCCGTGGATAGTGAAGCTGGCCAAAAAATTCTGCTTGATTTTGATAATTGAACGAGCGAGCGAAGCGAGCGAAGTTCTCCGAGTCTACTTGAACAATCCGGCGTTTGTATATATGTATGTATGTATGTTTGTATGTTTGTATGTATGAATGTTCGTTCGACGATAACTTGAGTAAATTTTGTCGGATCGTCATGAAATTTGGTAGGTGGGTAAATGAGGCAAAGAGAATTTTTGAGTTCGAACATGAGCCAAATCGGTCGAGGCGTTGCTGAGATATGGGGTCGCGAGTTCGTAGTTCGGGGCGAACCACTAGTATAGACAATTAGACATTTCGTTGTCCGTGAGTAGGCCCCATCCACACTTTCATTTAATTTTCTATTCCGCAAGTGCTAAGCCGGTCCCGCACGACGGAGACTCACGCCGCAATGTTTGAGCAAACAAAACCTGAACTTCGAGCGGTAAGAAAGCTTATGCTCTGCCGAGACACAACAAATATGGTGTAGGTAGAACATATTTGCATAAGTTCAGGTAAATACTGCCGCTTTGTAGAGTATGTAGGCATACTTTTCATTCAATAACTCTTGAGAGTAGCAGGAAGCTACATTGACATTGTCTTTACTGTGGGCTTGGCCGACTAAGCTGAATATTGGTTGCTGGGCGAGCGTACTCCAACTAAAACTTGCCCAGGCAAGTGTCCGAATGGTCGATTCACCCATCTAGTATGAGTGAAGGAGCCAATGGACCCTGTAGAAATCTTCTCATTACGTAGTAGCAAAGGCGTCATAGCAGAAAGTGGCAAGATCGTTTTTTTGGCCATAAATATTGCTGAAACCGCAGATTTTTATAACGAGTATGCGTACGTCGTACTAATTCCCAGCTTGGTTGGTTGAAGTAGTAATACTTGACAGTTCAACCCTACAAACGTTATTTCAGTCTAATTTCAGGCCAGACAGCGCTCAACTTTAATTACTAATCGCAAACTAATTCACAACGCGTTGTAGGCGTAACTCATATTTGCATTTTGAAATTAATTAATTGAGCATGGGCAAATCTAGCGCACGAGACGTCTAGACAAGTACTATTCATATTTTAACCACGTTTTTGCGTGACGCATAATTTAAGGGAGTCATTATTATGAAAAACTTATGGTAACTTTAATTTTAATAGAATGCTTTTGCATCATCGTCATGAGGTATCAAATGTATTGATACCTAGCTAGGTGATTGGGCAAAGGTATCCTTCCTGTCTAGAAAACGCTCATGATTACTCGCCATTAAAATTACGGACCTTCTATGACTTATCATGTTCATTAGAATATCAGGTCTGTCCTCTAAGGGTCTACCTACTGTCAAACGTCTTTATCCTGGGCGCCGTATGGGGATTTGAAATTAATTACAATATTTTAAGTAGGTAAATAGTTTCGTAACGTCCTTTGAATGGTCCTAATTAATTTCTTTGTTGCCAGAAGTATTAGTTAATAAAGCAAACACGGCACTATTATAGCGCCTTTCCACCCTTCCTAGTCCAGCAGATTGCACCAACCATTCATATGTAGATTGCAACAAAAAATCCAATAAACAAGACTTGGGGTACGAGGGACCCTGCTTCATTATTGAAAAGAATGTTAGCATTGCACCCGGCTTAGCCCCGGGTCCTATAGCCAAAGAGTTGCACTAACGAATGGCCACCCTACACCGTCCCTATTTAAGCTTGACACTTCAATTTGAAACACTTTGGCGATAAATATTTTTCTTACTGCTTGCAAAATACGTACTTGCCTACGCTAGGGTAAACAATTTTATATCGATAGTGGCGTAATAGTTCACATCGTCAGACTGTTTAAAAACAAAAACTGTTCAGTATTTATTGGTAGAAAATACAGTCAGTTTAGGTATTATACGAACATGTGAGAATATGAGGAAATATACAAAACTATTCTTGCAATCTATATTTTAGGTGATACCATAAAAAAAAAACTTTGAGCCTTATATTTTTTGGAAACTCAAAATTCCTCGAAACTAAATACAAGCCCCTACAACCAAGTTCTCAAAGGTATTAGCTACCCTATGATTTTGGAGTATTCCAAGAATCCGCAACCAATAATGGCCCAGACGATTTTTCCGCACAGCTAAGCACTGCTCAAATTCATTCCACACTCGTGCCGTAGCTCATATAAACTGCGGATGCGTTTGTTTTTGTTCAAATTTTATCAAGAGACCGTTGGCCTTATGCCCACTGGCTCGGAATTAATTTCCAGTTATGCGGGCAATCGCGGGGCACCTACCTAGGAAGGCAGAGAGAGACAAAAGGTCTGCACAGTAACGCTATCATTAAATGGTGATCAGGATATCACTTCTTGTGAAATTCTCAGATTAATAAAATTAATAGTAAGATTAGAAAAAGTAAGTTGAGATACAAGGTCGAATATCACCGTGAAGTGAATTGAAAAAAATATACAGCTATAAATCACTGTCCCACGGAAAGAAGAAAGACATAATTTTGGGACTGCTTAGCGCAAAATGTAGGAACCATGTTCAACAATACATTTAATTTTAATATTAAATCTACCTCTACGGAACCACGTAGCCAGTGCTACGCGGGTCTACGGCGTAGCGCGTAGCAAATGCACTCGCTTGATCTAAGCAAATGAGTGGATTCATAAAAGTCACTCGAGTGTGAAGTTTTATTTTTCAGTTCCCACTGTCAAAGTGGCATTGGCCTCAGTTTTGGTTTAACAAAGAACGATTAAACTGTATAAAAGGGGCAACTACAAAACGATGCCCCTCGCACAAACTGCAGTATCACGCAGTTCGAACACAAACACATTACTATCAAAATATCATCCCTATACATAGGCCAATAGTCAGTATCAATAGTATTAAATGCTGACATTTGGTTACGATGTCAACTACAACGTAGTCACGCTTAGAATATTCGTATATTTACACTTAAAGCGTTGACAAGAATGCCTTGCAATGATTTTTCAGCGGCATGACATCAGTTCAGAAGTGACAGAGTAATGAATTGCCATTCCAATCACATCGGTTTCAATAACAATTTTCAATCAATTTATTTTAATACACTAAACTTATTATATTGTACTTTAATACTGATCCTAACTGAGCAACACCAGCGGGCCATTTCATAAAATATATACAATTCATAATTTATTATGACAACTAGTTGTGCCCGCGACTTCGTATGCGTTTTGACACATTTGACATTTAATTTAAATTCGACTGTGGAGGAAAACTCAAAAGGAAGGTTTTTTTAACCCCCGACCGAAAAAGAGGGGTGTTATAAGTTTGACAGCTTTGTGAGTGTGTCTGTATAGGTATGTGTTTATGAGGGTGTGTCTGTCTGTGGCACCGTAGCTCTTAAATAGGTGAACAATTTGGACTCTTTAGGTTTTTTTTTTTAAATATGAAAGCAGGTTTTCTTAGTTATGTTTTGTCAAAATTGGTTCAGCTATTTATAAAATATGCTTATTTGAAGCTAAAATGTCGGGGGGTATGTTAATTTAATAGTTATTATTTCTTAACTTGCGGTAGCAGGGCTCAAAAGAAAGCAATATAATAAAAACCCTAATCTAAACAATACATTTATAAATTTAATAATAAATATGTATTGTTTACATTAAGGTATCGCCCGTGATAAGATACCAGGAAGCTTAGCATAAGAATTGCCTAGAAAGTAAAGGCGTTTATATGTATCTCCCTCGACGTAGAGTGGGATAGATAAAGTTATAAGCCCATAGATAAGGTCTTACTCATTCTCATGCTAAGCCAGCAAGCAAAGCATACGCCTAGTAACTCTGTCTATCTCGCTCAGCGGTAAACAATAGTTATTTGTTATGCAAGGATGCAAAACTATTGTTTGCGGCGAGTGCTTGTATTGAATACCGAGCGGTGTTAAAAGACCGCCAACAAAGTGGGAGACCACATACAGTCCTCATCATAACGAATATTTTTGCCCAAGGAACTATGCCTAGGAAATCAACGGTTTCCGAGATATTGAGGTTCCAAGTCGGACTTTTTTTTCTTTTCGGTTTTTTTTTTTTAGAAATCTATTCAGTATCACATTATTAACATATCTTCTCAAAAAGCTATATCAAAATTATGAATATTTCTTACAAAAAACGAAGTTAAAATTGCAACCCGTAATGTATTTTGAACATTGGATAGCCTAGATTGTGCCCAGAACCAGGACTTATCATGGTCTTAAATTTGACTGAAAACTATTCAGCGGAATTCGCGTGATGAGGTAACACACAGACAGACAGACAGACAGACAGACAGACAGACAGACAGACAGACATAGACCGATTTTTTTGCATTTTTGTATTCAGTATAGTTTACTTAGTAACCCCTTCTAGTTTTTTTCTAAAAATATTCAATGTACAGAATTGACTTCGCTAGAGTTTTATTATAAGTATAGATTAGATGTACATTGTGGTCGGTTAGTAGAAAGTATGTAACCGAAATCTTTGTTCTTTTGTTTTAAAATTTACGTTGCTCAACCGGTTAATTTACTTTGCATATCGCGTTAAACCTTAGGATGCTTCGTTAAGCTTGTGTGTAATGCCTAAATATTTAAATACAGTCAATTTTATACTCTCGGTACATTGTGGTAAAGATTAAGCTACCTTCTTAGTCCAATGTAATGGGTGACTTAAAAGCAAAATCCTTAGTAACAAGTGCAAAATACTTCCCCTGATCGCCGTACCTGACACCCCCTGGAGATATTTCAAGGGTGAATAAGCTCGCATAATGGCAAAGGGTACAATATTTTAAATTTCAATCGCTGCGAGCGGTCTGAATGTTCTTACTCCGAAAGTAATACCTGGCCCGCGTTTCATATAACTGACATAAATATTTTTTTGACAATTCGATGTTCATTGATCTGTCGGTTTGTAAACAAACGCAATATCGTAGTCGATTTGACAGGAGGTTACAAAAAAGGTTTGTTTACAAACCGACCTATCAATGAACATAGAATTGTCAATAAAACATATGTCAGTTATATGAAACGGGGGCCTGTTCGCTATTTTACTACCACTTTTTTTGAACGAGCGAGCGAAGCGAGCGAAGTTCTCCGAGTCTACTGGAACAATCCGGCGTTTGTATGTATGAATGATCGTTCGACGATAACTTGAGTAAATTTGGTCGGATCGTTATGAAAGGACCATGGGCACATTGGGCCCACTGACAGTTGACATTTGATGAAAAATTTTACATTGTCGGACCTCATTAAACTTCATGTCAAATGAAAACTCTTGAAGAGTACTTCAATTTATTGTATGGCGACGTAGTCAAAATCGAGCGCGAAAGTGGTGTTTTGGGCACATTTGTCCCATTTTATAAAGATTGTCGGACCTCAATAAAATTCATGTCAAATAAAAGCTCTTGAAGAGTACTTCAATTTATTCTACTGGAGCTTAGTCAAAATCGAGCGCAAAAATTGTGTTTTGGGCATATTTGTCCCATTTTATAAAGATTATCGGACCTCAATAAAATTTATGTCAAATGAAAGCTCATGAAGGGTACTTCAATTTATTCTATGGCAGCTTAGTCAAAATCGAGCGCAAAAATGGTGTTTTGGGCATATTTGTTCCATTAATGAATATTTTTCGACCATGCGTGATGAAACTGGTGTTGAATGAAAGCTCTTGAAGCGTGCTTAATTTTATTCTATGGCAGCTTAGTCGAAATCAAGCGCGAAAGTGGTGTTTTGGGGATAGGCATATTGGGCCCACTGACAGTTGACATTGTCGGAACTCAATAAACTTCATGTCAAATGAAAGCTCTTGAAGCGTGCTTCATTTTATTCTATGGCAGCTTAGTCGAAATCCAGCGCGAAAGTGGTGTTTTAGGGATGGACATATTGGGCCCACTGACAGTTGACACTGTCGGACCTCAATAAACTTCATGTCAAATGAAAGCTCTTGAAGGGTACTTCAATTTATTCTATGGCAGCTTAGTCGAAATCCAGCGCGAAAGTGGTGTTTTAGGGATGGACATATTGGGCCCACTGACAGTTGACCCTGTTGGACCTCAATAAACTTCATGTCTAATGAAAGCTCTTGAAGAGTACTTTAATTTATTCTACTGCAGCTTAGTTGGAATCTAGCGCGCAAGTGGTGTTTTGGGGAAGTGGTGTTTTGTTTCGATTTTGACTAAGCTGCCTTAGAATAAATTGAAGTACTCTTCAAGAGCTTTCATTCGACATGAAGTTTATTGAGGTCCGACAGTGTCAACTGGCAGTGGGCCCAATATGCCCATCATCAAAACATCACTTTTGCGCTAGATTTCGACTAAGTTGTCATAGAATATATTGAAGTACTCTTCAAGAGCTTTCATTTGACATGAAGTTTATTGAGGTCCGACCATCTTTATAAAACGGGACAAATGTGCCCAAAACACCACTTTCGCGCTAGATTTCGACTAAGCTGTTGTAGAATATATTGAAGTACTCTTCAAGAGCTTTCATTTGACATGAAGTTTATTGAGGTCCGACGGTGTCAACTGTCAATGGGCCCAATATGCCCATCCCCAAAACATCACTTTTGCGCTAGAATTCGACTAAGCTGCCATAGAATAAATTGAAGTACGCTTCAAGAGCTTTCATTTAACATGAAGTTTATTGAGGTCCGACCATCTTTATAAAACGGGACAAATGTGCCCAAAACACCACTTTCGCGCTAGATTTCGACTAAGCTGCCATGGAATAAAATGAAGTGCGCTTCAAGAGCTTTCATTTGACATGAAGTTTATTGAGGTCCGACAGTATCAACTGTCAGTGGGCCCAATATGCCCATCCCCAAAACATCACTTTTGCGCTAGAATTCGACTAAGCTGCCATAGAATAAATTTAAGTACTCTTCAAGAGCTTTCATTTGACATGAAGTTTATTGAGGTCCGACCATCTTTATAAAACGGGACAAATGTGCCCAAAACACCACTTTCGCGCTAGATTTCGACTAAGCTGTTGTAGAATATATTGAAGTACTCTTCATTTGACATGAAGTTTATTGAGGTCCGACAGTGTCAACTGTCAGTGGGCCCAATATGCCCATCCCCAAAACACCACTTTCGCGCTAGATTTTGACTAAGCTGCCATAGAATAAATTGAAGTACTCTTCAAGAGCTTTCATTTGACATGAAGTTTATTGAGGTCCGACCATCTTTATAAAACGGGACAAATGTGCCCAAAACACCACTTTCGCGCTAGATTTCGACTAAGCTGATGTAGAATATATTGAAGTACTCTTCAAGAGCTTTCATTTGACATGAAGTTTATTGAGGTCCGACAGTGTCAACTGTCAGTGAGCCCAATATGCCCATCCCCAAAACACCACTTTCGCGCTAGATTTCGACTAAGCTGCCATAGAATAAATTGAACTACTCTTCAAGAGCTTTCATTTGACATGAAGGTTATTGAGGTCCGACAGTGTCAACTGTCAGTGGGCCCAATATGCCCATCCCCAAAACACCACTTTCGCGCTAGATTTCGACTAAGCTGCCATAGAATAAATTGAAGTACTCTTCAAGAGCTTTCATTTGACATGAAGGTTATTGAGGTCCGACAATCTTTATAAAATGGGACAAATGTGCCCAAAACACCACTTTCGCGCTCGATTTTGACTAAGCTGCCATAGAATAAATTGAAGTACTCTTCAAGAGCTTTCAATTGACATGAAGTTTATTGAGGTCCGACAATCTTTATAGAATGGGACAAATGTGCCCAAAACACCACTTTCGCGCTCGATTTTGACTAAGCTGCCATATAATAAATTGAAGTACTCTTCAAGAGCTTTCATTTGACATGAAGTTTATTGAGGTCCGACAATCTTTATAAAATGGGACAAATGTGCCCAAAACACCACGTTCGCGCTCGATTTTGACTAAGCTGCCATAGAATAAATTAAAGTACTCTTCAAGAGCTTTCATTTGACATGCAGTTTATTGAGGTCCGGCAATGTAAACTTTTTCATCAAGTGTCAACTGTCAGTGGGCCCAGACTTCATACTAATGTGCCCGTGGTCCTTTAGTAGAAAGGTAAATGAAATTAAAAACAAAAATTAAGTTCTAACATGAGCCAAATCGGTTGAGGGGTTGCCGAGATATGGGGTTGTTAAGTTTATAAGGGGTCGCGAGTTCACAGTTCGGGGTGAACCACTAGTTTAAATACCTAATGTCTTTATGGTACAGTCGGCCCCTCGCTAGGATACCCCTCGTTGTTCGATTGGCGCCCTTATGCCGCGCGCAGTAAGAGCTGCCATGGGGTATCTGTGACTGTGGCCGACCGTACTTATTACATTAAGAAAAAAAAGTTTTAAAAGTTTCGCCAAACTTCAGAGCATGTAATGTGTGTATATCTAGATTATTCTCTTAAAAAAAGTAATTTGTAGCCTGTCCAAGTGTATAATAATTATGTCCCACTACCACATTTTCTTAAAGTTTTACAGTGATAATACAAAATCGTTTTAACATAGAAACAAACGAAAATCAACTTTCTAATAGAATGCGTTGCTTGTTCGCGCAAATTTTGTTTTTACAAAGGCGCGATCAAACTATGAATTTTGTGTAGGTGTTTGATGACCCGATTAAATTTTATTATCATCGCGTAAAATACAAATTACTGATACTATTATGTCTCCTACTTATATCCATCCAATTCTCAGTGTAGATCTATTTTAATGGACGTCACTTTTTTTCGGTTTTGATCTTCATTCATGGTGTCTTACACTCTCATATCAGTTACACAAGTAAAACAGCGGGTAAGAGCTAGTACGAGCTTAAACTTTCCTTCAGAGTAAAAGCCCATCGGCCCTGTGGGATGCAGAACAAAGCTGCCGCTCTATGACTCCCTTATTAGGTGTCGCAAACTTATTGCTTTGCTCCGATGGACTAATGAAGTTCTTTGAAAAATGTTAATCTGTTTTTTTTTCTGAATTTGCTATTGCATTTCTGGGTGTGAAGGGCTGGCTGATTAGAAACTTCAGTGGCCCCAGTGGTAAGGTTTTCTTTGTGATAAGGTGTATCTTTATACGACGATGCAATATAAAGCCTGAAAGGAGGGTTATTTTTTTGTTGATTTTACTTTGTGCGAATTTTCCTTTTTTACGATAACTTTTTATATTTATTGAAACCTGTGGGCCATTTCATAAAATTACAATTCATAGTTTAAGTATTATGAATAGTACATAAGGGGGCGGTTAGTAACATAACATTTTTTGTAGCCTTTCTATGCCTAATCGATTTCGAAGTTTACATTGAATTGTCATAAACAATGTCATTGATAGTTTTATGAAATGGTCCATAGTGGGCCATTTAATAAAACTGGTCGTAACTTAACATTATATTATTTATTGTACACCATGACATACATCTCAAACAAAAATAAACTGTTAAAAAATTATGACAGTAAACAAGATGTACGTTGGTACCGAATCCCTCTTTTTATTTGTTGTTTTGTAAAATCAAACTTTGATGGACAACCGACTCCGAAGTCCTTAAGCAAAGTTTGATATTTGATCTTTCATCAAAAACGTAGTTGTATCAATTTCAAACGAGTTAAAAGAAAGCTAATAAACATCACGCGCATTTGTTCCTTTGGATTCTCTTTAAAATTATCATTGTTTCGCCCCGACTAGACACCCTTCGGAAATCATGAAAAACTTTTCAAAAGATTAATTTTCCAAATCGCTATCAGTGCTTTAGCGATTGCCGGTGAATTTGTTACAGTAGAGCACACCTTTTCAGCGAAATTGCAAAATTTCATGCGCCCTCCCAAATGAAATAGGTGCCTATAATGATTATTAACCCCACTGCTGCAAATGGAAGTGAATAAAATGTATGTTTGTCTATCTTTTCACCTTTTTCTTCGGCCACAAGTACGGAATCGAATTTAATTCTAATGCTTGGCTGAGATGAAGAGAAAACGTAGGTAATGTGCTGAATAAAGCCTTATTTAGCATAGCGTTGCTTACTAAGTAGCGTAAAGCGGGAGAGAAACCGCGAGCAAAAGCTAGTAGGTAATAAATTTGATTGAAATTCGGTCACATTTTCGTAGGCTTTCGTTTCGCTTATCTCGCGACTGCAGTCAGCTTGAAAAATACCTTGAGCGTTCGAGATTCATCCCCCACGCTCTTTCCAATCGATTTGAGTTTAGTGCGACAATAAAGGTGTTTAACGCCGGCATTTGCATAGGAAATTGAAGCTTGTCACGCTTGGGTGTCAGTTTGGAATATGATGCTTTAGATACATTATGTTCTAGCAAGGTTGAAAAAGTTGTTTTTGGTTCAGACTGTTGAGTGTTCATTAGAGTTTCATCGTAATAAAAGTTGACACTCACAAGTATCACAATCTTTCTGTGACATTTTAAAAGAGGTTGAACATTCGGTCCTCAGGTCGTCACCTCCAAATACTCCGGAAGATATTTGGTCGAGATCGTCTCACTATGCCACTTTTTGGCTGACCTTGACTGCGGGGTCCACCACACCACACATGGTTTTCCCACCATTCAGGGTGCATATTTATAAGTGTCTTTTTTTAAAGTGAACCGGTCACTACGATAATTTCGACGTCTAACGGCAATTCTAGTTAATCATGAGTGCCCCTTTTTCTTTATTCTTTTTCCTAACCTAAAAAAAAACATCACAAACGGAAGTTGGATCCGAAATAACGTCTTTGATACACCCCTTCGCTCGCTGGCATAATTTTTATGGTGTCAAGAGTTCGCAGTGCTATTTCCGTTCACGGTTATTTCAGTGTCGATTCAATTTGCTTAGATGAATCTTTACGTCAGTATGGATTTGGCTTAAAAAGGGGTGTAAATTAATTTACTGCTTTGGAATAGGTATTTCATTCGAAGTCATACTTTTATTTAAACGGTTTTCTTTAGAGTTAGAGTTCTAATATAGTCATTTGTTATGAAAAAAAAAACACCGTATTTCATCTGTTTTTATGTAGGACTTCTACACTGCTAAACATTTAACAGTCCTGTTTAGACGTTTTTACCGCCACCCTATTTCGTTCAACTCGTCACTAATTAAATCTACAATAACCTCCAAAACGCATTCTGAACTGGGCGGGGACGCGGACGGACAAATTCATTTTGTAAGTAATCACGTTAAAACAAACAAAACATTAATACAGGCCCGGAAGATCTCGTTAGAGTCTTAATGAATCTATTGAGAACCCGTGGAGCAGTGTCAGTCGGAGGGGACGGCGGGTTGTGCCAATAATTTGCGCCAGAGTTGACAACGCAACGCTGCACAGTCTACCTTATTCAGTGACGGCCAAATGGGAATCGAAATTACGAGTATGCATTGATGAGCTAAGTCATTTTTATAAAAGTATGAAGCGCAGCACCAATAGGTGTGAGGAGAATAGCCTCCTCGGTCACGTGGAAAACTAAAACCAAAACAAAAGTGACGGCCACCTCGTTTGCCGCATGATCTGAATGTGGTCTAAAGTCGCTCCCAAAATATGGTTTTGATCACGCGGCAGACCAGTCTTTCTGGCGGGACGACCAAAAGAAACCTTATTTTCCGTTATGGTGTGAGGTATCTAAAGATAGGATTTTTGGAAATGGAATGACTCTCCACATTTGACATGGGAAAAAGGTTTATTAATAGTCATTTTTGTGCTTTGCATGCAACCCAGTGGGTTTCCATGTTATCTTTTATCTCCGCATTAGAAGCTTAGGTTCTCAATGTTCACACATCATTTGGTTCAGAACGGGTGGCTTTAATTTACATACACAAAGTAACCGCGACCTGCTTCGAACCAGATCGATCGCTTTTTGCGTTTCTTTCACAAATAGCTCTGAATAAAGGTCCTTAGCGGTACCGTCTCAGGGCAGTGAGCCGCGGCAAGGTCTGAGGCCGATCGCGCCCCGTGAACTCGCTTAGGCAGGCAGCCTTAAAAGATCCTATTATCGTACGTAATTGTTTCTGCTCAACGCTGGCTGTTAAATAAAGGCTTAGGCGAACAGTACAAGTTTCGTAGCATCTCTTGTGCTGTTGCTCCACCTGCGTCCTAACGCGTTAGTTAATGCGCTAAACTTGGAATAAACTAGTAAAGTTATGGCCAAGAGTTTAGCAATAGTGTTGCGCATTAATTTTCTTGTTTAGCGCAAAGATTTGATCGTTTCCTGACAAAAGATCCAGTGCCATGCAGCGCAGGGCAGAGCTGTTTTTGTAACATCTAAACAACCGCCAAATTGCGTATGCAGACACGTGAAACGATACAATTAATGTCTGTCTGTCCTTACATCAAAATATGATAATGTGTTTTTTTTCTAGGTACAGTTAATCATTTAAAAGTATCGGTGAGGCCTGAAGAAAAACTGTACGCAAGCTACCACTGAGGTCTTATGATTTTCTTCTCGAATAGGTGCTACGATAGAGAATAATTCGATTATAATATTGCAAATCATATTTAGGTTGAGAGCACTGTGTCACAGAGTAGAAGTATCGAGAATAACCTGGATTGATCCTAACGGTCTAGAACGCAATATTAATACTAGTCATATTTCTCTTCAAAGCAGATGGATAGTACGTAAGGGTGCTTAAAGGAACATGTTTCCGGCACGGAAAAACCCGTACGGGTTAGTACCGATCGGTGCATGTACAATATTTCCATGTTATCTTATGAGCTCTAAACTTATAAAGAAACGTGTTAAACACTTCACATACCATACGCTTACCGTGTTTAACTCGCACCGATCGGTACCGACCCGCACGGGTTTGTCGGTGCTGGCAACCTGTTTTTTAAGATGAAATACGACGCAAGGCTAGCGCCGCCAATAAAAAAAAATCAATACTTTTTGGATGCGCTCCTGCGATTTTTAAACGCGAATGCAATCTATTCATGCCAAAAGTGGCCACTTTTGGCGTGAATCGATTGCATTCTTAAGTTTTAGGATCTGGAATCCAAACCTTAGGTTCTAAAAATAGTTAAGCCTCACGTTGAGAAATCGCAGGAGCGTTTTTTGCTAAAAACGCATCCAAAAAGAAGATATGACTTTTTTTTCATTGGCGGCGCTAATTGTGAGACCTATTGCGTCTTAATGTAAGCACCCTAAGACCCGTAAGATCAATCACAGTTTAAACCAGAAAGGCTAGTTTAAACCCTATCTGTCGATTAACTTTCATACAAAATGCGAAGTTTAATCTATGGATTGAGTTTAAGGCTCGGTATAAGGCTAACTAGCGCCACCGATGTTAAAAAAATCATATCTTCCTTTAGAAAAAGTTTCTGAAAAAATCCTAAGATGAGCCTATGCGCCATGCTTTTCTAGATTTTTAACCATGTCGATACCCTCTTCGATACTTTTAAGCTAAAAAATTTTCGATAACCGCCATAAACGGCCGCTTTTGGCGGTTATCGAAAATTTTTTAGCTTAAGACTAGAAATTGAGTTGGGTACCTACACTTAAAAATCTAGAAAAGCATGGCGAATGAGCTCATCTTAGGATTTTGTCAGAAACTTCTTCTGAAGGGACATATGATTTTTTCAACATTGGTGGCGCTAGTTAGCCTTAAACCGAGGCTTAAACTGTGATTGATCTTATGGACCTAAGGTCCGTAAGATCAATCACAGTTTAAGGCTCGGTATAAGGCTCGGTATAAGGGGTATAAGGGACATATGATTTATTCAACATTGGACCTTAGGTCCATAAGATCAATCATAGTTTAAGGCTCGGTTTAAGGCTAACTAGCGCCACCAATGTTGAAAAAATCATATGTCCCTTCAGAAGAAGTTTCTGACAAAATCCTAAGATGAGCTCATGCGCCATGCTTTTCTAGATTTTTAAGTGTAGGTACCCAACTCAATTTCTAGTCTTAAGCTAAAAAAAAACGGGCATTAGTCTATCGGCAGGTCCTTCTTCCCTCTGGTGTTTTGTCGTGAGAGCACGGTGACGCCGCCTCTTAGTACACTAATTGCATTTAAAGCGATAGAGGCGGGCGAGCCCTGGCAAGCGATGTTAATGGATGGTATTAATTAATGCGGACGCCTCTTCAAATTTCGGATCTGTTTCATGGTGAATCAAGCTTGACGTAGCATCTGCGTTCAACAATTTTTCACCCCCGATACAAAAAGAGGGGTGTTTGATCGCTATGTGTCTGTCTGTCTGCGTGTCTGTCTGTGGCAACGCAGCCCTTATTTGTATGCGGTTGTTTTTATTTGAAAGCTCATTTTCTAGAATTTGTTATTAGATATGTTTTATCAAAATCAGTTCAGCCGTTTACGAGATATAGTAATTTGAAGCTAAAATGTCGGATGTATTTTAAATGTTTAATTTAGAAGTTATTAAAGCTACATGCTAACATTAATTTGCTTGAGGCAGGCTACCCGCTAGCTAGATGGACGGATAACATGACGGAAAACTCATCACCAGTGACAAAACTCAATGGACTATTCTCCTATCTGCCAGCTTTAGGTAAGTTATGGTCACGATCCTCAGCATTGAGGAAACGAACGAATGGTGGATGATGTCTTACTAAGGGTGGCATTAATAGGCGCCATCTCAAGCTCGAGCTCAAGCAGGCCAACTCAGAAAACAAAATCACTGACTTGAGGAGACTTTGGCTATTTTCAATGTCTAGCTTAAGCTACTCAAGCTTGACATTAGCCAAGGCTTGCCATAAGCAAATTTTGTTTCCTGAGATCACCTAATTGAGCTCGATCTTGAGCAGACAACTATTAATGCCACCCTAAAATTATCGAGGTCCAGTCGTACAGCGAAGACAAGATAAGGTCAGCCAATGTGACTGGTGTTAAGACGCAATACGTCTCACAACTAGCGCCGCCAATGAAAAAAAAACATATCTTTTTTGGATGCGTTTTTAGCAAAAGGTTTGGATTCCAGGATTGGATTTCCTACGAATGCAATCGATTCTCGCGAAAAGTGGCCACTTTCGATCGAGAATCGATTGCATTCTCAAGTTCTAGGATCTGGAATCCAAACCTTAGGTCCTAAAAATAGTCAAGCTTCGCGTTGAGGAATCACACGAGCGTGTTTTGCTAAAAACGCATCCAAAAAAAAGATATGATTTTTTTTTCATTGGCGGCAATCGTTGCGAGACGTATTTCATCTTAACGAACACGTGATCGAAAACAAAAGTCAACAAAACACATAACGTGAATCTTGCATTGAAAACTTCTCTAAAAGCACAACTATTCGAACTTCAAACAAAAGATTAACTTTACTCACTCAACTTCTGTTTGATTCTAAACTTTTCAGTCCATACTTTCTGTCTAGCACACAAAGCCGTTTTTAGTTTGAAAAAGCATTAACTGAAAGATCCGGCGGCACTTAGTGAAAATATTTGAATCTCTTCAACACAGAAAAGAAAATGACAGAAAGTTAACTCAATAGGACAAACTTTTTAACAAGCGTCTAGAAAAAAATATAATAGAGGTATGCTGACTTAGAGGTAGATTAGGTAGTAATAGAGGTAGTCATGCTGTAGTCAAGGCTACAAGTTTAGTTAAACTTATATGAAACGTTTGTGGTTTTAGAGCAAAAGATGGCCACCTACCGACAGGTCACTCTTTTTTAATTCAAAAGCTTAGTCTAAAATAGGCTGTAAGTTGAAGTAAATGTTTAGGATAATTATAATTATATTGGTAGACTCGCAGGCTAAATAAGATTTCTAGAAATCTGACTCTACGTAGTCCCTTATTTCCTCCCTGAATTATGGCACTACAGCAGCGGTTCCCAAGTAGTTTTTCCTACGTACCACTCCAAGAAAGACCTCAAACTCGCGTACCCCTTTTTGCATTAACAATAAATTTAAAAAAAATCAGACGTACCTACCTATCGTACAGTTTTTTTTTCTAATTACGGAGAACACCAGTTTTTCAGTTCAGTTCGTTTAAAAATATGACCTATTTTGTTTGCTTAATTGGTTTTTACTTATTTAATTAATATCTTAGCTAAGATATTGCTGCGCGTACCCCTTGATGCAATCTCGCGTACCGCTGGGGGTACGCGTACCACTAATTGGGAAACACTGCACTAGAGCATTATTTTTTTGTATGCTGGGACATGTCCAACCCTGGCATATCTGACCGTTTAGAATTTCTCTGTCGTCATAGACGGAAAAAAAATCAGGAAAACCTTTTGTCCATCTCTGTTCTGTGGCACCGGCCAAGTTCTTTGAGAGTTTAGTCGCGCTCTCGGTAGGTGCACCTGAGCCTTCAATTTATACGGTTCATTCCACTCTGCTTCAAGTTTGATTCGAACGAATTTTCTTTCATGAAAATATTGTTTGCAATAGAACACGTAATTCTATTTTTTGCTTACGACTCTCTAGTAACGTCCTAATGGCACGACTAAATGATTTTATATTTAGTTAAATACTTGTATTATTAATTTAACGCAAGATATTATTACTGAAAGTCGTTATTTCGGTCAATTGAGTACCCAATCGATTGAAAATTATTATTGAACATTATTCGGCAATTTCGGCATATCTTAACCTCACTCCAATGTTTCAGAATCTAACCTAGATTTAGCCACCACCGTGGCTTACTTTGCTTCGTCCCTGTCTTTCCTGTAGACTAGGCCAACTAAAACTAAAGCCTTTGAATCTACGTAATGAGGTAATTTATACAGCGTCCAGTGGCACCTTCGCTCACACTAGATGGGTGAAGAGACCACTCGGCGCAGCAGTTCCTGGAAACTTGTTCTAAATGGAGAAATCCTGAAAGCTTAGTCGGCCTAGCCCATAGGAAAGACAAGTCAATACGTGTGGACTTGTGGAGCCAACTAAGCCGCGGGTTTCTAACGATGTGTTCCTTCACCGTTAGCGAGTGGTTTTGCTACTTCAAATTCACAAATTACGTAACTTTGAAAAGAAACAAAGTCAAAGGTACATGCCTGCGCCGGGAATCGAACCTGAGTCTCTCGCTTCCGCATCCAATGTTCTACCACTAGACCACCACCGCTTTTTTAGGCTAACTAAGCTGAGATAATGTGGGATAGGTGCTGGGCAAGCCTACTCCATCTAAAACATGACTGTCATGTCATGACTCCAAACATGGGTTGTGAATTTACCTATTTTGTTTAGACTCCCGTTATTTAAGAGTCCAGGATCTCCTAGCCTGATCCCTCAGGGGATCTCAGTGTACTCATCGGTTTATCAGAATCCCCATAAAATTAGAAGGGGGTGCCACTGGAAGCTGTATAATATTTATCAAATGCAAAGGCCACAGTTCGGAAGACAAAGTTTTTTGTTCGAAAGTCCGTTATTGGCTTAATCTTATCTTGAGACAATATTGAGAAACTAATTTCAATATTTTTTGTTTTGGTTCAGTAGTTTGGATTTTACAACGTTTCAAAGATACGGTTTTATGACGTCACGCGACGGTCTGCATACTGTTGGCGGTCATAGGAACAAAACATTTTAGCGCATAAAAACAAAACTACTGGACCAAAATAAAAAATATTGAAATTAGTTTCTCAATATTGTCTAAAGATAAGATTAAGCCAATAACGGATTTTCTAACAAAAAACTTTGCCTTCCGAATTCTTTACCGAACAAGCAGTCTGTATACATAATTAAATCCTCATGATGATTCAAACCTACAGGATACCAAGAAGCAATAAAATTTACCGCCAAATGTATCCATAACATTTGTATTCGATTAACCGCACCACCACCGTCCACCTCAGTGATCAAACTCATTAGTTTCGAATGCATTCTGTTTGATTGTAACAATAGTAGTTGGAGAGCTGGTGACCAATCGAGATATTTTTTCGTACAAGGCTGGGAGTTAGTAGGCTGATAGAGTAGACTTCGCTGAGTCTGGGAAAAAAATTTTTTTGGTCCGGTCGCGGTTGAAAGTTAGATTTTTTCGACTTTGAAAGTTTAAATGTATCGGTTGAGTCATTTCTTTTTTGTCTACAAGGCTGGGAGTTTTTAGGCTGCCTTTTTAGTCTCCGCTGATCACGAAATCACTATTTATTACTAGCCAAACGCGGTAGAAATATTGTTTTTTATAACCTAGAAAGTGTGAATTTTTGGGTTATAAAAATCAAACTTTCAACCACGCTCGGCCAAAAAAACAAATATTTTCTTGTTCAATGGAGTCTCAACAACTAACCTAGAAGTTTCTAGCCTTGTACGACAAAAAAAATATACTGAACCCATACATTTAAACTTTCAAAGTCGAAAAAATCTAACTTTCAACCGCGACCGTGCCAAAAAAATATTTTTCCCAGACTCAGCGAAGTCTACTCTATCAGCCTACCAACTCCTAGCCTTGTACGAAAAAATATCTCGATTGGTCACCAGCTCTCTAACTATAGTCTTTGTAGATTACATAGTACGCTTTAATTTCACTGTGATGAATAAACAATGCTTAAAATTAATATAACTGTGTCAGTCCAAGAAAACCGACCAAGTTCGAGTCGGACTCGCGCACTGAGGGTTCCGAACCTAGCCTATCGAGACAACATTACGTTACAGACTTTAGGCCCTTGCTAGAAATCCACTCCAGTTATCAGCGGTCAGTAGATACCTAGTTGTTGCTAGAAAACAGTTCTCATTGAAAGCAACATTCATCGTTTGACAGTGTCTAAAGGGGAACACCGAGTTGATATTAAAGCCAGTGCGTAGACGCCATAATTTTCACCTGCCGCGCATTTTCTGTATACTTATTTTCGCAAATAAATTCGTAACGTTTCGAAAAATGATGGACAGACTCAAACCGCCGATATAAACCCACCTTTATACTCATACGCGCGAGTGTTATATGAGGAAATTCTTGGCGACGCTCCGGTCCGGTATTTTTTATTATCATGGCGCTCCATCACTATGGATGAGGATATCGCATTCCATTGGCTAGGTTAAGGTCATGGACGCACCGTTGCTTGAGTCTGCTATCTTTATGTTTTTTCTAAAGCACTAACCCGTGCTAGGGAATAATTTAAACATTTATAATAAGTTGAAAAAATTTACTCGGGACAGGACTTGAACCCGCAATCTATTGGTATCTTTGTAAAAAAGTCGATATATATGTTACACAAATAATAAAGGTGCAAATATAGATCTTACTTTATACATATACAGGGTGTTAAAAGACCGCCAACAGACCCGAAAGCCACGCATACTAGACACCAAAACAAAGTACTTTTTCGATAAATTATTGCTGCGAAATGATTTTGGTTTTTTAGGTTATAATAAATTTAAAAAAAAATATTTATTACGCAATGAACGTGTAATGCACAGAAGTCATACTGCGCAAGCGTAGGTATAAGTTTACGTTAGTTAAGCTTGAAGTGCCGATGTTTAGAATACATTGCGGGTTGCAATTTTACCGTCTTTTTTGTAAGAAATATTCATAATTTTAAAGATATGGCTTCTTGAGAAGGTATGTTAAGAACTAGATACTTTGAACCTCATTATCTCGGAAACCGTTGATTTCCCAGGCAAAAATGTTCCTGATGAGGACAATACGCGGTTTCCCGCTTTGTTGGCGGTCTTTTAACACCCTGTATATTTACTTATCTGAACATTCAAGAAATTACAAACTCAAGGTCTGAATCAACCCTGTTCAAAACTATAACACATCAGCCCTTGCTGCATCATAATATGCCATAGCTCTTTAACCCTATAGTATAAAAACCTAAAACAACATGAACTCCTTGTTTCATTTGGCACTGCTAAACATATCAAACTGCTAAACAACCTCCATCAAAAGACGGCATTTAAAAAAAATAACGGCAGCTGTACTCGTAGCACATAGACAGGGCATTGGACAGGGTAAAAGTTGTTGGAAATCTATCTATATCTATACTTATAATAAAACTCTAAATTTTTGTCTCTGTCTGACTCTACCTGTCTCTCTCTGTCACACTGTCTGTCCCTATGTCTGTGTGTTACCTCATCACGCGAATACCGCTGAATAGTCTTCAGTCAAACAGTCGTACCGTGATAAGTCCTGTTTCTGGGCACAATCTAGGCTATATTAAATCACGCTACGACTTTTGGGATAAATAATAAAAGTTGAAATAAAAAGCATTGTTGAGCGATACCAAGGACCATCCCATTTGCCATGGTAAAAAAAAACAATATGACTGTTATTCGGAAAATCAATCTAAACTTTATATGAGATAAGGTTGTGTTTTGCATACATGCGATCGGCATGGCCAACTCGATTATTTCATTTTTCCACTATTCGAAAAAACGAACTAACGTAATACGACATAAGGTTGTGTTTTGTATAAATAAAAAAAGCCATGACCAACTGGATTTCTTACCAAAAGTATTGCAAGGAAGTGTTTGCATTTTTCGTCAGGTCCCAATAACTAACCGTAGCTCAGGCGGTATTGCTTTGGCTTCGCGGTCGAAAGGTTCTGGGTTCGAACCTTGGCCTGGATGAATGTTTTTTTTTTTATTTCGGTTTAGCGCATTTTTCTTTTTGTATTTTTTTTTGTTGTTTTAATTGTTAAAAAACTTAGATTTTGTTACTTAGAATTCAAATATTTTAAAACTTTTGTACTTTTTTGTGATGATTGTTTCTTCAGCAGGGTTTGAAATTATCAAGATAAATAAGCCCTTTGATAATTAACACGATAATTATCATGATAATTATCCGATAATTATCCGATAATTATCAAACAGATATAAACCTAGCAATCCTTTTTTAACTGATATCGGATAGGGCTCAAAGTGGTGAGGCCTTTGCCCAGCAGTGGGACAGCGTAGAGGCCACAGGTAGAGGCTACATAAAAAAAATACTTTATTTTTTTTGTTTCGGTCTCACACAGACAACACAAAACGAAAAGAAAACCCGACGATGCGGGGAATCCCCGCTATTGATGGTAAGTGGCGCGTTCACAGAACAATATTGGCGCTTTCCGATACACGCAGTCGTTGAATGCAAAAAATTACAAGTGGCAAATATTTTCGATTATAGCAATTTACAACGTAAATAAAGTTGAATGGTTTCGCCACTTAGCTACATAACATTTCTCCGGCGGTCTCCACAGTAGACGGAAATCTGTGTTGTGGAGGCCAAGATATTTAGCTTTAACATAGACATAATATTCTATACTTATGGGTTCTCTATCTGCTGGTTTCTGATTTGAGAAATTCGCTAAGCAGGCACTTAAATATCGTTCTGCCTTTGCGGATTTCTCACAAAAGAACGTGACAGACCGATAGTTAAGAATTTCCTTAGTAAAATTTTCAATTTAGAAACCGGGCCTATGTCGTCTTCAGTGGTAGCAAACTTCAACGACTTTGCACCGAGGGCACGTGCCGTTAAAGTGACCCGCAACGATACCCTCTACTCGCTTAGCATAAGAATGGGTTAGACCTTATCTATGGGCCATGGGCGTACTTATAACTCTATCTGTCCCACTCTACGTCGATCAAAAGAGTGAAATGCATATAAACTCCTTAACTTCATAAGCCATTCTAATGCTAAGCTTTATCACGTCTAAACAATACATTTATAAACCCGCCGCGTACGTGGCGAAGTTCCTGCTTTATTATAAAATTTATAAATATGTCGTATTGTTTAGATTAAGGATTAAGGCTTAAAAATGCCTAAAATACGTACCTACTCTATTTATTGTTCTCTTTTGAGCCTAGGTAAATAACTATTAAATGTTTTTTTTTTCAAAATTTTAGGCTAAGTAGTATCTTAAATAACTTAAAAACTGTTTATTTAAAAATTATTGAAAAAATATTTGAGATCCTCACAACGAGCCCTTTCAACTTACTTACCTATGTGTCCCAAATTTAAACACGATCGGTTCAGTAGTTTCGGAGTAAATTGGCTGTAACCGATGGACAGGCAGAGGCACGAGTGATCCTGTAATGGTTCCGTTTTGCCTTTTGACGTACGGAACCCTAAAAACGCATACAAAGTCGCGGGCACAGCTAGTCACCATTAAAAGTTGACTTGTTTCAAGAAAATAGATATTAAAAGATTGTCCTGCATAAAACGAATAAGTCTTCATAATAAATCTACAAGTTGATAATTTCAAATCAACGCGGGCCTCACGTTTACGATATAAAATGAGAAGCACCTACAAAGAGGACAGTCATCAGACACCTGCGTGCGTGCCCGACTGACACGAAACGGAACGTGTTTCCAATAAATGCTACCTTTAATTCCGATGGAGTGTTGCCTTAAGATCCCACTTTTTGTTACTGAAGTATCGTACACACGACAGCACGTCGACCTTTACACGCTAGCACTCTACTCGGTTACGTTACGGGCGACTATGCAATAAAAGTGTACAGTCTGACGTGCTGTCGTGTGTACCACAATTTATTTACTTTTTGGGAAAACTTACAGCCGATACACAGGTTTAACATAACAATAATACGGCAGAAGGCCAATAAGAGTAGGAAGAAAGACAATATTAATTGAAACTATTAAATGTTATAAGACAATAATTTAGAAGAAGAATATTAAGAAGAAGAACCTATCTGCCTTACATGAAGTAGCAAAAGATTATGAATAAGATGCTTTAAAATATGATAATAATCCTGTCTTTCCTGTGGGCTTGGTCGACTAAGCTGTCAGGATGGTATAGGTGCTGGGCAAGCCTACTCCATCTAAAACAATGTCCCAGGCACTGCAGCGCCGAGTGGTCTCTTCACCCATCTAGTGTGAGTGAAGGTGCCACTGGACGCTGTATAAATAATCTCATTACGTAGATGCAAAGGCCTTAGTTAGTTAATCAAGAGGAGGTTCTTAGGTCCTGAAAATAGTAAAGCCTAGGGATTCTCATTTGACGGTCTGTTTTAAGCAAAATACGCGTCCAAAAAGAAGATAATAATAATAATATGATGTTTTATACATTGGCGGAGCTAGTGTGCCTTTAATACATTTTTTCGTATTAGTTACTTGTGTGAATGCTTTCATATTGCCTCAATCTTTAGTAGCTAGTGTAATAAATGGCTCTTGAACCCAAATGTTTACTATTTTAATTTAAACACAGATTTTAACGGATTTAACACTCGTTTGAACGTTGGAAAATGTAAAAAGTTAATAAAACGAGTGTTAAATCCGTTAAAATCTGTGTTTAATTTATGTATAGTGCTCGTGCAAACCTAAGAAAATATTATGTTTACTATTTTATTTAGCAAGGTTTAATAATAGTCACAGATAAAATATAGAATTTCGTTTTTTGTGATGTAATAAGGTCGAATGACAGCACGTCAGAGTGTACATTTTTGTTGTAAAGTCGCCCATAACGTTTAACCGAGTAGAGTGCTAGCGTGTAAGGGTCGATGTGCTGTCGTGTGTACCTATTTATCAGATAAGGAGGTAATCGTATGAGGTACCAGCAACCCATGGTGTAAGTATTTTTAGGCCGCCCAATGGGCCACTGACATGGAATTACCATAATATGATAGAATAGGTTATTGAATTTTAAAAATTTTTGTATTCCACTGCGGTCTTAAATGTATCGCATAAATATCATGCTTTTTAGCTAGGGGTAAAGTTTTTTTTTAAGTCGATGAAGGGATCTTATCGTGGAGCCAAGCTGCATCCCAACTGCCTCCTACTAACGAGTCCCAACGGCTTCACCTCTAAGAATTTAATAACGCTCTCCAATCGGCGAAGTGAAATAATAAACTGGAACCGTCAGGAGCAGGCAATGCAATAACGCCCCGTTATGGGCGGTTAATTAAATATTCGCACGGCTTATATTGTGTTGCGAGTCGAAACGCGGGTAGTGCATTGCAGGGGGTTAAATCAGCACGCATGAGGAGTGATATTTTAGGAAATTTAAATTAACTAGCTTCATACCTAACCTAGCGCCAACCATAGAAAATAAATTATAGATTCTTTCATAGTATGTTTTATTTTTTGGAAACGTTGAATAATTAAAATCTCGGTGGAAGCTAATTTAAGACCTAGAAAACAAAAACCTAAGCCAAGGGCGAGTTCCCAACAAGGTTCTAGGTCCTAAAAATAGTTACCACCAGGAATGACCTTATCATTGTTCAACATTTCCAAATAACGTACTATCAAAGAAGACATTATTTATTTCCTATGGTGGCACTAATTTGACTCTTATAAAGTTCTAGCGAGCCACAAAAAAAATCGAACATTCAGTTCTAAATTATTTGAAAAAAAAAATTGAGATCTTCACAACGAGCCATTACATTAATTGATATGCACATGATAATATTGTCTACAAAACTTTCTTTTTATTTTCGAATTTACACCGAAACGTGGATCCCATGTTTAAAATTCATTGATATACGTTGCACTTTCGTGTTTGGGTCACCGACTTATACATGTGTGCCAAATTTCAACTCAACGGTTCGGCTAGCCTAGTGCCTAATAAATAATCCTCTCAGCCTAGTCGGCCTAGTCCACAGGAAAGGCAAATGGTGCCTCAACCTACACACCGTCCACACCTCATTAATTTCATTTCATCCTTCATACATTTACAGTGCAGTGATTTTTATTTAGCTACGACATTTAAATATCTTGTGGCAGGCTACGCCCGTTATAAAGTCAATGCATGCGGAGCCAACTAAACTAACTAACTAGCTAGCCTAACCAGAGTAACCAGTTCAAGTCCTTAGCAGTCTTGAAGTCAATATTAAGTAGGGAATCCATTTAGTGCTGATTATCTTTTAGCGGTGGCTTTGCACATTCGATTTTCAAGAGTCGTTGATTGATATTATGTTTCACACAAAAATAAATGATAGATATCTTATACCAAAAATATAACCTTTAGGGACAAAATATAACCGAACGCTGTGTTTTGGGTGCCCTTTAAAATTTTATGAATTTATATGCAACAAATTACATCAAGCGCTGCCGTCCGTAGATATAAATTCATAAAATTTTAAAGAGCGCCCGAAACGCAGCTTTCTGGGCGAACTCCTCGGGCGCCTGTTATGACAAGTCCCATCTAGTGGTAGGACCCACCACTGGGTGCCGTCAAACATAGATACAGAAGCCTAAAATTAAGTTTACTTCTGTAGAGCATAATTTTACTCGGCGTGGTTCGTGCGATCGATTCTATCAATCTACTTATGGGCTGTGTGATATTGCGAACAGTGTTTGAATCCATATAGGTATAGTTGATGAGTTTATCGTTAGTCTTATAGGTTTGAAGCCAACTAAGCCACATATTGACTTTTCTTTCCTGTGGGGTAGGTCGACTAGGCTGTCTGGATGGTATAGGTGCTGGGCAAGCCTACTCCATCTAAAACAATGTCGCAGGCACTGCGTGGCGCAGAGTGGTCTCTTGACCCATCTCGTGTGAGAGAAGATGCTACTGGACGCTGTATAAATCATCTCATTACGTAGATGCAAAAGGCCTTAGTCTTATAGGTAGTATAGATAAATTATGATGTTTTATTTAAGGCTAAATAAAAGTGGCATGTATTGGTTTGAAGCAGCGTTCGCTGGTATGAAGGCCTTTTTCCCAGCTTGTGAGACATGTGCATAGGTGTGTTACGAAAGTCAATTGTAGCTGGATAGTAACTATTATTAGCAACTGAAGGATCCTGGACGATTGATAAACTACAATAGCAAATTACTAGACAGCACAAGCAAGCAACTAATAATTACTGCATTAGATAGGCACGTATAGTTTTATATTTCTACTGATTTATGTAGCAATTTCACACAGACATAGGTTTAAATCGATAAAGCTTTTCCCGCGCCATTGATTCGCACAGCCCGTCTCAAATAACAAATCAAATAAAACAGAAGTAAGGATCCATTACAAGCAGGTATTAAGGAAAGGTTTGATTTAAGTAATACCTATGTGAATTTAGTTTATTATTATATATTTAAAAAAACTATACTAAACTCCTTTAGTGTTTGTTATATCTTTAAGTTTTATTATTGGCTAATATTTTGGTGGCTTTTATCAGGGAGGTATTTAGGCCGAACAACATCCAACATCCAATAAATGCCCAGTTATTTAAGCTAGGCATTTATAAAAGAAGCAGGAATGTCAGGTAAAAAATTCCAAACATCGTCGGTTAATAAAACCCCTTTACCTACGGGAGATTTTTACACCGAATTATTAGTACGGTCAGTGACATGCTAATATCCGCAATTCGGAAGGCAAAGTTTTTTGCTCGAAAGTCCGTTATTGGCTTAAACTTATCTTTAGACAATATTGAGAAACTAATTTAAATATTTTTTATTTTGGTCCAGTAGTTTTGTTTTTATGCGCTAAAATGTTTTGTTCCTATGACCGCCAACAGTATGCAGACCGTCGCGTGAAGGTCATAAAATCGTATCTTTGAAACGTTGTAAAATCCAAACTACTGAACCAAAATAAAAAATATTGAAATCAGTTTCTCAATATTGTCTAAAGATAAGATTAAGCCAATACCGGACTTTCGAACAAAAAACTTTGCGTACCAAATTATATCATGCAGCAGAAGTGCATAAATCGAACAATAACTTTACTACTAAATTAACAATTTAAAATACCCCCGACATTTTAGCTTCAAATAAGCATATCTCATAAACGGCTACATCGATTTTAATAAAACATAATTATCTACCTAAGTAGACTCGCTAGAATACCTGCTTTCAAATTAAAAAAATCTCATCCGAATTGGTTCAACCGTTTATGAGCTACGGGGTCACAGATAGACACACAGACAGATACACATAGCGATCAAACTTATAACACTTTTTTGGTTGGGGGTTAAAAAGGTGGATCCTAGCGTGTCACTGAGTGTGCTAAAAGTATTATAATATTACTAGTTTATCCGGTGACTTCATCCGCTTGGACGACAGAAATAGGTAAATTGTGATATTTTTCTATATGAATTTTGCTTCGCTCATAAGTTTAGTGTAAAAGCGTGATAATAATAATGTAGCATACACAATATATTTATCTGTCTAAGCCTAGATCTGGATGTTAAGAATGGAGATTAATTGTCTAAGCTATCTCCACTCTAAACATCCAGATCCATCCAGCCGTTTCAGCGTAAAAGAGTACAAAACCCACTCACAAACTTTCGCTTAAATGGATTTGTCTTAGATAAAGTAGATATTTCTGTTATGTTGATTTTAAGTCAAGCCTCGACGGTTTCCTTTGAACCGTAATAGCTGCGATCACAAAGACCCACCACACACAGACTGAAGAAAATTAGCCCTCTGATTCTCTAATATTCATTTGTAATTACAGGCAACTGCGCCTAGTGTGGAGCGACCCTACATGCTTACTACAACCGAAGTCCAACTCATTAACCTGTATGTTTTTTTTTTTTTTTGTAAAAAGTTATGCTCATGACAGGATTTGGACCGGCAAACTCTGTCCTGTCCCGTATTTTTTTACATTTCAATCTTTATATAGGTATAATTTTAAACATCGTATATCCATAAAATAGTATCGTGATGCTCTAACTAATTTACTGACAAACATTGCAAAGCCGAAACCACTGGAGATAGAAACGCATGGAACATTTACCCTATATTCTTTTTAGAGAGTAAAAAAAAGAACTTCATGAAATCAACCTGTAAGAGAATGAAGCTGGCTCCGCAAGATTGAATGAGAAATTAAATAAATGATTATTATTATTATGTTGGTATACTATTCAGATTCACGGGTCCATGCGTGGGGCCGAAGCCAACAGCACAGAGGCCTTTTAAAAACCATTTACTCTAAATGTGATGGGTGTATCTGCCAGATCTTATCTTTGGATAAATACAAGAATCTACCCAGAGACAATTATTATTAATATTATTACAAATTAGTATATTGTTAGATGTCCAAAAATAACTTCAAAAGATGCTGAAGTCACCGTTCTGTCGTCATAATTTTGTGCAAAACCTTGGAATGGGTTCCTAATAATTATTTTGCTCTATTACGTTCATTATTTCAATGAAGGTTTGCGAGGTTTCTTTGAAGTGTTGTTCAAGTTTTAAGTGTAGCCTTTGAATGATTACTGTAGCTTAATGTTTATTTAAAGCTATTAAAATACTCAGAAAAAATATTTTCTCATACTCCAGACTTTACGAATAAGATCTTCGTTTATTCAGATACAAATCAACTCTCTTTCACAGTCTGCTGCTTTTAATATTTTCATATCTTATTTCTGCCAAAGGTGGTAAAATATCTGAACTTAAATTGGCGAAATACAAAAATAACTTACGACAAATACCTAAACATTATATTAGTTTATTTTATTAGCTTGTAAATATACCGCCAGCGATCCTGGAACTTAACTAAGGCATCTACGTAATGAGATGATTTATGCAGCGTCCAGTTGTACCTTCACTCACACAAGAGACCGCTTGGCGCTCCTCGAACTAAGTGGTTGAACTAAAGTGTTTTTTTTTAACGAACTTTTTCATCTACAAGAAACATTGATAATATAATCTAATTTGGTCCAGTAAAATTAACTTCGGAGCTTGCGTTAAATACGGTAGTTCTGATTTTTGCTGACTTGTTAATGATGTTAGGTGGAGTAGGCTTGCCCATCAGTACCTAAACCATCCAAACAGCTTAGTCAACCTAGCCCACAGGAAAGACAAGTCAACACGTGTTTCCCAGGCACTGCAGCGCCGAGTGGTCTCTTCACCCATCTTAATCGGTGAAAATTTTGCGGTTTTTTTTTTTGACAAGATTGTGGTTGGCACTCGTGGTCATAAACTTGCATTATTCATTGGGCCAACATCACAAAAAAGTCGGCAAACAATCTGGGGGCACGGCAGTGCCCCCGCCAGGTCGAGCGCGAAGCAAACACTGCCGTACCATCCTTTACTGGAACCATTTCGCCGCATTTTCAGGCCCCTATTTGAGAACCTCTGGATAAGACCAGAACGCAGAAATTTTCGTCATCTAGTAAGCTATAATCACATACTTAAAATCCAAAATTTCAAGTCTGTAGGTCATTTAGTTCCGAAGTTAAGCGAAAGCAAAGTTTCGCATTTATGACACACACTCACTCACTCACTCACTCACTCACTCACTCATGATCATCATAATAGAACTAGTACTTCCCATAAACTCAGAGAGCTGAAATTTGGTACAGAGTTAGGGTTGAATGGCCACATAAAGAGAAAACTATAAAAACTAGGATAATCGAAGATCTGGAGTACCTGGTGACCCTGATTAGAAAACACAAGAGCCCTAATAGAACTAGTACTTCCCATAAACTCAGAGAGCTGAAATTTGGTACAGAGTTAGGGTTTAGTAGGCACATAAAGGGACAACTATAAAAACTAGGATAATCGAAGATCTGGAGTACCTGGTGACCCTGATTAGAAAACACAAGAGCCCTAATAGAACTAGTACTTCCCATAAACTCAGAGAGCTGAAATTTGGTACAGAGTTAGGGTTTAATGGGCACATAAAGGGACAACTATAAAAACTAGGATAATCGAAGATCTGGAGTACCTGGTGACCCTGATTAGAAAACACAAGAGCCCAACCAAACTATTATAGATCGACATATACCGCCCTTACGTAAAATATTCAACTTGGTGGGCCGCTTTATTTGATGTCAAAAATCTAAGGTCTGAAGTATCTGATGAAGAACCCTCAGCTGGTATCAGCTTTATTAGAGATATTATGGTAATGCCCCTTCTACTATTGGTACATAAAAAAATCGACTGTCATTGCAAAAATCCAGCGTAGTGGGACACATCTTCATTTAATCTAGCCTATAGCGTCCCACTAGTGGTTCGCTCCGAACTATGAACTCGTGACCTCAGTTACAGATGTATAACTTTGCTTACGCCATTCGCGCAGGCGCGCGCGCGCTTTGCATTTAAACTATACAACCCCATATCTCGGCAACCCATCGACCGATTTGGCTCATGTTCGAATTAAAAAATTCTTTTAATTTAGATTACCCGCCTATCAAATTTCATAACGATCCGACCAAAACTCAAGTTATCGTCTAACAAACATTCATACATACAAACATACATACAATGACATACAAACGCCGGATTGTTCCAGCAGAGTCGGAGGACTTCGCTCGCTCGTTCAACAAGAAGTAGTCGGACGATTAACTTTATTCTACTCGAACATTAGACAAATTTAAAAACTGTGTCAAATAAGAAAATCTAATAAAATTAATCAATATGCCCTCGTTTCTACAAAAAGAAGTGAAATCCCACCAAAAACATTCTGTAAAAACTAGCCAGGTCTCGATGGATCTGCTTGTTTATCTCTAAAAAAGTAATGAAATCTAGACAAAGTCGTGCCAAGTCTAAGGTTCCTTACTGCGATTTCTTTATTATTATAGTTAATGTTGTGAGACTTGGCTGTTGAAGGGTACACAAGGGTACAAAACCAGGTGCTCCATGACACCATTGCACCAATCTGTCGCCAGAACCGCTTGTGTACCCTTCAACGGCCAAGTCTCACAACATTAACTATAATATTTTTTCTATTAAATCACGGTTTTACTCACTAGTAATTTGTCGGTGTAGCCGACTAGTTTCGGTTCTCATTAAACCGTGATTTAATAGAAAAAATGTGCAGTGCTCACGAAAGTTTAAGTTTTAAAATTAACTATAATAATAAAGAAATCGCAGTAAGGAACCTTAGACTTGGCACGACTTTGTCTAGATTTCATTACTTTTTTAGAGATAAACAAGCAGATCCATCGAGACCTGGCTAGTTTTTACAGAATGTTTTTGGTGGGATTAGAACTACTGGATTTAATGCAAGGTACCCCATTGATTAAAAAAAAAAGAATTTAACTGAGATAAAAGTGCTACGCGCGTAGGCCTCGCGTTAGTGCTACGGCGTAGCGTATACCGTAGCAACGTAGTTCTACGAAATTTTACTACGAGTATCCGCTCACTAATATAATTCACAACACATCTTTGCGGTTTATGCATGTTTTGTAGGTACTCTAGATTGCTCTACTGTTGTATAAGCTGACCATCCTCACCCTCATCACCCTTGAATTGAATTGAATTAAATTAAATTTAACATACTCTAAATTGCATGAAACTGTGAAGTTTCTAGTTCTAATCTAAGGTACTCATCACGCCGAAACAAAAAAACTTTTGTATTTTAGTATTTAAATACGTACCGTCAAGTACCTAAGTACCTACTAGAAAAAAAGTGAAACGCACCAACCCCTCTGGCCGGTCTTCGCTGACAAATGGAAATATAAATGGCATGTCAAAAATATAAACACATATTGTCGTGTCCGATTTCTATCAGAAAATTGCTCACTTTTTTTCTGTCGCGACGGAAATGTCGTGACTGGAATGAAAAAAGGCTTACAATTGTATGGTTGCCTAAAGCCTATCTTGATTCCAAACGCATCAATAGCAATAGCAACTGACGGGTAACTTAATTTTATTTTAGTTTTCTGTATTGTATTAAACTTTCTAGACTTGATTCAATGATAGGCTACAGCAGTCGTTATTTACGACCTTGCAGTAAATAGTAATCAATGAATCTGCACAATTCAGTCAATTCTATGAATACAAATTACTTAGTCGTATTTCAATTCGATTCAATTAATTTCGAAACAAATTGGCTTGTACTTTTCTCCAAATACATCGTGATGATTTTATTTGTAAGGTAATTTTTATTTTATTTTCTTTAATAGCTAAATTAAAACTATTTTTTTTTTTTTCATTTTGACTATTTCGTCCATCCCTCCTCCATGACTAAGACTTCCGGACGAAGTCGAAACATGTCGGCTATTCTGACAAAATAAAAGTAAGTGAAACCGTTAAAGCGATATAAAAATATTTTTATTATACCACTTAGCTCTTAAATTTAAAATCAGGCGTGTATTGGGTTGCTGGAGCAATTAGCATTAAATTAACACAAAACAGCCGCTGAACAAAAACAGTTCAACCGAGGATTTCGACGCTAAATCACGCGCAAGAGTGTACTCATGCCGTTAACTGCACGAAATAATATTATTGTCATTTTATAATCATGATATGAGTAGCTTTAAAGGTCAGACCTAACCAGTAGTAAGTAATCAGTAAGAATAACATAAATAATTCCTTTAATAATATAATTCAATGGCTTAATAATAATAATTTAAAAATCAATATAAAAAAAACTAAATATATGCAATTTCATCAAAGAACTGAGCAACCAAATTTAAACATTAATCATAAACAACAACAAATTGACGAAGTTGAGACCATAAAATTCTTAGGAATAAATGTTGACAATAAGTTAACCTGGAAGCCACATGCCATAGAACTAATAAAAAAAATTAATCGGTCGGCTTTTGGTCTCTACAAATCGCACCCCCCGCAGAATAAACCCGTAAAGTGCTATTACGGCTTTTTTATTGTTATTGCAGAAACGTCATCTCCGATGCCGAATACATAAGTGTAATTTTTTTCAGACCCTGAAATACCATATTTAAGGAGATATTTAAAAATATGGCTTTATTCGTCTGACCATACTCAACAAGTTGAACGAAGAATAAAACCGCAGTCATCCCTTACTGATACATTTATTGTATGCAAAAATTACAAAAGCCTTTACGGCTTTATTCTCGTGAAATATTTTGATCGCCATGACTGTAATGCATGTTTACAAAATAGGAACCGGTTTTGCTATATCTCTAAAACCGTTTAGTTTTTTGTTGTTATATATTTTTTCCAGTAATGATGTAATAATAAATCTAACAATATGTCATCGATGTGGTAGTCACTATGAAAGGACGATTTTGCGAGGAATAAAGAACAAGAAACAGCTATAGATAGACGAAGATGTCTTAAGTTTATATCTCGTATGATGTAGTAAACCTTATGGAGAGAAAACGGCTACACAAACTCTCACAACCGGACAATATTTTACAAGAAAAAAAAAACTTGTGTAAAATACGAGTGGTGGGCTCGAAGTTCTATAAAGAATGGAACAACCATGATATGGAATTTGGAGATAAAGGATCTCCTTTATCTGGCTGGGTTGCGTAAAGGATAAAACCGGAATTCATTGACTGATTTCCCAGTCACTGCAGCAAGTGGTCACTGCACCCATGTAGTGTGAGTGAAGTTGCCACTTACTTACTACGCTGGATCAGCGACTCGAAGTGGATCTTGGCCTCCGCAACCAAAAGACGCCATCTCTCTCCGTCCTGCATCACTTCTTTCTAATCTTCCACTTGGAGTTCGCGCAAGTCCTTTGAGACTTCGTCAATACAGCGATACTTGGGACGTCCAACTGGTAGAAGTGCACAAGGTTGCCGTTCGTATGCTGTTTTAGCTGCCCGATCCTCTCCCATTCTTTATACGTGACCAAGCTAGCGGAGTCTTGCAGTTTTAGTCTCTCCGATTATGTTGGGCTCGGCCATGTGTCCGGCGTTTTACCGGATCCTAAAGGTGCCGTCTTCTCCCTTGGTGGGTCCAAATATTTTTCACAAGATTTTTCCTTTCCGCGACCAGGAGTTTGATCTTTTCTTTTTGCATCAGTGTCTAAGTTTCACATCCGTATATAAAGATGGTTCTTATAAATGCGTATTTTCGTTCTTCTTGTTAGGTGCTTGGACATGATCACTTTGTGGAGAGCCGCGGAGTATCGGAATGCATTTTTAATTTTGATCTCTCGCCTTCTCGGGTGTTTGGATCAGTTACCGTAAAACCTAGGTACTTGAACTAAGTAACGCCTTTGTAAGTAATTGCCACTAGACGATGTATAAATGATCTCATAAGGCTTAATTAACACCAAGGTTTCTGCATACATTTAATTCTGTATGCAGGAAGGATAAAAATCCGCGTGAAAATGCTGTTTGCCAATATATACGCACATATATGTATATAAGCACTAATTTCTAAGTATTACATAAAATTATATCCTGTGTTTATGTAATTTAATTATTGTTGTTTATGTACATCTACTACCTTCTCTATTTTTACTGGTCCAATCCGTCCCAAGGTTGTCTGGAAGAGATCGCTTTTAGCGATAAGACCGCCGTCTGTACTATTAGGTTAAGAAAAATCCTGTTAACATTTAATTTCTGGTGTACAATAAAGTGCTCTATCTATCTATCTATCTATACTGATCTATGAAACTGGTTCTTCAATCCTTTGATCAAAAGTAACTAGTTAAGGCTCTAAAAAGAGCCAAAACTGGTAAATCACTAAGACCAGATTAATTCAAGCCCATTTAAAACATACTCTAATAATTATGCGCTCTCCAGGTCTTTCAAAACCTTTTACAGCACTGGGATATTACCATAAAATTTTTAAATTTCAACCTTTGTCATTCTACTGACATGAAGAAATACTGCGAATACCGCACAATAAGTTTGTTAAGCCAGGTATGTTTCTCTTCATTCTTCATGAGAGGATCAGAGTGAAGTCCAATGAGCATAGGTATTGCCAATAGCTATTTCAGTTTCAGGTCAGGGCTAAGAACCAGATAAGTCTTCTTTGCACCTACCTAGACCACAAGTCCAGAGACTTGCAAACTGACGTTTTAATTTGCTTGATTGAATACAAGAAGGCCTTTGATCATGCTAAGCCAGGTTATAGGTACTAATGCGTCGTCTACAAGACGTTAGAATTGATAGCAGAGATAAGCGAATAATTCAGAACCTTTACTGGAGCCAGACTAACACGGTGATAATCGTCTGTGAAGAAGCCAATCAAACTGTTAAAACTCACAGGCTCTAAGGTAACCAAGTTTGTATTTTTCTTCTGTTTTAATAAGGTTTAAGTTGACTTTGGTTTTTACCTACGTTTGTTGATGAAGCAATTAAAGGAGGTTTATCTTCTATCCATTTGCTATGCGATCATAACCTCCAGATCCAGATCAGGAGGCTTCAATGTTACATCTAGCCTATAGAAATGTACGACGGTTGTGAATGTATATGAAAAATGGATCGTAAAGATCAAATAAATAGAAAAATTGAAGCTTTCGAAAAGTAGTGGTATCTTAAGTATAAGGATAAGGATAATATGTCATACAAAAGAGAACTCATTTAAAACACCCAATAGAAATAGATAAGTAATTAATGTGATTAGATACGATAGACTTCTCCAATTATCCTGTTAGGCAAAGATTGAGGAAGGAAAAAGCGTCGGCAGAAGAAGAAAGAGTTTGCTGAAAAACATCAAAGAATGAACAGGAGTGGTCACCATATAATATCTCTTTAGTCTAGCTAAGGACATAATGACATAATGAACAGCCGACTGCCAACCTCCAATAGTGGAGAGGCACCAGAAGAAGAAGAAGTTTCGAATTAAATTGTTATTTAAAGATTCAAACACTTCCAAAAACAAAGGCATAAAAAGTTGAAAAATTCACTTTTTGCTAACTTTTTTGCCTTTGTTTTTGGAAGTTTTTAATTTCATTGTGTTTTTCTTCCATTATACTGTCGATTTTTAATACGATTTGTTTCGTTAACTACTTTGGGTAGGTATTCAAAATTTCCTGGACTCCTTTACCTACTTATTTTATACAAGTCATTGCTACAAGGGGCACTTATGGAGAATTAAAATGTACATGAAAAATTGTAATGAACACTTACATTTCATATTCTTAGAAATTTGTACCAGAATAAAAAGATAATGAGCCATTATCTAACACAGTCACTTTACATATTATGCCGAGAATAAAGCCATAATGTGCTCTTACCGAAAAGATTATCTATGCAAAATATCAGCGAATATTCCTATAATACTATGATGCTGTAAATGTTCGGTTTCAATTTTACAACGAATAAAACCGTAATATCACTTTGCAGTAATAAAACAAATTTTTAATATTGGTATCATACATTTTGTTTAATAACTTCCGTAGTGTTATCTATAGATTAATAATGTTTCAATATGTAGTGAGCAAAAAAAATACCTGTAAATTGATACCTAAATGACTTTTCTACCATAGGTACTTAGTGAGTTGTGACGAAAAAACAGTTTTTATTTTTTCCTGAACAATTACGTTTTTGATGTTACGGGTTTATTCGCCGGGGGGTGCGAATTATCAAAGGTGGCAGGTATAGAGACTCTATTATCTGCATACCACGGAACTGTCGCATCAGCCTTACGATATGGAGTTATTTTCTGGGGTAATTGCACCGAAAAAGAAACTATTTTCAAATCCCAAAAACAATGTGTACGTGCCATGTGTGGTTTGAGGACCACAGACTCCTGTGTCCCTTTTTTCAAATCATTGAAATTGTTAACGCTCCCCTGCATCTACATCTACGAAATTTGTGTGTTTGTGAAATGTAATAGGACTTATTTTAGTAAGCTAACTGAAACACGACACAATCCTGTAAGAGCTCAATATATTAATAACCTCTCAATACCTGAACGTACGACAGCTCTTATGCAAAATTGCTGCATTATAATGGGACCTACAATTTACAATAGCCTACCTGACTTTATAAAACGAGAAAATGTTATGAATTTTAAGAGGCTACTGCTTAAATTTCTATTATCAAAGTGTTATTACACTATCACAGAATATTTTAATGACAAACCATAAACTAAATATTATATACAATTTGATTTAATAATTGACATACTATTTTTTAACACCTATTCATAATTTATACCTATGTTTGACAAATAAATAATTCTGATTCTGATTCTGATTCTGATAACTATTGTCTTTTAGCAAGAGTATACTAGAGGTGCTGGCACGTTTAGCAGTGAGGACACTACGGTACATTTATCACACATTATAGGGCACTTTTACAATACATAGTATAATGTCGCACCTGTCTCAATAAGTTAACTACAAGGTGATACAAAAGTACCTAACTCTTTTTACAGGGTGTAACCTACTGGTCAACAGGATGTCAAATCTGTAAAAAAAATTTGAATTTTTATTTTTTTATTTAATAACCTCAAAATTAAAAAAAATCATAACTTTTTAGTTTTTGTTATTAACTCAAATTCAAAACTACGTTTGTGCGTGTAGGTGCATTTACATAGCTTTGAGTTGTTAAAACATTGTGAAAGTCAATGAAAACCATATTAAAAAAATACATTTCTCCCGCCACATCGTTCGCATTTTATTAATTTAAAAATTAACGGAACATCATAGAACAAAAAAAAATGTTGGTTGTGATCCCTATCACCGGGTGCTATTACCCTGTAAAAAGAGTTAGGTACTTTTGTAACACCTTGTATAAAGAGGATTAAAAGAGTAAAGAGAAGAGTTGCGCAGAGGATTTCCTTGGCGGTGCAGCGGGGGAACGCTGCTAGCGTCATGGGAACCTTTGTGTCGGGTGTGTCGCGGGGCGGTATTTTTGTCAAATTTTAATTTGTGTTTTGTTTTTCTGTGTGTTAACTATACATTTATTAGTACCTATACATATAACTTTTACCATTTCCTAGCTACAGTATTATAATTATATGTATACCTTTCCCGAAGACTTTTCCTGCCTCGATTAGTTAACTTCTCGGTAGTCAACTTTTTCTGGGTATTACTTCCCAAAACAATAAGTCTGCGCATTTCGTATTCCCTTTACGAAGGCTCAAAGAAGATGCTACAGCAATATGTTTTAATTATGCAAAACCGAAAAGAAAACGGAAACCGCAGAGCAGTGAGGTGCCAGCTTTCACGCCAAGCCAGAAATGCTCGGAACATTCGTGCCATTCAATAAAATACAATAGAAGTACAAGTTTATTCAGTTTTCAAACACAGATAACGTACACAATAAACACACAGGGTGGCATTAATTGTCGTTAGCTCAAGCTCGAGCTCAAGTAGGTGATCTCAGAAATCAAAATTAGCTACTTGAGACCTTGGCTAAATTTAATGTCAATGTCTAGCTCAAGCAAGTGTCTATTAATATACTGACAGCTACTCAAGCTCGTGCTTTTGTTCGGTAATTTTGTTTTCTGAGATCACCTATCAGGAGGTCTACCGGCTAAGACGAAGCCGATTACCATTGGCGAAAATCGAAGTTCGATTTTTGAAAAATGTACTGCCACTCAGTTCATTTTACTGCCACCCAGTTCATTTTGCATAAATCGAACTTCGATTTTCGCCACTGGCAATCGGCTTCGTGTTAGCCGGTGACCGCTGGTGGCAATATCATAATGAGCTCTTCCGTGTTGTTCAGAGGCTCTTGGGTGGCCCTCTTTGGGTGGCCTAAAACTCTGTCACCAGGGGTGGCCAATACAACAAACGATTAGCTGCCAAAAACAAAGAGTAAATCAATCTAGTCGAAAGGGAAGCCGCAGACCATAAAATAATATAAATGCATTGTATAAATGTATTAAAATAATGGCATTTTTTTTCTTCCGTTTTGCATAAAATGGTCATAAATGAAAAATAAAAAGAAAAGAAAATACCTACCTGATATCTTACTTATATTGTAAATGCGAAAGTTTGTGAGTGAGTGTGTTTGTTACTCTTTCACGCTGAAACGGCTGGACGGGTTTGGATGAAATTTGGAATGGAGATAGCTTAGACATCAGAGTAACACATTGGCTACATATTTATCACTCTATTACACTTAGGGGCAATGTAAAAAACATATCACATTTCTGTAGTTTACGCGGACGAAGTAAAAGCTAGTACCATTTATAATAATAATTTTGCTCGAGGCGGGACTTGAATCCGCAACCTCTGGCTCACCGGCTCACACGGTCCTTCTGCTGCAAATTGTGTTAATTTGTGCCGGAACTTCCCCGGAAACATTTGTGAGCATGTAGCACAATAAATAACGGACACTAAGCTGATTAGCATAAAGCCCAGGGCCAACACTCGACGCTATACCCTAAAATCTGTTAACAAATGGTGGCTTTGCATAATTGAATGGATTGAGCTCTAAAATGGCAACTACAGGGTAATTTTTAAATAGCTTTAGTCCTGTTACACCTGTTACGCCTTCTAAAATTTTTATTTTCAACAACTTCTACGACCTTTGTGAAAACGCAATTAAATTTTTCCGTACATTTTTTTTTTCTGAAAAAATTGCGGCGAGGAATTACTAATAGGAGCAGAAAAGGCTGGAGAGGTGGTAAAGCGTGGAGGGGCACGAAAGCGCGCCGCGCAGGCAGGGCTGAAATGGTACACATGCATTCCTTTAAAGAATATGAAACGTTCAATAAATAAAAAGTATAGAGCTATTTAAAAAGTCGTAGAAAAAAAGTTGTTTGAAATCACATTTACAAGTTGATATATTTTCAGGAATTAAGTTATTTAAGAATTACTATGTAGAGTTGAAAATGTTACGTATTTACGTACAGTCAGCATAAGCTAGGATACCCCTTTTTGTTCGATTGGCGCCCTTATGCGGCGCGCGGTAAGAGCTACCATGGTATCTTTGACTGCGGCCGACCGTACATGGTAATGTATTTTTGCCATTATCCGGGTGCTGAGTAAGCCTACCTAGCACTAGCTAGGCTAAAAACCCTGGGACTTAACACGGCTTCAACTCAGTTCCAACATCGGTTACAAATATTGAAATAATATTTTTCTATTATTTAAAAAATTTGTGACTCAGTCAATTCTGATTTTTGATCTGACAGATTTAAATTGAAATTATTATACGTCACGTGCAATAGGGTATTCTCATTTTCCAAGTCAAACATTTTTCATTTTGATCGATAATACTGTGTTACTCTCGCTGTCTAGTAGCAAAAATACGAATCGCAATCGCAACTATGCTTCAAGAAAAATATTTTAGAAAATTATTAATCTAGCAAATGCAGCCATTATAGTTTGCCAAGAGTCTAACCTTATCGTACACCAAAGTATGTACCACCCGGTTTAATACAGATTTCAACTCCGCTTTAACCAAGCATAGCCCGCCTTTCGCTCCACCTATTGGTTTTCTGAGGCTATCAGGAATTTGAGTTTACGATTAGATAGAATTAAAAAAATATTAGTTTTAACGATTACGAATGAAGCCATCCGCGTCCGGCGTCCTTACTCAAGAATCGTAATATATCGGTTTGCTGCATATAATACGTAAGTAAACTAAGTAAGTACCTAAGTATAATATTTCAGTACTTAATAAGACATGCAAACTAAGACATGCAATCTTCTTCTTGTTCTCCAACCTAAACACGTGGGGCTGAAATCTATAGCTACTAAAAGTAAATACTAAGAATTAAAATAACACTAGCAGACTGTCGTCTGCAAATATCGTATCGTGAAACTTGCGACAGGGATACAGGATTCGGCAATTAGATACGTGCCATTGTTCCAGCACTTTCTGCTGGCAATTCCGTTGCAATATGCAGACGCGGCCGTTCCCTTTGGTGCGCCGATGCAGCAACGTTGGGCCATTGTTGTGCCGCGCCTAGGTGGCGAGGCCTTTCATTGAGGCCGATCGAAGTTTGAGATTTGCTGTCTCAGTTTTGTGAGCGAGCTTCGTTTGGATCTCGAAATGTGGACTTGGAATTCGTGTAAATTACGTGGTGCCATAAAAGGCGGTTTTTATGAGACTGCATGGGACCGTTATAGCTACGGGGCTGTATGAAACTAAAATTATCTTGATTGTTGAGGTTAAACAAATTGGACAGTTGGCAACTAACAACATAAAAAAAATATATCGTCACTCAATTTTGTTTTTATAAGATTTAAACTTAAGTTTAAACTTCTTTGACTACTTGCCTGTATTACAATAGCTTTTCCATAAATATTTGTAGCGTAGACGTATCTAACTATCTGGTTATAACAGCAAAACTTATGTATTATGCACTATTTATTGCAACAAATTACCCCACACCAAAAGGTAAAACATTATTTACATACTTACAATATCTACGTACAATTTAAACAAAAGCATAGCCAAACAAGCATGATGAATAAAACCAGACTAAATAGGTATAGGGCCGGTTTCTGAATAGAGAAATTTACTAAGCAAATACTAAAGTATGGTCCTGTCACGCTCTTTTGTGAGAAGTCTGCAGAGACAGGACGATACTTACGTATTTGCTTTGTGAATTTCTCAATTCAGAAATCGGCAGTTAGTAAAGTGGCACTGGACCCATTTAGGTACAAAACCCATAATAATCCCATCTCATTAAATAAAAAAATATTCTACATCCAGCAAAAAAACAATCCGTGCATAATTGAAGGTTCAAATACCTTGCAATAGTTATGAATAAAGCGAACTCTTTTGAATTGCAAATGAAGGGGTTCGTATTTGTTTTCCTATTGTTTTTATTATCATTGGACTTTCCGAGAAATTGCATGTAATTGCTTAATTTCACTGCAGTGGCGGTAAAATTTCTCGCTCGGTTGCAAACTAACTACACAGATAAGAACTTACTTGAAAAAAAAAAGTACAGGCTAACTAAAGTGTACCCGGGCCATTGCACGCCACAGGCAAAAATGTGTTCTGTATTATTTGTTCGCATTATATTATATGCAATAATTAGATAATCAAACGAACTTACCTGTAATGAAGTTCGATCTTAATTATCCTGTCTTCGTCGGAGAGATTTATCTTGACCATGTAGTAGCCCTGCTACGCACACACCCATCGCACAAGTCTTTACAGTTGTAGGAGTAAAGAGAAAAAAAGGTTATCTCTTTCCCTCCATACAACCTACCTGGCCCAGCTAACCCGCTCGGACCTCATTCTTTTTAGAGATTATACCTAATAAACTAATGCAGCAACATTTGAACTGGGAAAAAAATACTTAGGGCTGGGAGGGACCCTAAATCTCTCCGACGAAGACAGGATAATTAAGATCGAACTTCATTACAGGTAAGTTCGTTTGATTATCTAATTATCCTGTCTTCGTCCTCGAGATTTATCTTGACCATGTAGATGTTCAGAGATAATTATCATCAATGTTGCAAATTAAGTCGGAAATAATAATAAAGATAAGTAGAGAAACAAATAAAAAAACTGTATGTATTCAGTTAACAAAAAATAAAAATCAACTTTATTTGACTTTTTAAAAAAAATTAAATAAAATTATAAAGTAATAATTCTAGTGATTAAGAGTAAATTAGAATTATTGTCTTACTCTCATAAGATTAGTATTAGTGTCAACTATTGGTCTATTATAGAAGTTGGCAAAGACTGCTGACTGATCAGACCAACCAGCAGCCTTCCTAATCACATCAACATTTATACCGGAGCGAGAAGCATTTGAAGTTGAAGCATGACGGGTGCTATGAGCACCAAATATAGCAGTATCTATACCACTATCCTTAAGGGTCTGCTTCATCCAGCGCCCAATCGTCTGAGAAGAAGCAGCCCTATGAGGTTTCTTAAAGGTTAAAAGCAGGCGGTCTTCACCTAGCCTTAACGGCGCTGTAGTTGCAAAATACACTTGAAGTGTTGCGGCTGGGCAAATGCTTGGCTTCTCAAGAAAATACGGTAAATTTAAAACAGGCTGTGCTCGGCCGATGCCTGAAGTTTTAATCAAATCTGATATTGTGATAACTATTCGATCGTTATAATACTTAATATTAGATATTTTTATAAGCGATAATGTTTGCGTCCTTTGCCCAGACGCTAGAGCTAATAGCATGACCAGTTTTTTTGTTAATACTTCTAGGCTAATAGAATCATTTGACAAATTGGCTAACTGGTCAAGAACAATATTAGGGTTCCAAGTTACACTATAACGTGGGAAAACCGGTTTTAACTTGAAAATTCCTTTAAAAAATCTTTTGACTCTTCCGTCTTGGCCGATACTTTTTGTGGAAATTAAAGATATTGCAGATCTATTATTGTTCAGGGTTCCATACGAGGAACCCGATTGAAAACACTCCATAAGAAAAGCTAACAAAGAACTTATGTTAACGTTATAAAAGTCACATTTGTTATTTTGACAATAATCCCACCATTGCCTAAGGCCCGAAGAGTACTGGGTTTTCGTACTTGGTGATAATGAAGAGAGCATCACGTCTACGGCTGATTCCGGTACGCCCTGTCTAGTAAAGCCTTCCCGGATAACACACTCGCTGCCAGGGAAAGTTGCCGATGCAGCGGGTGTATTGACCTGAAAGTAGACGAGAGGAGATATTTACTAGGAGGAAATATCACCATTTCACCCACTGAAAGTGACATAAACAGAGGGTACCACGGCTGTGATGGCCATTGAGGTACTACTACTATTCCAGTCGCTTGATCGCTGATTATTTTATTAAGTGTTTTTAAAATTAAAGCGAAAGGCGGAAACGCATAAAAAAAATAAGGTGACCAATCAATCGTGAAAGCATCTATATTGTACGCATAGGGATCTCTTTTCCAAGAAATATACTTCGGACATTTTGCATTTACTCGAGATGCAAACAGATCAATATCTGGATTACCTAAACACCGTACAATCCTTGAAAACGATTGTGGCTGCAATTCCCATTCCGTGTCGACATTAACTTTTCTAGACTCACCATCAGCTTCAACATTCAATGCAGATTTGATGTATGACGCAAAAATAAAAATATGCCTCTGCTCGCACCATTTCCAAATCATGTTTGCAACATAGTTTAAATGGGGGAATTGAACTCCGCCCATTCTATTGACATATGAAATGGCGGTTGTATTGTCGACACGTAAGAGGATTTCGCAGTAACTTTTTTTATCAGCGAATGATTTCAATCCAAAATACACAGCTAATAACTCCAGATAGTTTATGTGATTATTGCGTTCAACATCGGTCCAAGGGCCTCCAGTTTTTTCACCATTACAAGCAGCTCCCCAGCCTGTGGTAGATGAATCGGTATAAATCTCAAGCTCATATTTGTACTGTCTGATTTGATTACTCGCTAATGTAATATTGTTTTTCCACCATAGCAGATCATCACGCAGACTATCTGGAATCATCATAAAGGCGTCGTAATTATCGTTACTATCTAAAAGTGCTAAATACCTAGCTCGTTCCAGAGATTTTGTATACAACCACCCATACGGAACAGCGGGACATGCCGCGGTGAGCGATCCTAAAACGCGAGCAAAATCACGGATGCGAATTTTTTGGGTTGACAATAACATATCTAATTGGCCCATAATTCTTATTCTTTTTCTATCCGGTAGGTGTAAAGTCAATGTTTTTGAATTTAAAATAAACCCCAAAAATACGCATGATGTGTCTGGTGCTAAAGTGCTCTTTTTGTAATTGATAATAAATCCCAGGTTTTCTAGACAGTCAATAGTTTGGTTTAAATTTTCTGAACAATCATTTTTTGTATCTCCAATTAAAAGTAGGTCATCTAGGTACCGTACTGACTTGAATCCGCGTGACCTTAAATGCGTAATAACTGGTTGCAAAATTTTTGTAAATATGTAGGGCGCAGAACTTAAGCCGAAAGGCAAGGCGATGAACTCATAAAGTTCATTGGAGAAACAAAAGCGCAAGTATCTTCTATGAGTACTGTGAATAGGAAGTAACAAGTAGGCTTCTTTGAGATCAATATTACACATGTAACAGTCTTTGGTCATAAGTTTGGACGCCGTTCTGATGTCTTCCATTTTAAAATGTTGAGTATTTATGAATTTATTTAATTTCTTAAGATTTAATATGAAACGCATGCCGCCATCGGCTTTTGGAACTAAGAAGACATCAGAAAGAAACTGGTCATGTACGGGTTTACATTTTGTTATAGCTTTTATTTCTAATAAGTGTTGTAACTCCTTAGTAATTGCTTTCGATTCGTGCTCTGAGTATGTACGTCTGGGATATTCACTTGGTAACTGTACCGGAATAGTAGTAAATGGAATTGAATAACCTGATATTGTTTGTAAAATATAATCATCGTCGGTAACTAACTGCCACGCCTCTAAAAAACTCTGTAGTCGACCAGCATGTGCAACATTTACCTCGGAATGCAAAATTAAGTTTGTGGCCGGGCGGGAGGGGGCGCTCGCTGTGCCTGCGCTTGGGCCGGCTGGCGCCGCTGTGGCGGTGGCGGCGGCGGCGGCGGCGGCGGGGGGCCGTAGCGTCTCGCTGGCCGCGGCGCGGGCGCTCGCCGAGGGTAGTTTGTCGGTCGCTGTTGCCCACCGTGACGTTGGTATGATTGAGCACCGCCGCGCTGCAGGCGTACTTGAGACGGTGGGCGGCTCCAGTTTAAATTGGAACTCGTGGAGGTAGTGGCTTGGATCAATTGGCTGGTTTTCTTAATTCCTCTTGAATTTTTTACCAGGTCACCTAATTTGTCTCCAAAAAGAAAACCATCTCTTTTGCGGCTTTTGAATGATTCAGTCAACGATTTATCAACCAAGGGAATGATAATGGATTGACGAGTGTCGGTCTCGGCGAAGTGTGAGTCTGAAATAAGCTTTCCTGCATCGTTCAATGTCCGAACAACTTCTGAAATATCGGGACTTTTCTTCAAAAGGGCCGTCATTGCCTTTCCTAAAACAGAAAGTGCCTTGCCAAGTTGATCTTGCTTGTTCTGTAAGCGTTTATCCCTGAGCTTGCAGCTCTCCGCCAACATGGCGCCAATCTCCGGGTTCAGAGTAGGGGCCTTCGAAAGAGGTACATTTTTCGGAAACAAGTATTTCTTGTTGAGCTCTTCCTTTGCTTCCTTTTTTAAACCGTTTTCTAAAATCTGTTGAAAACGTTTAGCGATGTCTGCTTGAAGATCTTCACCATATTCAACAGCATCAGCCTCAATCTCGCCTAGGGCTTTTAGCAATTCCGGGTCAAAGTCATCGGTAATTTCGGTAACCTCCGGAAGGTCGTTAGGTATTTCTGGCACCAAGAGAATACTCTCATCTACCGCTACTGCTTCTCCACACACGGGTTCATCGTTGGATGCCAAGTCAGTGGAATTCATAGGATGTTCTGGAAATAAATGTAAATGCTGTAAAAGCAAAGCCAGAAAAAATATACCACTCGGATGAGGGTATTTGGCGGCAAAGCAGTAAAATTACGCGCCTGTTATATTACAGGAAAAAACAGTTAGCTTGGCGCGAATTATCGTCAGCTTAGCTGTTTACGTAATACAATTACGTTTTACTTGCTTACGAATTCGTAGCAAAAAATATCCCGAAGAATACAACGGGATTAAAAAATTATTTAAATAATAATAATTCACCCGAAGAATACAACGGGTGAACTGTTTGCAAAAACAGGGTAATAATAACCTTGATTGTGCACATCCTCATCATCACTAGAGCAAGACCGTCGACTATTCTTCCGTTGACCTTCTTGTAATTTCAACTCGTATTTTTTCATCTTTCTCGACCATCTTTCTTCCTTCGACTCTTCGTGTCGACGTTTCGGCATTTTCACAAAACAAAAAACACCTCGAAGGGAAAAACTCAAACTTGTGCTGTCGCCGTGCGCGCACGGACAAGAATGAGGTCCGAGCGGGTTAGCTGGGCCAGGTAGGTTGTATGGAGGGAAAGAGATAACCTTTTTTTCTCTTTACTCCTACAACTGTAAAGACTTGTGCGATGGGTGTGTGCGTAGCAGGGCTACTACATGGTCAAGATAAATCTCGAGGACGAAGACAGGATAATAAATGAAACACCGGCCAAATGTGAGTCGGACTCGCGCACCGAGGGTTCTGTACATAATTGTAAGGGAGAAATGTTTTTTTTTTTTCGTTATAAATCCAAAACTATATTATATCGTAAAATCAATTTAAAAATATGTTTTAGCTTCTGATAATGAAACCATTTTATACGATACCCTACATGATACGATCGTCTCACTTTAAAACATCCCAGATTTTTAGTTTACCCCATTTTTGTGACGTAATTAATATTTTGCTGTTTTCGGATTCTTCCTTTTCTTGTGCTATAAGACACTGCTTTTTGGCAAATTTAATGATGCTCGGTCAGCGGGAATTACCCCGTAGGTTTTGATTCCCTTGAAACATTCGGCAAAATGCTGCATAAACTATAATGTATCTTATGACTGCGTAAAAATGTAGAACTTTAAGGGACTGCAGACTTAAGTATTTATATCAATTTCAACTAAGTAGATACCTCCACACGTTCTTGAAAAAAGGGTCTAGACAGACCAAGAGACGGACAACAAAGTGAACCTATAATGTTTCCTTTTTACTCTTTTGAGGTATGGAACCCTAAAAACATACCTACTCTAACTTACCTAGTTATAAGACAATCTACAAGATATTATTATTTTTCTTAAATTCAGAAGATTTTTTGTCTGTACCTGTACCTACAGGTTGTAGAGTTCGGTAACCTTCTCTACATAGCAATAAATTACTGGTTTTTCTGTCTGTTTATTTATTTTCAGAAAACATTTCAAATGTAGTCTATGCATCCTAGATCCACCCAAGTACCAAGAAAGCGAGTAGAAGAGTACAGTTAATTCATGATTGCCGATCGTGTTACTTAATTAAACTTATTAAAACTCAAATTTATTCGATGTCGCTTTTATTATACTGATAGTTGAACGAGCGAGCGAAGCGAGCGAAGTTCTCCGAGTCTACTGGAACAATCCGGCGTTTGTATGTATGTATGTATGTATGTATGTATGTATGTATGTATGTATGTATGTATGTATGTATGTATGAATGTTCGTTCGACGATAACTTGAGTAAATTTTGTCGGATCGTTATGAAATTTGGTAGGCAGGTAAATGAGGCCAAGAGAATTTTTAAGTTCGAACATGAGCCAAATCGGTCAAGGGGTTACTGAGATATGGGGTCGCGAGTTCATAGTTCGGGGCGAACCACTAGTAAAAATGTTTTTTTATTGAGACATGTATTTTAGTTATAGCGCCACCTATCGGGTGGCAAATGAAACTAAATAAACTCACTCAGCTTGTATTTTACATTCAAGCGTGGTGTCCAGGGTAGAGCCACCTAGTGAAAACAGTGTGAACTTTTACAAACGCCTGGAAAATGCATAGGAAAATAAGACAGATGGCGCTCGTAGCGGTTTTGCCGCCGTTTACGTCTATCTTGAAACTTTTTGTGTGAATGTTTAGATATGGTTTAGATGCATATTTTATTGTTTCTTTTGTTTAATTTAGTGTATCGTCGAAAGATTTAAAATATTTACAAGGATTAAGTTAAGAGGTATCCTTCTGATTTAATTTAGTAAGTAAGTAAATAATAATAAATGTAGGTAACTTACCCATTCCATAGCCGACAAAGTAAAGAAAGAAGCGTGTCAAATACCTAAAACAAAGCAAAATATCCATAAATACTAATGCTTGAGCTAATACCTAACCTCGCCAAACAACAATGATTCAGCACAAGCTTGTAATCCTCGAAATTCATATTATTATAACACAAATCTCAACCCTCGAAAATCTTTGCATTTTCATGAGCATAAGTAATTAAGCATGAAGACCAACAAAGGAAAACCACCCTTGAACCGGATGTGATGATGTCGGGCAAAATTCGCAAAGCAACAAACAAACATTTTATACAACCGGAAATGCGTAACAAGACGGTCGAGTCACTCCGAGAGGGCAAAACCGGAAGTCCGCAACATTTACACATAATATTTCTAAAATAAGTAAGTCTCAACTTCATAATTCCACATTCAAAAATCCCCTAAGGGCGTTCCTTATTAGCATACTTTAAGAAACTTTTTCATAGGGAAATATGGAATAATAAATTCCAAAAGAAAAATTAGACACCACAACACGCAAGAAATTGGTCGCTGCTTTATTTTGTTTTTCAACGACCAAATCATGCCAAAGCATAGCTTACCTACCCTGTCCTATATCCACGTAAGCAAACACAGGTGCTCTATCTCTAACATAAAATTTCCATCACACACATGGTTCTTTCTTGCTCATAAATCTATCTTTCGCGTCGCTTACGGGTAGACAATCGTGCCATAACTCAGACATACGGACGGGCTATAAACAAGCCAGCCAAGAGATAGGTCGTGACGTCACTAAATGCAGGGGAGTGACGCAAAACACACGGCCTGTGACCGCCCTGTGACGTCATTTGTCACTGTCACTCAGCCGAAAACGTCAGTATAAATCACTTGTGCATTTGGCAAACTTCAGCAGCCCCGCGTATTTAAGAGATCATTCTGGTGATTGCCAATTCGCCTTGTACACAATCTCACACGGACATTTTGTTATTCAAGTATTTGTATGCTATTGCAAGTGTTTCAATTCATAAAAAAATGCAATTAATTAAGAGAAAGACATTCTAATACACAGATTACGGAAAAGGATTTTGGTGTAAATTACAGTCATAATCTGGCGCTAAGATTTTTCTCCCAAAAGGTTTTTGAACTTGGCCGTTATAATTTGTTATTTTTTTCCTCTCAGTCAAGATTTACGTCAGCTGAAAGGCAAACGAGTATTTATTACATTGCTGCGCTTTGACAAGGTTATTATTAAGCTTAAACTTTTAATATTCGTGAAGAGTTCCCGTGCAAAATTTTCTTTTACCGTTTCGGGGTTTCGCGACTTCCATCAATCTTTGTTGCACGCCAGGCTTCACTTGTGCTAACTCTTTATTAAATTTTCCGAAGCGAGATGAAATGCCTCACGTGTTAGGATGACGTCACAGGCCCGTGATGTCTTGTGGGATTAATTTTAAAGACGTCAAATTCGAATGTAATAACGCGACGATGTGACGTGCATGATTGGCTCGCGTTTGTGGTATGTGTGTGTCGCGTAGGCTCCAAGGGATTAGCCGTTAAATATGCAAATTCATCCCGCTATTAGCTGAAATCGGATTTCACTAAAAGCAGTTTGTAAACCTTCCAGATATAGCTCCAAAAATTCAACCTACGTAACGCAACTTTGCTTCGACAAAAACTGTAGGTAAGCCTTTGCCACCACGCTAGCCGAAAACAAATTAGCGAACTAAAACTGCCATAGATTCAAAACTGTGCGGGACAACATCTGGCGAAGGTTCAGGCACACAGCCAACAGTTTCCAATTACAAAAATCTGGCACAAAGACGTCATACAGTCTCACTCAAGGCAGGTTACAGGTCGTGACGTCATGGGTACATAACTCACGTCCGCCGTCACCTACATCCTGTTTGCATACGCCTGATTTATCAAGCCACCCCTATCTAACATTATGCTGCAATATAATTCACTTGTATGAAATTGTAAATAATCCATTTTACTCACGGTAAGGTTTATGGCATCGCACCTACTGCAGTGTTCATTAATCAAATTGAAGTGGATTGAAAAATTACACTTTAATTGGTTGCCATTACGTTTGCTTGTGTGAACTTTTATGTGGGTGAAATATTGCTGAACACTAAACTTGCTATCTTTTACTTCTGATTAATATGCTTGAGTGGGATATTTGCAATGTTCAGTGATACAACTGCTAAATAGGCCCCTAATTTGGGATGCTGCATCAAAGATGAATTGTAATTAGAACAGCTAAGTATTTCCTACGCAGCATTATTAAGTAGGTAGGCAGGCATAATATGATTTCCAATCCATTGCAGCTATGCCTTTCATCTAGTTAAGTTACATAGAGTAGGCGTTGCATGCCACTAAAAGGCACTAACCCGGTTTGTAAACTCGTTTAGCTCTAGCGAATAAATGTGAATTACTACTACTATCCCTGTCAGGAGGGTTGAAGTTTAGTGTTAAATTTTTAGAGAGGTTTTCCGATGTTGGATTTGATGAAGCAAGCAATTTTTCGGTAGCTGGGGCTGAGGAAATAAAATAAAATATAGAGAGCTACGCCAGAGCTTTATTTCTAGTGGTCGAATGTGTAGTATCTGGCATGTTTCCGAGCCCTAAATTTGAAACAGCTTTCGCCAGTGATTATCGGTTGAAATGACTAACTGACTAACCTACCGTAGCAATAATAAATCAAAGCCTACCGTAGCACTATATCTCTTAGGGACGTGACCTATATTTGAACGCTGCAGCCTGACAATACCGATTGTTCTATCAAATGCACAAAAGACGCTTGCAAGCCAATCCATTGTGAATTACAATCATAATTTGCTAAACTAGCCCGTATCTAAGTAGGACAAAATTAAATGCAACAGAAAGTCTCTTCTTGGTCACGTTATAATACAGCGAACTAATAAAGATTAATTATGTTTCGTAAATATATTTCAATCACAACAAAAGAGGAACCTAGGCCTTTGCATCTAGGACAGATACAGATGCATTGTTTGTAGATGGACCTGAAAAATACCCGATGTTTCTTCAGAATAATTGAACGAGCCAGCAAAGCGAGCGAAGTTCTCCGAGTCTACTAGAACAATCCGGCGTTTGTATGTTTGTATGTATGTATGTATGTATGTTTGTATGTATGTTTGTATGTATGTTTGTATGTATGTTTGTATGTATGTTTGTATGTATGTTCGTTCGACGATAACTTGAGTAAATTTGATCGGATCGTTATGAAATTTGGTAGGCGGGTAAATGAAATTAAAATAATTTTTAAATTTGAACATGAGCCAAATCGATCGAGGGGTTGCCGAGATATGGGGTTGTTAAGTTTATATGGGGTCACGAGTTCACAGTTCGGGGCGAACCACTAGTTATTATGTAATGGTTGAGTAAAAGAATTAGCATGGGTTCATGACAGTTGAGTTTTGCAGGCATGACATTTATGTGTGTGGGTGACCATAGTTTTCTTCAGTTTCAGTTCTGGTATCTCTTCTCCCTTCACCCTTTAGTTAATGACTTAGCTCATGTGACCACCTTGTTATGTGTCAGTTAGTTCTCCAGTTCACTTTTTGAACGCATCCATAACTTTTAATTAAAAATGTGCAGGGTAGTCGTGTTATATTTTGAGAACTGTCAGACAGACAGAATTGACGGTTGGGGACTGAGTGACTGGCAATATATCGAGTAGTGGAATATCCTGAAATATTGTGAAATATCTGATAAATATCAAGTTTCAGTCAAGGCATTGTTGTTGTTACCAGTGAAGTCATACACACAGTGAGTTGTGTTTTCATAAGTGGTGTTTACCGGAACAAAGGGGTAAGCTGTTAGAATTATATAATTTAGTATCATATCATTCTGCCTGGCTAGTACAAGTGACACGGAGTCTAATCAGGCTTATTATCTCTCATCGTTATAGCCTGTGGACACGCCCTTAACTCACGGTGCAATAAAGGCATTACGATCAACATTCACCCTAACTCGATAGTCACCTGAGACGCAACACTTACGACTGAGCTACGAGAGCTACGGGTAGGCAGGAACCCAGACAAACACTCTAAACTCCTCCTGGCGCCCTTCTTAAGTTAATTAGAATTAAGGTTATCATAGGTAGTGTAAATAGGATGTTTAGAATAAGATAGATTAGTAACTAACATTAGGTAAGCATATCTTGGCCATCAGTCAGCACTCTGTAAATAGTTTGAGCTGTAAATATAGATTTAATTATTAGTACCTACAAGACCTCTTTCATTTCCCACCAAATTAACCCATAACAACCTTTAGATTTGCGCTGTCAGCAACGTTCGGTTCTCTTAATTTGTCTCAGATTCAAACCACTCCGCCATAGTTGAGTCATTTCGACCGATGGATCTCCGTCTATACTTCTGTTGAAAGTATTGTATACGTAGTGCCAGAGCCATCAATCAAAAGCCACCGGTTGGCGGTATACATGGTGCTCCTTAATTAAACCGGCGCAGATGTCACGTGAACACATAGATTTCAATTAATTCCTGTCACAGTATGCGAGCGCTGATAGCTGTTTCATGGCGTATGATATTACGATATTAGTTGGCGGGCTGGTGTTGAGTGATTTGATTTTAAAGGGTTAATCTGAATATTAGAGTTTCCGTCTACACGATGTTGCAGTAAGGCTAAAAATATCGATATAAGTAGACCATACATACAGTGGTAATAGTGGGATGAACTTGATTTTCGTTGAGGATTTGTTTAGTTATTTGTAACATTGCTATTCGTAACAAATTAGTATTTCGTTTTTACATAATATTATGTGCTTTGGAGATAAAGGAAGAAAAAAACAGGAAGGTGTAAGTTTGTAACATTGGGTGCGTGGAAGTTTTTTATTGTCTCGTGTCCTTTTTCCCATCATCTTTGAACGCTTTTACAAAGATAGGTACTTGGTACTTGAAATTTTTGTGTGAAAGTACCGTAAATAATAGTCCATTTTAACACTACTCTCGCGTATTCGAGTAGAAGGGATCGTAACCTACTTCTGAAAATAAATAACTGTGTGAGATTCCTTTGGGATCTTACAGAAAAAGCGTCCTAATTTATCAGAAGAGCGGATTTGATTAACTACATAATCCCACAGGAGTGGAGGACATTTTACCTTCGTCACTACTAACGAAGACAAATTAAGCCTCACCTATCTTGCGGCTGGACTCCGGATTATCTCCGTTAGCGAAGGATAACATACAAACCTTTCTTCAATAGACTATGATCTAATATTAAAAAGTACCACCTTCATGACCAAGTATCTGAGTGAGTTTGACTACAACTTTTGTACAACATTTTGCCTGTAACCGGTAATATAAAGCCGGATCCACACTGACCAAGCAGCCTCGCAAGGCTGCTCGCTCAGTGTGAACCCGGCTAATGAGTTCTTTAGACTCCATCCTGTTCTAGGTATGCCAACGAGACACACCTTTTTATTACGCCGTCAACCTCTTTTAAATATAATTAAGGTAAATTAAGTTTTTAATTTCAGTACCAAAGGTGTGAATGTTGCTTTTATTACAGATGAGATAATTACGGTCTCCATTAATAACATTCTGTCACCTACTGAGGCATTACATTAATTTGACGTCAGATGGAACGTCACACATCTCTTCTCGTTGTTTAGGGAATGAAGTTATTAGGTCATTACAGACATCAACACCTCGAAAATAAAATTGTAATGTGCCCATTAGTTACTGAATGGTTCCTGACGAAAATCCACAGTTTGCCAGTATTCATATTAGTGTGTAAACGTAATTTGCTTTACTGACATTCATTAAAGTGTAAAGGGAGCACTGGATGCTGTATTAATTACCAAGAACTGCCCTAAATAGATATGGATTGGGTGGCGAAATGTTGAAGAAGAAGATAATTATGCCCAAAAGTTTTTTTACATCTCCTCCACTAATTATTATTCTTCAGCCACATAGTTTCCGGCCAAAGTTTGACAGACACAAACAGCATTTTGATAAGTTATCTTATTCATTAGACAGCTTTCATGCGGCTCCGCTAATTTGAGGAACCGAACTCTACTCAAACTTGACTCGAGATTGCTACTAATTACCGGCAAGTCTTGGTTTTTTTCTCGCGGTATTTTGCCCGCTTTAGTCGTCCTTTTTGGTCGTTATTCTTTATTCAGGTGAAATCCAAGGTATGTACGGTATCAAAAAAATCTACCTTTTCTAATTCCATGTGAATGTTGTGTGGTTTGCGCTCGTCATTGGTGCCCAGGTGATCTTTTTATTTATAAAAAAAAAATGAAATATTTTTTTTCGAAAAACATAATGGTTTCTCTTTTTTTATTTCAACATCCATGATTCGCCAGCTAACAAAATTCCACAAGTATCGAGTGCTTGTTTAACGAGCGTAGGTACACAGAAAACAAATAAAATGGTGATACGAAATCTCGTAGCCACAGCTACGGCGTAGCACCACCGCAAATCTTTCGAGGGGAAAAAGTAACACAAACCCCTCAAACTAAAAAAAAAGCTTCATAACAACAATGATCTATTATTAACGCAGGTAGGTAAACTGACGAGAAACCTAGAGGGACCGCGAAATAAAAACTTTCCCAAAAAATATTTCGCCCAAAACTTAGTTTCAGGGACATTGTTTATTGGCAGCGATTAAATAATAAGCTCGGTGTGACAAATGTGAGTTTTACCAAAGTTTCTTTAGAGGAGGCGTTCTTCGGAGAGTTAAACAAATACCTACAACAGAAGTAAAACTTCAGCCTTGTTTTACGACCGAGAGCGGAGAGTCAAATAAAACGCACGCAATCTGGAGACCGTGTAATTATGATTACTAGTGGTTCGCCCCAAACAGTGAACTCGCGACTGTATAGCTCGGAAACTCCTCGAGAAACGCCGGATTGTTCCAGTTGACTCGGAGAACTTCTCTCGCTTCGCTCGCTCGTTCAATGAACGTAAATGCGTGACGTAAACGAAAAAAGTAATTACAAAAAATACGCAAAATCTTGCTGTAAGTTTTATTGAACAAGCGAGCGGCTGAGATATGGGGTCGCGAGTTCATAGTTCGGGGCGAACCACTAGTTATTCCTCTTCACGATATTTTCGCCATCGCCATATTGTACGGTACTCTTACGACGATCCAATGAAAGACCCCAAGTAGTTCTTATCTTGCCCAGTATAAGTGCGGGTTTCAAACAAAACGGATAAGCCGTTGTTAGGGTTTAGTATCTACAGAGTTATTTCTGTTGTATTATTTTACTGCTGGATTACCGCGGTCTGAGTGTTTTTTGTTTCACCAAAATGATGATCGATCGGTCGTAAGCCTTGCTCGAATCTATTAGAGGGAACATTTGGCTTTTAGTATAGCTGTATTTTGGGGTTATACAGTCTGTTTAGTTCAGTATAGTTGACTGAATATTTTCTACGGACTATAACTGGAGGGGAAAGGCAGCAAATCGCCAACATTGGAAATTCTTGGGAGAGGCCTGGGAGAGAGGGAGATGTCCATAGATCAATAGAGGCTGTTTATGATGATGATTATGATATTGTTTATTCTTCTTCTTCTTGGCGTGCCTTCTTGGCTTGCCTCTCCGCTAATGGAGGTCGGCCGTCAGCTCCTCATCTAGACACGCGGTAGCGTGTCAAGCCAAGTTCAAGGAAAAAACTGGCGAACGCACCGTGTGTATATTTACCCGAACCATTTGGCCACACTTTTTACCCCTTCCTAACTCTTTATCTATTTTACATAAACACATGAAATTTGGCACATTGATTGAAACCCCTGAGATTAACTACAGCGTCAAATTTCATAAATACAGATGAAACGGTTATTGAGATATTAATGTCTAAAAATCTTCATTTTTAATACTGACCTATAGACAGAAACTAAAATCCACTTCCAGATGACCTAGAAGGTTGAAAATTGGCACTCAGCTCGGTTATTGTATGTAACCAAAGGAAAAAGTCCAAAAAGAGTGATTTTTTACGATTTGAATTATTTGCGAATTAATCAATTTTTATTAAAACTTCGCCTTTCAAAACCCTCATAGCAACAAATAACAACGCACCAAGTTTGCGCGAACGACTATAAGTCCATACTAATAAAAGCAACATAAAGGAGTAAGTGAGTGGTAACGCTTTTATCGTTATTTTATACGGATTATCATCATTTTCAGCCTACATTTGAACACTGCTGGGTAATTAATTACCTATAGGCATTTTCCCTTCATGTCACCCTCCTCGGTCTCCCTACGGACGGACCCGCTTATAAGTTGGAAAACGTAACAATTTGGTAGGCTAGTCTTTGCATCTTCGTAATGAGATGATGTTATATAGCGAGGCACCTTCACTCACACTAGATGAGTGAAGTGTTACCACTGCCAATACGTGTGGAGTCAACTAAGCCGCGGGTTTCTTCGCGATGTTTTCCTGTTAGCGAATGGAAGAGCACTAAAACTTTACAAATGTATGTAATTTTGAAATGAAATAAAGTCCGTACCTACCTGCCTGCACCGAGAATCGAACCTGGGGTCTCTCCCTTTAGAGTCCAATATTCTACCACTAGGCCACCACCGCTGCCTAGGCGAGAAAATGAGACAAACATTATTTTCAATGGTGCTAATAAGCACAGAAACCGAAATCGAAACAATCCAACTCTTTCGATATTAGTTTAGTTTTGCAGCCGGAACACTAGATGGCGCTGGCGGGCTGCATCGCGGTATAGTTATGTCTACGCCGCCACTATATTATAATTATCACCTTGGTAGTCTAAGGCGGTAATGCGACTAAATGGGCGATAAATGTTGCGAATAACTAATATTATATTTGCGAAAGTTTGTAAGTGTGGATGGATGGATGGATGTTTGTTACTCTCTCACGCTGAAACGGCTGAACGGATTTGGATGAAATTTGGAATAGGGATAGCTTAGATATCAGAATAACACATAGGCTACATACTATCACGCTTTTACACTTATTAGGACCAAAGTAAAGCATCCTACTTCCTACTATGCTACTAATGCTACTAATCCCACTATCCCACTAATATTATAAATGCGAAAGTTTGTAAGTGTGGATGGATGGATGGATGGATGGATGTTTGTTACTCTTTCACGCTGAAACGGCTGAACAGATTTGGATGAAATTTTGAATAGAGATAGCTTAGACATCAGAATAACACATAGGCTACATATTATCACGCTGTTACACTTAGGAGCAAAGTAAAGCATATAACTTTTTTCTGGTGTCCACGCGGACGAATTCGCGGGCAAAAGCTATTAAGCATAAATATAAAACGAGAAAAAAATATGCAGATAATGAATGGGTTATGTATGCACTCCAATGTTTTGGAAGTTCAAGAAAATGTAAAAATTGCACAAAAAATTAAACAATACCACGTAGACATAGGAAAAAATATTTATTTATATGTAATTATGTAATAATATGTATTACTTTACAAAAAGATATGATATCCCACCAAAAACATAAATATGTGAAAATTTTGGAGCCAAGTTCAAGTATACTATGCGTGGTTATCGATTTCACCAACAAAAGAATTGAGATCTAAATGGGTGCCAAGTTCTTTAGGTAGGTAATCCTGAAATTGACTTGTTAAATTAACAGTCGAATAATTTAGGTACACAATAGAATAAATAGAACCTCAAAATATGACGCGGCTAGTTTTTACAGGCAAATACATTAATAAAATACATGTTAAAACTAGCCGCGTCATATTTTGAGGTTCTATTTATTCTATTGTGTACCTAAATTATTCGACTGTTAATTTAACAAGTCAATTTCAGGATTACCTACCTAAAGAACTTGGCACCCATTTAGATCTCAATTCTTTTGTTGGTGAAATCGATAACCACGCATAGTATACTTGAACTTGGCTCCAAAATTTTCACATATTTATGTTTTTGGTGGGATATTCTTTTCTATACCTTGCTAAGCGAAACAGTTGTTCAACGCTTGCTATCTCAGTCCATTCCCTGATGTTTTTGAGCCACGACTTTCTTCTTCTACCAGCACGCCGCTTCCCGTAGCTGATATTGTTTACATAGTTCAATAAAAATAAAAACAGCCAAGTGGAAGCAAGACTCGCGCGCCAAGGGTATGTACCTACTCTGAATATAGTAGAAAATTGTTTTCCTATAAATCAGTCTGCAACTAAAACGGAAACGAGTAAAAATCAATTTTTTCGATGTTTTTTTTACTTATGGGTACCTCAGTCTATAAACGCGAAAAACCTCTCTTAAGTAGGTCTAATTCATACACAAAAAATTGGGCTACTTACGCAAAGTAACTCAAGTTTGCTTAGTTAGAAGAAACGGCGGAAAAAACGACGGAAAGTAAATAACTTTTAATCCTATTACTATAGATGCTTTGAAGAATAACCAAGTTTTTTCTTAGATTTTACTTTGGTAATTTGTGCAAAATTATCGTTTTAATGAAATCGGCTATCAAAGGGATTGGCAATTCAAGAATTGAAAATTATTGATGTCGTCATTTTTCAAATACTTTCAGGGTAACATTGACTTATTTATTTGGTGAAAAATGAATATTCCGTGCGTGATGTATCAGAAAGTTATGGGTCCAAAAAAGGATATCTAAAGTTACCATCGCAATAGGGAACAAATCGCATAGAATAATTTTTTGCTCATGTACACGTTTCACGCTCACCGTTTAGTAGGTTTTGTTTTAAATTGTTTCATTTTTTCTTCTTCAACGTTTTTTTATTTAGAAAAAAAGAACACATCATATTATAATTGAACGAGCGAGCGAAGCGAGCGAAGTTCTCCGAGTCTACTGGAACAATCCGGCGTTTGTATGTATGCATGTATGTATGTATGTATGTATGTATGTATGTATGTATATATGTATGTATGTATGTATGAATGTTCGTTCGACGATAACTTGAGTAAATTTAGTCGGATATTCATGAAATTTGGTAGGCAGGTAAATGAGGACAAGAGAATTTTTTAGTTCAAACATGAGCCAAATCGGTCGAGGGGTTGCTAAGATATGGGGTCGCGAGTTCATAGTTCGGGGCGAACCACTAGTTTACATAAAAGCCATCTCTGGACCGTTGCTGGACCGTGTAAAACCTTCTCCCACAGCGCTAAGACCCAACTACACGCCGTCTCGGTCTCAATACACATTAGCGCACCCTACTCCACTTTGAGGAACCTAAAAATGCTCCTTCACACGCTCAAAGCCCGCGAACACTACTGCAACGTGTGAATCGCATAAACAAACGCGTCGGGCGCCGCGCGAGTGCACCCAATGCCTTGAAAGGAACTGGCTTTTCACACGAGTGCCAACTTCTGTAACTGCAACGGTGCTGCGCCGCAGGAAAAACACACACCTTTCTATTTCTACCTATAATACTGAGGTAAAGCAGGAAGTAAGACAACAATTTGACGGTTTTTTTTATCTGAGAAATCAAGTGGAGTGTGCGAAATTTGACTCACCACAGATAAATAGTGAGGTAAGACCACGTGCAACAAGTTATGTCAAGGTTTGGGAATCGTCCTACTATTGCATCGATGCAAAATACCCAAGATAAAAATCACACCCGAATCGCTGCATACTCTATCAAAAGGAATAGTTTTGTACAGTTATGTTAACACTGAAAATACAGCCAAAAGACAGGAATGAAGGATGTATGGACAAACAAAAGTAAGTTGCCGGAGGGTACCAACCAACCCTGAAAATCATGCTAAAATTCGAATGGAGGAACTGATATTAGGATAATGTAATTGGGTTTTCCGATAAAATAACTGTGATTATCGTTTCAAACCCTGTTATGCACTTGTGATAATTCTGATAAATATTAATGACAAATAATTTTACAAAAAAATATTCCATCAAATAAATCCCAGTGCCTAACCCAACATTACAAACGCGCGCATAAAGCGGCCAACTCACAGAGATACATTTTTTGAGCTATAGTTTTGTGAAATACGTGAATTTGGGAGTTATTTAGGCCGCATGGGTCCGAAACTTAATTTCGAATGTCAATTGTTCGATGCACGATTCTTCGAAAAAACTATTTTGCGAATATCGCTGTTTAGAAGTAACGATTCTTCGAAAAACTCTTTTACGAGTGGTCGCCCGTTCGATAGTACTATATTTCTAAGTACAGCTATCCGATAATAAACGTATGTTTGCATTCTGATTTCTGAGGGATTGTCTAATAATTAATAACGTCACACTTATAAGCCGTTTAAATTCTTCGTTGAAGGTACACTAGGTTCCTTTTACAATGCCGCAACCCACGATTGGCCAGTCTGTTTTTCATCTGGATCGCCGTGTAGCGACCCCTGTCGGGCGCACAGGAAACTGCTACATACTCTAGCTGTCAAATCGCTACTCGCTACAATCCTGCATCGCGCCAGCAAAATATCTTTCGTAGCTGAGTATATATAGAACGTCCAACTATGTTCAGTTGGACCCGGCCGGTCCCCAAGCATAAGATCTGCTTGGCGGGAAATTTCCCTTTATAGTCGAGGAGCACGATCACCCGCTCCTCCTAAATTGGTGACCCCTGACAGAGCTTGTCAACCTTCTCTCGCTCTCGAGCACCCTCAGACCTCATCAGTCTCAAGCACGCCAGCTTCATTCTCACTTCATCAGTTCCATTACAGCCGACGTAACGTGCTACTGGTTCTGATGGTGATTTCTCAGCAGTATCGGCGCGGCAACCACCTGCATGACAGGTACACTGGTATGTGCGGTTTGCCAGTCCCTACCTGCCCGTGGTACAGCAGCCTTCCCCGGTTCCGACCCTCAGCGCGGCAGACTCCCCGGGGTAACCGGCGGTGAAGTGTGTCTGCTAGCCGGCCGAAGCATCAACCGCTAGTCGACTCAAGGACTCAGCGTTCCTGGCACGTGCAAGTTCCGAGCACAGACTTCGATGTCAAGACCTTTAGGCTCAAAGGTCTTGGGGGGGAGTACTGTAGCGACCCCTGTCGGGCGCACAGGAAACTGCTACATACTCTAGCTGTCAAATCGCTACTCGCTACAATCCTGCATCGCGCCAGCAAAATATCTTTCGTAGCTGAGTATATATAGAACGTCCAACTATGTTCAGTTGGACCCGGCCGGGCCCCAAGCATAAGATCTGCTTGGCGGGAAATTTCCCTTTATAGTCGAGGAGCACGATCACCCGCTCCTCCTAAAGCCGTATCGAGCGAAGTGACCGGAAAATTCAATAGCTCTCCAATCCTCAGTAGCCGGAGAGCCGTTCTCATAAGCGTTGTTGTTTAAGGTTGGTCGATAGCACCCGTGGCGAGAAATTCAAAATTTTCACAGTTTTTTTTTATTTGGTAGCTAAACTGAACTAGTTTTTTGGGCAGTGCCACTGCTTTGTCAACCAGAACACATAATCGGCTAAATTATTGTTGTTCTGTTGTTAACAATAATAAAAAGAATACTATGTTATTGACGTGAACGGAAAATTGCTGAACAAAAAAAAATAGAAGTTAAAAACTAAAACCCGACTACTAAAAGGCTTAAAACAAGACCTGTTTATCCTTAAAATAGACTCATAGATAATTAATCGTAGTCGGAGGCCATCGGTTTATCAAATGCGAATGTGGTGTCCTCCGACTACGATTAATTATCTATGAGTCTATTTTAAGGATAAACAGGTCTTGTTTTAAGCCTTTTAGTAGTCGGGTTTTAGTTTTTAACTTCTATTTTTTTTTGAGCTTTTTAGTAAGTCATTTTGGACGATCACCAAGAATAGAACCAAGAAGGACAAAAAAAAACACATTTTTGAATTTTTTGTTCTATTTGTTATGTTGACGCTACATGTGTCATACATTTTTGAAAAGGTCTTTTAAAGCCCTTTCATTTGATACGCATGACGATAGTATCCGATAATTTTTATTTTTAGGTCCACCACTTTAGGGCGCAGCACAGCCGCCATCTTGATTTTTTTCAAAATTAAACTATCCTATGTTACCTGGGTGATTAAGACAAATCCAACGACATCTCATTTGTTGAAATCGGCCAAGTAGTTTAGGCTCTGCGAGGGAACAGATGAACACACAAACATACATACCCACATACATACATACATACATACATACATACATACATACAAACATACATACATACATACATACGCTGCTAAAATCATAACCCTCCTTTTTGCTTCGCGTAGTCGGGTAAAAAATAGCTCATTTAGCTTCAAAATTTAAAAAACTGTGAAAATTATGAATTTGCCGCTATGTTGCTATCGTCCAACCTTAAAATTGAATCGGTACACTGGACTCTCTTTAATTGTAAAAATCGTGATTATTACCTACGTACATGAGACACGGTTGAAGGTAGAGCTCTAATGGGCGGCATTTCTTTGTGCATAATAAAAAATAGCTACACAAATCTTCCACTTACTTAATTTTTTTATAGGTACTTAATTTTTTTTAAAAGACGCATATTACACAAAGAGTTCAGCGTAATAACGGTTTTCATTTCAAATACAATCGCTAGAGCGAAATAAAATAATTTTATTAGAAATATTGTTTCGCCATTGCCCTCTACGTGAGGTGACTGGCAGATTTCTCTGACTTTTTCTTAGTCCTCTGGAGGGTGTAGCATCGATATTTTAAAAGTTGTGTTGGTTTTCTCAGTCTTATAGGTTTTAAAAATGATAAAACCGATTGAGAGGTAGAAAGAATGCTAAAAATCCTATGCACATGCTCTATATTGCGTCCATAAAACCGAATCTTTGGACTAAAAGAAAGAAAGAGATTCACACGTTACATTAAGTAATTAGGTGTACTTGATAATATATCATGGTGGTCCAGAAACAATATGAGCTTATGTTACAATGAATTTGTGAAGAATTTGTGTCATTAGCCTTCCTAGATCAGTATAGTTATATGATATAAGACAAGTTCTTTGCACTACGAAAACAGTTGGAAATAGGATGCGCAAAGAAATTACTCAGGAGTTCAGGACACACTTCAGCGCAGCTGCATCGGTGCATTACTAATCTAATCTGGAAAGAAAATGTTTGATTTCGCAATAGAAGACATCGGGCCCCTGGCGATTTCCTTTGTGGCAACCAAACCTGGGGCCTTAACCTGTAACGCAATCGTGCCAAAATGGGCTCCGAGTTGAAGAATTCTATTAAGATTTAGGTCATTTTAATATTTTTGTAGTACAGCAAATAATATTCTGATTATAATTCTAGAGGATTAGTTATCTGGTTGTGGGTGAAAGATGAGGAAACCCTGGTATTGTCCTTCTGCTGGGACGCCATCGACACGTCATTGCGTTACGGGCTAAGGCCCCTGTAGGTATACCCGACAGCGGTCTCCAATCAATAGCGGAGTCTCGAGAGGGTCCGTGATCTGTATGAAAAATGTGGGGGAGCGGGGAGTGCGGGGGCAGAGGTACGCGGTAATTAGTGGTTTCACGATCGGAATGCCGTGCCACGCAATTATGAGTTCTAGCTGGCCCGCAATTCCGACGAGCACGATACGACAACGCCGCGCAAGCAAAATGCTTTAGTTAGACTTTGCTGCACACAAAAAAAATGTTAATAATTAGGAAAGAGAACAGCAACAGGTACGGTCAGCCACAGTCACAGATATCCCATGGCAGCTCTTAGCGCGTGCGGCATATGGGTGCTAATCGAACAAAAAGGGGTATCTTAGCGTGTGACCGACTGTATTTCTTTGCCACGCGCGATAAGAGCTACCATGGTGACTAGAGCGTGTCGCTGACCATAAATGCCGAACTTGATTCTAGAGATCTCTTGTAGTCAATATCCGGCTTGGTGTGAAAAAATTTTAACCCAAATTCCCACCGAGAACTTTCAGTGCTCGGCTGTATTTTTATTTTCTGCCGGCTACCGAGGCTACCGAGGCAATCCCTCTTCCATATCCGGCCAGGGCTATGAAAACAAGCAATAATTACTAAGTGAATCGATACGAATTGCACATGGAAATAATTCCGCGAATACCTCAAATAAAATGTAACTGCGTTGGAAATATCAATTTAGCCGAGCACTTGATCCGCCGAGCGCCACTCTGGCCGTGCGAGGTTTTTCAATTAAGTTATTTTTTTTTTTTTAGTTGAGCCGGAAAACTGTGTTAGGGTTCCGTACCTCAAAAGGAAAATAACGGAAATAAGTCCGTCCGTCTGTCTGTCTGTCTCAGGAACGCGTAGAGGCTGCATTTATTAGAGCTGTGAAAAAATCATGTTCTTAAGTTTACGCAATCAAAAGTTACGGTCGTTTTTGCAGCATATTTCCGCATATTTCGATACTAGCAAAGGAATCAAAACTTAAAAGGTACTTCCCGTTTAACTAGAATCATGCAATTTGGCAAGAAGCAACTTCATATAGCAGTAATAAAGGAATAAATCTGAAGTCAGTATTTTTTTTTATTACTTACATCCAAAAAATAGGGTCCCTATAATAAATGGGGGGGTCCACATTTCAGTGGGGTGACCGTATCATGTCATTGTGTTATATCGTATGAAAAGGCTTCATTAGCACAAGCTAAAAAGAGTTACTTATTTAAAAATAGTTTTTTTTATTTATTAAGATGAAAATTGTAAAAAAATATTTAAAAAATGTCCTTCGCAAGCTTCTACGGAACCCTCGATGCGCGAGTCCGACTCGCACTTGGCCGGTTGTAATTTATTGGAAAACCTTTTATCACCTTGCTCGCGGAAAAGCTTTTCTTTTTGTGGAGTTAAATCAAATTATTTTGCGAGTATGGCCTTTTGGGCACTGCTTTGTACTGCTCATCAGTGGTAGAATAATATTGTGGTTTTCAGTTATTTGTTTTCACTCGAACTTTCTTTACCAATGTAAATAAATGATGCATGACGGTCATTGGTAATTAATTGTGACAAGATATTTTTAAAACAGAGTGTTGTGTGTTTAGTGTTTTGTAACACGTTCTAGAGCGTTTACTTTCGCCTTCTTTTATATAATTATTTACACGTTCTGGAGCGTTCTAGAGCCTTCTTTTATACATTATTTATAGAAGAAGGCAAAAGTAAACGCTCTAGAACGTGTTACAAAACACTAAACACAGAATACAGGGCGTCCCACGGCTATGCCACATGGAGGGAAAGTACCTTAAATATTTTAGATGGAACATTTTACTGAAAGAAGACATTATTTTAATTTTAAAAACAATTTAAACTGCATTCATAGATATTGAAATAATTACATGGTTGAACCGGGAATCGAACCCGTTACATGAGAAAAAATATTACCCTGTAGTTTTATCATACCGATCGAAAGGCTTCATCATAAGGATAATTTTTTGCTAAATAACATAGTGTCAGAAATAAAAGGAAGACCATATATGACGCGGCTAGTTTTAATATGTATTTTCTTTATGTATTTATTTTCCTGTAAAAACTAGCCGCGTCATATTTTGAGTTTCTATTTATTCTATTGTGTACCTAAATTATTCGACTGTTAAATTTTAACAAGTCAATTACAGGATTACCTAAAGAACTTGGCACCATTTAGATCTCAATTCTTTTGTCGCTGAAATCGATAACCACGCATAAGTAGTATACTTGAACTTGGCTCCAAAATTTTCACATATTTTATGTTTTTGGTTGGATATTATATCTTTTTGTAAAGAAATACATATTATTATATACCTATTACATAGAAATAAATATTTTTTTCTGCGTCTACGTGGTATTGTTTAATTTTTTGTGCATTTTTAACATTTTCTTGAACTTACAAAACATTGGAGTGCATAGCCCATTCATTATCTGCATACTTTTTTACGCGTTTTATATTTATGCTTAATAGCTTTTGTCCGCGACTTTGTCCCCGTGGATTACAGAAAAAATATAAGCTTTACTTTGCTTCTAAGTGTAAAAGCGTGATAATATGTAACCTATGTGTTATTCTGATGTCTAAGCTATCTCTATTCCAAATTTCATCCAAATCCGTTCAGCCGTTTTAGCGTGAAAGAGGAACAAAGATCCATGTACTTTTATAACACCTTGTATATATAACCTTTTAATAACAACAACACCAAGAGTGTAATAATAACATCACAAAATATACAAAATGAAATAGAGCTCGATCGATACGATACGAACGAATCGAACGATAAAGTTCAATCTATTTAATTTAGTTAATTATTTGTTTAGTATTAAAAGATATTTATTTATTTAGATTGTTAATTGTTATATCTATCGCAACATTCGCAGAATCTCAGCTTTGATTCAGTAGTATTCGCAGTATTTATCGCATAGGTAAGAGACCCCAGGTTCGATTCTCGGCGGGGGCATGTAGGTACGGACTTTATTTCTTTTCAAAATTACGTACATTTGTAAATTTGTAGTGGCCGTCCGTAATTTAAAAATTTTGCTAACCAAAGAAAAACATCGTGACAAAACCCGCGGCTTAGTTGGCCCAACACGTAATGGCTTGTTTTTCCTGTGGTCTATGCTGACTAAGATGTTAGGATGGTATAGGTGCTGCTCCACATGTACTTATTGGCTTGTTTTTCCTGTGGTCTATTCTGACACTAAGCTGTCAGGATGGTATAGGTGCTGGGAAAGCTACCCCATCTAAAAAACGGTCGTGGTGTGGTCGGAAACGGAGTGGTCACTTCACCTATCTAGTGTGAAGGTGCCTCTGGATGCTGTATAAATCATCTCATTACGAAGATGCAAAGCGAGAGACCCCAGGTTCGATTCTCGGTGCGGGCATGTTGGTACTGACTTTATTTCTTCTAAAATAACATACATTTGTAAATTTGTAGTGCAATTCCACTCGCTAACCGAAGGAAATCATCGTGAGGAAACCCGCGGCTCAGTTGGCTCTACACGCATTGGCTTGTTTTTCCTGTGGTCTATGCTGACTAAGCTGTCAAGATGGTACACCTAGGTGCTGGGCAAGCCTACTCCATCTAAACAACAATGTCCCAGGCACTGCAGCGCCGAGTGGTCACTTCACCCATCTAGTGTGAGTGAAGGTGCCTCGTATAACATCATCTCATTACGAAGATGCAAAGAATCGCCTACCAAATTGTTACGTTTTCCAACATCTAAGTACGGGTCCGTCCGTAGAGAGACCGAGGAGGATGACATGAAAGGGACAATGCCTACCTACAGGTAATTAGGTACCCAGCAGTGGTCAAATATAGGCTGAAAATGATGATAATCCGTATAAAATAACGATAGACATAGACCAAGGCTGCACAACCTTTTTGACAGTCGGGCCAAACTGTGGATTCACAAGTTCACGATGGGCCACTGACAATACCTATTTCAGTTATTCTCAGGACATGCGCAATGGTGCAAATTTCTAAACTTACTTGCGTGGGCAATTTAAAATTATTTTGCTGGCCACATTGTGGCCCGCGGGCCTGGGGTTGAGCATCCTTGACATAGAAATAGACATTATTTATTGATAATATTAATTGTAAGTCATTTGAGTTATATTATAGCATTAAAATAGAGTACGTAATATTAAATTAGCTTTCTAATATAATTTGGGATTATAACAAGACGTCAAATAGTAGGTATATTAAAATATTAATATGTATAATGGAAATAAATTAAAATTATTTGAAAAGCGTTACCTTACCACTCCCACGTACCTACTCCTTGTTGCTTTTATTAGTATTTCGAACGGCCCTAACTCGATGCGGCGATTTGTTGCTATTATGTTTTGAAAGGCGAAGTATTAATAAAAATTGATTAATTCGCAAATAATTCAAATCGTAAAAAATCACACTTTTCGGACTTTTTCCTTTGGTTACATACAATTACCGAGCTGAGTGCCAATTTTCAACTTTCTAGGTCATCTGGAAGTGCCTTTTAGTTTTTTTCTATATGTAAGTGTTAAAAATGACGATTTTTAGACATTGATATCTCAATAACCATTACATTTGTATTTATGAAATTTGACGCTGTAGTTCATCTCAGGGCTCTCAATCAATGAGCCAAATTTCATGTGTTTATGTAAAATAGATAAAGAGTTATGAAGGGGTAAAAAGTTGGTCCAAATGGTTCGGGTAAATAGACACACGGTGCGTTCGCCAGTTTTTTTGAGAACTTGGCTTGACACGCTACCGCGTGTCTAGATATGTTGATACATACGAATACGGTACCTGTATGGATCTGAATACCTTTTTAGAGGTACCTAAATATTTCAAAGGTCGAGAAAGGTCGCTTTATAATAAACTAGCTTTTCGCCCGCGACTTCGTCCGCGAAGACTTATAAGAAGTTTATTTATTTATTTATTTTAGTTTATTTGGCACACCAACAGAACACACAATTAACAAACACAAAAGACATCATACAATATAGGTACATTGCAAAACATTCTAAATTATGTGCACTAATTACAGATTCTAATTTAAGTTGCCTGGGTACATCTTTCACCATTATCAAATTAGCATGAATAGAGTCATGGGTGTGTATTTTTGTAAGCTATCTCTATTCCAAAAGTCATCCAAATCCGTCGTGCAGTTTCAGCGTGGAAGTGTATGTGTTGTGTATGTGTGTGACCAAATTGGTAAAGATCAAATGAATCCAACAAAAAAAAAAACATACTTTGAACCTTTTTGGCCGTTTTAGGTTTATCATTATTATTGTTTTCTTCATGCTTAGTAGATTTGCTATAAAACGCAACTGTAGTTAAATGTTCATTGAATAGTTGTAGCTTTAATGGTTCCGGCATTGTTATTGATACTAAATCAGGAAAACTCTTAAAATGTTTCCACCCTTTTTGATGCTGAAACATGTGTTTAATTATTATTTCTGATTTAATACACGACTACTTACTTAGTTTCAAGTTAATCTGAATCCAATAAAATGATAATTTCATACAAATTTTGAACCCCGTTTTGGCCGTTTTAGAGTTAACATTATTACTTTTTCCTTCATGGTTGGTAGTTTTGCTATAAAACGCAACTGTAGTTTTTCAAAGTTGTAACTTGAATGGGTTGGGCCCAGCATTGCTACTACATCAGGGAAAAATATTCAACGTTTCCACCCATTTTAACCCTTCATTCGCTGAAATGAGAAAAATGCTGAAACATATGTTTGATTATTTCTGATTTAGCATACGAATACTTAGTTTCAAGTAGGTATATCAGACAAAAAAAAATTATTTCATACAAACTTTTAACCTCGGTTTGGGCATTTCAAGGGTTAACATTATCACTTTTTTCGTCATGGTTGGTAGTTTTGCTATAAAACGCAACAGTAGTTCAAATTTCAAAGTTGTAACTTAAATGGTTTGGACCCAGCTTTGCTACTATATCAGGGAAAAATCATCAACGTTTCCACCCATTTTAACCCTTCATTCGCTGAAATGAGAAAAATGCTGAAACACGTGTTTAATTATTTCTGATTTAGTATACAAATAATTAGTTTCAAGTAAATCGGACAAAAAAAAAATATTTCATACAAACTTTGAACCCCGGTTTGGGCATTTGAAGGGTTAAAATTATATTCTTTTTTTCATGGTAGGTAGTTTTGCCACAAAACACTACTGCAGTTTCAATTTCATAGTTGTAGCTTTAATGGTTTAGGCCTGGCATTGATACTACATCAGGAAAAATCTTCAAACTTTTCTACCCCTTTTAACCCTTTAGTGGGCAGAATTTTGAAAAACGCTGAAACACGTGTTTAATTGTTTCTTATTTAATATACAAATACTAATTTTCAAGTTAATCGGACCAAAAAAAAATTTTATTTCATACAAACTTTGAACCCCGGTTTGGGCATTTGAAGGGTTAAAATTATATTTTTTTCTTCATGGTGGGTAGTAATGCTATGAAATGCAACTGCACATTCAATTTGAAAGTTGTAGCTTCAATGGTTTGGGCCCAGCATTGCTACTACATCAGGAAAAAAACTTCAACGTTTCCACCCATTTTAACCCTTCATTGGCTGAAATGAGAAAAACGCTGAAACACGTGTTTAATTTTTTCTGATTTAGTATACTAATACTTAATTTCAAGTAAATCAAACCAAAAACATTTTTTATTTCATACAAACTTTGAACCCCGGTTTGGGCATTTGAAGGGTTAAAATTATATTTTTTTCTTCATGGTAGGTAGTTTTGCCACAAAACACTACTGCAGTTTCAATTTCATAATTGTAGCTTTAATGGTTTAGGCCTGGCATTGATACTAAATCAGGAAAAATCTTCAAACTTTTCTACCCCTTTTAACCCTTTAGTGGGCAGAATTTTGAAAAACGCTGAAACACGTGTTTAATTGTTTCTTATTTAATATACAAATACTAAGTTTCAAGTTAATCGGATCAAAAAAAATTTTTATTTCATACAAACTTTGAACCCCGGTTTGGGCATTTGAAGGGTTAAAATTATATTTTTTTCTTCATGGTGGGTAGTTTTGCTACAAAACGCTACTGCAGTTTCAATTTCATAGTTGTAGCTTAAACGGTTTGGGCCCGACGTTGACACTACATCACGAAAAATATTCATACATTTCAACCTCGTTTAACCCTTAAACTGCTAAAATTAGAAAAAAGCTCAAACAGGTGTTAAATTATTTTTGATTTAATATACGAATTCTTAGTTGCAAGTAAATCCGGATAAAAAATTTTTTTTTTTCATACAAACTTTGGACCCCATTTTTACCGCCTTAAGGGTTAAACTTGAAGTAAATCTGTCTTAACCCGTAGCGTGTCCACAAATTACAACTATTGTCAAATTTTCATTGTTTTGGCATTAGCGGTTTTGTTCCAGCATCGATCGTAACTGGTGAAAAAAATCGAAAAACTTTGGCACCCATTTTAACCCTTAAGAACATAGAAATGAGAAAAAATCTGAAATAGGTGTCAAGTCATTTTAAAAAAAAAGTACAAAAAATCAAGATTTAAGAACAAAAGACCAAAAAAAATTTTTTTCCCATACTTACTTTCAGCCCTATTTTGACCCACTTAAGGGTTAAATAAAAAAAAATCGCTTCTTAAATGAACCCTCCACCATATAACGCAACTTTTGTCCAAATTTCATACTTATAGGTTCAGCCGTTTGGGCTGTAGCGTGATGAGTCAGTCAACCTAAGCCTTTTATATATATAGATTAATGGTGGGCAGGTAATTGTATGACATAGTGGCCAATTGGCCATCCTTGGCATCAGACTTATAAATACGATTTTTTCTATTCATAATACCGTAATTTTTAAATAAATAAAATCCTGAACTATAAGTAGGTACTCCTTTTTACGGCTGGTTTGCTATTTATAAGCATGTTGTGTTGCTCATATCCTTCTATCAACTAGAAAAGAGCTTATGATCTTCAAACGGCTGAAAATATTTTCTTGCCTGCACATAACCCCATATTTCAAACATAAAAAAAAGAATCACAATAGGTCCATACAATTTGCAAGCTACGATGCCCTGCTAGACGATAAACTTATAGGTACTACCCTTCTGTTTGGGCATAGATTGAAATGCACATTTATACTGTGCATTTTTTTATTCAAAGCAGACATTCCCTGCGAGTAAATCAGCGATCAGGAGGTGCGAACTTGTCTCAAAAAAAAAATACCTACGTCGCCGCAGGAAATATCATTTTTGCGGGGGTGCAGGCGACGGCAAATGAGGCTGCGAAAAAGTACCTGCCAATCCACAGCGCAAACTAGTCCGTATGTGTAGGGTTAGCATGACACCGAATTAGTCCATGTGTTTGTACCCAAAGTTTGGGATCAAAAAAGCGGCTGGAAAGCATGGTAAGCGTGACAAAAAAGTGGCCTATACCCAACAGTGGGTGACATTCATAGGCTGGATAGATAGATATATAGATATGTGTGAACCCATCAAAGCCGCGTAATGGAATGGCGCATTTGAAAGTGCGGTCGAAAGGAAAAGTAAGTCCGAAAGGAGAAGTGATAGTGAAGTAGGTAGGTATTCCTTGTCGACAAGGCCTTCGCCTCTGAACAGGTTGGATAGCACCAAACGTACAAAAAAAACAGCGTTCTCTTTTTCTCTGTCTCTTCGAGTTAATCTGTCTTTTCGATTTATAATAGAGTCATATTTTACTAACTTCTGACGACGAATCCGATGTTCAAGCAAGTTCAAGGTATGCAAGTGCCTTTATTGCTACTGCTTATACATAGAAGGCCCAACCATCGAAGTCGATACGGCCCACAGGCGCATAGTGTGGAGTACGCGTTGTTTTCTTTTTCGCACTCCAGCAGCCCTCTTGGGTGCGTATCAGAGGCGGCTAGTGTCGGCGGGTGTAAATTGAAACACTTGCAAATTTACCCCATGCATTATTCATGCGGCAAACACCCTGCTTCGGCTGCGCTGCCTGCTCCGTCAAATTCACCTAAGCTGGTATCTACTCGCGATTTTGCATTGACAAGGCGGTAGGATACGTGCCACGAAAGAAGAGACTTGACTGCGCCTCCAGCACTCTTGCCGCCGCCGCCCCCCAATGACGCCCAATCCCTTTCCACACTCAGACCTCAAACCGCAATTTTTGTCGGTCAATAACTGTTTTCAGAACATTTTGTATTAGGATGGCCATGGAGTTACACACTGCTGCGATAATAAAGCCGCAATGGAAGAAGGACGTTGCGTTTCTGCGTCCGTCCGTCCCGAGTTCTAGAATGTTTTGTATCAGGACGCACACACATCATATCGGAGTATCGCAGGACGGAGAAACGCAACGTAACTATAAAAACGCAGCTGTGTGCAAGGAATCGGGACGCATTATCGCAATAACGTATCCGATATTATCAAGCGACAAAAAAGCACCTGTGTGGAGGAGCCTTTAGACTGTCACTGCGCATGGCAAGCCAACCTGGTGTCTCATCAAGTCTTTCTAGTGTACTGGATGCAACAGAATACAACGTTCGAAAGATAAATAATGCAAACTCTGACCGCGGGTTCTCGAGTAGCCGCCTAAACATAGGTGGTGAAAAGTCAGAGGTAAAATGAGGAACTGTAGCTGTTGGCTAGTATTTTGGGCGCTCTCTAGTTTTGCTCTAAAGTATGCGAAGCTGAATTGTTGCTGAGCAAATGTTATGCTAACTTCTGCATCTGGATAGAAATGTAGAAATTGTGAAGTTACTTTGCTGCACAATATTACACAACTAGTAGAATTGTATATGGTTGATTAGGAATTAATTATTTACATGCCTTTGTCTATAGCGTGATAGAGAAAGAGATCATGTCATTCTGAAAAACTAAGAAGTGGTCGTTATACTCATCAAAACAAAACATCATAACTACAAGTTTTTTTTTTGTGTTCCCAGGTAGTCTCATAGTACAAGATGCTTATATTGATGAGTTAAGCAACCCGCGTTCGGTATGACGGGACCTTCTGTAACACTGTTGGGTATATTTCAGCGACAATTAGTTACGGTGCCAGTAATGAATATTGCGCCAATAGTTTAATTTACTGTCCATCATAACGTATTCTGACAGGGTAGCGGCATGTACGTGAAACGGGTCAGCCATTATACGTCCTAACAAATAGGATGACGGTGCTAAGCCCCGCAAGATGGTTTACGCAATGAGCCTTCGGTTCAGAAGCCGCAACCTGTATTATTCTGACCCTAATAAATTAGCGCAGTCAAATGGGGCATTGTTGGACAAATTAGTTTAGTGCCCGGCTGACTCTATGGTTGGGCTACAGGAAGAATGGGATTGAAAACTCCATCAATAAAGTGAAATCGGACTGTAGCTAAGGACTGTTGAGCCAGTCCTAAAGAGCCGAGTTTTCAATTTAATTATTGTAGTGGCTCAACTTAAGTTTCAACGAATGAGAAACGCAAGCCGTCCAATCATTGTCTTCCTCAGATTAAACCCTGAAAAATATGCAACGAAAGAAAAGCCGAGCGATAAATTAAACTGTAAGTCCCTAAATCTACAGAAGCGTGAATTCATAACAATAATAAAAAAATACACATTCCCCTCCGAGGAGATTCTTACAGAATTTTCTTTTGCGCCCGGGCGTTTCCTGGAATGAATTACAAGTGTAAAATTCACAACAACAAAAGCGTAGCAACAAAAGGCCCGCGGCCGCCACATCCGGACTGGCGACCCTTTCCAACTTAGCAGCCTGATTACGGACATCCGACGCGGAGGAAAATAAAACGAAAACACACAGACATGCTCCAAACGAGTGATCGGTTAATTTGCTGTTTAATACATTCAAACAAAAAAGCTCAGAACCAAATTACATGATTTATACAGCGTCCAGTGGGACCTCTCCTCACACTAGATAGGAGAATTAGTGACCACTCGGAACGATGCAGCTTCTAGGACGGACATAAAAATACCGCAACTTACGCATGTATTACGTATTTACGTCTTTTCTATGGATTTGGCCGACTAAGCTAAACATTACGATATTTATTTAAATTAGGCAAGCTTGGATCTAAGTAGGCAAAAGAAAACTCTAAATGGGTTTTAACCAAACTGTATAAAATATGCAAAAATTCACACCTTACTATCATTCGTCCTTCGTCACATTCTGAATAGAATGCATACGAGTTAAGAAAGTGTTAATGTGAAAGTCGATGTACTCCATTAGATTGGGTTGGGGTTTGTAATGTTTAACATAGAGATGGAAACGGGGATCAACTTGCGTCGCCGCGTCCCCTGCAGCTATTGCAGTCGAAGCGGTACGAAGGGAAGCCTTGGACGATCCAGCCGTGACATCTGTGAACGGACCCTTGCCATTGTACGGGACCGGACGCGGTTTCCTCCAAAGAAAAGGCTTCTTGTGCTGAGGCCCATGGTGCGTGTCTCTATGTCGTAACTCAGCTTTTTTTAACTCATCCTTCGTCCTGTCAACCGTCAACTCGTATATCTCAGGCAGGGATAAGTACCAGTACTGGGAACCATCCCCGATTATTGGGAACAGCCGTTTGTTCGAGAACCTCGGCCTGTGCTTGCGGACGAACTCGTCATACTTTCTTTTCAGTCGCTTCTTGTATTCCTGGTAGTGGATGGCCCTGAGGAGCTTTTCGAACTCGCTTAGCTCTTGCGAGAAAGGGATGGAGTAAACGCCGGGGCAGGCGGCGGTGCGGAGGAGATGGTGTAGTTTGAACATGACGAACGCTAGCCACTGCCTGGCCTCCTCTTCGAGCAGCTTGAGGTCATCGCTACGGCTCCTGATGCCGTACTCGACTGCCTCGGCTGCTTTCCTTGCGCTCCGGTCACGCACTGTTGCTAGCCAGTGGCGGTACGCCTTGTACCAGAATTTGGTGAGCCGCGAGTGGTAGCCGCGCCACAAAGCCTAGGTGAGAATGCAAGTTGAACTTTAGTAGATAGGTACGCAAAAACGATAGGATAGGTACGAGGAACATATAAATTCTCTAAGACCGACTGTGTGGTCGTGGTAAATAGAATGAACAGAGGTGGTAACGAATCACCAAAGCTCGATATAAAAATATGCTTATAGCAGCGTTTTGATCAAAAACCTCCGTGTTATGTATTAACACGGAGGTTTTTGATCAAAACGCTGCTATAAGCATATTTGTTAGTAATCGTATGGTTAGTCGGTCAGACGTCACGGTAATTTAACAAGTCTCAAGATGGTCATATCACCAACAATACTCCATCGGGGTATCGTGTATCAACGGCACCCGCCGATGAGTTTGAGGTTTAACTTCATAACTCTATGCTAGTGACGATACCAAAATCCTTCACCCACCTCGACCTTGGTGGACGCCTCGTTGTAAAACTGCGCGTGTTTCTTCCGAACGGCATCCTTGAGCGCAGCCCTGTAAAGCTTCCTGGCTTTATGGCAGCGGAAGGCACACTGTATGATAGTGGCTGCGTAGTGTAACCTGGCCATATGCTGCCTTATGAGCCAGCCACGGGCAATTCGCTGGATGAGGACTGCCGCTTTGAACCGCCGGTGCCGCCGGCCTTCCGCGATGTCAGTGCGCCGCTGAAGCTCTCTGTAGAAATCTTCTTCTAGCTGCGGGTACTTGCGTACTGTTGCCATTGTGTTTTAGTGCGGCGGTATCATTTGGTCAATGTTATTTGGATTTCAAGGCTGAAATTCCGTACGCACTATAGGGAAGTAAACATGTCAAAATTGATAATGGCAATTTGACATGTTGACGTCTGATTTGATTGTTTTGTTTTTGATGAGACCGTTATTTGGGTTCCAAACTCTTTCAAATAAGGCCTTGTTTAGATGACAGGCGCTTAACGCGCGTTTTGGAAACGCGCGTTTTAATAAAACGCGCGTTAGCACGTGTACGGCCTGAATCTAGTTTTAAACGCGCGTTTCCAAAACGCGCGTTAAGCGCTTGTCATGAGAACCGGGCCTAAGGGATGCCAATATAGTTTTTTTTTATCACTGATCGAAGCACTGCCCTTGCCAAGCGCGGTGTCCTCGAAATCTACTGTCGGCCGATGGAAGGAAATCTTTTTATGTTATTTTATTATTAAATGGAGGGAAGGCAGGCCTCACTAGCCATTCATTTTTTTTTTATTCAGTGAAAGTGTTGAGTTTCGAGTGCCCTCGATCCAAACCCCTCTCTCAGGTGTGACTGAGTGAGATTGCATACATTATTCAACAAAATTGTGTACGTAAATGTATTGCATAAATATATTGTATTTTGTTCTGTAGAATATTCTAGGTTTCTTACAATTTATTATTAGAAAATATTTTTGTTGGCATAAGCTGGTATTGGCAACAGTCAATTTACATATTTTCGACTTCTGAAGTAAGTTTAAATTAAGCTTGGTTCTAAGTTTTATTGCTCTAGGTTTTAGTCAGTAATTTCAAAAATCTAAATGCATTATCAACTCGCAAACGTATTTTAAAGATCTACATCTTTAAAATACTTTTGCGAGTTGATAATGCATTTAGATTTTTGAAATTACTGACTATAACTTAGAGCCTACTCCTCCTCCTTGCGTCGGTATCCTCATCACTGAGGGTCGTGGTCATTCAAACGGAGCAATCCGTGTCATACGATGCGTCGCCAGTTGTTCCTATCTGCGGCTGAGTGCATCGTATACGAGGTGTTGAGTGTAGAGCGGATGTGGTCGATCCAAAGTGTCCAACGGCTAAGTAGCCTAAACTGCCTTTAATGCATTCATTATGCGTTTTAGACTATTTTAGATCAAAGTAGAAATTTTTCTACTACCTACCTACTGCCATCTGTCCGTGTTGTGCCGCTATAAAACTAAAACAAAGGCCTTAGCATCTAACGTACGTAACGTGATGTAGATGCAAAGGCTATGTGATAGCTATCCTGTGGCATCTTCACTCCACTAGATGGGTGAAATAACCCCTTTCCCTTACACCGTGCAATTTTAGTGGTTTTAAAGCCGAAAGTATTTTGTTGCACTGGTGATTCTGAGCCAAATTACAAAAATTCATTTCAAAACGCGCGAAAAAAAAATTCTCTTCTCCATACAAATTGTGTCGATTGGCGATAGCCGTTTGTATTGGGAAGTGTTTTTTTTTTTCGCTCGTTTTGAAGTAAAATTTTGGAATTTGGCTCAGAATCACGAGTGCAACTAAATACCTTCGGCTTTAAAACCACTAAAATTGCACGGTGTATAAACTAAGTAAGATAGAGTAAAGAAACCTCGCACTCTCATAAAGTCAGTTGGTGGCCCATTAAAAAGTATGAAATTATTTCACTTAACGGCGCTCTGAAGGGGTTAGTCATTAAAACACTATTAGCAAAGTGTAACATTTCACCGAGCATCGTAAAAACTTTGCTTCAGACTATTAAAAGTAACCTAATGAACATTTGATGTTCGGAAGTTTTACACGAATGTTGTTAATGGAAACATGAAAACAAACATTATAAAAATACTGGTAATACTTAGGCCTCTGTATAATCGTAGAGTTGGTCATTTTTATACCATTCAAACAAAAAACGAACGAAAATCTGTAATTATAATGAGTTAAATTAGTTAAAAAGATAAAATCGCGATATTTCATAATAATAAGTGTTTGCATGCTTTGAATGAGTTTTAGGCAGTAAGGTATCTTCCGTAATTAATAGTAATTAGGTATAACACTTGTCATTGAAGAAAACATTTAGGATGAACTTCAAAACACTCGCCCTTTCGCTCTCGTTAATACAATCAAAATGAGACAACGCTAGTTTTGAAGTCCATCCTAAATGTTTTCTTCAATGACAAGTTCTACGAAGCTACGCAATCTCTACGCGGAAACGTAGAACGTTCTACGAACTCTTGTGTACGGCTACGAATGCATTGCATTGATTTACCTACAGCGTGCAATCCAATACACACATAATATTTCCAGTAATGTAACCGAAATTAAGAATTATGCAGATGCTTTTTTTATGAGTTGATGCAGGCGGAGACCTAAATGAAAAAAAAAAAAAACTCATTTTACAACGCACAACAATTTACGAACTCTATTTCATCAAACTGTTAGAATATCCAACACGGTTTTCCATGAACGAAAAATTCGAAGCTAACTCAAAGTTCTCGCATTCTTCCGCCATAAAAATAAATCCACATTGCTCAGGATGGAGGCTACAAAATAACTGCAGAAGGGCAACTACGGACTCAAAGTGGGTTTAGGAAAATAAATGTACCTATTTCACTCTGTATGACACATTACAATTTTACTTGAAAAAAATATCAGTCGATCTACATTTTGTGTAGTAATCGAATTTGAGTAGAAGGCGCTCTTCATAGACGATATTTAGGTATTTGAGGGGGTGAAGCAGAGGAGTGACGGGGTGGGAAGCCACGCCCTCTGCGGGGCGCTGTACAGATTACAAAAATAACAGATCGGAATCCCGCCATAGTAACGTTCGGAACTTAGACGGACGTCACCATGACGCCAAGTGATCCACCGCCGCCGCGGCAATGACGTTGAACAATTATTATGGGTACCTACCTCCTTAGCTTTTTTTCTAGTTGGATAATGATTGATTGAATAATAATACCTAATGCTTGCAGATCTTGCAATAGATATTTTGGCTAGCAGACGAAGAGCGTGAGTCGTGGGCAGCTGCGGCGTCTGCAGATTCTCTTTCGATCTTTGTATCCAACTTTACTGTTGCTTGCTAGTTCAACGCGCGATAGGTAAACACGACAGCACGTCAGACTGTACACTTTTGTTGTCAAGTCACCCGTAACGTAACCGAGTAGAGTGCTAGCGTGTAAAGGTCAACGTGCTATCGTGTGTACTTACTAGGTACACACAACAGCCCGTCGACCTTTACACTCTACTCGGTTACGTTACGGGCGACTTTACAACAAAAGTGTACAGGCTGACGTGCTGTCGTGTGTACCTAGTAAGTACACACGACAGCATGTCAGCCTTTACACGCTAGCACTCTACTTGGTTACATTACGGGCGACTTTACAACAAAAGTGTACAGTCTGACGTTCTGTCGTGTGTACCTAGTAAGTACACACGACAGCACGTCGACCTTTACACCCTAGCACTCTACTCGGTTACGTTACGAGTGACTTTACGACAAAATTGTACACTCTGACGTGCTGTCGTGTGTACCTAGTAAGTACACACGACAGCACGTCGACCTTTACATGCTAGCACTCTACTCAGTTACATTACGGGCAACTTTACAACAAAAGTGTACACTCTGACGTGCTGTCGTGTGTACCTAGTAAGTACAACGACAGCACGTCGACCCTTACATGCTAGCACTCTACTCGGTTACGTTACGGGCGACTTTACAACAAAAGTTTACTCTCTGACGTGCTGTCGTGTGTACCTATCGCGTATTGAACTAGTAAGCAACAGTCGGATACAAAGATCGAATTTTCCATTCTGCCCTACATAATGCAGTTCTCCTAAAGTTTTTTGGTAGATCACTTATTGGCTAACTAAAATTTGACAGTCTTGCCCGGTCGAATGCATCGCAAACCGAATGGGAAGACAGTCGTAAAGCTCTTACCAGATTTTAGAGAAAATAATCCCACTAAAAACATTTTGTAAAAAACTTGCCAAGTCTCGATGGAGCTGCTGGTTTATCTCTAAAAAGTAGAGTTGTAAAATGACCGTCACATTCCATAACCGTCCGTCATTTATAATAAATGTCCGGTCACAATCGACATTTATGGTCACATTGGACAAATAGGTATTTTGACTAGAAAAGTGTGTCGATGCTTTTATTTCGCTCTTGCCCTAGCCATCTTAGGCTGTATGTGCATCGCCGGCGCTGCCCCGCACCCCACGATACAGTGCTATTGGACAAATAGGTATTTTGGCTTCCATAAATGTTACGTTTACGTTATCTCGTAAATTAAGAGGTTTAGCGCAAAAATAACGAAATTTTCGAACCCCCTTGCACCCCGAAATAATCCATTTTACTTCTTTATGTTTTCTAAAAATCGATATACAGGGTGTTAAACATTTAGGGTAAATTATTATTTAAGAATATCGGCAAAAATTGGGGGATGTCCGGTATTTTCCGGTTCGAAGGACCACTCAGCAACTAAAAGGGGTATCTCAGCGTGTGGCCAACCGTACCTACTGACCTACCAGTTGTTTTAAATCGTGTTTGACTGTCTGTCACACTTTCAGCAATACCCTGAATGTGTAACACCCTGTATGTCGGTTTTTAGAAAACATAAATAAGTAAAATGGTTGATAAGGGGGGTATTAGGGGTTCGTAAATTTCATTATTTTTTCCGCTAAACCTCTTAATTTACGAGATAACATAACATTTATAGACAGCGTAAATGACATTCGGCCTTCAAAATTAAATACGTGCCCGGTTTACCATTCCCCTTATCCCCGAAACTACTAAACCGAAATTTTTGAAATAAATACGGAATAAATACAGAATTTACCTATAAATTGCAGGAAAACCTATAAAAAGATTCCGGTATTTATATTTGATAATAAAAATATTGTATATGTCAGTACGGAACCCTTAGTGCACGAGCCTGACTCGCACTTGGCGGTTTTTTTTTAGGTAACCCGCCATAGCAATACATGTTCTGTGATATTTTTAATTCGCTACCTATTGCGGATCCCAAGAAACAGCCGGGCAGCTCTTTAAAAGAAGGACAGATAGAATGACAGGCAGACGGATAGACAGACGGACAGACAGACATTGGAGGTGGAGTAATAGGGTCCCAATTGGCACTAGTGGTTCGCCCCGAACTGTGAACTCGCGACCCCATATAAACTTAACAACCCCATATTTCGGCAACCCCTCGACCGATTTGGCTCATGTTCGAACTTAAAAATTCTTTTAATTTCATTTACCCGCTTACTAAATTTCATAACGATCCGACCAAATTTTCTCAAATTATCGTCGAACGAACATTCATACATACATACATACAAACATACAAACGCCGTATTGTTCAAGTAGACTCGGAGAACTTCGCTCGCTTCGCTCGCTCGTTCATACTAGTGGTTCGCTCCGAACTATGAACTCGCGACCCCAGTTACAGATGTGTAACTTTGCTTACGCCATTCGCGCAGGCGCGCGCGTGCTTTGCATATAAACTATACAACCCTATATCTCGGCAACCCATCGACCAATTTGGCTCATGTTCGAACTTAAAAATTCTTTTAATTTCGTTTACCCGCCTACCAAATTTCATAACGAACCGACCAAATTTACTCAAGTTATCGTCGAACGAACATTCATACATACATACAAACGCCGGATTGTTCCAGTAGACTCGGAGAACTTCGCTCGCTTCGCTCGCTCGTTCAATAAGGCTTCAGGCTCGTGCACTAAGGGTTCCGTACTGACATACAATACAGGGTGTTAAAAGACAGCCAACAAAGCGGGAAACGAACGAACATTCATACATACATACATACAAACATACAAACGCCGTATTGTTCAAGTAGACTCGGAGAACTTCGCTCGCTTCGCTCGCTCGTTCATACTAGTGGTTCGCTCCGAACTATGAACTCGCGACCCCAGTTACAGATGTGTAACTTTGCTTACGCCATTCGCGCAGGCGCGCGCGTGCTTTGCATATAAACTATACAACCCTATATCTCGGCAACCCCTCGACCAATTTGGCTCATGTTCGAACTTAAAAATTCTTTTAATTTCGTTTACCCGCCTACCAAATTTCATAACGATCCGACCAAATTTACTCAAGTTATCGTCGAACGAACATTCATACATACATACAAACGCCGGATTGTTCCAGTAGACTCGGAGAACTTCGCTCGCTTCGCTCGCTCGTTCAATAAGGCTTCAGGCTCGTGCACTAAGGGTTCCGTACTGACATACAATACAGGGTGTTAAAAGACAGCCAACAAAGCGGGAAACGAACGAACATTCATACATACATACATACAAACATACAAACGCCGTATTGTTCAAGTAGACTCGGAGAACTTCGCTCGCTTCGCTCGCTCGTTCATACTAGTGGTTCGCTCCGAACTATGAACTCGCGACCCCAGTTACAGATGTGTAACTTTGCTTACGCCATTCGCGCAGGCGCGCGCGTGCTTTGCATATAAACTATACAACCCTATATCTCGGCAACCCCTCGACCACTTTGGCTCATGTTCGAACTTAAAAATTCTTTTAATTTCGTTTACCCGCCTACCAAATTTCATAACGATCCGACCAAATTTACTCAAGTTATCGTCGAACGAACATTCATACATACATACAAACGCCGGATTGTTCCAGTAGACTCGGAGAACTTCGCTCGCTTCGCTCGCTCGTTCAATAAGGCTTCAGGCTCGTGCACTAAGGGTTCCGTACTGACATACAATACAGGGTGTTAAAAGACAGCCAACAAAGCGGGAAACCACGTATTGTCCTCATAAGGAACATTTTTGCCCAAGGAACTATGCCTGGGAAATCAACGGTTTCCGAGATAATGAGGTTCAAAGTCGGACTTTTCAAAACTTTTTTTTTGCAGAAATGCATTCAGTATCTAGTTCTTAACATACCTTCTCAAGAAGCCATATCAAAATTATGAATATTTCTTACAATAAACGACGTTAAAATTGCAACCCGCAATGTATTCTAAACATTTGCACTTCAAGCTTAAGTAACATAAAGTTATACCTACGCTTGCGCAATATGACTTCTGTGCTTTACACCTCCATTGAGTGATAAAATATTTTTCAAAATTATAACCTAAAAAACCAAAATCATTTCCCAGCAATAATTTATCGAAAAATTACTTTGTTTTGGTGTCTAGTATGCGTGGCTTTCGGGTCTGTTGGCGGTCTTTTAACACCCTGTATACTAGTGGTTCGCCCCGAACTATGAACTCGCGACCCCATATCTCAGCAACCCCTCGACCGATTTGGCTCATGTTCGAACTTAAAAATTCTCTTGGCCTCATTTACCTGCCTACCAAATTTCATGACGATCCGAATAAATTTACTCAAGTTATCGTCGAACGAACATTCATACATACATACATACATACATACATACATACATACAAACGCCGGATTGTTCCAGTAGACTCGGAGAACTTCGCTCGCTTCGCTCGCTCGTTCAAATATTTTTTGTTACTATAAATACCGGAATCTTTTTATAGGTTTTCCTGCAATCTAGGTAAATACCTATATTCTGTATTTATTTTAAAAAAATCGACTTAGTAGTTTCACAGATAAGTGGGAATTGTAAATTCCGGGCACGTCTTCATTTACGCTGTCCATAAATGTTATGTTACCTCGTAAATTAAGTGGTTTAGCGCAAAAATAACAAAATTTTCGAACCCCCTAATATCCACTTAATCAACCATTTTACTTATTTTTGTTTTCTAAAAACCGACATACAGGGTGTTAAACATTCAGGGTATTGCTGAAAGTGTGACAAACAGTCAAACACGATTAAAAACAACGGGTAGGTCAGTAGGTACGGTTAGCGACATGCTAAGATACCCTTTTTTTTGTTATTGAGTGGTCCTTCGAACCGGAAAATACCGGACATCCCCCAATTTTCGCCTATATTCTTAAATAATAATTTGTCCTGAATGTTTAACACCCTGTATATCGGTTTTTAGAAAATATAATGAAGTAAAATAGTTGATTTCGGGGTGCAAGGGGGTTCGAAAATTTCGTTATTTTTGCGCTAAACCTCTTAATTTACGAGATAACGTAACATTTATGGAAACCAAAATACCTATTTGTCCAATAGCACTGTATCGTGGGGTGCGGGGCAGCACCGGCGATGCACATACAGCCTAAGATGGCTAGGGCAAGAGCGAAATAAAAGCATCGACACACTTTTCAAGTCAAAATATCTATTTGTCCAATGTGACCATAAATGTCGATTGTGACCGGACATTTATTATAAATGACGGACGGTTATGGAATGTGACGGTCATTTTACAACTATAGTCTTATCCAGAGGTTCTCAAATAATTGGGCCTGAAAATGCGGCGAAATGGTTCCAGTAAAGTATGGTACGGCAGTGTTTGCTTCGCGCTCGACTTGGCGGGGGCACTGCCGTGCCCCCAGATCGCGAACTCGAATTCGTCGTAAAACAAATTGGCATTTTTCGAGATTGACTTTTCATGTGCGATAAAATAATATATTTTTTAGCAAAATAATAATCAAATAAATGTTCATTCCGTTTTATTTATATTTATGACTTATCAAAATTAAATGTTAGTATGCATTACCTAGTTGTTTGAATAACTGTAACAAAACTCAACGTTTTATGGAATGAACGAAACGCATTAGTGACACAAGATAAAAAAATATCTGTCAAAATAGGTACAAGTGCTGGCTGCTTGGGTATAGGTGTTCTGTGGCTGGCTGTGCCGGTAATTCTCTTTGGTGCCTGTGATAAATAAACAGTGTTTAGAGTGTTTCATTCATTGCGGATGCGGACTGAATGTAGTGTTCCTTCCAGTAGAATACTCAGAACAATTTTCTGATACCTATCACATCGGTATGTTTAGGAATTGAAAGTAAGTACCTACTGACAGATTTTCGTAGCGAAATTACCTACTAGCTTTGAATTGGATGTTCTATAAAACTGAGACCTTTACGCTTACGCAATGAGATGATTTATATTATACAGCGTCCAGTGGCACCTTCACTGCACTAGATGGGTGAAGTGACAATTCGACGCTGCTGTGTCTGGGACATTGTTTAGTGGAGTAGGTAGGCTTGCCCAGCAACTACCATCGTCGGCCTAGCCCCCAGAAAAGAGGTCAATACGTCAATCTTACTTATCTGATGAGCTAACTAAGCTGCGGGTTTCCTCATGATATTTTCTTTCACTGTTAGTGAGCGGTGCGGGTATGTAGCTATGTCTATGAGCTAGCTATGTTTTTGTCTTAAAAGTTATGTACCTACATTTGTGAGTTTCTAGTAGCAATACTGCTTGCTAAAGCTTCTTCATAATTCAAGTCCAAATAAGGTATTCAAAGGGACTAGCACATATTTCACTAAAGTAGGTACCTTCCCTAAACTAAACTCCTCCTATTACTTCTTTGCAGCTGCCTGCTCGCAACCAAAGTTCAGATGACAAACTAAAAGCCACCTACCATCCGGTAGCAAGCAACAGGACCGCTGACTAAACAATGAGTCCGTGCCTCCCAGCTCCATGTTATGGTTTTGGGCTAAACATGGGCTCCACGCTAGTGGTGCTGAAATCAAGATATAAGTAGGTATTCAAGACAACTTTACTGTCACCACGGGTGTGCAACAGCCTTGCAAAGGTCTCGAAATGATGGAAAACTTTTGAAAGTCCATAAAAGTAGAATTAGTCAAAGTGTAGCGTAACTAAATAGTGCTGATCCCAAGCCTAGGAAAATTAAATGTTATTCCCATACAAAACTATAAGAATTACAACTTTATTACAAAACACGTGCAAATTGTAATTTGGAAAAGCTATGAGCCTTACTGAAGTTAACAACAAGTTATGAGGTGCATGTATTTTTTTAACTACGACTCTGTTTGTTTACCCAAAATCTTTTTTTGTTTTTCTTCACTTTGTCTAAGGAATGCTATAGGTATGTATTTTAATTATTATTGTATAACATAATTATCATTTTCTTTTTAGATAACCTTCTACATGGATGTGTGGCGATGCAAGACCGAGATTATAGCTGGCGGGGCAGAAAGATCGACATACAGTAGTCGGCCACACGCTAGGATACCCCTTTTTGTTTGATTGGCGCCCTTATGCCGCACGCGGTAAGAGCTGCTATGGGGTATCTGTGACTGTGGCCGACCGTACATACATGGTTATGATAATAAAGTATGTTTTGCCAAATGGTTTTTGGTTTTTATAAAATTCAGCCTATATTACTAACTTTAGGATTCCTTTGTATGTTTTTATACAATACTATACATTGTATAAATAAAGATGTAGGTAGATAACTATCTCTTTTTACAGGGTAATAGAATAGCACCCGGTGATAGGGATTTTTTGGTCTATGAAGTTCCATTGATTTTTTATTAATAAAATGTTACCGCTGTGGCAAGAGAAAAGTACTTTTAAAATAATATGGTTTTCACTGATTTTCACCGTGTTTTATTTATCAGCTTAAAAATATGCCAATGCACTTACGCACACAATCATGTTTTAATTTGAACTAGGCCTAAATAAAAAAAGAAAAACTGGATTTATTTTCACTTTTGAGGTTATAAAATAAAAAATGTTTTTCAGCAGGTAGTGATCTTGTTGATCAGTAGGCAGTAGGTAAACCCTGCAAAAAGAGTTAAGATCTTTTGTTACTAACACGTTATACATATTTGATAGGACTCGATGAAGGCAAATCTGTGGTAGGTAAAGTCCGTTCGCTATCCTATTATTGACACACGACGGCAATCTTGGTTCTTGGGATACCAACTATTTTCGAAGTATCTGTGATGGGCGCAGACATATTCATTTCAACACAATGCTGATGGACATTACCTAACTGGAATTTGCTAAAATGTTTTACAAAACCTTCGTCTTTTAATTTTTGCGTAATTCGAAGTTGCGTCTAGAGGCACCTCGCGGTCCTTCCACGGACGAAAAAACATTTTATCTTCACGCAGAGCGATCGACACTCAATACAAAATACTAAGTCACAAGCACAACCTTTCAATACGACGCTTCTTTGACGAGCGGCGAGCCAAATTCACTGGCGTGTTTGCGCCGCGTCGGCTTCCTTTAATTTCTTTTGTGAAAAGCCGCCGCGCACCAAGGCGGCAAATATCAAAGTGACACTATGATAGCGAACGGACTTTAGCCGTCACGCGCGGCTTAGGTGAGGCAAATCCGTGGTAGGTAGCCGTCGCGTGCGGCGTATGACAAAAAGGGGTAGGTAGGTACTCTGCGATCTTGATGACTACCAAATTAGGTAAGTAATAGGTAGGTATGTACCTACACACGACAGCACGTCGACCCTTACATGCTAGCACTCTACTCGGTTACGTTACGGCGACTTTACAACAAAAGTTTACACTCTGACGTGCTGTCGTGTGTACCTAGTAAGTACACACGACATCACGTCGACCTTTACATACTAGCACTCTACTCGGTTACGTTAAGAGCAACTTTACAACAGAGGTGTACAGTCTGACGTGCTGTCGTGTGTACACACGACAGCACGTCGACCCTTACATGCTAGCACTCTACTCGGTTACGTTACGGGCGACTTTACAACAAAAGTGTACAGTCTGACATGCTGTCGTGTGTACCTATCGCGCGTTGAACTAGCAAGCAACAGTTGGATACAAAGATCGAAAGAGAATCTTCAGACGCCGCAGCTGCCCACGACTCACGCTCTTCGTCTGTTATCCAAAATATCTATCTATTGCAAGATCTGCAAGCATTTATTATTATTCAATCAAGCAACAACCAACTAAAAAAAAAAAAAAACAGAAAACCAAACTAAGTTTTGACAGTTTGGAACGTGATTCACTTTGTTTGGATGAACGTCGATCCCCGGTACGGACGAACTGTCAAATTGACTAAGTAAACAATGTATTCAACGCCTGCGAGAAAAGAATAGCACATTTACAACATCAAAATCGTAAATACACTAAAATCGTGAAATATTCACATATCAAACCCTAGAATTAGGTAAGTGCTATCAAACACACCATTTTTCGTGTTGTAAATCATGACAGTTTGCAAAATATTTTCGTTGAAAAAAACAAATTCCCAGTACTAACTTCCTCAGTTTTTGAATGAAAATTTCTTCAAATCTATTACGAACATCAACACGAAACTTGCCTTAAAAGATAGCTCTTACCTAATTCTAGGGTTTGATATGGCAATATTTTCGATTTCTTTAGTGTATCTTGCATGCGAATGCAAATAAGAGATGCGTCATTGCTATACTTCTCCCGCAGGAGTTTCACTATCCACCCTAATCGTCTGAGATCAACTACTTGATATCGACCTCAAGTAGGTGAACTCAGAAAAGCTAAATGTCAAGCCTTGGCTAATGTCAAACTTGAGTAGCTGTCAGCCTATTAATAGACACTTTCTTGAGATTAACATTGACATTAGCTAAGGCTTGACATTAGCATTTGACTTTTCTGAGATCACCTACTTGAGTTCGATCTTGAGTCGACGACTATTAATGCCACCCTAAAAGGCCTACAACACGCACAAGCTTCCCCACAGTTTTGCCTGCGCAAACCAGCTTGTTTAATGAACATTGCGCGTGTAGTTGGTAGGACGGTAGCATTCGCCAGTGTGGACGCACAGTGTTCAACGTACAAGCTGGCTTGCGCAGGCAAAACTGTGGGGAAGCTTGTGCGTGTGGTAGGCCCATTAGAGAGCAGATATTTTATTCGAGATTTCGCAGATAGCCCATAAAACTGACAAAACACCCTCAGTATCACAGGTTTTTTTTCAACGCTGTATATGCGTTATCAATGACCGCTCTTGGTTATGAGCTACTATTCTGTAGTGTACGTTTATCTGGTGACGGGGGCCATTGAAATTCCTCAGCGTGGAGAGGTTGACACCGTTGCCGCCCCTTAACTCAGATTATAACTGGGTTATAGAAAAATGAAAACTTTCCTAATATGCCGCTTCCAAACTTCGTCCTTCGCGGAGTTGGGTAATATTGCCGGGATGTTTATAGCCGTAGAAGATCGCAGATAGAAGATGTTGGAGCAGCACAAAGGTGACGTCATGTAACTTTCCTAGTTAGTATCTAACTTATGCACCTGTGGGATCGGAACAAGTTGTTTGTACCTCGCTGAACCTCGTGATTTCGGCCGAGTTTTGGTACGCGCGCTTTTAGAGAGACAGGGTGGTATTAATAGTCGTCGACTCAAGATCGAACTCAAATAGGTGATCTCAGAAAAGTTAAATTCTAAAGTCAAGCCCTGGCTAAAGTCAATGTCAATCTCAAGATAGTGTCTATTAATATGCTGACAGCTACCTCAAGTTTGACATTAGCCAAAGGCTTGACATTAGCATTTGACTTTTCTGAATTCACCTACTTGATATCGATCTCAAGTAGGTGATCTCAGACGACTATTAATACCACCCGTATTTTCAACCCCCGACCACCAAACAAGAAACAACAAATAATAATAAAAAAACTGGTTCTAAGGACCCTCGGTGCATTAGTTCTTCTCGTACTTTTTTACTAGTGGTTCGCTCCGAACTATGAACTCGCGACCCCAGTTAAAGTCCGTTCGCTTAGATAGTGTCGGTATACACGACGGCAATCTTGGTTCTGGGATACCATCTATTTTTTAAGTATCTGTGATGGGCGCAGACAAATTAATTTCAACACAATGCTGATGGACATTAACTAGAGTTTGCTAACATGTTTTACAAAACCTTCGTATTTAAATTTTTGGGTCATTCGAAGTTTCGTCTAGAGGCACCTCGCTATCCGCCCACGGACAAAAAAAAAACATTTTATGTACATGCAGCGATCGACACTCAATACAAAATACTAAGTCAAAAGTCACAAGCACCACCTCTCAATACGACGTCGCTTCTTTAGAGAATAACGAGCGGCGAGCCAAATCCACTGGCGTGTTTGCGCCGCGTCGGCTTCCTTTACTTTCTTTTGTGAAAAGCCGCCGCGCGCCAAGGCGGCAAATAACAAAGTGACACTATGATAGCGAATGGACTTTATCTCCAGTGTATCTTTGCTTACGCCATTAGCGCAGGCGCGCGCTTTGCATATAAACTATACAACCCCATATCTCGGCAACCCCTCGACCGATTTGAGTCATGTTTGAACTGAAATATTCTATAAATTTCGTTTACCCGCCTACCAAATTTCATAACGATCTGACCAAATTTACTCAAGTTATCGTCGAACGAACATTCATACAAACGAACATACAAACATACATACATTTGTATAGTTTATATGCAAAGCGCGCGCGCGCCTACGCGAATGGCGTAAGCAAAGTTACACATCTGTAACTGGGGTCGCGAGTTCATAGTTCGGAGCGAACCACTAGTTATTTTATTTTTATTATTGGCTGTTGTGTCCCCCGTTACAACACATATTCTGTGAAATTTTGACCATTTATGACGGTTCTAAAGATACGGCCCTTTAAATATAGTACAGACAGACAGGCGGACGGACGGACAGACGAATATAAAGCGGAGGTAGAGCCATAGGGCCCCGTTTGGCATACTTAGGGTGCGGAACCCTAAAAACGTTATTCGCTAATGAACAGTTCTCACTATACCACCAGTTTCCATGAACACACAATATGTTCCATTAATAAGGCAAATCCATTTTTCCTTCGTTATTAAAATTCTCATCACACGTTTGCCAATAAACGGCTACTATTTGGTTCGCTCGATTGAAATTGAAAATGTTGCGAACATACTCACGAAGGGAAGGTTTTTCGATGCATTGGGGTTGTTTTTTCACAGTTCCATATTTCAGTGAATGAAGTAAAATTGGAAAAGACAAACTATTTCTTTGAAAATGTAAGTCTAGGTAGCTATGTCAACTGTGCCAACTGAAAATTTCAGTTTTTGTATCATCATCAGCCTGTTAATACCCACTGCTGAGTAAAGGCCTATTCATGCTGACGCCACCTCTCACGATCCTGTGCCAGGCCAGTCATAATTCAAATACATAGTTTTTTCTTTGTACATTGTACTCGTCGTTACGAAGCGTGTGGACATCTACTTGTCTAGTGCTATCGTGTAGTCAGAAACTAGTGGTTCGCCCCGAACTGTGAACTCACGACGCCATATAAACTTAACAACCCCATATCTCGGCAACCCCTTGACCGATTTGGCTCATGTTCAAACTTAAAAAATCTTTTAATTTTATTTACCCGCCTACCAAATTTCATAACGCTCCGACTAAATTTACTCAAGTTATCGTCGAACGAACATACATACAAACATACATACATACATACATACATACATAACTAAGGCCTTTGCATCTAGGTAATGAGATGATTTTATAAAGCGTCCAGTGGCACCTTCACTCACACTAGATGGGTAACGAGACCACTCGGCGCTGCAGTGCTTGGGACATTGTTTTAGATGGAGTAGGCTTGCCCAGAACCTATACCATCCTGATAGCTTAGTCGGCCTAGCCCACAGGAAAGACGGGTCAATACGTGCGGAGCCAACTAAGCCGCATACATACATACAAACATACAAACGCCGAATTGTTCTAGTTCAACTATCGGTAGTTTAGTTTAGGTTTAATTTAAAATTGCTAATGAGGCGTATAACGGAAAAGGCTTTCCAACCGCTTTCAGCGACAACAAATACACAAAAAATTACTCAATCTACATGTCAGGTTGAAAGGGGCCGTATTCAGGCGCTACTTTTGATGTAAATTTAATGAGGGAGCTAAGGGGGGCTATTCAAGAGTGACTGACCATTACGCGAACAAGGGACCCGGTAAATGCCTCGCCGTGACCATTCAGTCCGTTAAAGTACACAGACAAACTACCTTTACTTCGGCTTTGCGAACTTTCAGATATTCAAATATACTTTAGCACCGTAATAAAAGTCACACTTTGAACTAAGAAGGGTTTAAACCTTGAATGTCGATGTCAATTTAAAATAAAAGTTTTAACTAGCATCAGATAACCATTACTATTTTATTTATAAGATTATTATCTTGTCATAAAATGGTTATTGGTTACAGTGCGTAACAGAAAGATTCTGTTGAACACATCTAGGGGCAAAAATGGTGCCAACACCGAAATCTGAATAGCTATACTTACTATCCAGATACTAAACACAAATAAAAAACCATCGCATGCAAACGATTGCACGATATCTTCTAAATAGCATCAACAATCCAGTCTACAAATTAAAAGTAAATTCATAGGGAGAAATGCAATAAACAGTTTTCATCGTCTAAAGTGGGCATTTAAGATATGCAGAGCGTCTCTAATAACTCGTTTCTATTCACTCTTGAATATGAAAAAAGGTTGAAAAAAGTCACTGCTCATAGCAACATTCAGAAAGTTCGCTAGCTATGTCCAATTTTGAATGGCATGGGGCAACTAAGGATATTAGGCATGAGCTTTGGTAGAACCATCTCATCCGTTTTTGGCGGAAACGCCTTAGTCCTAGGATCCTTGCTTCTAAGTTCTAGATCCCACCTAAGGGCAAGGCCGAATGTCTTAACAGAATTGATATATGCCATATAGGTACCTACTTCTTCTTCTTGGCGTTCCTCTACAGTGATGTACGTTAGTCATCAGCTCTCAACTCTCAGCTCGGCTCAGTTCTTAGCGTCTTGTATGTATCTGTTTCTCGCTAAGCGAAATAGATCTTCAACGCTAGCTATCTCCTTTCGTTCCCTGATGTTTTAGAGCCATGACAAGCACGCCTTTTCCCCCATCAATAACGTTATTTAAAAACCTAAATAAAGGTTTTGCGTTTAGTCTAATAATAGGTTACTGCCATCTGAAATGCCAGACTGTGGCAGGTCGCAAAACAAAAATCCTTAGCCCAAGACACCAGGGCGCTGGTTGGAACATACCCTGCGATGACCCGATCACCACATCCCGAACGTATTGGAGGCGTCCCGCCGGAGGCTCACCACGACCCGGAAGACCGTCCCAGACGTGGAAGAGATCCGTTTTCTTAGAGACGAAAGAGAGAGGAGCAACTTGGTCAGAGCTACCCTCCCTAGCCATGTACAGAGATAGGTAAATGGAAAGCGCTTGTGTCAAATACTCCACGGAGGAGTAAAAGGATCAAACAAGAAGATAGTTTACTGATATAAAGTGGTTGCATTCTCTAGCTCCTTCTGTAAGAAGCTGTTTTGTTTCCTATCCTATAACATGCTTATTAAAAACAGCAAACATTTTCTGCTGTTTTTTGCGCCACAGAAGCGAGTGCTATTCAAAACATCATTTCAAATGATATTTTATGTATGGAATTAGTTGGAAGGTATCAAGAACTTTTTGTATTGGTATCTAAAGTATGTCAATCGTTGGATAGCCTCTACGATAGATACTTGATAGTTTGTTCGTCTAATGCCCGTTTTCACCAACCACCCCTAATTTTAAAAGGCCTTTTAACGAAAGTTATCTGCACCTCTACAAGTCATGCATGCAGAAAGATCATACACACTCAACTCATAACGCTTGTGAGTGGAATTCGTATGGTCCTTCATCCATGACCCCTAGACTTTCAGAGGCGCAGATAATTTTCGTTAAAAGGTCTTTTAAAATTAGGGGTGGTTGGTGAAAACGTGCTTAAACCATTTCTACGAAAATATCCCTATTTACTATCGAGCAATTTAATGTTTATATTGATACCGTAGTATGAAGAAAGACCAATTTCACTAATGTTTAATTTTGTTTGTTCAGATTTGTCTGAAATACTCTCAATTAAACATACAGAAACAGGATTTAAAATGGTGCTATTATAGAGGCGAAGTTATGCAGCCAACAACTTGTCTAGATATTCTTGTCCGCTTTCAAAGACGCCGTAAGACGAAATCCCACAAAGTATTCTGACCGCAACTCCCCGAGACAAAAGAATGTTGAACCTTTTGAAATGTCCACATACTTAGATGCATGCATAAAATATACGGTCCGCCTCTGTTTACCTGAATCCTAGAGGACTTACCCTACTACCTATTTCTACCGGGCCTTGTACTTAGAGATACCTTTGAATCCTGTTTTATGGCTTTCTTCTTCTTTGCGTGTTGATTTTATGTAGATCTACCTCAAATTTTAAGATGATTGAATAGTTGTCGCTACAAATTCTATGCGCGTCAAGTTTGCTGGTCCATCGATGACGCACCGAAGGTTGAGAGCATGCTTTACTTTCATACATGTCTTCAACAATGGCACTGTTCAACTTCACCATGGAAACGTAACAGTGTTGGTCAATTTCTAATTATAATAGTAGACATAACAAAGGAAGTTTAATTTCCACTGAGTGGAAGTGCTTTTACGGGGCGTTTCGGTACAACAAACAAAGGCCAAGCTAGACTTCATTCTTTTCCCTTTACATATTCATTGTATCATCCCGTGCAAAAGTGCTAGCCTTCAGACGGCGTAAAACTTAGATAAACATAAAAACTAGATCTGGTATTCGCGAAAAATAATAAGTACATACCTCAATGAAATGAAATATAAAGTAATGTTAAATTAAATCTAAGTACCTATAAAATGTCTGTCTTGTCTGTAATGCTCTTGTCATACAGTTCGTATTCGATTCGTATATCTTTACATACGTTGGATGAGTAATACTAAGTTCTTGTTTATCACAACGCCACAAGTCGACCAATCACGTTGTTGCATCAAATTTCGTGCTAAACCAAAATAATGGGTTAGACTAGGACAAAAACAAATCAGTCTTCCTATTTGGCTATCCTGCTCCCGCTTGGAATAATATACATTGATGCCAACTCCATATTTATAGTTCGTCCTAGGCGTAAAACAACAGAGAGGAAGGCCCTTTAATTACGTGTCGTGTCGGACCGAATCCGGCCAGGGCCGAACTACTGCAAAAAGAGGCACGTTTTCATTTTCCTCCTTTTTTGGCTGTCAAAGATCAGTAAAGAAAACTTTCGAGCACTGGCTGGTTGGATATTTCAAAATATTACACTTTCTGTACCACCGTTACTGTTAAACGTGCGGTGAGTGTGATACTTTGACAATTTCCCATTTCCAATCCGATTAGTCACTTCAGCCATCTAGAGTGAGTGGAGGTGTTACTTTCTAAAATAGATGCCTAATTTTACTTATCTAGGCCCTAAAATGAGAAAGGACTAAATCATTGATTGGTGTACCCTGTAAAGGACTTGATACTTGTATTATAATAATATGCATTTTGAGGCGTTTTAGGATAAAATTTTCAACGTTTCACAGGATTCTTTTCGTTTAAACTTACAAACTCAACACCCCTTCTAAATATTGTTGAATGAGCTAGCGAAGCGAGCGAAGCGAGCGAAGCGAGCGGTTCGACGATAACTTAAGTAAAATTTGGTAGGTGAGGCATGAGGTAAATGAGGCAAAGATAATTTTCATGTTCAAACATGAGCCAAATCGGTCGAGGGGTTGCTGAGATATGAGGTCGCGAGTTCATAGTTCGGGGCGAACAACTAGTTTATATTTAAATACTCGTATAGTGCTCATCTGATTATACCAATTGTCTTTCCTTGCGACAGCCGAACCTTTTGACTGGCTGGCGGCCTGGCCCAATTCATAGTTCTCGTTACTTTACCTGTAACAAAAAATACCTAAATTAATTCTCCTGTCACAAATGCACAAAATTTACAAAACACAAAAACAAAAGCACAGTTTAGGGAGGGGAGGGTAGTATATAATACCTATCCATTATTGTTCGATAGACGCACTTACGCGTGCGGGATAAGAGCTACCATGGGTTGTCCTAGCGTTTCGCTGACCGTATCTACCTGAGACGTGTACTTTAGCACGATCAGTACAGACTCCTTCAAGCGATAATAACGGGCGAAGTAGTGGCTAAAGGAAAGAAACCTTTTATTTGAGAGTACCTAACAATAAAGATGTTGCGTGCTACAAAAATACATTCTAAAAAAATATTTATCAAAACAAATATCGCAATTCTAACACAATCAGATTTCTACAAATAGGTAATTCATAATTTTGAATCAATTAAACATTTTAAAAATACCTACGTACTTCTACCTTGTGACGTCATAAGCTAACCTAACCTGTCTAACCGTTCACATAACTATCTATTCAAGTCAAAACTTTTTATCCCTGACGACTCCTTATCTCTTAGCTATTGGTTCGTGTTAAGGCTGGAAGATAGCAGCAAGGCGGACAATTCAAAATTTTCACAGTTTTTTACATTTTGTACCTAAACTGAGCTATTTTTGTTCAGCGATTTTTCGTTCGCGGCAGTAACATAGTATTCTTTTCATTATTGTAAACAACAGAATAACAATAATTCAGCCGATTATGTGTTCTGGTCTACCACAAGTTTTTTGGGCAGTACCACTGCTTCGTAGACCAGCTAAACAAAAATAGCTCAGTTTAGCTTCAAAATGTAAAAAACTGTTAATGAATTTCCTGCCACCTTGCTATCGTCCTACCTTATAGTCATATTTATAACTTCTCAATTTTGGTTTCGCTACAGACCCTCAACAACCATACTAGCTCAGACTTATAACGCTCCTCCAACTCCTCCTCCTAAAATAAATGCTCGTATTGTTTCCGTGACACTGACACCGGTAGCACTATTAGGCGGCCTTGCGTCAGTCAGGGTTAGCCAACTAACTCTGAGTTAATTTGACATTTCCATACAATTTTTGACGTTAACTCAGAGCTAACTGGCTAACCCTGGTTGACGCAAGTGGACCTTAGGTAACAAAAACAGTGTAGGGTTTAACCCATATTGGATCCCACTTACAGAACCTAATAATTGAAGTAGTCCTCTGTTATCAATGCTACCTAATTGCTTTGTATAACTTAGAATGATTAAATTATAAACAGAGGTATAGAAAGTAAGAGCTTGATTACCAACTTATGTAAATTTCTAGGAATAAGGTTTCTCCACGAGGCTTTTCTTCAGCGAGAGTAAAACAAAGCCTATTTCTGGAGTCGGTCATTTAATTTACGTTGCAACTTCCTAGAACTTATTGGTGCTCGTAGCTTGATCGAAAGCGGAAATTATGTTAAGCTCCACCAACATAAGTTCAAAGTTATAAGCGAACACAAATTAAGTTACTGGTTCAACAATGCTCTACTCTATTCAGCTGGCTTGGTGTATACAGCTAGCCCTTTATAAAGTTTCTGATTAACAGAACTTCTAAATAAAAAAAAATTAAACACCCCCGACATTTTAGCTTCAAATTAGCATATCTCATAAACGGCTAAACCGATTTTGATAAAACATAATTTTATGAAAACACTCGCTAGAAAACCTGCTTTCAAATTTTAAAAAAACGCATCTAAATCGGTTCACCCGTTAAAGCGCTACGTACGGTGCCACAGACAGAGAGACACACACAAATAGTGGTCAAACTTATAACACCCCTCTTTTTGGGTCGGGGGTTAAAAATAAGGAAAAAATATTAAAAATAGTGTCCTCTTAACTTACCTCCATAGGAAGGACATGACACACTCATCGAACCATAGAATGCGCCGAAATAAAACAAAATATCAATCTGATCTTGGCAGAAAACCCGTTTCATAAAAATTATTTCGTAAAAATAATTGTGTTAGGCTGCCGCGTTACACATAAGTACATACGAATAAGTGGATAAAAGTGTGGCTAAACTACAAACATACCCTGTCAGGTTGTACAACCGCCGTCTAATAGCTGCCAGCGCTTAGTCTAATGAAATAACTCACGTCCAGGAAGTCTTACAATTAACCGATTCGAGTAATTCCTGCCGGCACCACAAACTCACAAACAGTGCCTGGCCGGATGTGGAGAGGTGAACTATGTGTAGCGACCCCTGTCGGGCGCACAGGAAACTGCTACATACTCTAGCTGTCAAATCGCTACTCGCTACAATCCTGCATCGCGCCAGCAAAATATCTTTCGTAGCTGAGTATATATAGAACGTCCAACTATGTTCAGTTGGACCCGGCCGGTCCCCAAGCATAAGATCTGCTTGGCGGGAAATTTCCCTTTATAGTCGAGGAGCATGATCACCCGCTCCTCCTAAATTGGTGACCCCTGACAGAGCTTGTCAACCTTCTCTCGCTCTCGAGCACCCTCAGACCTCATCAGTCTCAAGCACGCCAGCTTCATTCTCACTTCATCAGTTCCATTACAGCCGACGTAACGTGCTACTGGTTCTGATGGTGACTTCTCAGCAGTATCGGCGCGGCAACCACCTGCATGACAGGTACACTGGTATGTGCTGTTCGCCAGTCCCTACCTGCCCGTGATACAGCAGCCTTCCCCGGTTCCGACCCTGAGCGCGGCAGACTCCCCGGGGTAACCGGCGGTGAAGTGTGTCTGCTAGCCGGCCGAAGCATAAGGAACGCTTCGTGGGGAGCGCGAATAGTCTGTGTTCCTTGCAGCAGGCAGCGATTAATGGGCATCGTCAAATCCTATTTTTTATTGTATAAATCGAAAATATAGATAAATTTAAGAAACCAATTTGAATATTTTCTTAATTTTTTTATGTAAAAATGTTTTTATTAATTATTTAAAATTTCTAAAAGTTTTGTGTATGACGTCGCCACTGGCATTATGTACCAAGTTCATTGCATTCATTCAAGCTTTAAAAAAATAAAAATAATGTTGACGTTTGACACTTTTGACAGTTGTTGTTGACGAATGTATTTTTTTAAATATTTGTAGGCAATGGAACTACCGCATTAGAGGCTATGATGACGTCATTGAAAGAAAAATTAAGTAAAAAATTTTGGCGATAAATATTAATAATCCGTTTTAATTTTACTTATCTAAACCCCTAGTAGTAATCAGTATCCCTATTGCTCGAAATGGTTTTCAATTTACGACAGTTGATGCCTCACTGATCAATGCCCATTCCTTATTTCCCTTGTTATTTCGATTTTAGGCTCAACACCTCCACTACACATCATTACACATCACGCGGGGTTAGTTTTTATGAAAAAGTACTAGTCTTTCAGCCTTAGGCCTACCGAGGCTCACCAATCCCATAATTCGGAACCCAACGTTTTTGGTTCGAAAGTCCGTTATTTAGACAATATTGAGAACCTAATTTAATTTTTTTTTTGTTTTTATGCGCTAAAATGTTTTGTTCCTATGACCGCCAACAGTATGCAGACCGTCGCGTGACGTCATAAAAGTGTATCTTTGAAACGTTGTAAAATCCAAACTACTGAACCAAAATAAAAAATACCTATTGAAATTAGTTTCTTATAATAGCCAAAAGTTTTGAATAAGCTAATAACGGACTTTCGAACCAAAAACTATGGGTTGCGAATTATGAATATGTGTGCAGTAAGGAAGTGGTGAGCCTACAGTTGGCTCCCACGACTTAGATAATGTAAGCCTATACGCCTATACAGGGTGTTAAAAGACCGCCAACAAAGCGGGAAACCACGTATTGTCCTCATCATATGGAACATTTTTGCCCAAGGAACTATGCCTGGGAAATCAACGGTTTCCGAGATAGTGAGATTCAAAGTCGGACTTTCCAAAACTTTTTTTTTGCAGAAATGTATTCAGTATCTTGTTCTTAACATACCTTCTCAATAAGCCATATCAAAATTATGAATATTTCTTACAAAAATCGACGTTTAAATTGCAACCCGCAATGTATTCTAAACATCGGCACTTCAAGCTTAAGTAACATAAACTTATACCTACGCTTGCCTAATATGATTTCTGTGCGTAACACGTCCATTGCGTGATAAAATATTTTTCAAAATTATAACCTAAAAAACCAAAATTATTTCCCAGCAATAATTTATCGAAAAAGTACTTTGTTTTGGTGTCTAGTATGCGTGGCTTTCGGGTCTGTTGGCGGTCTTTTAACACCCTGTATACTATAGTACTTTTTCGTCAAATATCTTGAAATAAAAGATTATTGGTTAGTGCCAGCCACTACCACGGTGGCGATTTCGAAAGGGCCGTTGGGAAATAAGGGTTTATTTTTTTCGACGCATGTTTTGCCCTTTTATCCAGCCGCAAACCGGTAGAGTAAACAGAGTAGTAGTTTGGTTAAGTACTTACTATGTTAGTATACAGGGTGTTAAAAGACCGCCATCAAAGCGGGAAACCACGTATTGTCCTCATCATAACAAACATTTTTGCCCAAGGAACTATGCCTGGGAAATGAACGGTTTCCGAGGTTCAAAGTCACACTTTCGAAAATATTTTTTTGCATAAATTTGCTCAGTATCTAGTATTTAACATTTCTTCTCAAGAAGCCATACCAAAATTTTGAATATTTCTTGTATAAAACGACGTCAAAATTGCAACCCGCAATGTATTCTCAACATCGGCACCTCGAGCGTAAGTAACAAAAGTTTATATCAACGCTTGCGCAATATGACCTCTCTGCGTTACACTTCTATTGCGTGATAGATAAAATATTTTCCAAAATTATAACCTAAAAAACCAAAATCATTTCCCAGCAATAATTTATCGAAAACGTACTTTATTTTGGTGTCTAGTAGATATGCGTACCTTTCGGGTCTGCTGGCGGTCTTTTAACACCCTGTATACTAAAGGAATCCTACAAAAAATACTACTTAATAGAGTTCGAAATAAACTGGTAGAGTACTTGGATCAGGTACGGTAGTATACTAGTTGGCAGTTTCCTTTTCCTATTTTCTCCATTAAAATTAACTGTATTGCTGCGAACATTACTTAGAAATAAGTGGAACACACAACAGAACTACACTTTAGACCCCGAGATAATTTGGACCCCCTTTCTTGCAAAAGGATAACATTTAAATGTGTGGGGAATTTCAAACTCATAGACAAGCAATCAGCTTTTTCTCTAACACTTGATTTTAGCCAAAAAAGGTCGACTGTTATTTAGAATTTTCTAACTCAAGTCGGGTCGTTTATTCGAAAACAAGAGCCTACGACGGGTGTGAAACAGATTTATTTTATTCCAGGTCAGTGACAAAGCAATGCTTCTGGCATTTTTCTCCAAGCCGGAGGTAGATGATACCTGTTCTGGGGAGAATTTAATTATTTTCGGGTGGTTTACAAAATTAAGGAGAGTTGCCCGCAGCGGTAGCGGGCGATCAATCTGCCAATTCGCTTGATACTCGTCGGAAACTAAATCTTCTTCATTCAAAGTAAAAAAAAGTTCATTCAAGGTCAAAATAGCCTAAAAACGTTCCTACGTGCATTAAGGTGAAATACGTCTCACAACTAGCGCCGCCAATGGAAAAAAAATCATATCTTTTTTTTGGATGCGTTTTTAGCAAAAAACGCTCCTGCGATTCCTCAACGCGAGGCTTAACTATTTTTAGGACCTAAGGTTGAGGAATCGCAGGAGCGTTTTTTACTAAAAACGCATCCAAAAAAAGATATGATTTTTTTTCCATTGGCGGCGCTAGTTGTGAGACGTATGGCGTCTTAAATGCTTGTTGCATTATTCTTATTTGAAAACGATCCTAATCTACAAGTTGGCTCTCGAGATGGACAGATCTGTCCTTTCCGCCATTGTTTTTTTTAACGGGCCAAGTAGTGACGGCAATGATAGTGAGGAGTGTCTGTTCAAAAGGGACTAAAGTCACCCTATGTAATTTTTGGGAAAACAGCAAAAACTTGTAATTTTGTCTGTGTTTATTTTTTCCTCATTAAAATAGCTTAGTCCTAAAGAATATAGTACAACTAATATTTAACAGTTTTCAATAATAAGGTTTTTTTTTTTTTAAATCTGATCCCTTTGTTCAGGCACTGAATAAATAGTCCCTTTTAATCAGACAGTTTTGAAAATAGTTCTTCTAAGCTTCAACGTTCATCTTCTTCAGGAAATTTGTGTTTCGGTAACAAAATCTATCGTCAAGAAAAACACAGTGCACGAAATGAATGTTAGATGGACACACAGATTAGTCTAGTCCTTTTTGAACAGACTGTCCATCTTTGACCCAAAAATACGTGCAGTTACAGGCCACTTTGCTCGTTCATCTTTAGAGGCAACCTGTAATTCAAAATCCCACCAAAAACATTCTGTAAAAACTAGCCAGGTCTCGATGGATCTGCTTGTTTATCTCTAAAAAAGTAATGAAATCTAGACAAAGTCGTGCCAAGTCTAAGGTTCCTTACTGCGATTTCTTTATTATTATAGTTAATGTTGTGAGACTTGGCCGTTGAAGGGTACACAAGCGGTTCTGGCGACAGATTGGTGCAATGGTGTCATGGAGCACCTGGTTTTGTACCCTTGTGTACCCTTCAACAGCCAAGTCTCACAACATTAACTATAATAATAAAGAAATCGCAGTAAGGAACCTTAGACTTGGCACGACTTTGTCTAGATTTCATTACTTTTTTAGAGATAAACAAGCAGATCCATCGAGACCTGGCTAGTTTTTACAGAATGTTTTTGGTGGGATTTCACTTCTTTTTGTAGAAACGAGTGCATATTGATTAATTTTATTAGATTTTCTTATTTGACACAGTTTTTAAATTTGTGTAATGTTCGAGTAGAATAAAGTTAATCGTCCGACTATTTCTTGTTGAACGAGCGAGCGCTGGAACAATCCGGCGTTTGTATGTATAGGTATGTATGTTTGTATGTATGAATGTTTGTTCGACGATAACTTGAGTAAATTTGGTCGGATCGTTATGAAAGATAGGCGGGTAAAATAAATTAAAATAATTTTTAATTCGAACATGAGCCAAATCGGTCGATGGGTTGCCGAGATAAGGGGTTGTATAGTTTAAATGCAAAGCGCGCGCGCGCCTGCGCGAATGGCGTAAGCAAAGTTATAGGTACATCTGTAACTGAGGTCGCGAGTTCATAGTTCGGAGCGAACCACTAGTGGGACGCTATAGGCTAGATTAAATGAAGATGTGTCCCACTACGCTGGATTTTTGCAATGACAGTCGATTTTTTTATGTACCAATAGTAGAAGGGGCATTACCATAATATCTCTAATAAAGCTGATACCAGCTGAGGGTTCTTCATCAGATACTTCAGACCTTAGATTTTTGACATCAAATAAAGCGGCCCACCAAGTTGAATATTTTTTGTAAGGGCGGTATATGTCGATCTATAATAGTTTGGTTGGGCTCTTGGGTTTTCTAATCAGGGTCACCAGGTACTCCAGATCTTCGATTATCCTAGTTTTTATAGTTGTCCCTTTATGTGCCCATTAAACCCTAACTCTGTACCAAATTTCAGCTCTCTGAGTTTATGGGAAGTACTAGTTCTATTAGGGCTCTTGTGTTTTCTAATCAGGGTCACCAGGTACTCCAGATCTTCGATTATCATAGTTTTTATAGTTGTCCCTTTATGTGCCCATTAAACCCTAACTCTGTACCAAATTTCAGCTCTCTGAGTTTATGGGAAGTACTAGTTCTATTAGGGCTCTTGTGTTTTCTAATCAGGGTCACCAGCTACTCCAGATCTTCGATTATCCTAGTTTTTATAGTTTTCCCTTTATGTGCCTATTAAACCCTAACTCTGTACCAAATTTCAGCTCTCTGAGTTTATGGGAAGTACTAGTTCTATTAGGGCTCTTGTGTTTTCTAATCAGGGTCACCAGGTACTCCAGATCTTCGATTATCCTAGTTTTTATAGTTTTCCCTTTATGTGGCCATTCAACCCTAACTCTGTACCAAATTTCAGCTCTCTGAGTTTATGGGAAGTACTAGTTCTATTCGGGCTCTTGTGTTTTCTAATCAGGGTCACCAGGTACTCCAGATCTTCGATTATCCTAGTTTTTATAGTTTTCCCTTTATGTGGCCATTCAACCCTAACTCTGTACCAAATTTCAGCTCTCTGAGTTTATGGGAAGTACTAGTTCTATTCGGGCTCTTGTGTTTTCTAATCAGGGTCACCAGGTACTCCAGATCTTCGATTATCATAGTTTTTATAGTTGTCCCTTTATGTGCCCATTAAACCCTAACTCTGTACCAAATTTCAGCTCTCTGAGTTTATGGGAAGTACTAGTTCTATTAGGGCTCTTGTGTTTTCTAATCAGGGTCACCAGGTACTCCAGATCTTCGATTATCCTAGTTTTTATCGTTTTCCCTTTATGTGCCTATTAAACCCTAACTCTGTACCAAATTTCAGCTCTCTGAGTTTATGGGAAGTACTAGTTCTATTAGGGCTCTTGTGTTTTCTAATCAGGGTCACCAGGTACTCCAGATCTTCGATTATCCTAGTTTTTATAGTTTTCCCTTTATGTGGCCATTCAACTCTAACTCTGTACCAAATTTCAGCTCTCTGAGTTTATGGGAAGTACTAGTTCTATTATGATGATCATGAGTGAGTGAGTGAGTGAGTGAGTGAGTGAGTGAGTGAGTGTGTGTCATAAATGCGAAACTTTGCTTTCGCTTAACTTCGGAACTAAATGACCTACAGACTTGAAATTTTGGATTTTAAGTATGTGATTATAGCTTACTAGATGACGAAAATTTCTGCGTTCTGGTCTTATCCAGAGGTTCTCAAATAGGGGCCTGAAAATGCGGCGAAATGGTTCCAGTAAAGGATGGTACGGCAGTGTTTGCTTCGCGCTCGACCTGGCGGGGGCACTGCCGTGCCCCCAGATAATAAACAAGATTACAAAAAAAAAAAATTTTTTTTTTTTAATTGCGCATAGTTTGTTTTTAACAGACACTCCTCTGCTGTATTTAAATATTTACGTTTTTGGAAATCGCAGAATGCAAATATTTGCTTTTTAGGGTTCCGTACTCGAAGGGTGCCAAACGGGACCCTATTATTCTGCCTACAGTGTCTGTCTGTCTATGCTTTAAACGGCTGTATCTTTGGAACCGTGATAGATGACCAGTTGAAATTGTGACAAATTATGTGTTAAAAAATATAATATAATAATTAAAAATAAGGGGGGGTCTCCATACAAATTACGTATTTTTATACTTTTTGCTCTATCACAAAAACGGTAATACATACAAATATCAATCTTGGTATGATTATAGGACTTATTTTTATAGTATAACAATAAATCATAAAAAACGGGCCTGCGCGAGTCGGATTCACGCACCGAGGGCCCGTATAACCAGATTTTTTTAAATTGTTTGGCTGTACGGAACGCTCAGTGCGCGAATCCGACTCGCACTTGCCCGGTTTTAGTATTGAAATACGTCAAGTAGGTAAACAATAAATCAAAGCCATTTTAGTGAGCACCAGCACTGAAACTGAAAATTGACACTTCGGCGTATTTATTTAGTAATTATTCTGGGCACAAATCTTCTCGAACTACTAGCCGTGCTTTGATTGGTTCAACGTTCAGCGTAATTCGAGTATAATTGGACGGGCTGTCACAGCGACTCAATTAATTGAGTTTCAGCGTGACAAACTGAGCAACAGCTGTTCTCAACCTTTATCGGTATCAGTCGTTGCGGGTAGCTGAAGCCGCCAGGTGCCCGTTTCATACATATAATAGTATGTCGGAGAATGAGCGTGTAGTCGCGGTCTTCTCCATAGACAAACGTCAATCCTTTTATTTGTTTGTGGCTCTGGTGTTAATCTATGGCAACACTAACCACAAGGTTTAAAAAGTAAAGTGTCAAATCAGCAGTCCCGCTATTCTGTGGCGGCTTCGCCGATGGTGCGAGCTGAATTGTCAAGTTGTGTTTTTATTTTTGATGATAATCTCATAAAATGGACAAGTCTATGAAATAGGTATAGATTCCCGGACAGCAGCGGTGGGATTGTGCTTTGCGCTTTTCCTTGAGACGGAAACTTTACCAGTAAACAGGATTCGGTCGGATATGCTGTCCGCCTTATCGCTGGCTATGTTTTTTCCACCACCTCAAGTCTGCGTGTGGCTCCCGAAGTGATTGTGGATGATATTTCACAGTCCGTCACAATGTGGTGAAAATTCTGGTCAAAATGGTAACCCGCCTACCTACCAAGTTCTGATCGTCAATTCGTGAGTATGTAGTAAGCGTTGCAATGGTTTGACGGCTGAACGGCTCCTAAAGAGCTTGCCGCTTGTTCTTCCGAAGTTGGAGAAACGCCTCTGTCATAAGTGCACCGAGATATCAGCTGTAAACTATGGTGTCATACTTAATTAAAAGTTTCTGGTGATCACGTTTGGGTATAGTGAGTTAGAACATCTAACGAGTTGGTGCCTCTGCCTGCCTTTTCTGGGATGTGGGCGTGGGGTCAGTGAGTGCGTGTGAGTGTAACGCTAAACTCCCAAATGTCAAAGTCAGGGATTATTGGTAAACTCTTCCTGTTTTAGTGGTACCTGTATTGGTACCGGCCTAAGCTGAGTGTGAAATCATATTTTGGGCCAACCCCCGTCTTTGACGGCTGTGTTATTCGAGAAACGACAAAGTATATTGTAGATTTCAAAACATTTAGGTACTTGTTCTACGGTAAGTACAACGGATAATTTTGTGAAACTACTTTATTTCATCGGCTTGCAGAAATTCTTGAGTTTTGATTATTGTTATTATCTGATATCATCGTGTGACATGCAATGTTTCAATTTGAACATTGACTTAATACCTACAGGAACTAATCAAAGAGAACTATACCTATTATGCAGTCGGATTTAACAACAATAACCTATTGAACCTAAATCTTCCTTAGTTTACAAAAATCAAAGTTTTAAGCAGAATTCTTAAATATTATGGATAATGTACCTACTTGGCACCATACCTACTTACTAAAAGTAAGGTTCTGTAAGAACTCACACTGTAAAAAATAAAATTCAGTTTTCTTTTGTGACAATTTAACAAGGTCTACCTACCTGTTCTATAGATAACTGAAATTGGCCAGATTTAGCTCTCATACTTTTATTCAGGGATAAAATGGTATGATGAAATTCATCTTACAGGTATAGTAGGTGTGCGTTACATTGTTGAAAAACTTATTTTGATTTAATCTCTTTGTAGATATTTGTGAACTAAAATTATGATTGGGTTTACAGATCAATTTCTGTCTAGACGACTAGAGTCTAGTCATGTGATGACCATGGTTGAAAATCAAAATGTTTGTCTGATTTGATGAAGACTAACAAAGGGACAATCTAAAATGTAATATTGCCTACCACTCAATATCCCAGTCTTATTTGAAATGCGAGCTTTGTGATGATAACTCGACTAAAAGATTTAAAAATTGACTTATTGGAGTAAGTACCTACTTACTGGCACATTAAAATTTACCTACCTTACATTGAAGGCGAGTCAGATCACAGTAATTATAACTTTATAGTTTGTCTTGTTTTATTGCATTGCGTGAAGCTGAGTCGGTATCCTTAGCTGACGGATTTGTTTGATACCTACCGTGTTTTGCGATTTAGATTGCATTGAACATAAAATCACTAGGTATAAGTACCTAACTGTGGATTAAAATATTGAAATCATAATTGAATAAAGTATAAGGTCAGGGAGGCCGAAACGGTGCACGGATTGAGACACTACCACCTACCTACTTCAGCCTACAAAATAAATAATATCGCCTGGTATTTGGTTTTTATTTCACAAACTGTTTCTGTGTGTTTAACTCTCTGAACCTGATAGAATCTATTACCTACGCATTGATGTACTGTGGCTGGAAATTGTTGCGATTTGCTTTATCTGTCGTTGCAAGCTGTTATGTCACCTAGAAACATTTTGTTCATTTGTGAGTGTTTGAATTTGGAAGCTTCTATGCTTTATCATGTTGTTTACGCTTTACCTTATCGGTTGAAAGCTGTTGTCACGCTTTACCTTATCGGTTGAAAGCTGTTGTTTAAGCTTTGCCTTATCGGTTGAAAGCTGTTGTTACGCTTTACCTTATCGGTTGAAAGCTATTGTTTACGCTTTACCTTATTGGTTGAAAGCTGTTGTTGCGCTTTACCTTATCGGTTGAAAGATACTGTTACGCTTTACCTTGTCGGTTGAAAGCTACTATTGGCGCTTTACCTTGTCGGTTGAAAGCTACTGTTGGCGCTTTACCTGGTCGGTTGAAAGCTACTATTGGCGCTTTACCTTGTCGGTTGAAAGCTACTGTTGGCGCTTTACCTGGTCGGTTGAAAGCTACTGTTGGCGCTTTACCTGGTCGGTTGAAAGCTACTATTGGCGCTTTACCTTGTTGGTTGAAAGCTACTGTTGGCGCTTTACCTTGTCGGTTGAAAGCTACTGTTGGCGCTTTACCTTGTCGGTCGAAAGCTACTGTTGGCGCTTTACCTTGTCGGTTGAAAGCTACTATTGGCGCTTTACCTTGTCGGTTGAAAGCTACTGTTGGCGCTTTACCTGGTCGGTTGAAAGCTACTGTTGGCGCTTTACCTGGTCGGTTGAAAGCTACTATTGGCGCTTTACCTTGTCGGTTGAAAGCTACTGTTGGCGCTTTACCTGGTCGGTTGAAAGCTACTGTTGGCGCTTTACCTGGTCGGTTGAAAGCAACTATTGGCGCTTTACCTTGTTGGTTGAAAGCTACTGTTGGCGCTTTACCTTGTCGGTTGAAAGCTACTGTTGGCGCTTTACCTGGTCGGTTGAAAGCTACTATTGGCGCTTTACCATGTCGGTTGAAAGCTACTATTGGCGCTTTACCTGGTCGGTTGAAAGCTACTGTTGGCGCTTTACCTTGTCGGTTGAAAGCTTCTGTTGACGCTTTACCTTTTCGGTTGAAAGCCACTGTTTGACGCTTTACCTTTTCGGTTGAAAGCCACTGTTTATGCTTCGCCTTGTCGGTTAAAAGCTGTTGTTTACGCTTTGCGTTATCGTATGGAATTTGTTGTTTGCGCTTCACCTTGCCAGTTAGAAAGTTACACTTCGCCTTGAGAGATTGCGGTTGAAAGCTATTTCATTTCGCTTTGAGTTTGAAGTTGGAAGCTATTTTGTGTGTTGACCAATTGAAAGATGATTTACACTAGGTACTGCTGAACTGTTGAAAAGGTCGGTTGAATTGTTGAAACGTGTTAAGGTACCTACTGTGGAACAATGAGTTTTAATGTGTCTGAAACGGTAATCAACTGTGGTTTTGTTGGTTTATTAAAAGGTAAAACTGGTAAAAGGTAACGCCTGTGGTCAGATTGACAAGGCAATAAAACTGGTAATTAAAGGTAACATCTGTGGTTTAATGGACGAAGAAGGTAACGTCTGGTATGGACGAAGAAGGTAACGTTTTGTATGGACGAAGATGGTAATGCTGACGTCTGTGGTTTAATGGATGGAGACGGTAAATCCTGGGATAAAGGTAATGCCTTGTGATCAGATACAAGGCGTTTGGTAAACGGACTCTAGTTTTAGTCCGAAGGTTTGGAACGCGCGAGAGCGCGCGTATTGTCAGTATGGCCGTGTCGGAGAATGAGCGTGTAGTCGCGGTCTTCTCCATAGACAAACGTCAATCCTTTTATTTGTTTGTGGCTCTGGTGTTAATCTATGGCAACACTAACCACAAGGTTTAAAAAGTAAAGTGTCAAATCAGCAGTCCCAGATGGTGCGAGCTGAATTGTCAAGTTGTGTTTTTATTTTTGATGATAATCTCATAAAATGGACAAGTCTATGAAATAGGTATAGATTCCCGGACAAGTATATTTCATTACAAGTGTGGAAAGGCTGTCATTGCAAAGAGTTCCGACAAATGGCTACCCGAGCCGAGGCGCAGCCGAAGGCGAGGGTTGACAGTCGGAACAAGTTGCAATGACGGTTTCGCACGTGTACTGAACGACTATTTTTAATACAGTTGCGAAAAAATTAAGCAATTTAATAAAATAATAAAAACACAATAAACTCAACTAACTTAACATTTTTTACTTTTCCGGTAAAATGTTCTCCGAAGCATTTTGTGCAATTATACTGAGTTCCGGTGGTGTTAATTAAAAAAAACTAGGGTCGAAATTACTCATTTTGTTCAACAAACAACTAAAGCAAAGAAAATTTCTGAAAAATCTAAATGGCGCCAACCGTAGAATATAAGCAGAGTTTTTTTTTCTTCACTAATTCTGGTAGGCAAAGGCAACTATGCCCATACAGCCAAGTCTTCAGTAGAAGTTTTTTATTAATGTGAAATGAAAATGAAACTTAACGAAATGAAACCTAACCAAACTCATTCAATCAAATCATTAAATCTAATATTGAAACAAATTAGTAGCTTCTCTTTAGAAATATACGTATTTGCATGAATCATAAAAACTTTTTTAGTAAAAGCTTCATGGTTGGTTTTTCTTTTTAATAGACATTATTTTGACAGTTGGGAAAGAGAACGCACGAGTGCGGGAAAGGTAAAAAAAAGCACGAGTGTGTAATAGCCCACATCCCGAACGCTATACGTCCCTGCAATACGCCACTTTTTGAGCAACTGTATTAAAAATACAATTTATGGTTTATTATTACAATTCGGTTAGTAAACAAACCTTTTTTGTAACCTTCCTCATGTCAAATCGGCTACGCAATATAGGTACATCGAATTGTCATAATAAACTATTAATTGTAGTTACATGAAACGTGCAGCAGCTGGTGGTTTTGAGGCAAATTACCCTGCAGGTGAGTGTGGATTTGAGGCAAAAGTTTTTTTGTTTGTGTCCCACTGCTGGGCAAAGGCCTCCCCCACGTCAGTCCAGACTTTCCTGACCTGGGCATCCTTAGACCATTCCGGCGGGTATTTTTCGAGATCGTCCCTCCAGCATCTTCGCATCAAGCTACCTCGTCTTCGGTGTCCATCTATTTGCACCCATTTCATGGCAATTCTTGCCCACCTATCCAGGTGCATGCGGCAGTTTTTGAAATTGCATCAAATATGATACTAACGTTTTTATCCTGCTATCGAAGATAGCGATAAAAACAATGAGTCAATATGTTAATTTTTGTTAAAAAAAAAATTACACAGCTGATTGATCCTACACGCGCAAATTATTCAGCGATTCCCAAAGCTTAACACGTTCCCTGTCCCGTGACCCAAATGGGTCCCGTGATCCGTGGGTCACGACAAAATTTCCGTCCGTGACTTAACATTTGAGTCACGAATTGCATACAACTTCAAACCTATTTTTTTGGCTTGAACTTGTAGCTAAGTTTTTAATTTAAATTTTAGACTTTTAAAATAATAAAAAAAACAAGTTACAAAAAAATACTCATTTACTTGAATAGCCATAATTATTTAAAAAAAAAAATTACTGGGCTAATAGGGTCGCCCGATTGTCTCGAAGGCGTTAACTACCGAATAATAAGAATTTTACTGAAAGGACACAGTTATATCATTCCCTGTGCGAATGAAAACAAAAGACAGTTTGCTTTGTTCGGCCATGAATGAGTCTGGTAGATGAATGTTTGAGAGACATGTACTTGTACCCGGCAGGTATCAGAGAGCGTGAAAATTCCAAGGCCCTCAGCTTAATTAGGATCGTCTGTAGACAAACCACCGCCGGAAGCTAGGTAAAGCAATCACATAACACCTACCAACAAAAGATTTATACCTCTGCAATAAGTACCTATTAGTAAACGAACTCCTTTTGATAGCAAATAGCTAAGATTTTTGCAATTTCAGAAGGTAAAAAATTAACGAAAAATCGCTGAACAAAAATAGCTCACTTTTTGTTTTTTCTAAAGCACTAACCCGTGCTAGGGAATAATTTAAACATTTATGTATGCGAGAGATTGCGGGTTCAAGTCCTGTCCCGAGTGAATTTTTTCAACTTATTATAAATGTTCAAATTATTCCCTAGCACGGGTTAGTGCTTTAGAAAAAACAAAAAGTGGTTAAATGTAGTGGCAATATCGAAATTCCAATGAGCATTTCATCTGCAAAGATGAACGCATTGGGTGGTGTAGATTAGTGCAAACTAATCACACCAGGTGGCGCCCCCCGTCCAGTTGACGGAGACTAGTTGAAGAAATTCGCATCGAAAGTTACTTGACTCGGTAGCTCAATTGGTAGAGCGCCTGCACGGTATGCGAGAGGTTGCGGGTTCAAGTCCTGTCCCGAGTGAATTTTTTCAACTTATTATAAATGTTTAAAAATAGCTCAGTTTAGCTACAAAATATAAAAAAACTGTGAAAATTTTGAATTTCCCGCCACGCTGCTATCTTCTAGCCTTAAGTTGTTTTTCGGTGTATTCGAAATAGTGGAAACGAACCGAAACTAGTCGGCTATCCCGACATCAATAAAATTAGTTAAGTGAAACCATTTACAAAATACAAAACTTTCGTTTGAGTGTAAAAAGTTTTACCTACTCGGTATTTTGTGTTTTATGGCCAACAATATCTGCAATAATTAATCTGATAAATATTCTATTAAATTTTTAGAGGTCAAGAAGCGTGTACCGTATTTTTAGATCATAGCAGCAGCTATCTCTGTGCGGAAGAAACAGATCAAAGAATAAACAAATACACTTTCGCACAGCCTTTTAAATGAAACCAATAGTACATTACTGCCGCGGTCTTTAATGGGTGCGTTTCTGGCGCGCTTTTGATGGCCGACAGAGCGCAGCGTAGCGCAGCTCAAGGCCTTCACAGCGTGGTCAGCATTGCAGCCCTTGATGGACAAGCTGGAATGAAGGCCGAGACCGAAGGTCGAGGCCTTTATAGCGCGGACAGCAAGGGCTGCAATGATGACCAAGCTTGAGGGCCGAGAGCGTAGCTAAGCTAAGCTCGAGGCCATCATAGCGTGGCCAGAAGCGCACTCATTGCAGACCAAGGCTTGTATAGTGATTTACTCAATCAATGCGAGTAATTTAAATAGAACCAGCTTACCTTTTGTCTTAGTTTACTTTCTGTTGATTTTCCATTCCGCAAACTTTTCGTAGATAAACTTGTATTTTTCCTTTAACTTCGGTGGCAATAGGTACCTTTAAATATCTTATTTCGCTTCCTTTTTATGTTTGGAGTTGTTAAACACATTGAATCGGAGGATTCGTTGCTTGAAGTGTTCACTTTTATTTACAACAAAAATAGCACGCACAGCAAAAATCACTTCGAACAACGCGCGAAGCGGCGAAAACAATAGGGCCGCGCTTTTTTTTTCTATGCAATTTGTAGACTGCCAGCACCCAAACAGCCAAATTCTAAATAAATACTTTTTGTGCCTGATTTTTGAGTTCTATTTTTGAAACAAAACTCGACATTAATGGATTTTCATACAGTTTTTCTGGCCGCAAAACACGACATTAATGAAATTCCATACAACTTTTCTGGCGCCTAATTAAAGCAGCCTGCAAGTCCTCCTTTGCTCAAAGAAGGTTGTCGAATTAATGACCACATTACGAGCTTTTTTGAGTAAAGTAAATTACACCCTGTACCAAGTGAGTCACTGACATCGAAATCTCATTATTTTCTCTTGTAAATTGGCTGGTAATTTAACACATGACAGTCACGTTGTAATGAGAACTATCTGCTTGAGTGCTTTATGTTTTGAGTAGGCATACAAAAAACCGTGATTCGACCCGTTTCGAACCAAATTATTTTTCAATGTCGCGAATCATTAAAAGTCGCTATGATATAAAAAGTACAATTTCAAGCTCAAATTATGCTTCTTTATTCGAAACTTTAGGGTTTACTAAACTTATAGGGTGGCATTAATAGTTGTCAGCTCAAGCTCGACCTCAAGTAGGTGATCTTAGCAAACCAAATCACCGACTTGGCTTGGCTAACATCAATGTCACTCCAGCTTGTACCTATCTATTGATATGCTGACAGCTACTCAAGCTCGAGCTTGAGACCGGGGCAGAGCTTGAGATGCCACTATTAATACCACCATCAGAATCACAAAAGTCGTAGAACAAAAGTGGTTGGAAATCACATTTTGAAGTTGACGATATTCAGGAAAACATAAATTCAAAAATGTCATGTACTGTATAGGTACGTCAAGTACGAAGCTATACAAAAGTTGCCATGTATAGGTACGTCAAGATGAAACAAAATTGTAGACATGGCCTAAACCAATTCCTTAATAATTAGGTAGGTACACAGCTTTGTTTAATTAAAATCTAGAGACAACTCCTCTAGATTTCGTTTTCAGGCTCGTGGAACCTTAATTAATTGTCTGTTTGCTTTCTTTTGCTAGAGTCTATTTAAAGGGGATCTTTTGACGTCTTCCAAGGCGAGCGTGCTGTGGTTTCCGAGCTCATATACGTAACTTTGCTGGTATCCAAACTAAGAACTAAATATAGCATTTGCAGTCATGCATAATACCACAGCATGGTCCTTTGTTTGGAGTCCGCTACTGAAACTTGAAAAACTTAATTTTTACCCAAAAAAGCTCGTAATGTAGACATTAATTCGACAACCTTCTTTGAGCAAAGTCGGGCTTGCGGGCTACTTTGATTAGGCGCCAGAAAAGTTGTATGGAATTTCATTAATGTCGAGTTTTGTTTCAAAAATGAACTCAGAAATCAGGCACAAAAAGTATTTATATAGAATTTGGCTGTTTGGGTGCTGGCAGTCTACAAATTGCAAAGAAAAAAAAAAGCGCAGCCATATTGTTTTCGCCGCTTCGCGCGTTGTTTGAAGTGATTTTTTCTGTGCGTGCTGTTTTTGTTGTAAATAAAAGTGAACTCTTCAAGCAACGAATCCTCCGATTCAATGTGTTTAACAACGCCGAACATAAAAAGGAAGCGAAATTAGATATTTTAAAGGTACACACGACAGCACGTCAGACTGTACACTTTTGTTGTAAAGTCACCCGTAATGTAACCGAGTAGAGTGCTAGCTTGTAAAGATCGACGTGCTGTCGTGTGTACCTATTGCCGCCGAAGTCAAAGGAAAAATACAAGTTTATCAACGAAAAGTTTGCAGAATGGAAAATCAACAGAAAGTAAACTACGATAAAAGGTAAGCTGGTTCCATTTAAATTACTCGCATTGTTTGATTAAAGCACTATACAAGCCTTGGTCTGCAATGAGTGCGCTTCTGGCCACGCTATAATGGCCTCGAGCTTAGCTTAGCTACGCTCTCGGCCCTTGGCTCAAGCAGCCCTTGCTGTCCGCGCTATAAAGGCCTCGACCTTCGGTCTCGGCCTTAATTCCAGCTTGTCCATCAAGGGCTGCCATGCTGACCGCGCTGTGAAGGCCTTGAGCTGCGCTACGCTGCGCTCTGTCATCAAAAGCGTGCCAGAAACGCACCCATTAAAGACCGCGGCAGTAATGTACTATAAATTTTACACATCCGATGCAAAAGTACCCTGCACAGAAAGGGCAATCCTAATCAGATCCGAGCGTTTGTCAGAACCCTGACTCCACCACAGGCAGGCTGTAACGTTCGAAACGTTGGAATAAATAATAATATGGATATTCATTTACCTACAAAATAACCGAAATTCGATTCGTTTCGAACCAAATTCATCTTCCATCCAGTCGTTCCCTCAATGCTGAGGATTGTAATAATCACTTGAAGGTGGCCGAGAGCAGAGTTCTCTATTGAGTTCTATCACTCACGATGCAGATCCAGCTCGTGCAAGTGTTTTTTCTTAGCTTTGGTAATGATAATATATCTATCTAGGGCAGGGGGTGGTCTGCTCTTCCTTCTTCCGTGTAACTTACCCGCCATATTTAGTTTTTCTACGCTTACGGGCTATGTGTCCGAAGAATGTTGAGATACGTACTTAGTTGGCATATTATATGTTTCATCATCTTCTCCTTCTTCAGCATCTATTGGTCCACTCCATGATTTATCTTACTTACATTTAATTGAACAAAGAAAACTCAGCATGCGAGATCGCTTCAAACCTGCATTGCATCAACTTTTGTCCCGAGAGTTGAAGCCAATACAATGTCGCTGTAGATTGACGGACGTATCTCAAACGAGATCCGAGACTGAGAGCCGGCTGCAACGTTGCTGCCAGAACTCTGCCCCAGATGGTTGTCTACTGAACGAACAGTCACACAGGATGCCAGTACGTTTATACTAGTGCAATTTTTAAAATAGCTTCTTTTCCTCAAACACCCCAACTTTTAAAGGTGTTTTTTTTTTTCAACTTTTGTTCTAAAGCGCACTTTTTTTCCATACAAAAAAAATATATATTTTTTTGGAATAATATTGGCGCAGAGTAACAAAAAGGAGCAGGAGAAGCTGGAAAAATGGTAGAGGCGCGAAAGTGTGAGAGTGAAGGGGTAAGAAAGCGCGCCGAGAAGGCAACGCTGAAAATTTTAAGATAGGTACAAATCCAAACTTTTAAAAATATGAAACGTTAAATAAATAAAAAGTTTCGAGCTTTTCGAAAAGTGGTAGCACAAAAGTTTTTTGCATCACATTTAGAACTTGAACATGTTTCAGGAAAAAAATAATAAAAAAATGCCCTGTATTGAAATAAATAAATAAATTGGACTTTATTCATACCATTAGGTCTGCCAAAAAGAACAAGAAACAGAGCGGATATCGTGAAAGCGAAAGACCAAATAAAACATTGGTACATTGGGGTACATTAGGGCCTCCAAAGCAAATAAATCTCATCTTTTTCGATAGTTTTTTTGCAAAAAAATACCTTTACGTTTGTCTAGTCTTGACTATTTTAAAGATTTAAGACCTTGATTCTAGAATTCCAGATGCTAGAACCTATTAATAAAACCTTCGGAAGTTTGTCGGTCTTACAGGAAACTCGCTACTAATTTTCCATCGCGCCAGCAATAGTTCTAAGTAGCAGCTGAGCATTTTATAATACAACATCCAACCATGGTCGTTCGTAGCACCATATCTACTTAGCGGGAAATTTCTAGTAAGTTAGTATGATCACCCACAACCCCATCTTCTCTGTGGACATCCTCTGCCTCTCTATTAAATGGTGAATTATATTATCGGTGGAGGGTCCTTGGATGCGGATTGCGGATGGCTAGGGACCGTGAGAGGTGGCGCGTGGGGGAAAAGGCCTATACCCAACAGTGGGTAGAGATGGGCTGATTATGATGACAATGATGATGATTTTTGTATTTTGAAAACGCTTAAACTTACTTGTTGGTGTAGCCGACTAGTTTCGGTTCTCATGATGATGATATGGTGAGCCACATTATATGCAGTCCCATTACTGTCCGACCCTAGACTTTTAGGGCAGAAAATGTAGCTCACTCGACGAACTTCGGGAGTAGCTCATGCGGCAATGCTAATGTAATCACATTTACGTGTTGCGGCTTTTAAACGTCCACATTGTCGCTACTTTATGAAGTGAAGATGGGAAAACGCTCGCGAGGCTAAATAACACGTGGAAGCGGAAGGAATTATGCGTTTCTTGTTATTCAAGAATGTCCTTTGCCGATTCAAATGGGATGGAACGGTGGGAAAACGTTTTTACTCGAATAAAGTTAGGTATAAAACAGAGATACCTATATCAAGGAATCTCAACTCTTTGCTCAAGTCAGAAATAATGAAAACCGTAACCGAAATTATTAATAAAAACATTGAGAGCATAGATAATTTATTGTATTCGCGTTGCAACCAGCTTCAGCAGCAGAGCTTTAATTTTGAACGGACAAAATGCACGCTGGGAACAATTCACCACAACGCTCGAGAACTATGAACAACGGTGTTGCATAACAAACGAACAAGTTCCAACCCTACCCCATTCTCACAAGCGTTGGACTCAACAAAAAGGCCAAGCACCTTAATTACAGCGAACTCCGACTGCAACGGTCCGCTTCGGGTCCTAAGCTGCAATAAAATCAAACCTGCACCCATTCAATCAACAAAGTGCGACTCAATCAAGCGGATTGAACCATCGGACCATTCTACGACTGCTTCGAATACGTTGCTGTAACAAATGCATTGTTCCCTTACCGATGAAATAAAAAGAATACGCCAATAGATGCTCTGTTGAACCGTACCATAGAAAAGGTACAGCAAGCTGGGCTTTTCATTAGATTTATTTGTGGCACTTATGTTCGTTCGCAATTCAATTTGAGACTTTATTGTAAGGGTGGCATTAATAGCCGTCATCTCAAGCTCGAGCTCAAGTAGGTGAACTCGGAAAATAAAATCCCCGACTTGAGACCTTGGCTAATGTCAATGTTAAGCTCAATCTAGTGTATATTAATATGCTGACAGCTACTTATGTTGACATAAGTAACAAAAAAACAAAAATAAAAGCCTTGACATTAGCCAAGGCTTGACATTAGCATTTTTGTTTTCTGAGATCACCTACTTGAGCTCGAGCGAGCGTGAACTGACGACTATTAAAGACAGCGGGATTCTACGATATGTCCGTCCATGCTCCCATGGTCATGGTCACGCAGTAATATTTACCGACATTCTGTAAAGGACTTTTATTTTACACCTTTAAGATTTCTAGCGAAAACCGCCAATCTGCTGTGGGTTCGGGTGAAAGCCCAACTCTCTCTCCCTGATAAAAGGCCTTTTACAGGTTACATCTAACTTTATCTAACTTTAACTTTAACTATAATGTCCAGAGGCATGTCTTCGGCAACTAATCGAGCGTCAGCAATAGAGTCGCGTACGTACTCGTCCAATAAACCAAGCTAAAACAAAAGGCACGGAATTGTAGGGATTCAGGCAACGATACCATCGCAGCAATCAGCTGGAAGCACGGAGAGTCTGATGAACGAGCAATGTGCTTTTAATAGCAATGTCTTTTGCTCCTTTTTCCTTTATATATCTCCAGCGAGACCACGGGGAGGGAATCTATAACAAGACAATTTATTGTTCAACTTTTCTTCTCATTTAGTTCGAAATTGACCTCAAAGTTTAGTCCAAAGGTGTTGATTGGATAGGCTTCGGGGAAACTGTAATTAGGTAATTAGGTCATTTACCATCTATTTGTTGGTGTAAACAGATTTAATTTCAATTGAAATCTATACTTATAATAAAACTCTAGCGAAGTCAATTCTGTACATTGAATATTTTTAGAAAAAAACTATCAGGGGTTACTAAGTAAACTATTCTGAATACAAAAATGCAAAAAAATCGGTTTATGTCTGTCTGTCTGTCTGTCTGTCTGTCTGTCTGTCTGTCTGTCTGTCTGTCTGTCTGTCTGTCTGTCTGTCTGTCTGTGTGTTACCTCATCACGCGAATACCGCTGAACAGTTTTCAGTCAAATTTAGGACCGTGATAAGTCCTGGTTCTGGGAACAATCTAGGCTATCCGATGTTCAGAATACATTGCGGGTTGCAATTTTAACTCCGTTTTTTGTAAGAAATATTCATAATTTTGATATAGCTTCTTGAGAAGATATGTTAATAACATGATACAAAACAGATATCCGAAAAAAAAAATTGCATTTCCGGAAAAAAAATCCGACTTGGAACCTCATTATCTCGGAAACCGTTGATTTCCTAGGCATAGTTCCTTGGGAAAAAATGATCGTTATGATGAGGACTATACAGGGTGTTAAAAGACCGCCAACAGACCCGAAAGCCACTAGACACCAAAACAAAGTACTTTTTCGATAAATTATTGTTGGGAAATTATTTTGGTTTTTTAGGTTATAATTATGAAAAATATTTTTTACGCAATGGACGTGTAACGCACAGAAGTCATATTGCGCAAGCGTAGGTATCAGATTATGTTACTTAAGCTTGAAGTGCCGATGTTTAGAATACATTGCGGGTTGCAACTTTAACGTCGTTTTTTGTAAGAAATATTCATAATTTTGATATGGCTTCTTGAAAAGGTATGTTAAGAATCCCCTGAAGCTCTGCAGCCCTCTCGCTCGCACTTTTGAACATTTGAATTTATTGTAAGAGAATGATTAAACTTTGGACGATAAAATATAGTTGCAGATATAGATAATAAAGCTATCGACATGTAGACATACTTTAAATTTCACATTTATAGTTTAAAAAATAAATTACTGAACTACTACTTTTAACCGAAGTTCAGTGATATTTTTTTTTATTAGTAGGAATATGAAATCAAAAGTGTGTCCACATGTCGATAGCTTTATTATCTATGTCTGCAACTATATTTTATCGTCCAAAGTTTAATCATTCTCTTACAATCAATTAAAATGTTGAAAAGTGCGAGCGAGAGGGCTGCAGAGCTTCAGGGGATTCTTAAGAACTAGATACTGAATACATTTCTGCAAAAAAAAAGTTTTGAAAAATCCGACTTTGAACCTCATTATCTCGGAAACCGTTGATTTCCCAGGCATAGTTCCTTGGGCAAAAATGTTCCTTATGATGAGGAAAATACGTGGTTTCCCGCTTTGTTGGCGGTCTTTTAACACCCTGTATGTGGTCTCCCACTTTGTTGGCGGTCTTTTAACACCGCTCGGTATTCAATACAAGCACTCGCCGCAAACAATAATTTTGCATTCTTGCATAACAAATAACTATCGTTTACTGTTGAGCTGGATAGACAGAGTTATTAGCCGTATGCTTTGCTTGCTGGCTTAGCATGAGAATGAGTAAGACCTTATCTATGGGCTTATAACTTTATCTATCCCACTCTACGTCGAGGGAGATACATATTATAAACCCTTTTACTTCCTAATCAATTCTTATGCTAAGCTTCCTGGTATCTTATCACGGGCGATACCTTAATGTAAACAATACATATTTATTATTAAATTTATAAATGTATTGTTTAGATTGGGGTTTTTATTCTATTTTATTCTATTGCTTTCTTTTGAGCCCTGCTACCGCAAGTTAAGAAATAATAACTATTAAAATACTACCGACATTTTAGCTTCGAATAAGCATATTTAATGAATTTCTGAACCAATTTTGACAAAACATAACTAAGAACATTCGCTAGAAAACCTGCTTTCAATTTTTTTTTAAAAACCTAAAGCTTCCAAATCGTTCACCCATTTAAGAGCTACGGTGCCACAGACAGACACACCCTCATAAACACTTATACAGACACACTCACAAAGCTGTCAAACTTATAACACCCCTCTTTTTTGGTCGGGGGTTAAAACAAACCTTCCTTTTGAGTTTTCCTCCACAGTCGAATTTAAATTAAATGTCAAATGTGTAAAAACGCATACGAAGTCGCGGGCACAACTAGTTCATAATAATATCAAATACCAAGGTGTATCTCTTGGAAATTTTAAATTAAAACACATACAGGCTTGGTGCATGATTCGGTGCTACATATCGGACCAGACTTGCAAGTTATTGGTATTATTCTCGTTACATTTCAGTAAATGAGTACAAATAAAACAAACTAAGTACAACCGAGGTTTTTGTCGACATACTAAAACATTGTGGCAAAAAGCGTTCGCACACCTTCATTTGGCAGTTAATCACTTTAGCACGTGACAGTGCCCTATCAGCATTCCGGAGGTACATCGGTGCGATCAATGCCACAATCGAGCCCCATTCGCAAGCCCCGTTGTAAACAACCGAATCCGATAACCACATTAGCGCGTGCCGTGTGCGACTGTGTCGAATTGTCGAATACCCTATCCCAGGGGTCGGCAACCTTTTTCCAAAATTCCCAGATTTTAAAGAGCCACAATTTTTTTTTTCGATATTATAAATGTAGAATGCCATTTATATTACAATCTAAAATTCACGAAATTTCAGATTTTACTCTTGTTTTCATAGAAATTCCCATTTATTTGACAAACGCGAAAAATCGCCGATTTTAGTCTTGAATTTCCTAATGGCTAATGATTTCAAGGGGATCATATTTTAATTTTGCGGAACTGCTCTCAACTTTTAACGAAAGAGCCACATGCGGCTCGCGAGCCGCAGGTTGCCGACCCCTGCCCTATCCCTATATTATGTCATACTAGATATGTCGCAGGAAAGTTGTAATGATTTTTATAAGGTTATAAAAATTTGCTCGCGACAGGACTCGAAGCCATCCACTGATTGTACCACCACAATATGGGTATTGTTTTTTCTGCATAAATGTAGGAATAAGTTTAATATTATTTGTTTTTTTATAATCATTCTAAAATGTATATTGTATTAAAATTTAGCCCTTGACCATTTATACTCCGATTACGAGGCAGAGATTGTACTCGTACAATGCGTTATTTGTCAGTGACAATAATACTTACCTACCACTTTGTGTAAGGTTTGTAAGGATGTTTTCAGGGATAGTACCTTCTTAAGTTTTCAGGCAATACAAAGAAAAAACAAATTCAGTAAAGTATTTCGCTAAACTAATCTAAATTAGAGAAGCGGCTTACGCGGAAATCTATCATCAATCATTAAAGTTAATTGTCCCTGACGTCGCGGTCCATTGAACTAATTAGCTTCAAGAGAAAAGAAAATCAAGGATAATACGACGACCAAGATTCTGCCGCCCATAACGAACATAGAGTTAATAGAAAGTCAATCTCGACTAAACATTAAAGAGAAAGAGAGAAAGAGAGAGAAGAGAGAGGGAGTACATCGCACATGAATAGTCAGAGGGTATTATCTCGGAAAATGCAATTTTTTTTTACGACGGATTCGAGTTCGCAAATTTTTTCTCTACAATCTGGCAAGACAGCCATATCTGTAGGTTAGTTTAAAGCCAAGAAACGGAGCTTTACGACTGTCTTCCAATTAGTTTTGCGATATATTCGAGCAGGCAAGACTGTCACATTTTAGTTAGCCACTAAGCGCCATCCGAAATTGACGGGTCACTCGTGAAATTTCAAGTTATGACAGGTGCTCTGTCAATAATTACTATAAAAAGTTAAAATGTGAGCAGTCTAGAGCGTATTATCTCTTAGTTAATACTCTTTAGCCCGTTTTGAATAATTCGTCATTTGTATTATTTTGACTTAATACTCTATAGTCCGATTTTTTTTCACAACTTTCTAAATACCATTGGTTTTATATTGACTTAATACCATATTGCCATCGGTTTCTTCTAGATACTACTCTCTGTCCAGTTTTTTTTTGTAATATTTTTTTGTTGTAAACCGAATAATACCCTTTTGACCGATAATAAATTCTAAATTCTTGTGCAAGGAAGGTGGTTTTTGCTGCCAATCCCGCTATCAAAGTAGATAATAGTGCTGAAGACCTGGAAATAGCGTAAGAAGACTGTGATGATGAATAAGCCGACCCCACTTATCGTCCATCTGGAGAATTTCTGCCTCTAAGTTCCTCAGATATTATGCCAGATCACCAACTTTTGCATTGCTAACTTAAGAATAACCTAACATAGGTAAAATATTTGAGCCAGATCGCCAACGTCGCTCGGTAGGGTAGGCTGGCGGCGTTGCCCCACTGGATGGCGAGGCTCAGCCTTTGCCCTTGGTAAGCACCAGCCCTCTGTACACTCGAGGCGTCAACCAGGCACAATGAAATCTCTTGAGAGAGTTTTCGCGCACCTGGTCCCTGAGGGTCTCTACGCCGAAGGGCGCAAATATGTAGCCCTGTACCAGGACTGCATATTTGTGCCTCTTGTACCCCGCTGTAGCCGCACCAACGCCGCCGGAGCGGCAGGAGGCCACTTTTATAAGAGACTGAGCTACTATGTCGACTTACGTAGTGTCCCAAAGCAGCGACCGCCACAGTGAGCGTCACCCCATCAGGCCTATTGCCATTGTCTCTGGCTATGCCATGCTAGGCTAGGCTAAGCAGGGACCCGGGACAGATTCAGCCGCAGATCCTGGCTTGGGCCTGCCATGTCTGGCCAAGCGGTCCTGGCCGATTAGGTCGATCGTGCTGTCGACCGAGGATAGGAACGCTGGCAGCGCGTTGCTTGAAGGCATTCTTATGCCCAAGCAACCGTGACGGATCGACAATTGGGAAGGCAAAGTTTTTTGTTCGAAAGTCCGTTATTGGCTTAATCTTATCTTTAGACAATATTGAGAAACTAATTTCAATATTTTTTATTTTGCTTCAGTAGTTTTGTTTTTATGCGCTAAAATGTTTTGTTCCTATGACCGCCAAACAGCGCCAACAGTATGCAGACCGTCGCGTGAAGGTCATAAAACCGTATCTTTGAAACGTTGTAAAATCCAAACTACTGAACCAAAATAAAAAATATTGAAATTAGTTTCTCAATATTGTCTAAATATAAGATTAAGCCAATAACGGACTTTCGAACAAAAAACTTTGCCTACCGAATTTGGTCTGGGTCTATCCTCTAAAGGGCAATTTAGGACTGCTTATAAGGTTTATCTTATAATTTTGCCTCAATGTTGAATAGCGTAATACGTACAATAATTTATGAGTAAGAAAAAAAGTAACATGTAGCCTGTACAATTGTACATGTCCCACTAGCTGGGCAAAGGCCTTCTCTCTCTACGCGTGCTATACAATGCGGATTGGCTATTTTTGGTATAATGCCTCATACGCTCAGGTTTCCTCACGATGTTTCCCTTCACAGTCAGCGAGAGGTAATTGCTACTACAAATTCACAAACATAATTCTGTCATATTTGGCAAATTCATCGAATTTGATGAATTTAATCTTTCGTAGGAATCGTCCTGCACTGGGGATCTTAGGAGGCACAGTGATGAGTGAGTAAAAATATGAGGCCAAGTCATGTTTTTCTTCGTCAAGGAGGTTCTCTCTAAGCTCGCACTTCGATAAATTGAGTTCGAAACCAATTGACTAACAATTTTGTGTCAGCTATTCCTGCCCCCTTAGCACGCTACCATTTTGCCTACTCTCAACTGTCACCTTAGCCACTGTTAACTGTCACCTCAGTAGTGTTAAGCGGCTAAGGTGACAGTTGAGAGTAGGCAAAATGGTAGCGTGCTAAGGGGGCAGGTCTAAAATTACTGATTGTGTGTCGCCTCCATGTTTCCTCGCTAGAAATATTGATTGTTCCTAGATTTTTAATTACAAACGACTACCTTTAATAATAACTTTTTCTTAAAGTAAAAAGCACAGAGGAAGTAGTTTATTTGAAATGAATTAATTTAATTTAATTATAAGCGACCTAAAACTAAATTAGATTGTATTAGTTTAAGTACTTAATTGAAGACTGTAATACCCAATTATTTATACCAATTTTTGTTTGTTGGGAAATATGTGACTTATTTTGTTATTTACTTCATGATTACTTAAGAAAACTAATGTCAATGATAACAAAAGTCTGCTTTCATGATTTTAAATTAATTTTAATACACTTTAAAAGATATAATTTTCAAATTCAGGTAAAAAGACCTGTATTATTTTGAAATAATACATTAGAATTGCAAAAAAAAAACTGGCTATAGAGTCATAAATACAAATTAATTCAATTTTGTCGGGCTATACAGTATTATCTTGATAGAGAGTCAGGAAAAACAGTATAACTATTAATCTACTTCTTTTCAACTCTATTTTTTTCATGAATCATGCAGAGAAAGAATCAACCTACAACGCAAATACAAAAAGTTATCAATATGTGGCCTGCATCAAATGTTATGAATTTTCAAATATTCAAAACGCTTTTTCTCGAAACTCACTTTTTTGAGATAATACCCTCTGACTATTCATGTGCGACATGTATAGAACCTTCCTAGTACAGGGTGTTCCTGTCTTACTCGAGTGTTTCTAAACTCAAAAAAATCAGGATGGATCCGCAATATTCTTGACTCAGGTCCACGATTCGAGTGTGAGTAGAGCACTGGATCTAAATACCATGTCCAGATGTCAATATCAGATTTTTTCTACTAAGCTTTATGGCAAGGAAAAGGAGTCCGAACTTTTCATAAAACCCTTGAGAACCCATTCATTGCCTACTGGTAAAGGTTGGGTAAAGGGTAGAAATCCCTATACTAAAGATGGCCCAAGATTTTCTCATCCGGTTTATCCCGCTTATAATAAGCCATATAAACCTACATCGGTGACCATCTGTCTGTTCCATACTATTTTGCGCTCCTAGGACAATGCTGATAAATTAGGTTGCTTTCGTGAATTTAAGGCACTCTTATCGGGAGCACTTCTTCTTATTTTAGTGGGAAAATTAAAAAGAAAAGTGTCGTTGTTCCTTTCGTTCTGTCTGACAAATGGGTGCTTTGGCAGCGTATTTGCTTTGCTTTGACTGAGGATTGATGATGTTTTTTTTAATTACTTTGTCTTAGGTGCGTAAAATGTTATTTTATATTTTCAATTCTACAATATAATTTTACCATCTTTTTCTACTAAATGTAGGTTTTGTGAAATACACACATCTGAAATACAACTATAAAAAATAAAAAATAAAAACCATGTCACAAAAGCTTTCAAGCAATAAAATGCCACAAAGAAAAAGTACGAAAAAAATGCTAATGGAGCTTCACGAGAATCTATGAATCACAGAATTAGGTGTGCGAAAGTGACAAGCAACCCTTTGGAGAGAAAAACTATCCCCTCCGCTTATATAAACGACTTTACCGTATCTCGCACTTACTGCCCTATTACCCATTTACATACATTCAAGTCCTCACAAGCTGCCAGTCATTTCCACTTGACTAAATTGAACCCTATTGTGTGGACACACACGGCGGAGAATCCTTCCTTGGCTTCCATTCAAAACCTGTCTTCTCACTGCACTTGCAGTGGGTGAAGTGTAAACGAGACATAAGACACCGATCTTGGGTCATAGAGTGAAATAAAAATTAATGGTCGCCAAGAGTATTTTTTCGTGTTGGTCTGAGTACACACCATTAGTTCCGTTTTTGGCTTAGAGCGGCCATTTATTATGCGAATGGCGGGCTAAAGGTGAGGCGGTGGGAAATGCTGATCTCTACATTTTATCTTTTATCTTGAAAAAACGTCATGACGGTAGATGAAAAAAAGTATCTCTGGGCACTAAAACTCAAAACTAACTTTCCAAATGAATATAATACAGTCCACTGCTTACCTTATTTCACCAAAGAGCATAACGTCGCAGCCAAAATTATCGTACCTCCGTACCTTCGATATAAATAAACTTTATAGTCATAGTAGCGTAGAGGAAAACTAAAAATTATAACCATAGTAGCATAGTGGAAAATTAGAAAGGTTAATAGTTATTTTATTTTTGTTTTTATTCGGCTAGCAAAGTTTTGCCGCGATTAAAAAATATTCGCGACATTTTATTACATTAAAATAATTAAATTGTATGTTTCAAAGCTGTATCTATCTAATTTAATTTATTTTATCGTGACGTTAATCGTGTAAATGACCATTTAAAAAACGGTATCTAAATATATCGAAATGTTCACTACAGTATATAAAGCTTTAATAATATATAAAATGTTCTTTGTGAACATTTAATTTTTATTGAAATTCAAATAATATTATTATAATAAAATCTACACTAAATCTAATCTAAACTCTAAAATATCCCTAAAATAATTTTAAAATAAACTAAACCTAAAATTAAAATTAAACTAAAATATTTACAAAAACTCCAGACCGCTGCCACTGGGGAGAGTCCCCAGAATGCTGGCAGCGTTTCCCCTTTGAATGGCCAGGCTGATGCGCTGGCCAAGGTAGCTGCCGGCCCTGGGGTCACCGGACGAGTCAATGAGGCGCGTTGATAGCTCTTTGAAGAGTATCCGCGCCTCAGGGCCCCACGGACCCATCGTCTCGACCCCAAACGGCGCAAATACGTAACCGTCCCCGAGGACAGCGTACTTGCGCCGCTTGAGGCTTTCCGCCGAGGCCGCCGCCGCGCCAGCAGCCCTGCTAGTGTGTGCGACGTGGGAGGGCGCCAGCGTGTCGACGCATGTCGCATCCCACACCAGCGGCCTCCCACTCCGCCACGGCACCAATGACATCCCGTCGGGCCTCTTTCCATCATCCCGCGCAATGCCAGTAGGCTCCAGGATGGCTGGCACGGCGATGCTGGAAAGGGCCCGCCGGATGATGTCATTTAAGGCCGCATGGCGCGATAGACGACCTACGCTGCGTTGACAAGCAAGTCCGTGGTGTCCAAACTCGTCCACGTGTTCTCCGCAGTGGCAGCGGTGGGGCTGCACGATTTTGCAGCCCAGTCGCAGACCAATGGCAGCTGAAAAAGACATATTATCCAACAGCGTGCCTATATTCGCTGATGGAAGCGCCTGCAGCCACTGTCCCGACTCGGGTTCAAAGCTCGCGAGTAGGCGAGCACGCTCCGCGGTGCTGCCGCTGGACTCCAGCAAGCTGGATTGGACAGCCTCGCAGAGCGGCTCGTCCCACTGCCTCTGCACTCCGGGATTTAGGGGTGGGGTCCCACTCGGGCAGGCCATTTTCCATGCCTCCCTAGCCTCCCCACAGCACGACACCTCGATATCACCAAGAGATTGGTGTATAATTAGTTTAAACAAGGTGTTCGTGCTATGGGTGGAGGATAGGAAGGCGGGCAATGACACGCTTGATACTTTCCTGATGCCAAGTCCACCGAACCTTATCGGAAGTGTTGCCTGGCACCAGGATTTCTCATTAATGGGACAATTTAGAATTTTGGTTAATTCTGCGTGGATGAGGTCATCTAAAGGTGCCAACAATGGCTGAAATTTCCAAATCGGTGTGCATCTTAGAACATATGTGAATTTGGGGACGAACAGACAGTAACGTATGATGGTGATTGCCATATGTGCTTTAATTTTCGTCAAATGGTATGAAGTTTCTTTAAATTTAGCTATCTGGTCCCCGATGTACGGTTCGATAGCCTCCTTGAGGACTGGTGCCCCTAGGAGGCGGAGGGAGTATTTATCTAGAATTTTTATATTGGGGGCCAGGATGTTGAATTTTTTTATAATGTCGGATTTAGTTTCTGTGGTCAAGGATTCTTTTAAAAATAATTCGCATTTGCCAAAATTAAGTTCAAGACCTATTTTTTTGAAATTTTCAGTCAAAACCGTCAGATCATTTAGTACCGTTTGTGCGTCACCTCCTAGGGTACCGTCATCGAGGTACCAGATATTCAATTTTAGATATTCAATGTTCTTTTGGATAAGTGTGACAAAAGAGGAAGCCAAAAATAATAAATTATTTTTTACTTTAAAAGTGTGGTGAAACAGGAAACTTTTTATGAACACAAAAATTATGCCAAAACAAAACAAAAGATCCTTCTTACAAGCAATCCTTAAAAACAGTCTATTAAAATAACGTTATAATAAGATTGCATTTTTTCCCGAATTTCTCTATATCTATCTATTTAAGCAGCATCTGTACATAATTATGCTGCCTAAATAGATACTCGTAGGTACCGACGTTGGAACTGCATTATTATAGGCGATTTTTCGCTATTCTTCTCTATTCTAACTAATTGGATTGATGGAGCGACTCTGTCGGGAAAATATAATGAACAAGCCTGCTGTAGGGAGCTTTATCCCGGGAAAAAAACCTACTGTATGAACAGTCAACAGCACGTAGAACTTTATTTTCGTTGTAAAGTCACCCGTAACGTTACCTTATAGAGTGCACGCGTGTAAGAGTCGACGTGTTGTCAACTGTACGTAAATGAACAGAATACAATTCAAATTAAAAAAAAACCCTATGTTGTACTTAGGTTCGACCGTTTATGAGCTACGGTGCCACAGACAGTTATACAGATACACACAAAGTTTGTGTTATAGCTTGACCAGATGTGTTTAACACATCGCACATGAATAGTCAGAGGGTATTATCTCGGAAAATGCAAATTTTTTTTTACGACGGATTCGAGTTCGCAAAATTTTTCTCTACAATCTGGCAAGACAGCCATATCTGTAGGTTAGTTTAAAGCCGAGAAACGGAGCTTTACGACTGTCTTCCAATTTGGTTTGCGATATATTCGAGCAGGCAAGACTGTCACATTTTAGTTAGCCACTAAGCGCCATCCGAAATTGACGGGTCACTCGTGTTATTTCAAGTTATGACAGGTGCTCTGTCAATAATTACTATAAAAAGTTAAAATGTGAGCAGTCTAGAGCGTATTATCTTTTAGTTAATACTCTTTAGCCCGTTTTGAATAATTCGTCATTTGTATTATTTTGACTTAATACTCTATAGTCCGATTTTTTTTCACAACTTTCTAAATACCATTGGTTTTATATTGACTTAATACCATATTGCCATCGGTTTCTTCTAGATACTACTCTCTGTCCAGTTTTTTTTTTGTAATATTTTTTTGTTGTAAACCGAATAATACCCTTTTGACCGATAATAAATTCTAAATTCTTGTGCAAGGAAGGTGGTTTTTGCTGCCAATCCCGCTATCAAAGTAGATAATAGTGCTGAAGACCTGGAAATAGCGTAAGAAGACTGTGATGATGAATAAGCCGACCCCACTTATCGTCCATCTTGAGAATTTCTGCCTCTAAGTTCCCCGGATATTATGCCAGATCACCAACTTTTGCATTGCTAACTTAAGAATAACCTAAAATAGGTAAAATATTTGAGCCAAATCGCCAACGTCGCTCGGTAGGGTAGGCTGGCGGCGTTGCCCCACTGGATGGCGAGGCTCAGCCTTTGCCCTTGGTAAGCACCAGCCCTCTGTACACTCGAGGCGTCAACCAGGCACAACGAAATCTCTTGAGAGAATTTTCGCGCACCTGGTCCCTGAGGGTCTCTACACCGAAGGGCGCAAATATGTAGCCCTGTACCAGGACTGCATATTGTGCCTCTTGTACCCCGCTGTAGCCGCACCATCGCCGCCGGAGCGGCAGGAGGCCACTTTTATAAGAGAGTGTGCTACTATGTCGACTTACGTAGTGTCCCAAAGCAACGACCGCCACAGTGAGCGTCACCCCATCAGGCCTATTGCCATTGTCTCTGGCTATGCCATGCTAGGCTAGGCTAAGCAGGGACCCGGAACAGATTCAGCCGCAGATCCTGGCTTGGGCCTGCCATGTCTGGCCAAGCGCTCCTGGCCGATTAGGTCGATCGTGCTGTCGACCGAGGACAGGAACGCTGGCAGCGCGATGCTTGAAGGCATTCTTATGCCCAAGCAACCGTGACGGATCGACAATTTGGTCTGGGTCTATCCTCTAAAGGGCAATTTAGGACTGCTTATAAGGTTTATCTTATAATTTTACCTCAATGTTGAATAGCGTAATACGTACAATAATTTATGAGTAAGAAAAAAAGTAACATGTAGCCTGTACAATTGTACATGTCCCACTAGCTGGGCAAAGGCCTTCTCTCTCTACGCGTGCTATACAATGCGGATTGGCTATTTTTGGTATAATGCCTCATACGCTCAGGTTTCCTCACGATGTTTCCCTTCACAGTCAGCGAGAGGTAATTGCTACTACAAATTCACAAACATAATTCTGTCATATTTGGCAAATTCATCGAATTTGATGAATTTAATCTTTCGTAGGAATCGTCCTGCACTGGGGATCTTAGGAGGCACAGTGATGAGTGAGTAAAAATATGAGGCCAAGTCATGTTTTTCTTCGTCAAGGAGGTTCTCTAAGCTCGCACTTCGATAAATTGAGTTCGAAACCAATTGACTAACAATTTTGTGTCAGCTATTCCTGCCCCCTTAGCACGCTACCATTTTGCCTACTCTCAACTGTCACCTTAGCCACTGTTAACTGTCACCTCAGTAGTGTTAAGCGGCTAAGGTGACAGTTGAGAGTAGGCAAAATGGTAGCGTGCTAAGGGGGCAGGTCTAAAATTACTGATTGTGTGTCGCCTCCATGTTTCCTCGCTAGAAATATTGATTGTTCCTAGATTTTTTATTACAAACGACTACCTTTAATAACTTTTTCTTAAAGTAAATAGCACAGAGGAAGTAGTTTATTTGAAATGAATTAATTTAATTAAATTATAAGCGACCTAAAACTAAATTAGATTGTATTAGTTTAAGTACTTTATTGAAGACTGAAATACCCAATTATTTATACCAATTTTTGTTTGTTGGGAAATATGTGACTTATTTTGTTATTTACTTCATGATTACTTAAGAAAACTAATGTCAATGATAACAAAAGTCCGCTTTCATGATTTTAAATAAATTTTAATACACTTTAAAAGATATAATTTTCAAATTCAGGTAAAAAGACCAGTATTATTTTGAAATAATACATTAGAATTGCAAAAAAAAACTGGCTATAGAGTCATAAATACAAATTAATTCAATTTTGTCGGGCTATACAGTATTATCTTGATAGAGAGTCAGGTAAAACAGTATAACTATTAATCTACTTCTTTTCAACTCTATTTTTTTCATGAATCATGCAGAGAAAGAATCAACCTACAACGCAAATACAAAAAGTTATCAATATGTGGCCTGCATCAAATGTTACGAATTTTCAAATATTCAAAACGCTTTTTCTCGAAACTCATTTTTTTGAGATAATACCCTCTGACTATTCATGTGCGACATCTGCTAGGGAAGCACAACTTCAAGATAAAAGTTTTATCCCATTATCGGCTATCGCCATCTTTCTTCATTTCACCGCGTGAAGCGAGATGCCGCTATCTGATAGCGGGATAAAACTATTATCTTGAAGTTGTGCTTCCCTACCTGGTCAAACTTTAAAACCCCCCTTTTTGGGTCAGGGGTTAAAAATTAAGTCTTGGGTTGAGCAAAAATAGTCCTTATTATATTGTAATAAGAGTTTCGTCAAGGGAACTCTTTCGTGAATCGCACTCTTGTGGCTCTTCGAGTTGTAGACCTCGCGAGTCTGTCAAATCTCTAAAAAAACCGGGCAAGTGCGAGGCAGGCTCGCACTTCGCTCGCTCGTTCAATTTATGTGTAAAAAATTCTCAAAACATCCTACTCTGGTCAATTCACCAAACTAGAGTGATTGAAGGTATGCATAAACCCTCTCATTACGTAGATCCAAAGGCCGTTCAAATGTACGTAGACCTTACACATCACTCACAGCCTTCATCAACATTGAACATAATAAACTCCCGAGTGAAGATAAACTGTTATCTGAAGGTAGTTCCACTTGAGATGCCGACAGAGATTGGCCGAAATTAGAGGATCTTCAGTAGACGTGACCCCAAGAATGTTTGCATATACAAGGCTGCTCCCGAATGATGAACTAGGATTCCGAACCGGAAACTATTAAAATGAAACCATTAAATGACCACCATACTGTCAAAGTCATGAAAGCACGAAAGTCTTTATCGTGATAACTGATAAGTTGTACTTAGAAAATAGTATACCTGCAACTTCGGCGTACATTCGCGAGAAAATTATGACGTGCATACGTGACTCTTGCACTATTCGAAGCGATACCTATGCGCACTATTGCATCCTGAGGCACTAGAGGATAATTTAAACCCGTGCAAAAATGGCAGGCAGCTAATACCATAAATCTGAGGACTATTTGGGAGCAAGCCGTTGGCCCAGCCCCCTTAAATAGGCTAAAGCTGAAGGCCGCTTAGAGGACGTGATGAAATACAAACTGTGTCTTTGGAGCCGCATTTCCGAACTATGTTTGTAGTAGCAAACTACCCAATACTTGCTGTTTGCAAGGGCAAATTTCCTTTCAAAGAGCTTCCTTAGACTGCTTAAATAGGGTTCGGAATAATATGTTTGGTATTTCTGTATTCCTATTTATACATAGAAGGAGCGGGAGGAGTATTTTTCCGCCAGGCAGATGATGTTATCTATACCTGGGAACTTTACATCGTTACTCGAACGTAGATAAACGAAGAACCTCTTTTAACTCATCAGAAATTCCAGCCACACATGCCGAAACCCATTTTCAACTTTACATTTCCTCAATCGAAACTTTAATAAGAGGTTTGTGCTCACGTCCTCGCACCCCGAATTTGGGATACTGCGAAATTCCATTTATCATAATTTGCCTCTTAAGTAAAGGGAACTAGGTGACGTCGCGTAGCTTCCGTGGCACATGATTTGCATAATAACGGAACTAAGCGCTCCACGTCCCAATATTAGGCCCTAATGCTTAAGTGCGAAGGTAACTTTTGCCCTAATCGCTTCATACTAAATTGCTTGAGAGTTCCATCAATTCTCACATGCAGATTTGACTATTTGAATGCCTATGGTGGTTAATTTGGTCAAATAGGTACATATATGAAGCATGTCACGTCGTCGTCAGTTAATTTGGGATGAGATTGTTAATTAATTATTGTTAGGAAGATAAATTACGTTGTAACTCGTTTAACTCTGTTGATGAATCATCTGATCGGCATAAATAAATTTTATAGGTCGTATGCAAAATACATAGGTATCTTCTGTCGAACTTTAACAGGCGTACTCATCAATACTTACAAAACTTTCATCTATGAAGACTAGACGATTTACCTAACCATCGTCTAGTGTGAATGAAGGTATAACCCGTGTCATTAAGACGGAATGCGGGTAGCCGGCTGCTCCATACAAAAAATAGATAGATAGATAGATAATAGATTTATTAAATTGCCAATACACAGAATACAATTAATAGACAAGTAGAAAATAACCTTAATACAAAAAAATACAAAAACGTTGTTTGAACCTTAGAAATAAAATTAAAATTTGTTCCAATAATTAAAATAATAATAAAAGGAAAACATAGGGACATGGCAGAGGTAAATAAAGATTGAATGTCATAAACATATTTATTCTAAAACAATTATCCAGGGAGGAAACAGGTCTCCCCTTTTGTATGGATTTGAGCTTACCCGCGTTCCCTCTTAAAGAAAACATTTAGGACGGAGTTAAAAACCTAGCGTTGTCTCGCTTTGACTGTATTAATTAGAGCGAGAGGGCGAGTATTTTGAAGTTCATCCTAAATGTTTTCTTTATATACCCATCTAGTGTGAATGAAGGTGCCACTGGACGCCGCTGTAATAAAACATCTAATAACGTACCTACACGATCCAGTAAAATCACATCGGAATAAATAATTGTTTTGGTGACTTTTTTATGATGTTGGCCAAATGAATAATCAAAGTTTGTATTTCGAGAACAGACCTTGTCAAAAATTTATAAAACCGCGAAATTTTCGCCTTTATTTTTTTTGGCGATTTAAAGCCTAAATACCTACGCAGTTGATAAACATTTTTCGAGTAGACTATTTGTAACATTCTGTGACTAGAACAGTAACTGTTTCCGAGATAAAGCCTTTTATTAGGGTGGTATTCTAGAACGCTACTTAAACTCAGTTCAAACTAGAAAGCTACTTAAACTCTGTTTAAACTCAGTTCAAACTAGAACGCGCCTTGAACTCTTTTAGTAGTGTCGACTGTCGATAAAACAGTGCATGTTTTGATTTGAATATCCCTCCCTTCATATCAAAACATGCACTGCTTTATCGACAGTCTGAACTCTGTTTAAACTGAGTTTAAGTAGCGTTCTAGAATACCACCCTTGAATGTTTCGATTGTTGCTCTTTAGCCGTTATTGCTGTTTAACCCATTTTGAAGTGTTTTGAGAAGTAAAAAATTATTGTCGAATTGATTTTGTTGTAGAATATGTTTCAGATCAAATCGAAGGTCTTATGTCGAGTCATTTATCACCGACAGCCCTATTCGATAGTTCGATCAATCCTGACCAACGTCACACTCACAGTTACTATGTAGGTAACTAATTATGTTACCGAATGAACCGAGTTGACAGTTTGATTACATTGGGCTTTTTTTTAGTTTACTTAGTACGGTCAGCGATACTCTCTCTCATTTTGTTTGACTTACGCACTTATTCCGCGCCCGATAAGAGTTAGGTTACAGTATGAAATCAGCTGGCGTAGCCGCGTAGCACAAGAAAGTGTTAGTCTTTACATAAAGGGTTTATAACTATTTCTATACAACTCTTTTGATCTACGTAGAGTGGGATAGTTAGAGTTATAAACCCACAGATATGCCAGAAGCAGGGATGAAATCGTCATCGATACAGCTATGCAGCATGGTATGGTCAACTAAATGCTAGGATAATTATACTTCATACAAAGTGAGTGAATGTTAATGAGTGAATGAGCGAGTTATTAGGTAATTGATATTGTATGTTCAATACTCTTTCATGCTGGATGAAATTTAGAATGGACCTACCACACCAGAAACAAACAACTAACATTTTCCCGCGACTACGTCCTCACCGACTTTGATAACAGGGAAAAGGCAACGAGGTTTTTTCTAAGTCTGCCCGGATGAAGTCGCGGGGCAAAAACTAGTATTTAAATAAATATCGCGCCGAGCTGTGAGGCAAAAAATCTCGTTGGATCCTATTGAACACAACATAAGGGTGAGAATTACAAACCTAGATACTCAGTTGCTGGAATCCGCGGCGAAAATAGTGGGTGAGAGCTGAGTCAGCACTTTACAGGCGCAAATAAAAATTGAAAAATCCCGGCTCCCCACAAATCCCCGTAGGGTCCCCGCGCTCACGTACAACACGCACCGGGCTGCCTAGGCTTACCATCATAATAGGACAGGCAGAAGCTCCACTCGTACACACGACAGCACGTCAGAGTGTACACTTTTGTTGCCAAGTCACCCGTAATGTAACCGAGTAGAGTGCTAGCATAAGGGTAAAAGTGTAAGGGTCGTATGTCCAAGCGTATAGGTATAGGGCCACAGGTCTGTACCTAATGGTGATTTGATAATAGACTATGTTTTATAAAACCACCTACATTTTAAGTTAAATTAAAATATCACTTAACGGTTTAAACCGAGCTCGATGAAATATAGTTAAAACACCCTCGATGAAGTCACCTCTCCAATAAAATAAGTTTTTAATATAATCAAATTACCTGTAGCTACGATGCCTCAGACAGACACCACAAACTTAATAACACCTCTCTTTTCACGTCAGGGGTTTAAAAGAAGCAGTAAAGCGAAAGATTTTCTATTATAATATTAGATGGTTCACGATGAATAAACTTTAAGGGTGGAATTAGTAGTAGTCAGCTCAAGATCAAGCTCAAGTAGGTGATCTCAGAAAACAAAATCTTCAACTTGAGACCTAGGCTCAAGCTCAAGCTAGTGTCTATTAATATGCTGACAGCTACTCAAGCTCGAGCTTTTGTTCGGTGATTTTGTTTTCTGGGATCACCTACTTGAGCTCGAGCTTGAGCTGACGACTATTACAGCCACCTTTAGTTTACATGGTTCAAAACTGAGGCAAGAAAAGGCATACTTCCAGCAGCGGAACAATAAATGCTGAATTAGAAGATTTCAGATTTCGATTAAAAACTTACGTATCGACGAACCGGGCCTTCTGTTTCCTTTGATATGGTCACTCGTCTCATCGGGACTCCCTCCCTCACGTATCCCCTTTCATTGCTGATTTGCGACACCCATTTTGGTGACGATAAAAAATAACCGAGTTCAGAGAAACGCTCAAGTAAGTTACTTTAGCTCTTGCACAGCACAATTGTTCACTCAATTGATTGTGATTTAAGGCTCGGTATAAGGCTAACTAGCGCCACCAATGTTAAAAAAATCATATCTTCCTTTAGAAGAAGTTTCTGAAAAAATCCTATGCGCCATGCTTTTCTAGATTTTTAAGTGTAGATAGGTACCCTCTTCGAAATTTACTTTTAAGCTAAAAAATTTTCAATAACCGCCAAAAGTTATCGAATTTTTTTTTTAGCTTAAGACTAGAAATTGAGTTGGGTACCTACACTTAAAAATCTAGAAAAGCATGGCGCATAGGCTCATCTTAGGATTTTTTCAGAAACTTCTTCTAAAGGAAGATATGATTTTTTTAACATTGGTGGCGCTAGTTAGCCTTATACCGAGCCTTAAAACTTAAGTCGCAAATATTAGGTTTAGAATTAAACGATAACTGTAGCGGATTAATATATTTATTTTAACACAAACACTTTAATACTTATTGTGGAAAAGATAACAGTGAGAAAAAAAAAAAGTGAGATATACATTCACGACGCACGTTAGAAAAGTTAATACAGAAATCCAGCAGAGTTATCACATCGTATCTTTTTCCTTGCTACACAACGAGTGTTACTTCTCATTTCGTTCACCGTATGTTTTGATTTCCCTTTACGCGAAGTTAGGAATAATGGCGTAGACAACACGGACTATATTAGCACTGGAGGTTTATTATCTCATAGTGGACTGACCTATTTATGCTAGACTTACGGCGATCCACTTTCTCGTAATACCTTTCTGCACTTAATTTATCTGACATCCTAAGGAAGACAGAAGCCTGGGACCCAATCTCAAGAAAACGCTTAGTCGGGAAAAAAGTCGCGAAGAATTGGTTTTTGAAAGGTAAGCACTCAATTGTCTGAGGGACGCATCACATTTTAATAAAACTCTCTTATTGCTTACGTTTGCCACTCGAAAACGGACCTTTTTACCGTCACCATAGAATATTTTCACATAAGTGTCTCACCGTTATCAATAACGTGGATTGACCCAGTGATACTGCGCGCGCGATCGCCAGCTAGATAAAGAATTAGGTCGGCGACTTCTTCGCTTTGTGCCATTTTGCCAAGCGGGTATGTTTTATCGCGAGCCTTGTATAGCTCCTCCACTTCCTCTTTCGAAAATCCTGCATTCTCCGCAAATGGCGTCTTAGTGCCTCCTGGATTGACTGAATTCACCCGCACTCCATACTTTGCCATCTCCAAGGCCACACATTTGGTGAACTGATCCAAGGCTGCTTTGGAAATACAGTATGGTAGATAATCCGCATCCCTTATAGGTTTGAAGGCAGCAACACTGGATATATTCACAATGTTTCCTTTAGTTTTGATCAGATGAGGCGCAACTAGGCTTGTCAGGAAATAAACCGCTCGCACGTTAGTTTTCATTACTGCGTCAAAAGGCTCCACGCCATCCAGGATACTTCCTCGTTTTCCTACGGCCGCGTTATTCACTAGCACATGTATGCTCCCAAATTCTTCGACTACGTTTTCAACGATAGCCCTGACGTCAGCATCATTGTCCAGCTCCGCTTTGACGACCAAAGGCTTGATTCCCTTCGCAGCTTGGCATTCTGCAGCGGTTTTGTTCAAGTTCTGTTCGTTCCTACCAACAAGGACGAGTTTGGCAGATTGTTGCGCGAAGGCGACGGCGGCAGATGCGCCAATGCCGGAACTGGCGCCGGTGATTATAACTACTTTGTTGGCGAACTCCATCTTTGGCGGCGGATCGTCGGTGACTGAACGACAGTGTGATGTTTGGCAGTATCTATTCTATTTGAACCAACGTTTGGTAGGTAGGAAGCGCGAGCGACACGGGTCTGGCCTTCGTATTTAAATTGATCGTCTAATGTTTTGATTGGAACGAGATAGAATCAATTATATCCGGTCTGATGACTGTGTTTTTTGTTTGAAGCCAATTTGAAGCATTTTTTTGTAACGTCTTTTATCGAATTCTGAAATCTCGAACTAGCATTTACATTGACCTTTTCTGCCTAAAAGGCCCATTTAAAACATACTAAAATAATGTTTGAGACTAAAATTATAAGAGACCTTTGAAAAACGAACATTTCGTCAACTTCAGTATTGCGAGATCATTCAGTAGGTATAAGTACAAACTTATATACCTACTGTCACACGGATCAATCAGCAAAGTAGAACTATTTACGAGCTATAAAAAATATCCATGATACAGTCTACGCGAACCATTAATAAATCAAATGACAAGCCGTGATACCTTAAAAGTATAATATTTTAATACAATTTAAATCTCGTGACACTTTCATTATGTCCGCGTCAGTGTTCCCGGCGCCAATAACATAAAAGTACAGAATGTCAATTCAAAATAAATTCAAATTACTTACATAAGACGCAAGTTAAGGTCCACTAGTGTCAAACAGGGTTATCCAGTTGACTCTGAGTTCACTTCAATAATTGTACGGAAATGTCAACTTAACTCAGAGAGTTGGCTGACCCTGCTGAACCCTGACTGATGCAAGTCTAATAAAAAAAATTAGCTTCTGGTTTTGAAGGTTCAATAAGTATTTTGCAAAAAATACATATTTTGACCGTGATTATAGAAATAATGTTCTCAAAAAAGTCTCCATTATATTTTTACTAAATGAATGAACCTTTTGTACGTTATTGTTAGTACCGAGGCTGCTATAACGCGTTGATGCCATTTCATTTATTATATTATAAGCCCATGGGAAATTGCCCGTTGTTTTCCACTGTTTCTCTGTTATTACGGAATCGCATTTAGTTGATTATTACTCCAACGCATTATGAGGCGGCGGGCGCGGAACTAACAACTATTTTTAATTCCAAGATTAAAGTTCCAAATATAAATCCCACCGAATACTTATGTAAACTTTTGTAGAAATTGTGCCTAAATCCCCAAATGCTTCCAAGTTTGCCGTAGTATTTTTAATGGCGGAAAGAATATACCTACTAATCAGTTTTTCGAAAACGCGGCTAAGTTGCTTAAATGTTTTTTTTCTGTGGAACATACTGACCAAGCTGAGACGATGGTATTGATGCTGAGCAATGCTATACATTATCGAAAAAATGTCCCAGACCATTGTGTAAGAGTGAAGTGAAGATGCCACTTTATAATAATCTGAAATTAATAAATGAGGCATACGTTTTAGTTTTTAAGTTTAATAAAAGGCGTGATTCGGAAGTTCGAACAAGATAGTAATTAAATTCAATATTTTTTATTATTCGTTGTTTTCACACTATAAAGCATACAGTAACCGTAACAGTAACATACAGATCCTACGTCTTATACCCCTTAGCCTGGTTACCCACAGATTTTAAGTGTATGCCAGTCTTTCCCAAAGATCTAGGGCGATAACGGCTTCAAATTATTTTCAAGTTAATTTAAATGTAACCCCTCTTATTCAGCACGAAACAGGTACAGGTAAAGTTTAAACATTAACGATAAGCCAAAATGGTTACAAATCTTGCGGCCCACACCTAAGCCTCGTTTTTGGGCTCTCCAACGTATCTCCCACAAAATATGGTATTTTAAAAGACATTAACAATTCAGAATTCGGTTAATCCATTCATCCTTGTTACTCGCAACAAGAGCAGGATAAAAGTACAGAAAGACTTTTATAACTATATATGCTTTTATCTTACCTACTACTTTCATTAGATACAATTGTAGGACCGAGTTACATGATGAAAGCCGGATTTTGATGTCCGTTTAGGCAAAATTTGGTGGACCCATTTTAACCCAAATTAGTACACATACTTACTTTAGTCATACGTAAGGTAATACATGTAACCATTTAGACGGCAGACCCTGTAAAATGTGGTTATGTTGAGCTAAGAACTATACTAAATGTTTACTTCTGTTTTATGTATTCTGTGCATCAGGGCTAAACTACGGTGCGTCCAACCCCGGGCCGAACCATTTACATGACTGATTATTCAGCATCTGGCTACGGCATTCTGAACCTAAAGGCGATAGACGGAAAGCTGATTACGGTATGGCACTGTTATGAGACAAATTCAAATTTTATCTCTGCCGCCAGTATGGAAAGCATTGTTCGGGCCCAACTGTGTTAACACGTTGCACGCTGCCCGCGCTAAATATTCAATATTAGAACATTAACATAAAGGCGCTACTAAACGGGCAATATTTTTCGGCAATATGTGGCTCAAATATTGGCAATTATAGCCCGGCTACAGTAAAAACAAATTTAGTGTTTGGCAATTTATGGCTGGAAGAAATAGCCAAGATGATTGCCAACCTCCGATAGGAGACGGCACTACAAGAAGAAGAAAATGTATGGCTGGAATATTGGCAATCATAGCCCCGGCTACAGTGAAAACCTTTTCGGCATATCTCGGCAATATTGACTGCAACACTGGCCCATCTTGAGTGTCATTGTCATTGTGTCAATCAGTCCAAACCAAAACAAGGCACAGAGTACCTATAGCAAACCATGGCGAACTTCATGCAACTTAGAAAAGGATGCAAAGGATGCATTGCCGTCAATGTTACCGGCCATTGTCTTGCAGCGACAATATTTCCGAAAAACATTGCCCGTTTAGACGCCCCAGTACTAAATCTCAGGCCCTTATGTTGCAATGAACCAGCTTGCTAGAGAGAAGTACAGTACTTTTCTCAATCTACCTATTTACGTACTTAGGCCCGGTTTCTGAGTTGAGAATTTTGCTAAGCAAATGGGTAAGTATCGTCCTGTCTCTGCAGATTTCTCACAAAAGAGCGTGACAGAGCGATACGTAAGTATGTGCTTAGTAAAATTCTCAACTCAGAAACCGGGCCTTAGAGCGATAAATCGGCTACGCAATGTGTCGGCCATATTCGAAAAAATGTAAACTACGCTCTGCAGGTAAGCAAGCTTTAATTGACTACTCTCAAACTGGCGTATGAGTCACTCAGTATTCCTGTATATCGCAGACGTTTGTATATACTCGGTTACTATACTCGGTTAAGTTACGGGCGACTTTACAACAAAATTTTACGCTCTGACGTGTTGTCGTGTGTAAGTTTGCGTGTCTGAACAAGCGAATGTTCAAATGTCCTCAAAACCGATCGACAAGCTATAGTAGGGCATAATTATGTTCAAACTTTCAAAGGGTTTGCGCGCTCGGTACTGAGTGAACTTCTACAGTGAACCTTTTACGAGGACATGCCTGACCGTAAGTAAACACAAATAGGGATTTCTGTTCACTGTCGTATACAATAAACCCATCGGACTGACAGCGTTGCTTGCAGGCTAGCGTTAGCTTTTTCAAATAGTTTTAAACAAGCAGTAAAACTTCAGTAGTATCTGTACTCAGATTGACTTATTTGAATTTTTGAATAAAGATACCTACCTATAGTTAGGTACTACATTGACACCTCTACACAAAATATCGCGGGAAAACCGAATGGTCTATATTTTTTCATTATTTAGGTCTATAAGCCAAAAGACCTTGTTTATTATTATTTTTGTTAAATTGTGATTGATATTACATTACGGGCTTATGTTAGCGGAAATTGACATAGCAGTCGTCTTTAGATGTTCGAAAAATGACTATGTAAAAAACACCTTTATGTAAATGGACACGAAAGGTTTTGAAAATCAGATGGTACGGTTAATTACCACTCTCCTTTACAAGTGCAAACAGTGCTATACCACTCCGTTCTCGGAATTTGGCAATGGCCCATGTTATTTCAATTGCGGAATGCGATAGCTGTACCCGTAATCCGATATAACTTGCTGTTACTCAATTAAAAATGTGTCAAAAAATGCTCCGTGTTGTGCAAAATAACGTTGCTTTATCGTATACCCAGAATCCAAAACATTGTTTGAAAAAAAAAAAGGTACTGATAATTAGAAAAATAAGTAAAAGACAGCACTAAAACTTACACGTTTTCGACACGTTTACACGAATCCCAACACTTAAATAAAACTTTTCTGATTAATTTTCTAACCCAAAATAGGCTGCAAAACGGTTTGTGTATTTGGCTGCCACTTTTGTCATGCATGATCGACTTCACATTTTTTTCTTATTATCTGTCTACAACAATTTTATTATCTGACCTCCCTGCAGTTTAAACATTCACAGTCCTGGGAATACAGTCTTACATTCGTTATTCAGGGTAGACTTTATGGTCTCGCTCTCGAGGCTTGGATGCTGTATAATACTGGAGCTTTAGTAACATTATTGATAATTCAGCATACGCAAATTCCCTCCAAAAACATACACCTCGCACTGTCAAAAAGCTATCAGATCTCATGTAGAGCCAAGCTTCTATCTCTAAACGCCCCAACACTACAAGCCCTTCACAAACTCTACAACATAGTCAAAATATGTATAGTAACAAAGGAACTACAACTCAACACAACTATCAGAAAATCCCCCATTAAGCGAGTCAATCCATTTTAAATATTCAGTTTGGCACGTGAGAGATATTATCAAAAGTTGGAGAAATCATTAAAAGTTGCTATTGCACATTAGTTTCAAATAACTCATTGGTACAAAGAGCTACCGGGAATCATTCCTGGACCTACACGATTGAGAGTACACACGACAGCACGTCGACCCTTACACGCTAGCACTCTACTCGGTTACATTACGGGCGACTTTACAACAAAAGTGTACAGTCGGTCGTGCTGTCGTGTGTACTAGCAGTCACCGGGTTTCCACCACAACCTTCTTAACCTTTAATAGTAGAATCTACTTTTCAACGCTTGGAAGCTACTGAAGCCTTAATTCACTGTTGATAAGGGTCAAATTGGCCCACTGCGTCTATGTCTAGTCTACACTTAGTCTAGGGACATCCGTAAGTTGGGATCTTATCATAAATCTTGCCAGCTCAGGATGGATAGCCCGTCGGAGGCAACACCCGGGGGGTACCTCATCATTTATACTTTATTATTGGAGGCTCAGGGCTCAAAGTAGAATGATACAGAAGGTCAGTCATAAATAATCGTTATGTTGCCAATGCGCCACATTACAAATTTAAAAATTCGAAGATTTAGCTACCATATTACGCCAGTAAAATAAATTTTAAATGTATGTAATTTTTTACCTTCTTTGACACTTTATTTATTTTTTAATACGTTACTGTTTAAAATACGAACCAACATCATAAACAAGTCAGCAAAAAATCAGAAGTATCGGATTCAACGTAAGTTCTGAAGTTTTTTTACTGGATCATATTAGTTACTTCTTTTTCTCTCAGAAACACGATGATTGAATAACGGGAAATAGCATTTTCGAGACACTAAACACATCCTACAAATCTTTGTCAATCCATTATTTTATGTCGATTCTGACATTTTTACATTTTGGCAACTAAAAACTCATCAACCGTGATAGTTTTCATTGCAATGCCGTGCGACTGTCAGACACGCATGGGATTACAGAATAAATGGTTCAATAAGAAAAAAAAAGTGCAAACTTCGCATGACAGACAATTTTGACCCTTCTGCGTTCGTATAGTTTGTAGTCAGGGGTTCGCGAGTAACCCTTCTAATGGCGCACTCGGCTGTTAGTGTTGCAGAATAATTTAACGCTAGTTCTGCGGTACCTGGTCTGATTGCTCTCTTTTGTCTTGTTGCGATGAATTAGGGGCGGTTTTTCATTCCACTAAGATTTCTGTGAGAGTGGTACGTAGTAATTAAGGTAAGTAGGCCGGGAGAGTAGTAGGTAATGACCATTTATTTGTGCGGCTGTTTGGATAGGGACCGACACAATGAGAAAAAATGTCTTGATGTTTATTTTGGTAATTATAGTAAGTAGGTATAACTCGATATTTTTTTAAAACACCACCGACAGAAAAAATGCTAGTGAGATAGTGTACTCGTTGCTAAAAGTGTCTTTATACTCGCTGCAATTTTTTTGCATCAATTATTAGCTACATAAAATAACCGAAGTTTGATAGCAATGTCGCCTCCGCCTGCATCCTATACCGAAACTTGTTTACGCGAACCTCTCAGAATGTAACAGCAAATTGTTTACATGATGCGGGCGCGCCATAAAAATCTATAAACTATTGCGAGCGCCGCAACACGAGCCCATAAAAACAAATGTGCCAAAAAATCCATTTCGGAAAAGACGTTAGCATGCATTTCCTGTTGGAAGATTTACATCGGCAACCTGAACTTTGCTGTGACTTTGACTCCTGTGCCGACGGGATAAACGCACTTTTGCTCTGAACCGTCGGCGGGTGGATAACTTTGTAAATGTGTGGGTGGTGCTCTCGACTAACTCAGTCAGAGTATAGGCAGATAGGGGAAATCTGTCCGGAAATCTACCCGCAGTTGGTCGGGAAAGTTTCCGTGTTTATCCGTCTGCCAACTGCCAGTGCCTAAGGACTGTCAATAGAGGGAATCGCAGGTTTTATGTTTCTACGATGGTTTTTTTCGGTGTATTGGCCACACGGGAGGTTTCTTTTAAGCTTTGTATACTTACCTATAAACTACCTATAAAAAGTAAGTTTTTGTTTGGAACCAAAGGGTTAACAAAGGAGCTGGCTGGTTTCTTGTGATGTTTGAGACGACTGGCAGACTTTTTACCTTTTACATTCGAATATCTAAGTTTACCCTTCTCATCCAATTTGTCTCATAATAACTACCTACTAAATTATAACTTTAAAGACCCCCGACATTTTAGCTTCAAGTTAGCATAAGTCATATACGGCTGAACCGATTTTGATAAAAATATACCTATCTAAGAACATCGCTAGAAAACCAGCCATCAAAATAAAAAACCGCATCGAAATCGGTTTACCCGTTTAAGAACTATTATGGTGCCACAGACAGACACACAAATAAAAACTATAGCGATCAAACTTATAACATTCGATCGAGAACTTCATTCGATCGAATTACATGATATCGAAAACACGTTTTTTTTTTCAAAAAGTTTAAAAAATTAGTGAGGTTTTTTTTTGTATTTTTGGTGCAAATATTATTTACCGTAAATAAAAAGCCAATCCCACTAGATGTTCAGCGTGTAATAAATAATTCACACTATTAATTATCAGATCTTCCATTATTTCCTGAATGGCAAAATTCATTGGTATAGAAATCGCCTCTCTTTACAAATTTATATTTCATCACCTCTCCAATTTCCCTCCGGTCAAGGTAAGGACCAAATTTTATTGTTTCTTTTACAATGTTCCGTTGCACGGGTTAGAGAAAAAACGAAAATAATTACTACAAAAACTGGCTGAAAAAAGCGTAAAACTAGCCATCTTTGTGACCCAGATCCGTGCCGCAGCGCAATCCATCAGCTTCTCAAGGTCTGTGTCAAGCTGACTTCAATCTTACTTCAGCCCCCGGCGGGGATAGCTTCCACAGAAGAATAGACACATTATAGTGCTTGCATGCGTGCATGCGTCAGTGCGACTTTTAGGTAGGAAGGATTTGTGTGCCGCGAGCCGCACAATCGCGTTATAGACACAAGTGCTTGCATGCGTGTATGCGCGAGCCGCACAATCGCGTTATAGACACAAGTGCTTGCATGCGTGTATGCGTCAGTGCGACTTTTAACTAGGAAGGATTTGCGTGTCGCGAGCCGCACAGTCGCATTATAGACACAAGTGCTTGCATGCGTGTATGCGTCAGTGCGACTTTTAACTAGGAAGGATTTGCGTGCCGCGAGCTGCACAATCGCGTTATAGACACAAGTGATTGCATGCGTGTATGCGTCAGTGCGACTTTTAACTAGGAAGGATTTGCGTGCCGCGAGCCGCACTATCGCGTTATAGACACAAGTGCTTGCATGCGTGTATGCTTCATTGCGACTTTTAACTAGGAAGGATTTGCGTGCCGCGAGCCGCACAATCGCGTTATAGACACAAGTGCTTGCATGCGTGTATGCGTCAGTGCGACTTTTAACTAGGAAGGATTTGCGTGCCGCGAGCCGCACAATCGCGTTATAGACACAAGTGCTTGCATGCGTTTATGCGTCAGTGCGACTTTTAACTAGGAAGGATTTGCGTGCCGCGAGCCGCACAATCGCGTTATAGACACAAGTGCTTGCATGCGTGTATGCGTCAGTGCGACTTTTAACTAGGAAGGATTTGCGTGCCGCGAGCCGCACAATCGTGTTATAGACACAAGTGCTTGCATGCGTGTATGCGTCAGTGCGACTTTTAACTAGGAAGGATTTGCGTGCCACGAGCCGCACAATCGCGTGGACTTCTACGATCGATCGACGATCGTCATACCAATCCTTGCTATGATATACCATATCAGTTCAGAGCTGCACGGACCCATTTCGCAACTGCATGCGTCAAATTGTGAAAGGAGTCTAAAGGAGGACCTAAAAAAGACCCTACAGCTGAAGTCTCGTATAGACACACACTATTCCAGTAAAATGTAGGTATATTCTTTTTTGCTATGTATGTAATGGTCCTAAGAGCAAGATTTGGTGCCAGTTTCTAAAACTACAATTCATAGGTAGTTTATTATGACAATTCGATGAACATTGAGTAGCCGGATAGTAAGCTAACCTTTTTTGTTAACTCTTTAATATCTAATCGGCTTCTAATTGTACATTGAATTGTCATAAAAAACTATGAATTTTAGATTTATGAAACGCGCACCTGATGCGTAGGTTTTTTCATGATATTTTTCTTCACCATACCTACAGTACCTACACGAATTCAGCACAGTAACCTAAAGCACAGAAAAAACATGATCTCGATTGAAGCTAGCCTTCTACCTCTTTAAATCTTTTTCTACACCCCGCTTCATGAATATTTCACCAGCTTGTTTCTTTTACCGACTCGCTGCCAAATGTGGTCTTCTCTCACTTGAGATTTTCAACCCGATCTTCTTCGAGGTCGAAAGTTAAATATAAGAAAGTAGGCACCTACGGTGGGCTTATAAATCGGTTTTTAAATTAAAGCGGTTTTTTTTTACTGCCGAAAAGTGGAAATGGCGTATTTTACCGGGACACCCTCACTCACTTCAATCCACTTTATTGACCGAGCGAACGAAGTGAGCGATTGTCTCCGTTTCAGCTTGGACAAAAATGCTTTCGTGTGTCCGGATGTGTGTTCTCCTACAGGTCGCATTTCTCAACCGATCCCTGTGAAATTTTGCAAGCAAATTCGTTATTTTTTATTTGATTCCCTTTGGCCAGAGTCTGTGAGGTCGAAGGCCAAGCTCTACAGCAGCTCACAGAGCCACTAGTCAACTGTCAAAATAAGCTTGTTACTTTCAATAAAAGTGAATAAACCAGTAAATTTTTCGAGTCATAATACATCTTTAGACAGTTTTTACAACGGGATTGGATTTAGTGAATCCGCCTGGAATCCGCCTGGTGGCCGCCTCGAAATATGTTATATCTATGTTATGTTATGTTATTTGTTTTGTCCGTGCAATATCAACTATCTATAAAATGCAGACAGGATATTTATTTATCATTCTGCCTTATTAGAATGTCGTACCTTTTCCTAGATGTCAAGAAAACTAACCTTACGATCAAACGTTACAAAGTCATGTCAGCCACCAAGACGGATGGTCTACCAGGAACCAAACTAGCCGTCAACTATTTGAAAACTATTTATCTTGGTGAAAGAATAACGTCGAGTACAAAATTTTAAAGTTATAATATGAGAGCGAAGGTGCGCGCGCAGCGCCTGCTCACGCGCAATCAGAGGCTGGCCATGGCCTCGCGAGGGCCGTCTCTGCTCCATGATTAGGGTCTCAGAATGAGAACCGAAACTAGTCGGCTACACCGACATAAATAAAATTAAGTGAAACTAAATACTAAAACTAAATAAGAGAGCATTCAATATAATTCAAAACCGGTCAAAGAAAGCGACTATGGGAGAATTTTCAAGACTTAACATAATTCCGAGTATCAAGTTATCAATATGAACCTGCTTAAATTAGGAAAGTAAATTGTCGATATTATATTTTCCTCTGTTTACAATTTTAAAGTTGAGTCTTTCATGTTTGATTCGTGATAGGGGCTCGGGTTTCCTCGAACCTGCCAATACGTCTAAGAAATTCTTTACAAACTTTGCCTTTGTTAAAGCGCCCCTTGTTTTCGCTAAGTTCTTTGATCAATCACGACAAATTGTGTTTTGTTTTAAGTCTAAGAAAATAATGTTCCTTGACAGTCAAATAAAGTTTTCTTTTGTCGGGAATAACTTTTGTGTTTTGTTTTACATAAAAAATATACTGTAGCAAATATAAAAAGTGAAACATGACATACTCAACCAAAACGATCGGAAAATAGAGGTTTGAACCACGCGATATTTCTTTTTATAAGGTTCAGAATAAGGTTTTCAAATGAGAATGTTACAGTTGATTTATCTCACGAAGGCGGATGAGCCATACTTGTAGTTGTAATGCGTATAGACGCAAGCTCTTGTGTGCGTAACTTAAAAAAAATCGAAATTCAAAGACACACACTGACCCACAAATTGGTTATCAGACCCAAGCAACTCCATTTTACTTCAAATGGGAAAATAATATCATAAAACTATCCCCGCAGCCAATATCATTTTCGCAGTCGAAAAGTTCCCGAATACATTGTCTCTTATAGAAAATACCATAATATCAGCAGAGTTTCACAATATTTTACTTCTGCCACGAAGGAATGCCTCAGAGGCCGCGCAGAAAATATGGAGGGCAATAAAAATGTCAAGTCGGGTCATCAGAACAGAAAGCTTGAGGCGTTTTGTCGCCAGATGCGACACTGAATCAATGAAAAACTGTTTTCTCGCGTGCCTCACTCCGACGATATATCAGACCGTCGCCGGGAAAGGTACGGGAAGTTCAGAGGCCGGTAATAATGGCCGCTGTTGTGTTTGCTGACAGGACAAATACTGAGCCGAGCACCTGCTTGTACTGATATATTTCACATACATTCCTGCGCGATTTCTCTTTCATACGGGTGCGAATATTTCGTCGACTTTTTTATGAACGCTATATTTTTACAGCGTTTTGTAATAAAGCGACCCCACGTGAACGTGTAAGATGTTGCGTTGAATTATTTTGGTCTTGCGTTAGCATGTCAACTTGGGATGAAAAGATACGGCGTGGCACAAAAAGGCGATGTCAAAATTAAAATGTCTAAGGGTGGCATTAATAGTCGTCGACTAAAGATCGAACTCAAGTAGGTGATCTCAGAAAATTCAAATGCTAATGTCAAGCCTTGGCTAATGTCAATGTCAATCTCAAGATAGATTAATGCTGACTGCTACTCAAGTTTGACATTAGCCAAGGCTTGACATTAGCATTTGTCTTTTCTGAGTTCACCTACTTGAAATCGAGCTCAAGTAGGTGATCTCAGATGACTATTAATTCCACCATAAGTCACATGACATTTACTCTTCACTCAATCTTTTTTATAAATCGAAAATCTAGGAACACTCTATCGATATCATTGCTTTGACCCCCAAAGGGCAAATCCAAAAGACGCCTATTACGGAGCCAATTCAAAGCGAACTGGGCAAACATATTTACGGGCGCACAATACAAAAGTCACAGTGGCCCAGAACAATGATTCCGCAGCATTTTCCATGTCGGAAGTGGTATTACACTGAACATTACTGCCAGCGATAAGGCGTCTACATAAATTGGCTCTAGCACGCGACGCGCTAAATAAGCTGCCATTAAGAAAAATAAAACACGCTGCCAGTTTAAGAGGCTATTTGAGATCTGATTGCACGCTCTTATGTTCCAAGCGAGACTTGTAGAGTTTGCATTTTATTTTCTTCTTATTAGGTACGTGTTTTCCTTTCTTTAGTTTGCTGCTATCTCTTGAAGAATTAGTAAGCGGTGGAGGTCAATACTGTCGTAATATTTATCAAATACCTGCCTACTTACTTTTGCTGTTCTCGATCTTTGCTCTTCTAACATAAACTTTCGTAACCACTGCACATTTTTATAATGATTTAACGGTTTCACTTACTTATATTTTGTCGGAATAGCCGACATATTTCGACCTCGTCCGGAAGTCTTAATCATGGAGGAGGGATGGACGACGCTTTCGTCACGGCATTCATCCGCTCACTGCGGGCTCGTTGACGCCTCTTTATATCGCATAACGATTCATTGGCCACGTAGAGCAGCCTCCATTGGTTTCTCTACATCCAGTCAAAATAAAAAGAAAGTCAGTCCGCATCGGCAGTCTTGGGGCAGTCGAGTTAGGCTATACCGCGAAAATTTTACCTCTCGCGTCTCTGGGGAAATCCGTATCCACGTTGGCCCCTTGATCAATAGAATATTAACTACAGAATGTAAACCCCCTTGGTCGCGGAACGACAAACTTTGCGTAACGTTTTTCGACCACTAAAAGGCGCTCTTGCCAGTCAAGGGGTTAAATGGATAAGCTTCTAGAAACCTTTCAGCTTATGCTGATGATGATAAAAATACATTACTGTTACGTTATCTATGTATTCTTATCCAATTTAATAGAACGGATTTTGCTTTTTGTTTTTTTTTTTTACTTACGACGACAGATGTTTTCCTTCACCGTTAGCGAGTGGTATTGCTACTACAAATTCACAAATGTAAGTAACTTTGAAATAAATTAAAGTCATAGTTACATGCCCGCACCGGGAATCAAACCTGGGTCTCTCGCTTCCGAGTCCATCCTGAGGAAACCTGAGCGTATGAGGCATTATACCCTTAAAAATCGCCAATCCACATTGAGCACGCGTGGTGATTAAGCTCGCACTCTCTCTCTGAGAGAAGGCCTTTGCCCAGCTAGTGGGACATGTACAATTGTACAGGCTACATCTTACTTTTTTTTTCAACGACAGAGATGTACTTAATATTTTTGTATGAGACTAAAGCTTTATTAAATTGTGCGTAGGTACCAGTTACGTTGGAGCCTAGGTATTATTAGGTTCTTGTAATACCTACTCTTCTTTATTTTTTGGAGTAAAGTATTTATTGGGAAGTAGATAAATTTATTAAATATTAAAATAAATATTTTTTCATTTAATTTTAAAACCAAGTTTACCTTCTGGTAGTGAGCACGTAGCTATGTTGGCTCCCGGCAATCCGCTGCCGGCCTCGTGTTTATGTCGAACCAATCAAACAAACGCCCCAATAATGACGTTACGAGGTCGGCGGCGGCGGCGGTCGCCCAACTATTTGCAGTTTACTCTGCGAAACGGTGGTGGCCTAGTGGTATAACAATGGACTCGAAATCGAGAGACTGAGGTTCGATTCCCGGCGCAGGCATGTACCTATGACTTGTGTATTTTCAAAGTTACATCCATATTTTGTGAATTTGTAGTCGCTATCTGTGAAGGAAAACATCGTGAGGAAACCTGAGCTTCTGCAGCAATAATATCCTCAACGCGAAAATCGCCAATCCGCGGTGGGCACGCGTGGTGATTAGGCCCGAACTCTCTCTCTGAGAGGGCCTTTGCCCAGCTAGTGGGACACATCGTACTGCAAATTGGTTGTTTGTTACTAACCATAATATTATACAAATGTCCTAGCCGGTGAGAATACTATGTTTCCTATGGTGTGTAAAGTAAATATTTTCCGATTTTTTTTCCCCAGGTTATTATAAATTTAATACCTAGTAGCATTTTGTGCGTGTAACTAATCAAAGCCAAATATTTTGCCAGACATCTCGTTGAACCTCCATAACTGTAGACATTATAACGAAAGCTGTGAAAATTCCAAATTATAAAGTACCGTAAATTTTTAACGTTGAGTGGAAGAGAGGACGCAAACCCTGTACATCCATCCATGTCTGAAAATAGGTATCTGATTCATTTGAAAATTACTTTATTAAAATAATTCCTGCAACAGCGAAGCATCGATCAATTAAGCTTATCAGACAAAAATATACGTAGTACAAAAACCTTTAGAGGTGTGACTAAACTGGACACATTAAATTCACCTTGCAACACATCCCCGAAGCTTAGCGTGCGTCAGCCATTTCCACCCCAGTTTTCTGCTCTGGTACCTCGCGTCACAGTAAAGGAAATGCTAAAAGCTCCATTTCTTAAAAGGACCACGGAACAAAGTTGCATACGGCACGTTCGTTGTCGCGCGAGTTGTCGTTTTAAGGCTGGCGTCCACTGAAGGCGGATCGGGCCGGGGCGCATCGCAAGATCGCAATGCAAAAATCCGCCTAAGTGTATTTATATGAAACAGCGTCCACTAGCGGCGGACTATTTATGCTGCGGCCCGCCAGCCTTTACTGCGCGTGGCGTAACTCTGTCGTCTACGTCAGATATTTGCAAGGATAATGGAAAAAAATCGGCACATTTCATGGTCATCTGTGCATGGATAATTATTGTCCTTGCAAAACAAAAGCGAAGTTTAAAGGAGCTTGCCTAGTGACGGACACTGCAGATGAGGCCAGCCAAGATAAATACAGTAAAATGATTGAGTTGAGAGTGAGAGGAGGTACTGCAATAAAGAGTTATCTATCTCTCTCTCTCTCTCTCTCTCTCATTCAATTGGACATTATGACACAGGCTACAAAAATAGAGCTTCTGTACAGTTTCTACTGTTAGAAGTCCGCGACCTAATGTTATACACGAATGGAGTGTCCGTCCGTCTTCTTTTCAGCCTTTATCGCAGCGGACGGGGGCTGCACACCGACACCGAACTGAGCACTTGCACTCTATGAGCTTACGTTACAGGTGAATTTGCAATAAAACTATATAAGTAGGTATATGAAGGTTGCCGTGGAGTTGTTCACGAACGGTATCAAAGTTGATAATATGATTTTCATTTATCTACCTACTTCTTGTGATCTTTCGGTGCTTGGTATGATTTATTACCTACATGGTACCAATTAACCTCCCGAAGTTAGAAGTCCCGCTTGTCACCACTTAGGTACTGTACTGTCGGAATACCATCGAAGTTGCTTAGACTGAGAAATGTTACTTATAGCACAGCAAATTTCTTTCAAAGTAAAGTGGATATCACTTCCATTTTGCAGCTGATTTACAGAGCTGAATAGATGGACCAGGATAGCTAGATGGGCTAGATATCCGGCCGGTTAAACGCTCTCTACCCGTAAATAGATTGCTACCCGACCCGCCCTGCTATACGTTGTGGCGGTGAATGCTCGTTGCAGCTTTGAAGCTATTATATACCGCTTTTTGGTCGTAGTAACCTAGTAGGTAGAATAATGGACTTCGGAGTGAGAGACCCGGTTCGATTCCCGGTGCCGGCATGCCTAAATTTATTTCAAAGTTATGTAAGTACATTTCCAGAGTAGTAAAGAAAGTAATCTCACACGTTTTCCCGAGAAGAATGTTATATTTTGTGGTGATTAAATCAATTTCCAGAAGGGTCGATAGCCTCTTTATTATTTTTATCATGAAATAATCTTATACTACCGAAATTATGCCATCAACAATACCTCTAGCGATTGATGAAAGCTCTTCTAACTGTGGTTATTCTTAACGTTACAAAGGAAACCAGTCTCGCTAGAGCTCCCGCAAAGACGGCACCAATCATCATAAACGTGTCCAGAATACACGCCCAACGATCAGTTCTCACGCGAAATACCAGCGTCGTAGAATAGTACAGAAAGCACACCGAGAAGGACGAACACACCAACCCAACACTAAGTTCTTCTTCGCCGTTACATTCTTGTCAGAGTAGCTACCACGAGTGCGAAAAAGCTGTGCCGGACGTCTGCCGGACGTCTGTCATGTATCATAATATTCATAATTGAACGAGCGAGCGAAGCGAGCGATACCCCATATCTCAGCAACCCCTCGACCGATTTGGCTCATGTTCAAACTTAAAAATTCTTTTAATTTCATTTACCCACCTACCGAATTTCATGACGATCCGACCAAATTTACTCAAGTTATCGTTGAACGAACATACATACAAACATACATACAAACATACATACATACATACATACAAACGCCGGATTGTTCAAGTAGATTCTGAGAACTTCGCTCGCTCCGCTCGCTCGTTCAATTATAAAAATAAAAGAAAATTTAGAAAATTGCAAATGAGACCCATTATTATTTCCCGATACCCATTAGGTTTTCGCTGTTCAGGTACCATTTCTTCTTCTTTTATTGATCATCCATCCATCCATCCAGTCGTTCCCTCAATGCTGAGGATCGTGACCATGGAGAGCAACTTTAACCATTGAGTTGTACTCGTATAACATCACTTGCGATGCGGTTCAGATCATGCAGGCGCATTTGCGTAGCTTTGGTTATAGACGCATAGATCTCACTCCTATATTTTAGGTAACGTTTTGTTTGGACCTTTAAACATAATAGGTTTGTACCTCTGGTTTTATTACTTTGCACCTGCTGTAGGGAATCATCCACAATATTTATGAACACAAATTGTTATTTGCTCGAGGCTCCTACCCAAGTAACTAGGCGCCCGTTTAAACGTGATCACAATGAGAAGTTATCGGGTGTTACGTCAACCTTTTAGGTAGAATACCTGTGCAAAATTCGAAGTTTCTAGGCTCTTCCTTTTAGTTTATAGTATTCGGTGGGAGTTTGTCTTTAGCAGTGAGAGTTTGATGAAATTTTGACGACCACATTAGATCTGTTGGTCTGTTGTGGTTGTGGGAGATAGAAAAGGCCCATTGGACTTATTAATTTGAGAGGTGAACGTATGTGGGCAATGACCACACTTCCTTAGGCTGCACAGTTTTTGGGCCAGTGAAGTTTTTGGACTAGTTAGATGAAGAACTGCTTGACACATAAACGTAATTACATTACACCATAGTTAGAAACTGTCGTATACTTATTATGTCAGTGGGTTAGGCTATCGAATGTGCTCTATGAAACCAATAAAGCGGTCACGCTATACTCACGCTATATGGCAGACTTGCTGTGCTATTTGATAAACATACCATATGACCATATTGTAATATCCTATCACTTTAAACGAGCTAATCTTGTATATTTCTATATAATATATATATATATACCTATATATATCCTATTACTTTAAACGAGCTAATCTTGTATATTTCTATATATATATATACCTATATATATATATTTGAACGGGGGATCTCGAAAACGGCTCTAACGATTTGGATGAAATTTGGAATGGAGATAGCTTAGACATAAAAAAAACACATAGGCTATATATCATCACGCTGGTTTACTTAGGGGCAAAGCAAACCAACAAATATCAACATAAATTGGCTATTTGTACTAAAGTGAATGACAAAACCATTTACCGGAGACCCTGTCATCCCGTAGCGTTGAGCTTTTGACTTTACTTAATCCAACAAAACTGAGTTTCGGTGAGTTTTGACCTACCAAAAAGTCCGCAAGTAAGTTTTAAAATAAAACGTTGAACAACAGTGTTATAAAGTTGTTTCAAAATCGCTGTCATCGGAACCTGTCACATTATTGTAATCAACAAACGCATGAGCCAAGAAAATCTTTAATTTATTGAAACCTTAGCAAGATAACTTAGTTTTAGTTATACTTAATTACCAACAGTCTGAAAGAACCAATGACTCCATCCATACTTGAAGACAGCATCTATCAAGCTTTATAAAATTACCGGGTGACGAGATGAAACTTTCGTATGGCGCATTTGATTGATAATGCATGGAAGGATGGTCAATAGCAATAAAGCGGCAACCGTCAACACGAAAAGAAGATGAAGCAGAAAAGGATACAAGGCACCAGAAATCCGGGAAAACTATAGATACGATGGCCTGAATAAATAAAGTTCACTGTGTGCACTGTTTGTTTACCTTCCTTTCGTGTTACCTTAAATTCAAACTAAGTGCTATCATATAGGTACCTTTATAATACTTACTATACCTAAGTTAACATTCATAGTCCCTCATACGTTTTTTCCATAAAATAAGATGACTTTATACGAAATTCTTCAAACCATTCCAATACAGCTTTGACATTGTTGTGACTTTAGAATGTCAAGTCAAGACGCCCCATAGATTATTATTTTATTTCAATGAACGGTAAAAGAACAGTGTAAAGAGTCTACTGATAGCATAGATATAATATTTTTTTATAGGCAAGGATATGAACAGATCGAGCCATTAAGGTTTACACAAAAAAGTTTACAATGTAAGCCACTGTATTGGCGTTGACAGCCCAGTTGGACCACAGAGGGAAAAAAGGTAAGTAAGTAAGTAAGTAAGTAAGTAAGATATTTATTCACAAGATACAACACAGTACAATGATACTAAGAACTAAAAATACACAAGTAAGCATGTTGGTCACTACGTAAACAAGGTTGGACTAGCCATTATTAAAAAAAAAAATACTTCTGCTTACACAGAGTTATAAGGTCACCAAAGGCCAGCTGCGCACAGCAGACGGGGGGTTGGGGGGGCGGAGCCCCCCCCTTAAAAAATAAAAAATCTACTTCTGCTTACACAGAGTTATATAATAAGGTCACCAGAGGCTAGCTGCGCACAGCAGACGGGGGGTTGGGGGGGCGGAGCCCCCCCCCTAAAAAACAAAAAATATACTTCTGCTTACACAGAGTTATAAGGTCACCAAAGGCCAGCTGCGCACAGCAGACGGGGGGTTGGGGGGGCGGAGCCCCCCCCTAAAAAACAAAAAATATACTTCTGCTCACACAGAGTTATAAGGTCACCAGAGGCCAGCTGCGCATAGCAGCCGGGGGGTTGGGGGGGCGGAGCCCCCCCCTAAAAAACAAAGAATATACTTCTGCTCACACAGAGTTATAAGGTCACCAGAGGCCAACTGCGCATAGCAGACGGGGGGTTGGGGGGGCTCCGCCCCCCCCCTAAAAAACAAAAAATATACTTCTGCTCACACAGAGTTATAAGGTCACCAGAGGCCAGCTGCGCACAGCAGACGGGGGGTTGGGGGGGCGGAGACCCCCCCTAAAAAACCAAAAAATATCATTCTGCTTTTACAGAGTTATAAGGTCACCAGAGGCCAGCTGCGCACAGCAGACGGGGGGTTGGGGGGGCGGAGCCCCCCCCTAAAAAACAAAAATATACTTCTGCTTACACAGAGTTACAAGGTCACAAAAAGCCAGCTGCGTACAGCAGGCGGGGGGTTGGGGGGGCGGAGCCCCCCCCTAAAAAACATAAAATATACTTCTGCTTACACAGAGTTATAAGGTCACCAAAGGCCAGCTGGGCACAGCAGACGGGGGGTTGGAGCGCCCCCCTAATAAACATAAAATATACTCCTGCTTACACAGAGTTATAAGGTCACCAAAGGCCAGCTGGGCACAGCAGACGGGGGGTTAGGGGGACAGAGCCCCCCCTAATATTTATTCATTCTCGTTATTGAGTTATTGATTCTCATAGTTTCATTCAAAGGCTGTTATGCAAAAAAAAAATTAGGGGCGCCATCTCTTAGCATTCGAGCGAAGCTCGGTCGCCCAGGTACTTATTATTATATACCTACGCATATAAGTTTTTAATATTCCAAACGATTGATCTCCGCTATCAGCTATAGGTACCTGAAACAAAAAAAAGTTTGAGTAAGAAGAAATATGGAAAGTAAAACAAAAGCATACATTTCTGCTCATAGCTTTTGTTTTTTAGTTACAAAAACATTGGCTGCTGTTTCCTATTGGATAAACTTTTTCCTTGTGGGCTGGCAAAAGGAGGAATAAAAAGTAAACATCTCTTTAGCAACTGTTACCTCATCAATTATTAAGCCACTTTGCAGCGTTTTTCTGGGAAATAGAAAAAATCTTTCCTCTGAACTTATTCGAGCATGATACCGGCTACCAGCCGGAATATGTCGCATTTATTTAGCTGAATTCCGTAGGTGTACTTCGTGCCGAGATATTATTGAACGAGCGAGCGAAGCGAGCGAAGTTCTCCGAGTCTATTTGAACAATCCGGCGTTTGTATGTATATATGTTTGTATGCATGTTTGTATGTTTGTATGTATGTTCGTTCGATGATAACTTGAGTAATTTGGTCGGATCGTCATGAAATTTGACAGGCAGGTAAATGAGGTAAAGATAATTTTTAAGTTCGAACATCAGACAAATCGGTCGAGGGGTTGCCGAGATATGGGGTAGTACACATAATATGCAAAGCGCGCGCGCGCCTGCTGAGTGAATGGTGTTAGCAAAGTTACACAAACTAACTTGGGTCGCGAGTTCACAGTTCGGGGCGAACCACTAGTTTTATATTGTCACATGTCACCCCGTGCTCTCTTTAATTAACTTATCCGCTAACAGTGACCCAGGCATAATAAAAAAAAAACCTGAAAAAGAGCAGATTTTTGTGAACATCAGATGGGCCACTCACTAACTAGCACTTACCTTAATGACCTTATCGGAAATGGAGATAAATCCAATAAAGATATTTTCCTCTATTCTGATTAGCCCTAACTTACTTTATTCATGGAAATACTACGCGGGAAGCGTTAAAGCGATATAAAAATACTACGCGGGATTTACGCCGAGTCCATTTCTCATAGAAAGGCCTAGAACCCTTCTTAGTAGCAGGTCTTGGGAGTGTCGGATTTACGTCAAAGTTGGCAGTAAATTAGCACAAATCCTCTCAATTTCCTATTCAAGACAGAGGGAACCCTAAAATCTTGTTCTCGGAAACTTATTCGCGCAGAAATAAAAGCGGACCCACATCGTCTTCGTGCGTTCATACCGGCCAGTAGTAAATCATTTTAATAATTGATCCGTACTGAAATATTCATGAAACTCTAGCCGAGGGCTTCGCAAGGAAAATGGGAGAAAAATGGCGGAGAATATTTTTGGCCCAAAGCGAGTCTTGTCTTTGGTGGATTTTTGGTGGTTTTGTTTGACCTAAATGGACAAAATGCCCACATTTAGCGCGCTTTTATTTTTCGTGCAAAAATAGATCCCTTGTGTTTTCTGTGAAAAGGCCAATCTGTGGAAAATAGACTCCCTAAATCTTGAGGAATATCAATAGACCAATTGTGACATTGTATCGGCGCTTGCGGGCCTTATATAGGGGAAAATACAGTTTTATTTGTTTTAAAAAGTAAAAAAGTAAGATGTAGCCTGTACAATTGTACATGTCCCACTAGCTGGGCAAAGGCCTTCTCTCAGAGAGAGAGTTAGAGCTTAATCACCACGCGTGCGTGCGTGTGTTTTTATTTGTTTAAAATTCAAGTAAATCAAGTCCGCGATGGGAGAAATGGGTAATGAATTCCTTCCTCTTCCGCCATTTTGACTGACTTTGACATTATATTTTCCGACTTTCTTGTTACTATCGACACAAAGACTTTTCTATTAACCGTCAGCAAGTAGCACACCTTTAATAACATATTGCGTTAGCTAAAACACGTTGATCAAATTTTCGGGAACCATGGCTAAATATCCCATTTTCCTTCTGAAGCAACTTCTATTAGCGTTAGGTAAAAATAAACTAATAACGCCGCCGTCAAACGAAACGTCCCTTTATGCGACATCAAAGAAATTCGGTAAGAAAATTGCAAAGACTCTCAGTACGTGTCTTGGAATAAAATGGTAGAGCGTTAAGTCAGGTCGTTAGAGCTACGGCCTCGGGTGCTACCGTGCATCCTTAGCTTTTCAGCTGTACTCGAGAACACCCACCCTTGTTTCATTTAAGAATAGGAGCTACATTCGATTGTCTGGAATGTAAACTAAGCGTGGGAGTAACTCGACACTGCAGAAACTGGAGCTCTGCGAAAGTATCGCCGGCTCCAGTTATCGAGCACTAGAAAAACAACAGTTAGACGGCGGAATGAATACAATACTTTAAATAACAATATTAGAATCTTTAAGCTCATTTGGGATGCGACTACTTTGCAAAAATTGGTAGAAATGTTTTCCTGTGTCGGATTACAGACTCTACACCGTGGAATTTTAGTGGTTTTAAAGCCGAAGGTATTTAGTTGCACTCGTGATTCTGAGCCAAATTCCAAAATTTTACTTCAAAACGAGCGAAAAAAAAAACACTTCTCAATACAAACGGCTATCGCCAATCTTTACCATTGTATGGAGAAGTGAATTTTTTTTTCGCGCGTTTTAGAATGAAATTTTGTAATTTGGCTCAGAATCACCAGTGCAACAAAATACCTTCGGCTTTAAAACCACTAAAATTGCACGGAGTATTTCTGTTGTTTGATAATACCTATTCTGTAAAATTCTTTCTTTTTTTTTTTATTAAGGGCCCTGTCTTGCCGGCACCTTTCTCGATCGACAGCAACCGACGCGCGGCCGACCGCTCACGCACACTCTTGCACGGTCGACTGCGCGAATAGTGATGTAAAATTGAAGAATCGAAAATGTACTTTTTATTTCAAACTAGCATTTGCGCACGTTGATTACCCGACTGTCCAAAGGAGGGTTATGTTTTTCACGTTCTGGAAATTATGGGAATTATGAACCACCTCCACCTCTCACGATGCTGTGCCAGACGTAGCCACTGTATTCCGGTTACCAATTCTATGAATAACCCATATCTCCTAAACGGCTAATGCTAAACCCATGTTCGTTCATGGTACCTACCCTAAGAAAAGGACTCGACAAAATCTACCCGATTCAAGTATCAAAACTTTAACTGCCCATATCTCCTAAATGGCTAATGCTAGATAAGTCTAAGCTCTAAATCTACCTTATGAAAGAAACAAAAATAACTAGTTGTTCGCCCCGAACTATGAACTCGCGACCCCATATCTCAGCAACCCCTCGGTCGATTTGGCTCATATTCACACTTAAAAATTCTCTTTGCCTCATTTACCTACCGGTGTGAAGTTAGCTGACAAAACTTGGCTGACAATAATAATTATAATACTGCTAAATTAAGATGGTAATTTTTTAAATGCATTTTTCAGGCCTTGTAAGTATCCTGAAAGTCAGTAACTGTAAAAAATGATTGCTCAGATCAAAACGGTCAAGTTCGAGCCGGAATCAAATAGTTTTTCTTAAATATGTTCTCAGTTCAATCTTAATTTTATGCAAACCGATTAAGATTCCAGGCAAGATTAGTTTTTTACCACTCTTGACGCAATGATTTTCTTTAGCACATACTACAATCTGTCCAACAACACCAAACTGATATGGATAAGCTTGATTTTGGTGTTGTTGGATAGCTTATAGTATGTGCTAAAGAAAAGCATAGCCTCTAGAATGGTAAAAAACGAATCTAGCCTGGAATCTTAATCGGTTCGCCTAAAAAAGGTTGAACTAAGAACAGTCATATTAAAAAAAAATACTATTTGATTCCGGTTCGAACTTGACCGTTTTGATCTGAGCAATATTTTTAACAGTAACAGGCTTTCAGGATACTTAGAAGACAAGTTTTGTCAGAAAAATGCATTAAAAAAAATACAATCTTATTTAGCAGTATTATAATTATACTAGCTTTTGCCCGCGACTTCGTCCGCGCTGACTAAGATTAACAGTTGCAGCCCTATTTTTCCCCCGCCATCGAAGTCAGTCAGGGCTTTTCCCCAAGTTTTTACCTACTTAGCAATGTATAGATAGTACCCACGACTTCATTCACGTGGATAAAAGAAAAAGGATAAAAGTTTGTGGTGATTTAACAATTGTACCTAGCATTTTTTACCACCTAGGTAGTATTAAATGTACTTATAACCGACCCCCAGCGCTATCAGACTTCGCTCCCGTGGACCATGCGTTGTTATCTGCTTCTTCCAAACTCAACGGAGTAAAGATGCAGATACCTACTGTTATCGGCATCTAACTGATTGAACGTGGGTTACCTACATTTCAAGACACACTCGAATATTTCGACTCTTATTTTGAGTCCGCTAATCTGCTACTGCTTTCTGCAAACTTTCAGTCTGGGTTGTCTCTGTTGTAGTTGTCTGTAGTTGGTCTCGCCTCAAGTCTTCGTGCCTTTGTGGCCTATATGGACACTGCCTCTCCCGATGTTAGAGACTCCTAATGCTTAGTTTGAAACCCAAGTACATCTCGTTTGCTTGCACAGTTGTGTGAATAATCATATCAGCATTCAGCATTCGATGCAGTAGGTACGTCACAGGTCTCAACATCTGACTGGCATTCTGTAAAAGATCTCCAACAGAGCTAGTTAGCGTTACTTACTCGTATTACAGGCACGAAGATACTTAAGGGTGGACGATAGCAACGTGGCGGGAAATTCAAAATTTTCACAGTTTTTTACATTTTGTAGCTAAACTGAGCTATTTTTGTTCAGCGATTTTTCGTTCGCGGCAATAACATAGTATTCTTTTCAATATTGTAAACAACAGAACAACAATAATTCAGCCGATTAAGTGTTCTGGTCTACGAAGCAGTGGCACTGCCCAAAAAACTTGTCGTAGACCAGAACACATAATCGGCTGAATGTGTCTAATTGTTGTTCTGTTGTTTACAATAATGAAAAGAATACTATGTTATTGCCGCGAACGAAAAATCGCTGAACAAAAATAGTTTAGCTACAAAATGTAAAAAACTGTAAAATTTTGAATTTCCCGCTACGTTGCTATCGTCCACCCTTAACAGAAAAAACTATATGAAAATTCGTGTAGTTTTTTTTATATATTTTATTTTGCATCATGCTATATCAAAGACAACGATCATAATATCAGAAAAACTTATCCATATTATGTCTATCACATTGAATAGTATTTTTTTTTTCTATTAGCTGCCCTTCTGAAACACCTAATGCGTCTTCTTAGCGTCTACGATACCATAGTCAAAACAACGGTTTTAAATCGTCGGTCTTATTCTTCTTTCGTGTTGAAAGCGTCACACTTTGCCGTCCCAGAAACGCGCTAACCTGAGCGCGCTGGGGTCGCCTCCAAAAGATCCTATAAGCTGCACTGTGGAGCATCAGGACAGTTATGACGATGCGACCTTGTCGGTACAGCTTAAGATTGGCACGAAACACCTCTTCTGGCTCTATTCCTTACATATCTTTCATGCGGGCAACACCACCACCCAGGCGGTTCGGGGATTTTCACATGCTCCAATCTTCTCGCCAGTCTGAACTTCTGAAGTATGTGGAAAGCCTATCAGAGTTGTCATCAATGAATAGGCGACTATGATATTATGTAAAAGTGCCCCTGTCTAGTCCTTCTAGGTACTCAATAGGTACTTAGTGGAAATAAAGCGGTCATGTTGCTCATGTTACACCATCACTGGCTGATTTTATGCGCCTTTGGTCGCTCAAGACTCTACAATGTTTTTCATACTTGCACAGTACACACAGCGGCTTTTTTTGGTCAGAACATCGTATCTTTAGTTTTCTTCGAGGTCTGGTGCATCCTTATTCTTCCCTGAATAAGCAGCAATCAGCAATGCACTGAACGGACATTCCATTTCGTCTGGCCAAGAGATCTCAGGACGGACGCCGGACCGCAACTTTGTAAAGATCTTTGATAAACACTGCTGGATGCTGAAGTTTTTAAAGTAAGGATTTATTTATTGGCTCTTTCAGATTGTAAGTAGCTATCACTGAAACAATATTTTTTTGCCTGTTTTTTATAATTACACAATGTTGATTTCTGCTGTATTGCTTTCTTGATACCATTTTTGTGACAGTGATGGATGACAGCAATCATTAAAAACAACTTCTTCATTGTTGTCTATCGTTTGATTGTAATGCATAGGTTGCGGCACATTTCGGACTTTTTGGTAGATCAAAATTCACCGTTATTCAGTTTTCGATGGATTTAGGAAAGTAAATAGCTCAACGCTACGTAATGACAGAGGGTCTATGGTAAATGGTTTTGTCGTTCACTTTTATACAAATAGCCACTATACGATAATCTTTGTGTATTTTGCTTTGCTCCTAAGCGCCAAAGCGTGATAATATGTAGCCTATATGTTATTCTGATGTCTCAGCTATCTTCATTCCAAATTTCATCCAAATCCATCCAGCGGATTCAGCGTTATAAGGTAACAAACACACTCACTCACTCACAAACTTTCGCCTTTATAATATAAGTAGGAAGGATTGTCAGGCAAGTTTTGTCAGCTAACTTCACACCGGTCATTTACCTGTCTACCAAATTTCATGACGATCCGACTAAATTTACTCAAGTTATCGTCGAACGAACATTCATACATACATACATACATACAAACATACATACAAACATACATCATACATACAAACATACATACAAACATACAAACGCCGGATTGTTCCAGTAGACTCGGAGAACTTCGCTCGCTCGTTCAATAAAAAAAAACGTTCTACCGCGTTTCGGCCCTAAATCTTGCCGATTATTTTCTTTCGACACGGTCATAATAGTTATTTGTTATGCAAGAATGCAAAATTATTGTTTGCGGCGAGTGCTTGTATTGAAAACCGAGCTAGCGAAGGTTTCTAAAATTGAGCCACGAGCGTAGCGAGTGGTTCAAAAAAAGAAACCTGAGCGTAGCTAGGTATTCAGAAGCACGAGACGCAAATAATATTGCATTCGTGCGAAACACAAAACTTTTCATCTCACAGAAGCGAGGAAATGATTTTGTTAGCCAAGCGGGAAAAACTCTATAGACAACTACTTACAGGCAAAACAGGTGAGTCAAATAAGTTCCTTTTAAAAGCATATGTTACTGTAGTTACGGCTGCCGCACTAAAGTTTTGAGCTTCGTTGGTATTAAAACCATTCGTTTTATTAATAATTTCCTGAAGTTTATTTATCCAGACACAAAAATAATGTAAATAAAAGAAAGTTTTTTTTTCCGGGTGCATTCTGAACTTTTACCATATAAATTAAAAATTTCTAGGAGATAAAAAATTAAACTAGTAATATCGTCTGAAAAAATGTATTTAACAAACCAAAACATAATTATCTATTTGATAAAACAGAAGCGAAGCATTTTTTTTATTTACTGGTATTATAAAATAAATATGTGTACAAAATATTGAAAAGACTATAAGAAGAAACCGCGTTTCTGAATGTTCTATTCCGTGACTTTACCTTTTTAAAAGATGCTTATGCACCATTTACATTCACAGTTTTGTATAGAGAATGGGCTCGAACAATCGCTTTCGCTGAAATACGCGTTTAAACGAAGTATGAATGAGGTTTTATTTTCCGTCGGGATTTGGCATCTACTTAAACGGCCAGTGTTTTTTTCTTTTTCAACACCATAGGGCGCGGGAAAGACTGTCCCGGCGTCGCGTTCAAATTTCGAAGCGCATAAAAATTCAGATAGTTTAAATCCGGCCTTTACACGATCGTAAGTTACTAGTAACAGCAAACTTTCCGAGCGTGGGAGATGAAAAAAAAATACTTCGTAATTAATACTTCCATACATACACGCAAAGAACATTACGTGACATTCATTACCCTCCTTTACTTGCGTAGAAAAATCAGTTTGCTACTTTGATGTGTAGTAGTTCACGAAAACGCGTGGACCAGTTAGTCCTACGAGTCTGCATTTTTTCATTTACTTATGAACACGCCTTCGTGCATTGCAATAACTATACCACGAAGCAACTCTTGAGTCAAGCGACAGCATTCCATTTTTGAAAATCGAATCCCGCGCGCAAGCAAACCAGCTTGCGATGAACCTTACATAGTATCTAAACCTACGTGCTGGCAGTCCTTCATTTATTAGTCCACTTTTGATACAATTTGTCCCCACCCTACAGTGGGGTGAGGTCGCGCCACCAATCAAGTCTCTCCGTGGAATCTTAAATTCATTGTATTAAGAACCAAAATGCTTTAACTCATCGGTCTTCTTTCGTGGCGCGAGCTATATTCCTACGCAACGGGGCCTCGTGGAGCCGAGCGACGTGCTCTCTCCTCGATGGCACGCAGCGATCTGAACTCCGAGACGGGGTCGACGTTTGTGTGGAAAACAATTCCGTACTCCATACTAATTCGTATGGAGAAATCGCACGCAAAATTTGGTTATGTTTGACGAATTAATGCTCCAAATACCATTTTTGTTTTGCAAAAATAAAAAGTTTACGCCATTTTACATACTCTTAACTTGCAGGTAACTAAAAATCAGCTTATAAAATGCTCGGTGAATTCGTCAATCACAGAAACTTTAAGAGCAGTTTAACGTGTTTTTTAGAAACTTTAGATTTTTTTTTCTAGCTTGCTATCAATTCTAAGCCAAAATCAATTGTTTCGTTATGTAATACAACTCTTCAAAAACTTGTGTAATTATTTAATGGTCATAATACTAATATTTTCTGTCATGAATGACAGAAACACTGCGGCACGTTTAAGTACCAACCCTCCTTAAGCAAAAGCACCATTTTTCAATCTCAACTTAGTAAATTTTTTTTTAAGTTTTTTTCGCAATTGGTTGTGATGGTGAGTAAGCCCAAAACTCTCTTTATGAGAGAAGACCTTTGCCCAGCTCGTGAATCAAGATTTTTTAAAGAAAAATTGTAGCGCGCCATTTATATTATTTTAATTTTCTCATTGGTGTGATCCAATTTGAAACTGTCATAGGGTCTCACTGTCTCATTGCCATTTCAAGTAGCAAGAACACGAAACGACATGAATTCGTTATAAATATTTGATTTGAATAACAATCGTGAGCGAATTGCTTTGAAGCTGAGAGGAAGGCTGCCGATTTACCTTAGGTTGAAACATTGAAATCAATTTGCTTTGGGTAAAGAAAATTTATAAAAATAATCATGATCGTTTTCTTGTTTCCTTGTACACACGATGGCACGTCAGAGCGTACAGTTTTGTTGAAATGTCGCCCGTAACGTAACCGAGTAGAGTCCCAGAGTGTAAGCGTCGACGTTCTGTCTTGTGTACATCGATAAATAAACTGTAAAAGTACCTTATTTATTGTATTCTTGGTTCAATTTGTCAAGATAATATACCTACCTATTATGTTATTGTTGACAATAATGTAGCTTTGTTTATGTGGTGGATTGATAGATCGTCCAACGACCAACGATGCACTCACACCAAACCTTGCATCCTTCGACACATAATAATTACCAGTCATAATTTGCAAAAATATATATAAATACGCAAAAAGGTATAGGTACCTACTCAATTTATGATTATCCTAGTATCATAATAATCTCATCATCATCGAACAGCAACCATTCTAGTGTCTTCTTAAGAGTATAAAGCCGCGTTTTCACAGTCAAATTACAATAAGACGAAGAGAACAATTTGCTCTATGACGAGCACCGTCCAATAGAGCCGGGGCTTCTGATTGGTCGGTTCTTCTGAAATTTTGTCTATGGGCGCAAAAACGTCAACTAGGACGGAGCTCTACTCATCAAAATTGCTTTGGATGATAAAAAAAAAAACAAAATGGCCTACCAATCAGAAGCCAGGCTTGCTTGGACGGTACTCTTCGTTTTATGTAATTTGACTGTGAAAACGCGGCTTTGCCAGAATCTGAGCACGCAACGTTTAGAAATATACGATGATTTCTACACGAGACAGACATAGCAGACGGCAAGCGAACCGTAATTGTAGGGCCCGAATCTACACTGCCTTCGTCTAATAATATTCGCGGCAAAACAAAATTGACATTTTCCCCCGAGGAAAGGCCTAAAAATATACGCAAACGCGTCAAGCGTCACGTTTATTTTGAGTTTGTACAGCTAATGGTGACATCCTAAAGGAAATGAGCGCCCTTAAAGTAAAGGTAACGCGATATACCCTGTCTGTTCGCGACTCACGAATATTCAAGACTGAGTTTATTTATACGCACCGCCCGGGGCGAGGTTAGGCATACATAGGGTCAAATGTTTTTCTAGTTCCACATTTTTTCAGATTATATGAAAGAAATTAATTAATTCTTACACTTAAACTTCCGTAAGCACTTTACATTTTGTATTTCGTAAACGGTAGTTTAAACGTTTACGAAATTAAAAAAAAAGTGTTTTAACAGAGATAGTGATGGCTTTTTGCATTATTTAAAATGGTCTTATTTATTAGTTTATTGGCTATATTCATTGTTACTACATAAAGATCGAAACCAAATAACAGCAACCATTCAAACATTTGTAACCTCATGCATACCGTGTAGGCGCTCTACCAATTGAAATAAAATGTTCTCTAGCACGGGTCAGTGCGTTAGAAAAAACTAAAAAGTAAGTACCAACCATCAAATCAAAATAGCTTTAAAACAATATCATCTCTATCCATCCAACCTATGAATTTTGACCGCCACTGGACATAGGAAAACCTACATGTACCTAATGTATTTTACATAAAATTATTGACACCAAAAATGTAAGTGCTCGACACGATTGATGTATAGGATGGAGATGCTGACATGTCGGGAGGCATTCCAAAAGGTTAGCAACGTTTTCTTCGCTAAATCTCGAGTGCGAAATACCCGAGAATCGGCCCCCAAGAAAGTTGAACAAAATTGTATGGATAACGCTACAATCTTTTTGGAGAGGCTAGAGGTACGCCCATATTGTTAATAGCGATCTTGATTAGATAACGGTGCTGTTTGATAGCCAAAAATCTCTTCCTACTTGCTAGCTGCAAGATACTCATACATAATCGGGGCGCCGGATGCGGATATACGAGAGTATCTCTCATCTGCCATCACACTAGCAGCAGCAGTTAACAGACTGTACGACTGTAAAACTTTTCCAATCCCTCTACAGCGAGTCTCGCGGGCGACAATGGATTATGGCGACCCACTGACAAAGTTCGGCTTTACTCTATCTATTGTCGTACAAAAACATACACAGCCGCTACAGGCGCTGGGTGGAAGATTGGGATCTTTGGGAACGCTATTTTATTTCATGGGTATACCTTCCTACCTAAATCCTGTCCCGAGTGAATTTATTAACCTTATAAAAATCTTTATAAAAGTTCCCTAGCACGGGTTAGTGCTTTAGAAAATACAAATACCTTCTTCTAAATTAGGTCCCTCAATTCTGAGGATCGCGACCATATACAATGGTTCTCCCACTAATAATTTTCATGGGCGCGTTGAGATACGTGCTGGATGCTGGATTTGTTGTACCTCTTTGGTTGTAGTAAGTGCGTAATCCTGGCTGGTAAAAAATATATAATGATGATAGTTATTTGTTATGCAAGAATGCAAAATTATTTTTTGCGGCGATTGCTTGTATTGAATACCGAGCTAGCGAAGATTTCTAAAATTGAGCCACGAGCGTAGCGAGTGGTTCAAAAAAAGAAACCTGAGCGTAGCAAGGTATTCAGAAGCTCGAGACGCAATAGTTATTTGTTATGCAAGAATGCAAAATTATTGTTTGCGGCGAGTGCTTGTATTCAGAAGCACGAAACGCAAATAATATTGCATTCGTGCGAAACACAAAACTTTTCATCTCACAGAAGCGAGGAAATGATTTTGTTAGCCAAGCGGGAAAAACTCTATAGACAACTACTTACAGGCAAAACAGGTGAGTCGAATAAGTTCCTTTTAAAAGCATATTTTACTGTAGTTATGGCTGCCGCACTAAAGTTTTCAGCTTCGTTGGTATTAAAACCATTCGTTTTATTAATAACTAGTTGTGCCCGCGACTTCGTATGCGTTTTTACACATTTGACATTTAATTTAAATTCGACTGTGGAGGAAAACTCAAAAGGAAGGTTTTTTTTAACCCCCGACCAACAAAGAGGGGTGTCATAAGTTTGATAGCTTTGTGTGTGTGTCTGTTTATGTGTTTATGAGGGTGTGCCTGTCTGTGTGTCTGTCTGTGTGTGTGTGCCCTAATCTAAACAATACATTTATGATAAAATATGTTTTGTTTAGATTAGGTAGCGCCCGTGTAAGATACCAGGAAGCTTAGCATAAGAATTGCCTGGGAAGTATGGGGGTTTATATGTATCTCCCTCGACGTAGAGTGGGATAGATAAAGTTATAAGCCCATAGATAAGGACTTACCCATTCTCATGCTAAGCCAGCAAGCAAAGCATAAGATTGGGTTAGAGCGTATCTACCGCAAATAACTCTGTCTATCCCGCTCTACGGCAAACAAAGTATATGTTTTTCATATCAAGTTGGGCTCAGTAGAGTAAATATTTTAAAAAACACAAAAAAAAATTTCAACCTCGCGTGGGTTCAAACCCAGAAGATTTCGACCGCGACGCAACAGTACTACATTTCTAACATAGATAAACTTTGTCCGACCTCCACCGAAAACCACTCACAATTCCCTCCAGCAAGCATCATAAGGCTGGGTTAGAGCGTATCTATGGCTCTGTCCATCCCGCTCTACGTCAAACAAAAGAGTGAGATACCTATTGTTTAGACCCATAGATACGCTCTAACCCGGCCTTATGCTACGCTTGTAGAACTAACATTTTCCGCTAAAATAAAATAAAAACAAAATAAAATATACGTATAGTCCTCATCATAACGAACATTTTTGCCCAAGGAACTATGCCTGGGAAATCAACGGTTTCCGAGATAATAAAGTCTGAATTTCAATTTTTTTTTTCAGAAATGTGATCATTATCACGTTTTTAACATACCTTCTCAAGAAGCCATATCAAAATTATGGATATTTCTTACAAAAAATCAAGTTAAAATTGCAACCCGCAATGTAGGTTTTCGAGAGAATGTGGTTTAAAATCGGACAAATTTTTTTTTTTTTTTGCAGACATATGTTCAGTATCACGTTCTTAACATACCTTCTCAAGAAGCCATATCCAAATTATGAATATTTCTTGCAAAAAACAAAGTTAAAATTGCAACCCGCAATGTATTCTAAACATCGGATAGCCTAAGTTACTCCCAGAAACGTGAGTTACGACCATGTTAAGTTTGGTTGAAAACTATTCAGCGGTGTTCGCGTTTATCGTGTTCATACAGACAGACAGACAGACAGACAGACAGACAGACAGACAGACAGACAGACAGACAGACATAAACCGTTTTTTTTGCATTTTTGGATTTAGTATAGTTTACTTAGTAACCCCTGCTAGTTTTTTTCTAAAAATATTCAATGTACAGAATTGACTTCGCTAGAGTTTTATTATAAGTATAGAAGATTTCCTGAAGTTTATTTATCCAGACACAAAAATAATGTTAATAAAAGAATGTTTTTTTTTTCCGGGTGCATTCTGAACTTATACCATATAAATTAAAAAATTGTAGGAGATAAAAAATGAAATTAGTAATATCGTTTGAAAAAATGTATTTAACAAACCAAAACATAATTATCTATTTGATAAAACAGAAGCGAAGCATTTTTTTCATTTACGGGTATTATAAAATAAATATGTGTACAAAATATTGAAAAGACTATAAGAAGAAACCGCGTTTCTGAATGTTCTATTCCGTGACTTTACCTTTTTAAAAGATGCTTATGCACCATTTACATTCACAGTTTTATATAGAGAATGGGCACGAACAATCACTTTCGCTGAAGTACGCGTGTAAACGAACTATGAATGAGGATCTTTTTTCGGTCGGGATCTGGCATCTACTTAAACGGCCAGTGTTTTTTTTCTTTTTCAACACCATAGGGCACGGGAAAGACTTTCCCGGCGTCGCGTTCAAATTTCGAAGCGCACTAAAATGCAAATAGTTAAAATCCGGCCTTTACACGATCGTAAGTTACTAGTAACAGCAAACTTTCCGAGCGTGGGAGATGAAATAGTTATTTGTTATGCAAGAATGCAAAATTATTGTTTGCGGCGAGTGCTTGTATTGAAAACCGAGCTAGCGAAGGTTTCTAACATTGAGCCACGAGCGTAGCGAGTGGTTCTAAAAAAGAAACATGAGCGTAGCGAGGTATTCAGAAGCACGAGACGCAAATAATATTGCATTCGTGCGAAACACAAAACTTTTCATCTCACAGAAGCAAGGAAATGATTTTGTTAGCCAAGCGGGAAAAACTCTATAGACAACTACTTACAGGCGAAACAGGTGAGTCAAATAAGTTCCTTTTAAAAGCATATTTTACTGTAGTTACGGCTGCCGCACTAAAATTTTGAGCTTTTTTTGGTATTAAAACCATTCGTTTTATTAATAATTTCCTGAAGTTTACTTATCCAGACATAAAAATAATATAAATAAAAGAATGTTTTTTTTTTCCGGGTGCATTCTGAACTTTTACCATATAAATTAAAAATTTATAGAAGATAAAAAATGAAATTAGTAATATCGTTTGAAAAAATGTATTTAACAAACCAAAACATAATTATTTATTTGATAAAACAGAAGCGAAGCATTTTTTTTATTTACTGGTATTAATAATAAATATAGTGTACAAAATATTGAAAAAACCTGAAAGAAGAAACCGCGTTTCTGAATGTTCTATTCCGTGACTTTACCTTTTTAAAAGATCCTTATGCCCCATTTACATTCACAGTTTTGTATAGAGAATGGGCACGAACAATCACTTTCGCTGAAGTACGCGTGTAAACGAACTATGAATGAGGATCTTTTTCCGTCGGGATCTGGCATCTACTTAAACGGCCAGTGTTTTTTTCTTTTTCAACACCATAGGGCGCGGGAAAGACTTTCCCGGCGCCGCGTTCAAATTTCGAAGCGCACTAAAATGCAGATAGTTTAAATCCGGCCTTTACACGATCGTAAGTTACTAGTAACAGGAAACTTTCCGAGCGTGGGAGATGAAATAGTTATTTGTTATGCAAGAATGCAAAATTATTGTTTGCGGCGAGTGCTTGTATTGAATACCGAGCTAGCGAAGGTTTCTAAAATTGAGCCACGAGCGTAGCGAGTGGTTCAAAAAAAGAAACCTGAGCATAGCGAGGTATTCAGAAGCACGAGACGCAAATAATATTGCATTCGTGCGAAACACAAAACTTTTCATCTCACAGAAGCGAGGAAATCATTTTGTTAGCCAAGCGGGACAAACAAAGTAGACAACTACTTACAGGCAAAACAGGTGAGTCAAATAAGTTCCTTTTAAAAGCATAATTTACTGTAGTTACGGCTGCCGCACTAAAGTTTTCAGCTTCGTTGGTATTAAAACCATTCGTTTTATTAATAATTTCCTGAAGTTTATTTATCCAGACACAAAAATAATGAAAATTAAAAGAATGTTTTTTTTTCCGGGTGCATTCTGAACTTTTACCATATACATTTAAAATTTCTAGAGGTAAAAAGTAAATTCAATTATATCGTTTGAAAAAATGTATTTAACAAACCAACCCATAATTATCTAATTGATAAAACAGAAGCGGAGCATTTTTTTTATGTACTGTAATAAAAAATAAATATAGTGCACAAAATATTAAAAAGACTGTAAGAAGAAACCGCGTTTCTGAATGTTCTATTCCGTGACTTTAGATGTCTATGCCTCATTTGCATTCACAGTTTTGTATAGAAAATGGGCACTGTCTTGGAGAGTCGCGTCTAAACGAGGCTCTTCTTTCTGAAGCTTTTATAAAATTATATGGCATCTAGTGAAACGGCCAGTGTTTTTTCTTTTTCTACATCATGTGGCGTGCAGAACAAGGGCGTTTAAATTTCGAAGCGCACAAAAATGCAGATTGGTTAAATTCGGGTTTTACACGGTTGTAAGTTGCTAGTAACAGCAAACTTTCCGAGCATGGGAGATGAAAATAATATTGCATTCGTGCGAAACACAAAACTTTTCATCTCACAGAAGCGAGGAAATGATTTTGTTAGCCATGCGTGACAAACAATAGACATAGGTAGGTAGGTACCTACATAGAGGTTAGTGAAACGAGTTTCCTTCTTCTTTGCTTCTTCACAAAGGAGTATGTGGCGTTGCCTAGCAAAGGGTTGTTGATTACAAATCGTGTCTTCTTGAAGTGTCATAAAATCAACAACCCGTTGCTAGGCAACGCTACAAGTTGAAGGGTTACCTGTGTGATTAAGACAAATCCAACGACACCTCATTTGTTGAAATCGGCCGAGTAGTTTAGGCTCTGCGAGGGAACAGATGAACACACAAACATACATACCCACATACATACATACATACATACATACATACATTCATACATACATATATACATACATACATACATACGCTGCTAAAATCATAACCCTCCTTTTTGCTTCGCGTAGTCGGGTAAAAATGACGCCATTTTCCAATCCCATTTTTGAGGCGGCCAAGTAGTACAATTTGACAAGTCGCCCCTTCTACTCCGTTAATGGAAGAAACGGCCAAGATTTTACTTGACACTGTGACCTAATTCACCGCCGCTCTGTGTGACGTGATGAAGGTAAACAGTTGTGTTGTCGCATGAGACGATATGAGGTGGGGATAACTTGGGGTGCAAGAGAGAGAGAGGGATAGCATAAAAGATATGGTGAATGAAGCTACCTCGCAGAATAAGGAGATTAGAAGATTTTTGTTGTTCGAAAAATCAAGTATTTTGATAGGGTCAAAATGGTCTGTTAGAAGCCCCATGTGGAGGACAAACGAGGTATAAAGTACCTATACGATAAAAATAATAAACAGTTGGCTTGGAAATATGTCCCAGGCACTGTAAGGTCCTAGTGGTCGCTTCACTCAAGCCGTGTGAGTGGAAATGGATGAACTCATCTGTCTTAGTCGCAAAGACCTAAACCTTTTTTTTTATTTTTTTTTATTTGATAGTGTATAAACCTTTATTTTTATAAACATGAAAATATCAAATGGCTTTTGATCCTTGTATTTTGTACGAGAGAACTTTTCTTTTAAATAAAAATATTTTCTATAAACATTTGGTTTGGGTGTCTAGCAGTAAATACCTTTGGTCGAAACTCTGTGTTTCTGTACGTTATTGTCTGATGACTAATAAGCCAACGATCTCACAAATCAATCGACATAAGGAATATCTCTGACCGCAACGTTATATCAGATCACACAACATGTCAAATCCTTGTATGTAGACGTGTTGTTACACTATATTACCTAGTTGGCTATGTGTTAAAACATGGAGTAGGGAAACGCAGATCACAATAGTTTGGCGAGGCCGTGGTTCCATGTTTGCCGAGCTAACGTATGTAAATGGAGAACTCATGTACAGAGGCAAATGTCTCTCAAGTACCATCGACAACGTCGTATGATACATTCAGGTAGGTAGATCTTAATGCGTGTCATTTAAGTACGAGTATCGTACAAAAGGTTGAGACTGATATCGTCGACTGTCCAACCTTTAAAACTTGAAATAGGCACTTACTCATGACGCTGAGTGAAATCTATCTTAATGGTTTATGCGTATGGTGGTAGAGTTTCTAAGTGCTTATTAGCAATACTCTACATTTTAACTACTTACGTAGTAGCGTAGTGTTGCTAAACTAGATGTTACTCGTATTAATTGTTTAAGGTGACTTCATACTACGCGCAATTAAAATAGCAATGAGCAGACGGAGGCTCTACCACGAGTTCGTATCAATATGGCAAAACAGGTTTTGCCATAGTGAAACCACGAGATAGGTAGAGCCTCAGGATACATACATCGCCGAAAGAATAGAAGGTAGAAAGAAGCAAAAAGCCCGTATAAGGAAGCGAAGTGCAGGCAGACCAGCTGAGCGATGGCTTCAACCTGGACTATAATAGCTAGAGACCGGTTGAGATAAAAAAAAAACATGAAAAGGCATACGACCACCAGTAGACAGATAAACAGTGAAGAAGAGAATGAAGAGCTACTTCAAAATGTCGTTCTGACTCTTTGCAATTTCAGGTGACATTGGTGGAAGTAACGTTAAACTTGATTGTTTATTTTTTATCTTGATTAACCTCCTTTATTCCTGAAAACCTCGAACCCCAAGCAAAGGTTTTTAAACAGCACTATACAGCAAAAGTACTTTATTGAGGAGTATCCTTATCGTATCGTAAAATGTATATTTTCTTCTTCGACGAATTCTCACGTCACGAAGAAGGAAGTAACCGATGGTCCGGTCGGTGCTATGCTACCCGATACGTGTAGTTGAATTCGATCTTTAGAATGTATGCCTTTAAACTCTTTCACGCTGAAACGGCTAGACGGATTTATATGAAAGTTAGAATGAAGATAGCTTACAAATCAGAATAATACATAGATTATAATACATAGTTTTATACATAGATTAATATACAATAATACATAGCTTACAAATCAGAATAATACATACTTTTTCCCGTGACTCGTCCGCACTGACATCGATAACGGGAAAAACATAGTCTTCTTTTATTGGATGAAAGACGTAGGCAAAGCTAGTGGTCAGTATAAATTGCTTAATTACAATACTTTTCTCCCGCCACAGCCTTCACATTTGATTAATTTAAAATTCAACAGAACGTCATAGAGCAAACAAAATTGGTTTTGATATCACCGGCCGGTATTACCCTGTAAAAAGAGTTATGATCTTTTGTAACACCTTGTATGTTGGTGTTAAATTCAAGTTCAAGCCGGTCGGAACTTTCCGCACTTTTCCATCGCGCGTCGAAGATTTACGTTGGGGAGATTGACTTTATTCGTTAGGCAATTTGCGCGAGGGTCGGCATTAAATCGGCTGTATTCTGCACAAATGGCGTTATCAAGCGGACGGAGATAAAGTATGTCGGGGATAGCCCGTCTTAACTTATCGCGCCGCTGAGTATTTTTACACCAGCGGAGGGCTTTTTGATTTCACTTCGAGGAGATAACATAGGCTCCATTCACACTTAGCCTAGCATAGGACACCGAGCGTGGAAGCATTTTCGCGCGGCAGTGCGGCACGCGTTTAACAATGCGGCACGTATACAAATACTTTCCAGCTAAAAATTGCACTGCCGCACGCCGCAACGATATGCAAAGTGTGAAAGTACCCTTATCCATAAGAATCTCAAATTCCGACAGCCACACTCTGTTATATGCTATTTTAATACCTGAACGCTCAAATATTCAGTTTTATCTGAGCGTTCAGCGTTTGAGAATAGTAAATTGTTGACCCCCTTTATCTTAGTAAGTAGGTACCTATTACGGGAATTTCAATAAAATTTTACTGACCACTTAAACGTGATGCAAACCTGGGTTGAGATGTTTTTGGTTAATCCTCAATCATTGGCTTTAAACAAGCTCACTTTTGCACAATAGGAAATCGAATCCCAACACCCGAGAGACTTTAAACCACCCTTTTTCAACAAGAGTTTTAACATTCTATTGATACCAAACTTAAAGCAATGTAACTTGCATAAAATGCAATTGAAAAGCACCTGAAAACTCCGGAATCACCATACTGAGAGTCACTTGAAGTACGCGGGACTCTATAAAAGTAAATGTTGAATATTTTCGCGTCCAAGGTAGGTACTTGTGTTTGACTACGTTCAATGCCATTACCATAAGTATGAAATAAACGAGTGTGCCATCTAGAATGGGACGCATCTTCGCGCTGGCATAAAATATAAGAGAACAGAAGCCTAAATGTGTGTCATTTCATGTAATGCCCTAACCAATGTGTGCTAATGCGATTAAGTTATGAATGTAGTAAGGTTGGGAAAATAGCAAGCCATAGTCTGTCTACCTACCCTTTATGGTAGTTATTCGATAGAGTATTTTGCATATGTTTGGAAGGAATTAGAACTTTAAGTTTTTTAAGTCTTAAGGTTATAGTATGAATCAAATTATAAGTTGGAAGACGAAACAAGCCTTTTATTTAGCCTTATTTGGTCCCGCGGGCCTCTCAGTAGAGCGCCTCAAGTTGCTTGGCAACAAGTACGAGTATAATTTAATGACCATTTAGATCGTGTAACGGTGCCAGAGTGTTTAACTCGCGCGGGGGTAATTTCAGAAAGTACTTACATACCTCCGCCAACGGCCTAAAGTACACATTTCGCTCAATTTCCACCCTTATTTTTACGCTCAGTAAGAGTGATGAGAGTGTAATGGGTTTTCGGTTGAAGCCGACAGTATTTGCCTACGTGTTACGCGTTTGTAGCGAACACGTGTGTCTACAACAATTTCGTACGAGAGGTTTTGTCAATATAATTATCTGCACAGCACGTTTGCGAAAGCTGTTTGCGAGGTAATGTACTTATTTTATAATGATTTTAAAAGTAAACCAGGTATTTTTATCGCTCTCCGGGCTTTTCCTTCTCCTGATTCCACGATTTGCGATTTAAATTATAACCAGGAGCTCCATTTATACCTTTGTAGCCTTTGCATTACTTGATACGGTTAAAATTGAAGCACGTGGCAGTCTCCCTCATCCCGGGATCGGTGGATATGTCGCAGGGACATTGTCAAACCAGTGATGTTATAATTACCCTAGTGAAATTACAATTACCCGGATTATTGTCAACCGCCACCATTTCTCACAATATCACGGGCTTATTTCAGTGACATTATAATTTCACTAGACTCACGCAGTGCGCGAGTCCAACTAGCATTTGGCAGATTTTTGGTTTTATCAGTCTGGTCACTGTAATATTTTCTTAGCTCTATATTGAATTCCTAAGCAAATGGCGGTTAAAGAAGAGTTGACCAATCAAAACGCACGAAGTCCCCCACTACAAACTTGACTCATAATATACCTAGGGTTATTATAAAATCACTACAGCGTTCCCGTGAAATTACAATAACACTAAAATAAGTCCGTGAAATTGTAAGAAATGGAGGTGATTGACAATAATCCGGGTAATTGTAATTTCACTAGGGTAATTATAATATCACTGGTTTGACAATATCCCTGCGACATATACAACTCCGTCATTTGACCACAACTCGCATGATAACCATTCTAACGATTTTTTCTATCAACCATTCGGGTACTTATTCTCAACGAACGACACGGTCTATCTTTGGTTTTAGCCTCGCACAACGCTGACTGCGTTCTCAGTTGCCGTCAAAATATCCTAGGTATTCGGTCACTGAAACCAGCTGAAACTGGTACTCAGCCGATCTAGTAAACCCTTTATCGACAGATATATCACCATTATAATTTATCGAAATCAATTTCAGCCGCTCCTTTCCCTTTCCCGAAACGAGACGACAACGCCTTCTTTCAGCCGGAAACAACCGACGCGTAAGCAATAGCGGCAACCTCCCTGGGCCCATCATAAAGTACCGATGTATGCCTGTGCGCACTAAATCACGCTATAATTTATCGAGCATGAAATATTCAAAGCGCCTCGACATAGGGTGCTAAGAATAGCGGAAAATTTCACCCGCGCTCCCTTGGGTCTGCCTCTGGGCTGTGGTGCTACCGCGGATTCGTGAAGCTGACGATAAATCATCATTCGATACATAACTAGTGGTTTGCCCCGAACTACGAACTTGCGACCCCATATCTCAGAAAAAAATCTCGACCGATTTGGCTCATGTTCGAACTTAAAAATTCTCTTTGCCTCATTTACCTGCCCACCAAATTTCATGACGATCCGACTAAATTTACTCATTCGTCGAACGAACATTCATACATGCACACAAACATACAAACATACAAACGCCGGATTGTTCCAGTAGACTCGGAAAACTTCTCTCGCATCGCTCGCTCGTTCAAAAAAATTAAACCGGTGAAAAACACTTTCTTGTAATTAACCCCTAGAGGAGTGAAACGGGCAATAAAAGTGTATGTGAATAGAAGTGTACAACGCGTGTATGAAGTTGCAGAAATCGAATCGCAAAACTCGCAAAATCATGTCTGCCCTGTAAATATATAAATAATAATAAATGAATGAATGAATTTAATGAATGAATGAATGAATTTATTAATTATAATTATTTTTAGGTTTTGCTGTACTAACGTAATTCTTAAGATTATACTAACAAAATATGGATGCAAATCTGAAATAAAATGAATTGAATTGAAAAATATCTAGATTGAAATCCAAAAATCCTTTATCTTCTGGCGCTCAAAAAAAGCTAGTGGATACAATCACAACCCAATCAGGTTATCTTTTACGCACCGTTTCCAATTTTAAGGCAGAGTAGAGGCTCAGTTGGACGCATTAACATCAAGTTATACGGCACATCGAACTCTTCAGCCGGCTGTTGGTAATTAAAAACTCATTTATTGCGGTTTCTATTAATAAATTAATACTTTCATCTTTATTAGAGCAGCGGTTTCAATAATAAATAATACATCGATCCTTTTTAGAAAAAAGAAAAAAGGCTAGTTCAGATGAAAGGCCAAATTAGGCCACAGAACCAAGTCTCCTCCTGCCTGATATCTTGCCTTGTATGATAGCTACATAACGGTGACTCACTGATTAACGATAGATACGTTTTCTCGGAAACTAGAAGGCTGAGCCAAAAATGATGTATGAAAAAAATGTAGAGAAGTATCGATATACCGCCATCCTATGAATTCGATTTTTGAATTTCAAATTTGGAAGGCCAGCCGCCATTTTTAACTTTTTGTTTACCGGCCGATTTGGTTCAAATTTGGAATAGACACGTATCTTTTCTTCTATTTTCATATTATGGACAGTCTTGTTCGAAATTTGAAATTTGCCCGAACAAAATTTGAAAAAAACCGTTTGTATCGGAAAACAGCCTCTGGGAAAAAAAGACCCCAGCCATGAGGGAAAGAGATAGCGCTACCGATATAGCGGCGATAAAGAGTCGAGATACGCTTCTACAAGAAATAACCTACACCTCATGACATTTCAAGATGGCGATCGAGATATAGCTGTCAAAAGTTGACCAATTTTGTATGAAAATCCGCCCCTATACAAAACGTATGAAAGCGACGCCTTTTAGTCGGAACCGCATGAGAAATGTGCCTTTTCTACCCGACCGAAGGTAAAAAACGCTTTATTCTTGGATTCAGAGGCGGAGGCCGAAGGCCGACGCCGTATGAAACTTTGCGAGGCCGAAGGCCGAGCTCCGTTTAACGAGGCCGCAGGCCGAGTCCCGCGGAGAGCGAAGCTCGGAGCGGGCACAACTCTCCCACCAGACGGCCAAACCCGCGAGGCCAAAGGCCTCGCCGTAGAAACTTAATGCGAGGCCGAAGGCCGAGCCGAGCCGAGCGAGGCCAACGGCCGAGCCCCGCGTTGAGCGAAGCTCAGAGCGGCTCACCCACCCTCCCACGCATCGTCCAACCCCAAGTTTAAGGAAGCTGTACTTGTTGTTGTTTTTTCTACATATTTATGTGGCCTACTGTTGTGCCTTAAGCACCTCAGTAAAAACGCTCCGCTGGACGCACCACCATTCCGAATTCCCGGCCATACAGAGAATGAAGGATAAAGCATGAATACAAATGAAAACCAAATGAAAATTGGCCCATTCGGTGTCCAATGGCACGCCTCGCAAAAATTCGCCTGTAGGTAATATTTCCCGTGAACAAAGCAAACGGCAGATTGTTGATAGATCAATTCTCTCCTCTATACAAAGCGACGGATAAATTGAATTCTAATTTTCAATTTCGATAACAATGCGCCGCCAAATTAGTCGCGAGTGTTAGCCGCCCTTGATCTCTGTGATTTTAGCGGAAAAACAACCGTTCGAATAATAAAATAAACGGCGAGGCTGACAGCAAGCTGTTCTGAAATAAAAAATATATTAAGAGAAGCAAACGTCACGCCTACAATAACATTTTCCAGGCTACAAACAAACTGCAGCATGTGAGTGGTTAGTTCAGGTTGGGCCACTAAACATAACCACCTAGCTAGTAGCTCAGTTAAGCTACCAGATACAGCCACTAATCGCAGCTACTAGAGGACAGCGAAGACGCGAGGCGCCACTTAAATTATATAAAAAATCTTGCCTGCAGGGCCTCAAGTCTGTAACGCTATTGTTTCGATAGGTTCAGCATTGTAGGTTTTTTTTCTAACAACTGAGATCCTTTCGCAAAACTACTGATCGGCGCCGGTGGCTCAATATAAATAATTAAATAACATGATAGTAAGAGTACGTGTGCGAGGGCGGAGGTATCGTTGGACAAAAGTTGTTGGAAATCACATTTTAGAAGTTGATGTGTTTCAGGAATAAAGCTATTTTAAAATTACCCCGTACCTACAATGCTCTACTAAGTAGAGGTGCCACTCTAGAGTGCCTACTCTAAACGCTGTATAATGTATCTACAATAGATGCAACGGTTTAGTGTTATTGAATGTTACCAACTAATTGGATTAAAAGCCAACAATATATCCCAACTTTCGCCAAGACCTAAAAGTAATTCCACACCAGTAGCGTTAAAATCCATTGATCGGTTTGCCCATAAAATTTTACGAGAGCTCTCTTCACTTTTTATTCGCATCCACCAATTCTTGGTGCCGTATCACGAGGCAGTCACATCACGTGATCACGACCGGGCTGAGTGTATTACCCGTTTTATGATCTCCTACTTCTTTTTATTGGTGTGAGAGTGTCAAGAAATCATCTGTTTCTGTTTCTGCTGCTCTCTTAGTATAAGGTACCGGACACACTGCCCCCGAGTTCCACGTTCCGCGTTCAGAGTTTCCTGATTTGCTTCAGTGTAAACGGTTCCAAGCAACTCCACACATTAGAAAGAACGCTGACAGCAGAACTCCGAACGTGGAACGCAGAATTCCGAACGTGGAACGCAGAATTCCGAACGTGGAACGCAGAATTCCGGGCGGTGTGTGCGGCGCGTTAGGGTCCGGCGCTGAAAGTCCAAGTCACTTTTTAACTCTATAGGGGTATAACTTGCGTAATCACTGCACATAAAAAGAAATGAATAATACAGTTGAAACCGTCCAGCGATCGCAAAGGAAACCGGCATTTTAAATAAAAAACTTAGAAGTCACTACGACAATTTTCTCAAAGGAAGGACGAGTTGGAATAATCGAGTAGTCAATTTAGTATGCTCCAGAGCTACCAGACATCCGCGTAATTACGCCTGACACAATTGAATCTCTCTAGTAGATATTATTAAATTTATAGCTCTTGAATTTCCAATAAAGCTATTGTAGAATATTCTCCTTCGATCGTTAAGCTGGTCGTTAGTTCATTAAAATAGACCGACAAATAAATACTTGATCCTTTATCGATAGTTCAAGTCTTGTAGTGCCTTGGATATCAGGCATTCTTAGCATGAGTAGGCAGGCATTCTTAGCACTTACATCATCATCTCCACAGTTCTTAGGCCTTTCCATCTACGTACTTAGTGAGATGATTTGTACAGCATCCACAGGCAACTTCACTCACACTAGATGGGTGAAGTGACCACTAGAACACAGCAATGCCCAGCCTTTGTTTTAAGATGTGGTGTACAATATGACACGGAAATCATAATTTTGTGGTTTCAATAATATTGTTAGACGAATTATCTTTTTTTACATTAAGCGAAAATTTAAGAAAAGCAAAACTAAAGCAACCTGCAGAACGTACAAACACGTTACGGCAAAATTTTACTCTTCACCAAACATTATTCCAGCCAGCTCTATTTCCTTGTGTTAACTTTTTAAATGGCCAGTCACTTCTGTCAAAATACCTTTTGTGACCGGCAACTATTCGAAGCGCATACTTTTTGTTAAAAAACTAAACAATGAAAAACGTATATCTTTAGAGCAATATTTAACACGGCCGCCCCAGTTTGGGGGTGAGGGGGTGGGTGACGTAAGGGGCAAGCGGTGGGGATAAGGGGGGGGGGGAGGGGGTGAGGCAATAAGTGCCCCTTCTATTTCACCGGCACTTTAACTCGGGTGCAGTGATTTGATAACGCCGTTTGTTTCAAGCGGCCACTCTTGACAGCTTTAATTTTGCGATTGAGACCTCGGATTGAGTAGTATTAGAGGGAGAAGTGTGGTGACAAGTCATCCAAAGATTTAATATGTATGCCAGGCAGGCAGCAGCGACCATGCCTATTTACTAATTTACTAAAGGAAACTACAACAAGCCAGCCAGGATGTTTTATATAGTACGGGAAGGCAGAATAAATGTTTTAAAAGTAATTACTATTTATGCCTTTGCTGTTGTCTTAAAAATAAGCTGAACAAATACTACACCCATCGTGGGCGGTATTGATAGTCGTCTGGGATCACCAACTTGAGCTCGATCTCAAGTAGGTGAACTCAGAAAAGTCAAATGCCTTGGCTAATGTCAAACTTGTGTAGCTGTCAGCATATTAATAGACACTATCTTGAGATTGACATTGACATTAGCTAAGGCTTGACTTTAGCATTTGACTTTTCTGAGATCACCTACTTGAGTTCGATATTGATTCGACGACTACCACTAAATAGCACTCAGTAAATATAGACAGTTAAATGTCACAGTAGAATAGACTGTGTATAAAACAATTCCAGCATTTCAACGTCGAACTTTCAGAAAAAGTCGGACATCAAAAAGATGATAGAAGTTAAATTAGTTCTTAATTTAATTCTACCAACTTCAATTCCGTCAAAGAGCTTCCATCTAAACTTTGCGAAACTAATTCTACGGTAAAAAAAAAAGAAAAAATGTGTCATCTTTAAGTTACTTTTAGTCAACTCTCCAAATTCGGTTAAAAAGTTTCTTTAACATTTTAGCTATGTATGGCCGAAAACCCGCGGCTTAGTTGGCTCTGCATGTAAGTAGGTATAGACATTGCCTTCCCTGTGGAGTAGGCCGCCTAAGCTGAGAGTAACACTTTATTCATGTAGGTATAGATATAGGTATACGTTTATCAATAAAATATCGGTGCTATCCAAACACGTTCCAGGCACTTCAACGTCTGTGTGGTCACTTCACCCATCTAGTGTGAATAGAGGTGATACTAGACGCTTTATAAATCATGTAACGCAGATGCAAAATCAAAGGCTACATTGAGGTTTTTATTTCAAACATCACTTCACTATTCTTGTTGATGGCACTCGAAACAAAGGACAAAGGATTATGAAAACAAAGGCAAGATAACAGAGCTAAATAAAACTGTCAGAATTTTATTAAAAAATAGCAGCGTAAATAGCTCACATAGCCAAGTAAAAATAAATTAAAAGTTATATCAGTGTGCTTATTCTGTAAAAAAAAACCCACAGTTGCTTGTCCTCAAACCCGGTTTATTTGCGTGAAAATATAAAACGCGCGTTAAGCGCCTGTCATGGGAACAAGGCCTAAGAGCAATTTTTTTCAGTTATAATTATATTGTAAACTTATGATGATATTATGTGCTTATAAGTACACAGGTATTTTTATCGTAATTTTTTTTGAACTGACTTATAAAAAAGTAGGAGGAACTCAATTCGACCCGTTTGTTTTTTTTATGTTACCTCAGAACTTTTTTCTACGTGAACCGATTTTTTTTTAAAGGGTATACTACACATGTACCTAGTCCTATAAAGAACCTGATGAAGAACTTCGGATGTGGAGAACGGAACCTCTCAATGGATAGTAGCAAATCACTCGGAATCAATGCAATAGCTTTATATCAGTCAAGTGCACCTTTTCACGTTGAAGTCGGTTTTTATTTATTTTGTTAATTTTGTATTATGTTGCGCGCGTCTTCTTTTAGTTCCAATAGTTACATATTTATCGCATTATTTGGATGAAATATTATTTCCCAGATCAGTTTATATTATTTTCAAACTCCAACGTTTGCGCTGCATAGTGCATAGGTACCTTACTAACATGGTCTACAAGTACCCAAATGTTCAATTATTTACGCTTATGAATTCTTGTGTAACAATCAGTCTAACTATCCTACAATTACGGTTGGTTAGATCTTTACGATTAGATCGTTGTCGAAGCAAACCCAACACAAACATTACTCTATCAGTAATTTGTACGAAAGCTTTTACCAGAGCTTTGTAACGACTCTATAATTGCAGTATCAATATATCGATTATTTTCGATTCAATACGGATATAAGGGGTTTACGAATTATTGGAATTTACCTACTGTTGGAAGACTTTATGGTGGCATTATTAGTCATCAGCTCAAGCTCGAGCTCAAATAGGTGATCTCAGAAAAGTCAAATGCTAATGTCAAGCCTTGGCTAATGTCAATGTCAATCTCAAGATAGTGTCTATTAATATGCTGACAGCTACTCAAGTTTGACATTAGCCAAGGCTTGACACTAGCATTTGACTTCACTGAGTTCACTTTTAATGATTCGCGATATTTAAACATTATTGAGCATTATTTTTTTTTCTCTGAGTTCACCTACTTGAAATCGAGCTCAAGTAGGTGATCTTAGACGACTATTAATACCCTTACATAAATTCACGCCTGTACGTACACCAATAAGTTAGCAGTAGACATGTGTAGGTAATGCTTGTAATATTACAAAAGACATATTACACAACGGTGTCATGAAATATTACAAATTACACGAGAGAATAAAGCATGGCACATAGCATTTCATTACACTACATGACATGAAACATGACACATGGCATTTCAGCACACTGTACGTACTGCAATGAAAGTGTGCTGAAATACCATGATGTCATGTTTCATGTCTGCAATGAAGAAATACCATGATGTCACGTTTCATGTCTGCAATGAAGACATACCATGATGTCATGTTTCATGTCTGCAATGAAGAAATAACATGATGTCATGTTTCATGTCTGCAATGAAGAAATACCTTGATGTCATGTGTCATGTTTGGTGCCATGATATAAAGTAATATCACGCGGTATGAAATGTCATGAAATATATCATGACTACGAAGTGCACTGTTTTGCGCATGTCTAGTTAGCAGTGACCACAAATAATGTCGGATCACAGGCACCATATTAGATTTTGTCATATTAGTTTTACCACCCAGGTAATTGAGACCAATCCTGCTATACTTACGAGTACCTCATCAATTTGTTGATATTGGATGTCTTTGCAAGGTGACAGGTGTTTACATTCGGTTATACGCTGCTGAAATCAAAACCCTTCTTTTTGCTTCACACTCAGAAAAAAGAACGCGTACATGAAACTATATACATCGGATGTAATATCATATTAGGTAATTGAACGAGCGAGTGAAGTTCTTCGAGTCTACTTGAACAATCCGGCGTTTGTATGTTTTTATGTGTATGTATGTATGAGTACGAATGTTCGTTCGAAGATAACTTGAATAAATTGGATCGGATCATCATAAAATTTGGTAGGTGGGTAAATTAAATTAAAATATACATACATAGATACAATTCGCCGGATTGTTCCAGTAGACTCGGAGAACTTCTCTCGCTTCGCTCGCTCGTTCAATAATTTGTTTTATCCTGCTATTTATAAATCCGTTCCACCGATAAAAGAGTGACAAATCCATCAATTTTATTTCACGTTTTAAATATGGTGATGTCATAGTAAAGATTCTTTATATTTTTCTAGTCCCATTTGTCAGCCCAATTCCATGCTCCGAACCAAATATGTGTTAGTTGGTTCGCGTGCTTCTAATTGGCAGCCGCCTACACTACCACGCCCCAGCGCCTCCTCAAAATGTTACCTTTATGCTTTTTGTACAATTAGGGACATTATAGCTCTTTTTTTATTCCAGCACTTATGCCGTGCAAAATTTTTCGAACGAATTTTTCTCAATATTTTCCTTAAACCAAGACCAATATGATGATATTTATGATCCTAATAATGTAATGATTAAACATATAAAATTAATAATAAACTTAATTTGCCGAACGCATCATCAAATTATACCGTTACCCAACAAAAAAACATTATGATTGTGTGCTACACATGTACTCGTAGCAGCCGCGTAGAAGGTTGCTACGCAGTAGCATCGCTACCGCCGTATGGCTACGAAGATTCTCTACGCTTACGGCATTTACCTCTTTCATTACGGGCCGAATTTATAGGACAACCATACAAAATAAATAAATAAATAGCCAAATAATTTCACATATTTGTTTGTTGATATTATTTGCTTTTTGATTCGTTTATTTTAACAATTCTCCAAAGTTACGAGTCTTTAAATAAAATCTGCTTAAAACCTAAACCTCACGTAAAAGCTGAAATTATTTATTTAGCCTACGTACTTTTATGTTTTACAAGAAAGCTTACTTTTACAAGCTTACTCTTACATTTTTAACGCGAAAGCGTGGAGAATCTCTGCGGCTTCGTGAGTTTCCGCTTAAGTCTTTTTAAGTGGTCTGACCCGGATGTGGTTTAGACGAAAATATTTATTAGGCCTCAGAGCCAGAAACGGCCCCGTGATATACTTCCACTGCTGTCCCAGTTTAGCCCCGTAATGGAAAGAAAACAAAAAGAAGACCACGTCTTTCATACATTTTAAAGGAAAGGGTAACTACGTAGTATTTCTTTGTGCTAAAACTCTTTTGCCATGGGGTGCGGCATAGGACTCCTATGCGGAAGTTAATAAGAAACAAATTGCATATAATTTTATTTCGAGACCTTTATTTATTTGGTTTTATTTTTTAAATCATTGAGCTCGCAGCTGTCGTATATTGCTTGTGACACAGTTTAACTTAGTTACGTCTGACTAACCGTCTTTGTATTAATAGCACGAAAAATGTGTAAAAAACTCACTCACCGTTTTATTATCATTCTCTAGACAGGTGTACATAAGTACAAAATGTCAATACATTACAATGAGCCGTTTTCAGCACAAATTCACAAATCATTTCATAGATGACGTCTACAGGCGTGGCCATGGCCATAGAAGATCCCGAATACGACTGTCAAAATTAATCTGTGCTAAACGAAATTTGACAGCCGTCTTCCGGTTATTCTATGGCCACGCCTGTAAACGCACTCTATGAACTGCTTTGAATTTGTTCTTTAAAAACGGCTTATTTGACACTAACCACCACCCCGTTAAGGATACAAACAAAAACGGATCTAACTATACTACCTACTTTGTTAGTAGAACTTACGAGAGATTACCAAAACTTTATGTAGTCAGGACCAAACTAAACCTGATTTTCTTGGTACTTGAACGCGGTACATAGTAGTTTGATTTGGCTGTATGTACGTAGGTACAGTAGGTAGGTATCTAAAGTTATACCTAACTTGAAAAGCGCTGTAGCTGCCATCACAAACCACAATCTTTGAGGAGAAGATAAGGAAATACAGAAGCTTTGTTTAAGCTATGTTAGGAGATGATTCATTCAGCGTCCAATGGCATCTTTTCCCGCACTAGACGGTGAAGAGACCACTAGGACGCTGCGGCAAGGGCATCGCCAAGGGGGGGCAGGGCGGGGCAGCTGCCCCCCCCTAGAGATTCTAAAAAGTTGCCAAATATAATGCAACCAATGTCCTAAGTCTTTGAGTTAATTTGCTTGAAGTTCAAGCCTTGAACAATCATTCCCGTACGTCGAAACTCGAATGAATTCACCAATTCCACTCCTAATATTCCGTACGCTCAACTACGCTCTGGCTGTAGATGTAAGGCTCGTAGTACAAGTGAAAAGCTTCATGTGCTGTCGACTTTACCTACAATTCATACCTACTTTTCTCATTCTCTATGAATGAGAAAAGTATGAATATTGTAGTAGGTAAAGTCAACTTGCCCCCCCCTGCGCCATCGGCTGGCGACGCCCTTGCGCTGCGGTAGCTAGATCCTGTTAGTCTTAACATATTTTCAGATGAAGTAGGCTTGCCCAGCACCTATTCTATCGCCTCGGTTGGTATAAGAATCAGAATCAGAATCAGAATCAATTTGTTTTATTCAATATTCCATAAATAAATTATTTACATTGAACGTCAAAATATTATCTAAAGTAAAAAAAAGGTATATAAATCAGATACTTATTACTATCTAATACTAAGTATCTAGCTACTTTTTTTTCTCCAGCTTCACTAGCTCTGATCGTTCTTGTAGAAGAAGCATGGTAAAGAAACTCCAAGGATCTCGTGCTTAAAAAATAATACATTTGTAATGCAGGTAGGAACTTAAAAAATAACACATTGGTAAGTGTGGTGATCGTGCGCTGAACTGGTTTAGTGCCAGACTTCTTTGTCATTTAGATAATCATCTATTCTGTAATAGGCCTTTTGGCACAGGGTGTGCCTTACACATTTTTTGAATCGGGCCTCTGGTAAACTTAGGATATCTGTTGGGATCTTATTAAGCGCTCACAGCATAGTTGGACTAGCCATTCTTAATCAATTGGCGAAGTTAAGCATCATCGGGCGCGGTCAGGCTATAGTAAGCTGGAGAAAAAAAAAGTAGCTAGATACTTAGTATCTGATTTATATAATTTTTTTACTTTCGATAATATTTTGACGTTCAATGTAAATAATTTATTTATGGCATATTGAATAAAAACATTTGATTCTGATTCTGATTCTTTGGGCGGCCTAAAAACTCTGACTCCAGGGGTGGCCACTACCTCATACGATAACCTAACCTAACCAGTTGGCCTTATTGGCCTAGCTAGCCAAAAGGAGAGACAGATTCAATACGTGCGGAGCCAACTAAGCCGCGGGTTTCCTCACAATATTCACCGTCTTAGCGTCGAATGGAATAGAAATGCATTTATTAAAACACCACAACACACACATAAAATTAGGTCGTTTGGGTGTGGGTGGTCGGTGGTAGCCCATTGGGTAAAACGAACATTTGTGAATGTTTACTAACAATACCAGCGGTGAAGAAGCTTTATTTAACCTGAATTTAGTACCTGAATCTGCACATGGCATAAAGGTTAAAATCCCTTGTACCTTTCCCCGTTTGCTTGCAGAGGAATCCTTTACTAACAGCCTAAACGTGTATGTAATAAGAACAATCTTTACTCAAAGACTAACTGTAAAATTTATTTTTAATCTTCCTTGTGTTGGTAACATGGTTTGTATTTCCAAAGGGGTCCCCTGGTTTTGCGTCAAGTATTTAGTACGTTATAGTGGTTCATTGCAATTTTAGCATAAAAATATAAGAATACTCTTCTATACTTGCAGGAAAAAATTTACTTAGTCAAAAACGAGTGAGTAAGCTCTATTGTATGTTCCACACCTACTTTTTTCATTACAAAAAGGTAGGTATCGATTTTAGTAGTAACAAACAGGTATTGCCTGGGGTCCAGGGTCCGGTACAGCTGACTCCCTTGTCCTCCCTCCCTGTCGCCGGCTCTGGGGGTAATGCTGGCCCGGGATGCTAGAAGCGAAGGGACACGGGGAGAGGATCCGAATCCTTTCTGAATTTATTTTCAGCTGGAAAAGGGTTTGGCTGATGTCGACACGTTCCACCATCGTCGTCCATTAAGGCTCGGTATAAGGCTAACTAGCGCCACCAATGTTGAAAAAAACATATGTCCCTTCAGAAGAAGTTTCTGACAAAATCCTGAGATGAGCTCATGCGCCATGCTTTTCTAGATTTTTAAGTGTAGGTACCCAACTCAATTTCTAGTCTTAAGCTAAAAAAGTTTCGATAACCGCCAAAAGCGGCGGTTTTTGGCGGTTATCGAAAAAGTTTTAGCTTATAAGTAAATTTCGAAGACGGTATCTACACTTAAAAATCTAGAAAAGCATGGCGCATAGGCTCATCTTAGGATTTTTTCACAAACTTCTTCTAAAGGAAGATATGATTTTTTTACATTGGTGGCACTAGTTAGCCTTATACCGAGCCTTAACCCGTCGTCCAGTAACCATTATTTTCAATGCGAATTTGGTAGTATAATTTTGTCTTATGTATCTATATCTTTACCTTTTTTTACTATATGTCCGAGAATTCCAAATGGACAACGCTTAACCGAAACAACCAGAAAATCTAAAACGGGGTCCACAGATTCGTAAGAGAAATGTCACAACGAAGAATTTTAAAATAACATATTATTATATATTTACAATCCCAAGGATGCAGCCCACCAGGTACGGTACCCTCAACTGGACCAGTTGGAAAAGGGTTGAATTAAATGGCCCCGCAAAAAATACTTAAAAATCACATCAAGATAACTGTGTTTAACCTAAAACATAGAAGGTAGTTTGCTGTACATATTTTTTTGGGCAAATACAAATATTTTCCGTTAGAAAATTGCCAGTGGAAACTGCTTTAGCCCGCCAAGACACAGTGCCCCACATCCAAGCGGAGGCGTCCGGTGTTTTCATATCGGATTTAGCGCAACTTGCCACCAAATCCGCGACCCACCCACCTACAGGTTATTTTCTTTTTCACCGAGCACACCAACCGAACGAGAGAGGATCACATTGTGTGTGTACGATATTCTGCCTTGTCTCGTTGATACTGGTTCTAGAGACATATGTTTCCCACCGCCATTGTTTGCACATTATCTGCGTGAGTTGATATCCCAGACACCGCAGCGCCGAGTGGTCTCTTCACCTTGGAAGGTGCCACTGGACGCTGTATAAATCATCTCACTACGTAGATGCAAAGACCTTCGTTTTTGAGGAGTTTACAACAATTTGGACAAAAGAAGCTGATGTTTGTAGCGACCCCTATCGGGCGCACAGAAAACTGCTTCTTTAACTTTTTTAATTACTTAAAACTGCTATACTACTATGCTAAGAGTGCTTAACTAACCAAAACAGTGACAGATAACACGACGTATCGTGCGCAAACCATATTCTTTCTCTCACATTCATCAATCATCAAGAAATTTATCACAATTGGCATTTTTGGGTGGCATTAATAGTCGTCGACTCAAGACTAACTTTTCTGAGATCACCTACTTGAGTTAATATGCTGATAGCTACTCAAGTTTGACATTAGCCAAGGCTTGACATTAGCATTTGACTTTTCTGAGTTCCCCTTCTTGAGATCCAGCTCAGACGCGCTTCAGAAAAATTTAAAAATTGTACTGTAAAGCATCTTATTGCGTAGATGCAAATGCATAACTTTTCCATATATCCCACTCTCATTTTCGCTGTTTATTATTCGCTGCAGTTCGTTTGGTGTATCTCAGACACCATCCTCGTTCAACACGAGATCTCGCGACATTTTTCGATGTAAAAAAATTTGCCAGTGGGAAAGCCAGGCTTTTCCTGGGCGATAAACTCACGCCTATCTAGCGGTGAGGTGAGCATGGAATATGATTTCCGCAAAATGGAAATTTGCTGGCATCGATACAAGGGTGCCTTTACCAAACCACTTTGTATGTAAGAGGACTCAGAGCTTGTGGTGTAGTATATTTTACGTTGAAACTTACAAGTTCTTGCCAATTTACTCAAACTTGTCTAAATCACAAACTTATGACTATGTTTGGTGTTGGTGTTTTGGGTTTGAGACTATACATTGCTTTATTTCAGGTACATACGCTTATGGTAGTTCCATTGCGTAATACCTACCAATATTAAATTTACACTAAAATATTGCTCCTATATCAAAATAGGACTTTGTCATAAGGTATTATGTAGATAATAAGGCGTTATTCTTACCTTCCATAATGTTAAATAATGATTGGTAGTTGTCAAATCTCTTTGTTACGGCAGAATCACGTTTGCGTCAGTTTCTTTACAAAAAGTCTAGAGATAAAGTGACATCTATGTTGACTCTACATTTGAACCTTGTCTGATTGTGACATCTAAGTGGCTATTTGTATAGGACCAATAGTTATTTGCCTTATTCCCTCTAGTGATACACTTAGTTCTACATGTATGACTGTGCGACTAGGGGTGGCATTACATAGAGATAGAGATGTGTGATCTCAGAAAAGTCAAATGCTAATGTCAAGCCTTGGCTAATGTCAATGTCAATCTCAAGATAGTGTCTATTAATAATATGCTGACAGCTACTCAAGTTTGACATTAGCCAAGGCTTGACATTAGCATTTGACTTTTCTGAGTTCACCTACTTGGGATCGAGCTCAAGTAGGTGATCTCAGACGACTATTAATGCCACCCTAGATAGCAGTAAGACCTAGGGGTGACTGCACCACAATCCGAATTATCTTCAAATGGTATTTTTTTTATTTTTTTTTATTTATTTATATGTTATTATAATAATACATAAAGTTTACAAAATTTCATTTCATTTTTGTTATGGTATATTATTTATTTATGACTGCAATGACAACATATTACGTGTTGTAAAGTAAGTTTATAGGTCGCTAATGAGGATCATTCAGGCATTGGAATATTGGACTTCCAAGTATGAGAGCGGATGGAGAACAAAATTTTAAGGATTTTTGCTCCTTGAATGACTCAAATCCATCAAGAAATGACAAAGTTAGAGAGGTTTAAAGTTACGCTGTTTCGAAACGCGCCCGGCTGACTTGAATTTTATTGTGACGTCATTTTTCCCTACCTTCATACAGTTTAGTGGTAGATTAGAAAGGCAGCACCATTAATTAACCGTTATAGCTACAGAAAAACTGTCAGAAACGAAAGTCATCGGATTGCAAAAATATTACGAGTGGCGCTAACAGATTTTGAAAAATATACAGGGTGCCAGAAAATATGCGTTTATGACAAAACTTTTTTTTTCGTGCCATTAGATTTTTTTTCTTGTAAGGGACAAAAGAATGCCACTCGTTATATTTTCGCAATCCGATGACTTTTTTTTTCTGAGCGTTTCTGTAGCTGTAACGGTTAATGGTGCTGCCGTAACGCGCCACCCTGAATAATGATTTTTTTTCACATTTTTCTAGTCTTTTTATCATGACATTTGATCCTTCAAGAAACAAAATCGAACAGCACGAAAAAAAATGTTTTGTTGAAATCGCGAATTTTCGGGCACCCTTATATTTCAAAATCTATAAATGCCTTCGTAATATTTTCGCAATCCAATGACTTTCTTTTCTGACCGTTTTTTCGGTAGCTATAACGGTTAATGGTGCTGCCCTTGTAACCTACCTCTAAACTGTATGAAGGTAGGGAAAAATGACGTCACAATAAAATTCAAGCCAGCCGGGCGCGTTGTTAGAACCTATGCACTAAAACGGCCATAACTTCGTCATTTATTTTCCGATTTCAATATTTTTTTCACAGAAAATGTTGTTTTTGATGCCTCTATAAAACTGCATACTTGGTTCAAAACGCGAATGATCCTCATGTCACCCCGCTAGGTGCAGAGTACTACGTTCTACGGTACCTAAAACATAAATGGAAAAGTATATAGTTATGGTAAACATAAACTGGTTCCGCGCGGGCGCAACGTCTATGAGCCCGCATAGCGAGGTTGATTGGGACGGCGTGAGCTTTGTCTCTCCTCCGTAAATAAGACTTCGAGACGAGGTCGAAATTAGTTGGCCACCCTGACATCATTAAATTACTCGTAAGTGAAACCTGTTAATCGATACAAAATATACTGATTTCACAGATTATTCGGTAAACGTCGAGCTTTCGATCTAAATGGAGTTACCAATTAATTAACTTGCAATTATGCAATTAGTGGCAGTGATATTGGACCATCATTAAATAGACACGAACGCTATTTGCGTATCGGTGATAAAAAACAACATAAGTGTCGCCCGCCACGCCGCTCTCCGCTCTCTCTCTCTCTCCCTGAACCCTATCTATGTCTCCCTCTCTATCTCTTTCTCTCTCTTCCTATCTCTTTCTCGCCTCTTTCGGCAGTTTGAGTTGGCATCAAACCACGTGACAGGTATAAAATACCTTGAAAACGTGCGTTTACTTACACTTATGATTTTTGGGACGATCTTTTTCATAGGTTCATCCTAGCTTTTGCTTGCGGCGTCGCTCGCAATCCAAAGTTCTATTAACTTTATTCACCATAATAATATGAAAGCTTGTTATCGTTGTCATTGGCAAAATGCTCGTATTTCCAAATATACAAGTATTCTGATTCCAAGACTACTAAGGTTGGCCACCAAATTCAGTAATTTCTATAATCTCTGCGCAAAATTTTTCACTACACTATTGTGTAGAAAATTCTTGTTTTCATATCGTCATGAAACATTTGGCGGTAGACCCAACTTTGATCTGGGGGTCTACTGGCTAAGACGAAGCCGATTACCATTGGCGAAAATCGAAGTTCGATTTATGAAAAACGCCCTGCCCTGTTCATTTTACTGCCACCCAGTTCATTTTACTGCCACCCAGTAAATTTTTCATAAATCGAACTCCGATTTTCGCCAACGGCAATCGGGTTCATATTAGCCCTTCCGGACCATTAGGTTGAATTCTCAAAATGTTGAATTCTTATAATGTTGAACTCTCACTTAGTTGAATCCCAGAATGTTGAATTCTTATAATGTTGTATTTCTGAGTCCTACAATGTTGAATTAGGATAAGCAAAATGTTGAATTCCTATTTCGTTGAATAGCACAAAGTTGAATAGCCGGTAGACCCCCAGTCCTTACAGACAGTTGAACACCGTCAAATTCAACTCTATGCCTTCACGATAAGAACTTTGCTCTTGGCGTGCTGTTTAGAGTATTGTATTCATGGAGCAATGCGTTCGGCAAATTACTATTCAGTTAATAAACAATAGGTTTTCAGAGAAACTCACAGCAATTAATCGGACTGTATCTTGACTATATACTTATGTATACAGCACAATGAAGGGCTTACCGTAGAAATGCTTGCACCACTTACCAGAACCACAAACCAATATTACAGATGAAACCATAGTGCCCAGATTGCATAGCAACTTGTATTAATAATACAGACCTTTCTGCTACATTTTAGATGATTTATTCGGAATACAGTTACACACATGGGTAAAGTTACCACTCGGTTGTAAGCAAATAAGCTATTGAAAACAAAATAGATTTGATTATGCAAATTGTGGACTTCATTCAATTATTAGATGCTTCTGCTAACCTTTCCATGCATGAGTACGAGGTTATGTTATGTTCGAATGATCGTTACCTGTATCAAGCAAAGCATTCACCACGTTGACAGGCCGGTCTGCTGCAGCTGACCACAAAATCATCAATCCATGCGGCTGCGGAGCGTCACACAGCCAAGCAAACCAACCAACGAAACACTGATCATTCACATTGTGCTAAAAATTACCACCGTTTGTGTTACGACTTTAATTTATTCCATATATTTACATTCATTCATGGGAATCGGAACGTAAATATTGGCGAGTCACGTGTGATTTTCAGTCGCGAGCGTCTGTGTCGCGGGCAGCGCACTGAGGTTCGTTTATTGTTTTTAGTTAGGCATAAATTGGTGCGGCGGGCGAATGTTTTTGGTGTATTTTGGAGCGCGGCGAGGGCGAGCGGCGCGACGTAGCGAGACCGCGGAGGCTCGATAGCGACTGGGCGGGGGCGGCGCCCCGCGGCCCGTAGACTGCGCGCCGCCCGCCCGCCCTGGTCCTCCCGATACAACATTAATACTTGTTTTGCTAAAAGCGATTTCGATTTGTCGGCCCCGAAATTGGGAAAGTTAGCGGCGACCGCTCCTGCTAACGATAGAGTGAAGTGTTTGTTAATTAAGAACATATCGGACATTTTACGGCCAATGCATTTGGTAATCATGAAATTATGGCCAAGTATGCAATAGTTAAATTATCGTTTTTTTGTTGGTGTTCAACGTAAAATGTTAGGTATAATTTCAAAACTGTGCTAAATACGTGTCAATATTCCATGTACTTATTGACCTAATTACATGCAATCATGACTGCATTGCGTGTTAAACGGAATAAAATTTAAATTTTACTTGCAGTTTGTACTGGTATTAATAATAACATTTCGTAAATTTTCTAAAGTTGCTTTTGTATAAGCAATACTACCATGTGTATAATATATTATGTTTCATTTAAAAGAAACAAAAATAATAATACCAGAAAAAAGAAAAGCCTAATCTTTTCTTTTTCCTCCGAAATGAAATTGGGTAGCCGTCAGCGGGTTTCATAAAGTCTGGATATGACTAAAGTTTTTCTAACATTTTCATATTGAATGTAATTTTTCACTACCACACTGCTTTTAGGGATCTCTTAAGCCTTGGAATATAATCTCAGGGATTAGTGTAGCTATGAACTACCTGTGGGTTTGCCCCTTGTGAAGTTTATATTTAGATGTTTAGAACTCATGTTTCACTTGGTACATAATTAAAGTGATAAAAAATGCGTGATAGAAACATTTAAAATAGGTAACTATTTTTACATTTAATGACATTATTTTTCTTAAAAATGGTTTAGTCCTAATACTTGGAAATAATATTAATGAAAGATTTCAAATGATATGGTGCCTATGCTTACTCTTTCAGACTCTCTTGCGGTATTTATATTGTTAAGTATTGTTAAGTATAATCACATGTCTGTAACTGACCACCGCAAACCTTTAATTATTTCCAGCCGGCATATCCAACTTAAATAAAATAACTAGCTGAAAAACCGGCCAAGTGCGAGTCGGACTGGCGCACTGAGGGTTCGTTACCACCAACCATTTTTTTTAAAAGTCTGGTTGTATTGACCCTCGGTGCGTGAGTGCGACTTACACTTGACCGTTTTTTTTTATTATTTGTTGTTATACTATAGAATAAGCCTTATAATCCTATCAAGTTTGATGTTTGTATGTTTCATCGTTTTTGCGATAGAGCAAAAAGTATAAAAACACGTTTGTTGTTTCGGGACCCCCTTATTTTTTTAGGGTAATCCTCCATCAAAATTTTCACTTCTGTGAAAATTTCAGCTGGCTACCTATTACGGTTCCAAATACAGCCCTTTAAAGTTAGGCCAGACAGACAGTGTTGTGCAGTGCAGAGTTATTGGGTCCCGTTTGGCACCCTTCGGGTACGGAACCTTAAAATATATTTTCCAGGTAGATTCGCGAGCACATTGGGATTTTAGTTGCGCGCAGACACTTCAAAGTAAAACATTTAAAAGCAGAAAAGAGGATTATGTCCGACATGAGAATAGAACCACTGTGTGAAACGCCAAAATCCCCGCCAGTGAGTTCAGCTAAGACAAATATTGTGACAAAAGCCTCACAGACACCGAGTAACTTCGCTGGACAGGACAAACAGTGGGGAAAGGACGAGGGCCCCATTACAGGACACCCCACCTCTAGCACTCAGAAAATAGAGCTCGAAATACAGTTTAAAGTTTCCAGTTTTAAGTGTAGTCCGTTCTGTTTGCACAGGATAGTTGAACGAGCCTTATCATAACTGATACATACAGGCCAGGAAAAAGCGCTTGGCTTTTTTCATTTTTCTCTTTTGTGTTCGGAAAACAATAAAGTTTTTAATGTTTTTATGAGTGCCTGCAATGGGAACATTGACATTTAGTAAAAAAAGTAAAAAAAAAAGTAAAAAGTATTTATTTGCCAGAACATGGTATGGTAGTTTCTATTCTCACAATTTGAACAGTTATCTCCGCGTGCAAAATCTATTGTTATGGAAAATTTTACGAATTTACGTAGTCTCAACAATTTTCCCAAGGATTTCTACGATTTAAAATTTGTATAGAAGCGCAATACGTGATCTCTTTATCCATCTAGTGTGGGTAAAGGTACCACTGGGCACTGGACGCTGTATAAATCATCTCATTACGTAGATGCAAAGGCCTTGTTTTTTTTTTTATAGAAGCGCATATTTATCACGTTTTGTCGAGGTTTCATGGATTGTCTTCTTGAATGTTTAACTTGGACGTTGCCAGCTTAGTTTATATTATTGTCAACACACGGTACCTACATTAAATATTTCACGCCTTTATCCAAGGGCTGTTTGGTGATAGCGCTACCTATTATGGCTCTAAACGCGTTTTAGTACAAAGATTGGCAAAGCATGCGAACTATTCGTGTTCGTTCGACCATGTGGGTTCTTTATGCATTGCCGCGTGAGGAAATGTTGAAAATTTAATCCTCCGGGAAGGCAGCGCGGCGACCGCATTATTGGAAGGGCGAAATAAAATACAGCAGAAGTATCGACGGATCTAGACTGAGGCATACTACATAATATATAACATGCCTTTTACCTTTTTTTCTATTAAGTCACGGTTTTACTCACTAGTAATTTGTCGGTGTAGCCGACTAGTTTCGGTTCTCATTCGGAGACCTTCTTCATGGAGAACGAGACGGCCCTCGCGACGCTACGGCTAGTCTCGAACTGCGTTTGAGTAGCCGCTGCGCGCGCGCCGAGAGCTGCGGTGCGGGGGGTGGTGGGGGCGCGGAGGGACGCGGTGGCGCGCCCGCCCGCCCACGCATAGCTGGACTAGGATCTTCTTCGTCGTTGACACTATTTGGAATTGTCATACTCGTTCTCCATGAAGAAGGTCTCCGAATGAGAACCGAAACTAGTCGGCTACACCAACAAATTACTAGTGAGTAAAACCGTGACTTAATAGAAAAAATGTGCAGTGCTCACGAAAGTTTAAGTTTTAAAAATGCCTTTTACCCTTATTCCCAGAGGTAAACGGGTACCAACTCGTTTAATTGGATGCTTCAGTGTCGAGAAGTCAAACCAACTCACCGTTTAGGAACATATAATACTACCTTTTGCCCGCGACTTCGTCCGCGCAGACATGTTTTTTTTTTCTCGTGAGTTTTTCCGTTGTTTTAATGGTTATTCTGCTATTCGGGGCGGAGAGAAATCGAACAAATCAAAAATCATAAAAATCGGTCCACCCGTTCTCGAGTTATAAATGGAGTAACTAACACGACTTTGTTTTATAGGTATACTAGCTTTTGCCCGCGACTTCGTCCGCGCTGACTAAGATTAACAGTTGCAGCTCTATTTTTTCCCCGCCATCGAAGTCAGTCAGGGGAAAAGCTACTTAGCAATGTATAGCTAGTGCCCACGACTTCATTCACGTGGATAAAAGAAAAAGGATATAATTTGTGGTGATTTAGCAATTGTACCTAGCATTTTTTACCACCTAGGTAGTATTAAATGTACTTATAACCGACCCCCAGCGTTATCAGACTTCGCTCCCGTGGACCATGCGTTGTTATCTGCTTCTTCCAAACTCAACGGACTAAAGATGAAGATACCTACTGTTATCGGCATCTAACTGATTGAACAGTCGGCCACAGTCTCAGATACCCCTTTTTGTTCGATTGGCGCCCTTATGCCGCGCGCGATAAGAGCTGCCATGGGGTATCTGAGATTGTGGCCGACCGTACGTGGGTTACCTACATTTCAAGACACACTCGAATATTTCGACTCTTATTTTGAGTCCGCTAATCTGCTACTGCTTTCTGCAAACTTTCAGTCTGGGTTGTCTCTGTTGTAGTTGTCTGTAGTTGGTCTCGCCTCAAGTCTTCGTGCCTTTGTGGCCTATATGGACACTGCCTCTTCCGATGTTAGAGACTCCTAATGCGAAACCCAAGTACATCTCGTTTGCTTGCACATTTAATTTTGTGTGAATGAATATATCAGCATTCAGCATTCGATGCAGTAGGTACGTGGCATTCTATAAAACTGTAAAAGATCTCCAACAGAGCTAGTTAGCGTTACCTACTCGTATTACAGGCACGAAGTTACTTAACAGAGAAAACTATATGAAAATTCGTGTAGTTTTTTTATATATTTTATTTTGCATCATGCTATATAAAAGACAACGATAATTAAATCAGAAAAACTTATCCATATTAAGTCTATCACATTGAATAGTTTTTTTTTTCTATGAGCTGCCTTTCTGAAACACCAAACGCGTCTTCTTAGCGTCTACGATACCATAGTCTGAAACAACGGTTTTAAATCGTCGGTCTTATTCTTCTTTCGTGTTGAAAGCGTCACACTTTGCCGTCCCAGAAACGCGCTAGGGTCGCCTCCAAGAGATCCTATCAGCTGCACTTTGGAGCATCAGGACAGTTATGACGATGCGACCTTGTCGGTACAGCTTAAGATTGGCACGAAACACCTCTTCTCTTCCTCACATATCTTTCATGCGGGCAACACCACCACGCAGGCGGTTCGGGGATTTTCACATGCTTCAATCTTCTCGTCAGTCTGAACTTCTGAAGTATGTGGAAAGCCTATCAGAGTTGTCAACAATGAATAGGCGACTATGATATTATGTAAAAGTGCCCCTGTCTAGTCCTTCTAGGTACTCAATAGGTACTTAGTGGAAATAAAGCGGTCATGTTGCTCATGTTACACCATCACTGGCTGATTTTATGCGCCTTTGGTCGCTCAAGACTCTACAATGTTTTTCATACTTGCACAGTACACACAGCGGCTTTTTTTGGTCAGAACATCGTATCTTTAGTTTTCTTCGAGGTCTGGTGCATCCTTATTCTTCCCTGAATAAGCAGCAATCAGCAATGCACTGAACCGACATTCCATCTCGTCTGGCCAAGAGATCTCAGGACGGACGTCGGACCGCAACTTTGTAAAGATCTTTGATAAACACTGCTGGATGCAAAGTTTTTAAAGTAAGGATTTATTTATTGGCTCTTTCAGATTGTAAGTAGCTATCACTGAAACAATATTTTTTTGCCTGTTTTTTATAATTACACAATGTTGATTTCTGCTGCATTGCTTTCTTGATACCATTTTTGTGACAGTGACGGATGACAGCAATAATTAAAAACAACTTCTTCATTGTTGTCTATCGTTTGATTGTAATGCATAGTTACGGCACATTTCGGACTTTTTGGTAGATCAAAATTCACCGTTATTCAGTTTTCGATGGATTTAGGAAAGTAAATAGCTCAACGCTACGTAATGACAGAGGGTCTATGGTAAATGGTTTTGTCGTTTACTTTTATACAAATAGCCACTATATGATAATCTTTGTGTATTTGCTTTGCTCCTAAGCGCCAAAGCGTGATAATATGTAGCCTATATGTTATTCTGATGTCTCAACTATCTACATTCCAAATTTCATCCAAATCCGTCCAGCGGATTCAGCGTTATAAGGTAACAAACACACTCACTCACTCACAAACTTTCGCCTTTATAATATAAGTAGGACTATCTACATTCCAAATTTCATCCAAATCCGTCCAGCGGATTCAGCGTTATAAGGTAACAAACACACTCACTCACTCACAAACTTTCGCCTTTATAATATAAGTAGGATTAAGAAGATTAAGATGACACTAATCATGTTGATGATGTTTTCATATAAGATAATGGATTCATTTCATTGTGGTATCTACTTTTGAAAGGACTTGCGTAGCAAGTTTTTTTTACTATTTCCTTCCTGGACTGGTATGATATTGATCTATACATATAAATAATTTGTGATAACGTTTGATATCTCTGGTGTCGAAATCTTTGTGGTATTGATGATTCATTAAAAAAATAATCTGATTTTCCCATCTAATGTAGGATTTTCATGTTAATTACATCTGATGTCACATTGTTTTTACTTAAATTATTATTTTGGTTTTTTATGTTATTGTGGGCACGAATTTTCTCCCTTAGAGAAGGCTATGTCCAGCTAGTGGGACATGTATGCATAGGCTACAATGACATCTGACTCCTTTTATTCGAAAACACTCAATACTATCGAAGTGAAAGCTCCTTTTCTATTTCATCTAGCTTGTATTGGCAGCACCATATTGCACTGACGCTGCCCGATTGGGGTCAGTTTCGCACTGATGAAAGAACTCTATCAGGGCTCAGCCGGGTCGGACTTTTTATTGTTATTCGCTGGACGATTAAATTGCTCACTTTGGTGACCTTTGGTCTCTTGATGAAATAGACGCATAAAGGCTGATTTACACGGGATAATTTTCTGAATCCAAAATATAACATACATAAAATGTGTTTTTCTTCACGATGTCTACTTACGTAAGATCGGTGGTGGTCCAGTGGGTAGAACAGTGGACTCTGAAGCAAGAGGTCCCAGGTTCGATTTCCCTGATTTCCGGGCATGTATGGGCATGATTTTGTTTAATTTCAAAGTTACGTACATTTACTGAATTTGTTACTGAATTTTTAGTAGCAAGAAAATGTATCTGAGGTGCTAAAACGGGGAATTACAATTTGAACTCGCGACTGCATTGTATTTGGAACAAAAAAAATACAACATGCAGTGATGTACAATTCTGAGTAAAACAAGTAAAAAAAGAAAACAAATGAAATCTGCAGCAATTCAAAAAGAGAACAAACTCCGTATCGCTCAGTCAGCAACTGAGCGAATCAAAACCATTCGAGCAGACTACACTACTGCCCCAGACACGTATGAAACCTCTTTGTGGTCGACACTTTTTGAATTTGGAAAGTGTGACCCATTTCTCCGTTCCCTGCCTGCCGCACATATAATGCTGTGGCACACACTCGCAAAAGATGTACTGCACAAGTTTAACTCAGTTGTAACTTAGCACAGGAATCCATTTGGACACTTACTTTACCTCTCTTTACACCCAGTCTAATAGACCTTACTGTTGAGGGGTTATGCTTGTATTTTTTAAATATTTCTAAGGTACGTTGGGGTTTTAACATCTTAGTTGTGTAAATGGCGATCTTATCACTAAGAGCCATCATAATATTTATGAATAAAAGTTGGTAGGTAATCGTATGAGATAGGGGCCACGTATGAACAAGAAATAGATGATTTCTTTAGATGTAATATCTAGCTAACTTGTCACTATCGCCAATAATATAAACTTACGATAATGGAGCATTTCCGCGCAACCCCAGTCGACGTTCTGATATTGAGTATTTCCCTACACACTCGAGACTTGAATAATGCCTGCGGACATTAGCATAAAGAGATACAGTAAGCCTTTGTTGCCAGAAAATAGTTTCAAGTGAAACAAATGCACAATCCAAGCCAACTCACCCGTTTGGGCTTTAAGTAGCAAGTCATTTGGAAAGGACCTAAAGAAGTTGTGGCGGTGAGACTTCGCGAAACTTATTTTGTTTAATATCAAACTTCGACGCTGAAAAGCTGACTAGAGTTTCCAATTTGATGCAAGCAGTTAAGGACCAGCCTATTTACTCTAGATGCAATTTTTCAAAATTGTGTCACGATAGACTGGCAGTCATTTCAGGTATTTACGTGTACTCAAAGGTTCTATGATACGAAATAGCCTTGGATTTGATTGTAAATTTGAAAATTTATTGAGGTAGGTAATAAGCGAGGAGCGTCTGTTCAAGGGGGCTATTTCTACATAAAAAAAACTTTGGGTAAATTGAAATCGAAATGCACCTTTTCAACAGGTCCTTTGAAAAATGGTTGGATATTTATGTGGAAATAAGCCTGTTTGACCGATATTGAGCAGATTTGAGCACAAGGTCTTGAAGTCTTAGATTAAGATAAGGATTCATAAAAAAAACCTTAACTAAGTGGAAATAGTCCCTTTGAACAGATGATCCTCAAATTTTAATGCAGTCGATCATAACGCACTATTGATAGTAGTACCAGGTTAGAAAAGGAGGAAAAAGGAAAAGGTTTTTGTGCTCTTCAATAAACCAAAAAAGCACACTGTATAATGATTGTGTGATAGATACCTAATGTAAGTTTTCAGTAAGTGTAGTGAACATAAAAATAGGCCGTAATACCTACTTAGATTTATCCAAGCTGATTTGGAGAACAAATAAACGGAATTGCCACATAAGTCATGTTTGAGTAAATAACATCCCACCAAAAACATTCTGTAAAAACTAGCCAGGTCTCGATGGATCTGCTTGTTTATCTCTAAAAAAGTAATGAAATCTAGACAAAGTCGTGCCAAGTCTAAGGTTCCTTACTGCGATTTCTTTATTATTATAGTTAATGTTGTGAGACTTGGCCGTTGAAGGGTACACAAGCGGTTCTGGCGACAGATTGGTGCAATGGTGTCATGGAGCACCTGGTTTTGTACCCTTGTGTACCCTTCAACAGCCAAGTCTCACAACATTAACTATAATAATAAAGAAATCGCAGTAAGGAACCTTAGACTTGGCACGACTTTGTCTAGATTTCATTACTTTTTTAGAGATAAACAAGCAGATCCATCGAGACCTGGCTAGTTTTTACAGAATGTTTTTGGTGGGATTTCACTTCTTTTTGTAGAAACGAGGGCATATTGATTAATTTTATTAGATTTTCTTATTTGACACAGTTTTTTAATTTGTGTAATGTTCGAGTAGAATAAAGTTAATCGTCCGACTATTTCTTGTTGAACGAGCGAGCGAAGCGAGCGAAGTCCTCCGAGTCTGCTGGAACAATCCGGCGTTTGTATGTATGTATGTTTGTATGAATGAATGTTTGTTCGACGATAACTTGAGTAAATTTGGTCGGATCGTTATGAAATTTGATAGGCGGGTAAAATAAATTAAAAGAATTTTTAAATTCGAACATGAGCCAAATCGGTCGATGGGTTGCCGAGATATGGGGTTGTATAGTTTAAATGCAAAGCGCGCGCGCGCCTGCGCGAATGGCGTAAGCAAAGTTATACATCTGTAACTGAGGTCGCGAGTTCATAGTTCGGAGCGAACCACTAGTGGGACGCTATAGGCTAGATTAAATGAAGATGTGTCCCACTACGCTGGATTTTTGCAATGACAGTCGATTTTTTTATGTACCAATAGTAGAAGGGGCATTACCATAATATCTCTAATAAAGCTGATACCAGCTGAGGGTCCTTCATCAGATACTTCAGACCTTAGATTTTTGACATCAAATAAAGCGGCCCACCAAGTTGAATATTTTTGTAAGGGCGGTATATGTCGATCTATAATAGTTTGGTTGGGCTCTTGGGTTTTCTAATCAGGGTCACCAGGTACTCCAGATCTTCGATTATCCTAGTTTTTATAGTTGTCCCTTTATGTGCCCATTAAACCTTAACTCTGTACCAAATTTCAGCTCTCTGAGTTTATGGGAAGTACTAGTTCTATTAGGGCTCTTGTGTTTTCTAATCAGGGTCACCAGGTACTCCAGATCTTCGATTATCCTAGTTTTTATAGTTGTCCCTTTATGTGCCCATTAAACCGTAACTCTGTACCAAATTTCAGCTCTCTGAGTTTATGGGAAGTACTAGTTCTATTAGGGCTCTTGTGTTTTCTAATCAGGGTCTCCAGGTACTCCAGATCTTCGATTATCCTAGTTTTTATAGTTTTTCCTTTATGTGCCCATTAAACCCTAACTCTGTACCAAATTTCAGCTCTCTGAGTTTATGGGAAGTACTAGTTCTATTAGGGCTCTTGTGTTTTCTAATCAGGGTCACCAGGTACTCCAGATCTTCGATTATCCTAGTTTTTATAGTTTTCCCTTTATGTGGCCATTCAATCCTAACTCTGTACCAAATTTCAGCTCTCTGAGTTTATGGGAAGTACTAGTTCTATTAGGGCTCTTGTGTTTTCTAATCAGGGTCACCAGGTACTCCAGATCTTCGATTATCCTAGTTTTTATAGTTGTCCCTTTATGTGCCCATTAAACCCTAACTCTGTACCAAATTTCAGCTCTCTGAGTTTATGGGAAGTACTAGTTCTATTAGGGCTCTTGTGTTTTCTAATCAGGGTCACCAGGTACTCCAGATCTTCGATTATCCTAGTTTTTATAGTTTTCCCTTTATGTGCCCATTAAACCCTAACTCTGTACCAAATTTCAGCTCTCTGAGTTTATGGGAAGTACTAGTTCTATTAGGGCTCTTGTGTTTTCTAATCAGGGTCACCAGGTACTCCAGATCTTCGATTATCCTAGTTTTTATAGTTTTCCCTTTATTTGGCCATTCAACTCTAACTCTGTACCAAATTTCAGCTCTCTGAGTTTATGGGAAGTACTAGTTCTATTATGATGATCATGAGTGAGTGAGTGAGTGAGTGTGTGTCATAAATGCGAAACTTTGCTTTCGCTTAACTTCGGAACTAAATGACCTACAGACTTGAAATTTTGGATTTTAAGTATGTGATTATAGCTTACTACATGACGAAAATTTCTGCGTTCTGGTCTTATCCAGAGGTTCTCAAATAGGGGCCTGAAAATGCGGCGAAATGGTTCCAGTAAAGGATGGTACGGCAGTGTTTGCTTCGCGCTCGACCTGGCGGGGGCACTGCCGTGCTTTTGTTTCATTCCTTCCCCAATAATAATAAACGCGCATAATATGTAACAAAATGTCGGAACAGCGAAAATGTGGTAATGCGATATATCCCAATAATTCGCAATGTGTCTTTCCTTATTACGAACCTACGTTTTGTGTTATTACAAGACTTCCAATACTTCAATGGGAAGGGTAGGCTTCCGAAATAATCTTTCGGTATCGTCTATACCTACATACGCATTACGCCTGGTAGTGATAGTGTTTTTGTTTAGGACACGCTACTAGACGAAAAGTTTTCTGCTTTTCGCATTTTTTTTTCCCTTTTGCTTTATGTACTTATTAGTACATAGTACGAAGTGATGCGCGCTCTTAATTTACATTGTATCTGTCACACATATTTAGCCACCCTCACAAGTAAAAAAAATGCGTTTAGTAAGTAAGATGTTGCCTGTACAATTGTACATGTCCCACTAGCTGGGCAAAGGCCTTCTCTCAGAGAGAGAGTTCGAGCTTAATTACCACGCGTGCTCAATGCGGGTTGGCGATTTTTGCGTTGAGGGTATGAGGCGTTTAGTAAAAAAAAAATAAGCCAACCCCTCAGTTATCAGAGTAAAACATGCGCCTATCACTCGATTTTCATCTGCAACTTTAGCTCTAAGAACGCGCTAGTTATTCCCGATAAAAGAATTTCTTATTCACTAGTTCGCCGTGAAGTGTTTGGGATTTTCTTTCGCGGGGGAAGTTTTAAGCCTAGCAGTAAATTATTCCAACGACAGGTGAGGCCGTAAAGGTAAGATTTACGCCCGAGGGCTCAGCGGGTCCCCTTTTCATAAGATGTATTGCTTAACGAATAACGCTGTCTATAAGTATCCATCTGGGAGGGATATTCTGACCTTACTCCTTAAAAGTTTCCACGTTTTATCGGGGCATAAATTGGCAAGTTGGAAAGCGAAATTCGGTTATCGACGAGCGCTTCGGTTACTCGCGGTCGCTCGGCTGCGACACTATGCAGTTGTTTTCGGTTCAAAAGCTAATGGATTACTTCGGTAAATTCCCGAGTGGTCATAAATTTGGCATGAACAGCGGGCAACTGAAAATATTTCGTTTTGCGAAACAAAAATTGCATTATCACACCCTCTTCGTTCGGTTTAATGATTTTACATGTTGGAGCCGCGTTTAAAAGTTGGAGTGGATTCAAGTCGTTTATCGGCTTTGGCGAAGTTTTCTAGTTGTTAAGTGTACTTACTACGCTGCTGGTCTTCAGTGTTCGCTGAATTTTGAAGGATTGAATTCTATATCAGCTTAGCGGGAACTAAAACTTTGCCAGATCTTCGAGACTACCTTTTCTGATAACTTCCGAATAGTTTGTAAGGAGGTAGCTACCTACCGTAACAATATTAAGACCGCAATAAATTCGCTTATTTTTCATGCACATTGACAAAAAAAAAAAATTAAGAATAAAATGCAAAAAAAATTTATAAACGTTTAACTATTTTTATTATTGTCCGGATAGGTGGCTAGTTTCGGTTCTCATTCGGATGCCTTAATCATCGAAGGTAGGAATTTATTAATCAACGTTTATTAATTAATCCCAAAGCCGAGTTTAGCAGAAAACATGCCATTAATCAAAACCAATGTTTATTATGTAAGTCTGCCGATAAGTGAGCTTTGTCCTCCGTGCATGGAATAGTTGGAAAATCATACAGATTGTCACCTTTCCTTGTTGCATAATAGTAGTGGCTCTAGAATGGTGACGCAAGGCTATGGTATTTTTTTCTTTTTTACTATTTTCCTTATTTTTCCTGCACAAAAACAAAATAAAACCCGAGTCTACGGCTGACATAGAGGGTTTCAGACTATATGCAGGAAAAGAGAAAGAGGATGCTAAAGAACTGTCACGCTGTCATAAAAGCAAGTTAAGAGGGTGGTTGATAAGACATGGAAAACTGGTGTAAAATTGGCCACGGTGAAGCTTCGAGCTTTAAAATGTTCTCTGGTTAGAGGTTGCAGGATAATGATGACCATTGTTGTGAAGCTACAACGGCCAAAATGATGATGACCATTGTTGCGAAGCTACAACGGCCGAGATAATGATGACCATTGTTGCGATGCTACAACGGCCGATTTGATGATGACCATTGTTGCGAAGCTACAACGGCCGAGATCATGATGACCATTGTTGCGAAACTACTACGGCCTAGATGATGATGACCATTGTTATGAAGCTACAACGTCCTAGATGAATATGACCATTGTTGCGAAGCTACAACGGTCGAGGTGATGATGACCATTGTTGCGAAGTTAAACGGCCGAGATCATGATGACCATTGTTGCGAAGCTACAACGGCCAAGATGATTATGACTATTGTTGCGAAGCTACAACGGCCAAGATCATTATGACCATTGTTGCGAAGCTACAACGGCCAAGATGATTATGACTATGTTTGCGAAGCTAAACGGCCGAGATCATTATGACCATTGTTGCGAAGCTACAACGGCCGAGATGATCATGACAATTGTTGCGAAGCTACAACGGCCGAGATAATGATGACCATTGTTGCAAAGCTACAACGGCCGAGGTGATGATGACCATTGTTTCGAAGCTACAACGGCCGAGGTGATGATGACCATTGCTGCGAAGCTGCAAAGACCATTGTTGCGAAGCTACAACGGCCGAGATGATTATGACCATTGTTGCGAACCTACAACGGCCGAGATGATTATGACCATTGTCGCGAAGCTACAACGGCCGAGATGATTATGACCATTGTTGCAAAGCTACAACGGCCGAGATGATGATGGTCATTGTTGGGAAGCTACAACGGCCGAGATTATGATGACCATTGTTGCGAGGCTACTGCCTTTGCTTTTATTTCAAAGACCAAAAATATAGCGTCCATTGGCACCTCCACTGGGTGAAATGACCAGTGCCTGGCTCATGCTCGCGAAGCTTACTCACCGGAAAAAGACCTACAGGTACCAGAAACCGGCCATAATCAATTCAAACAAAACCCTGTGTATCCCAATCAGAGCCGGTGCACGGTAGATAATTCCAACTTTAATGCAATGTTAAGTAAATAAGTACACAGCGGAATGCAATTTCGGAATGTGCTCTCTCCGGTCGGGTTGCCTCCGACTACTAAAACGTGTAGAGATGGAAGGACAGTTTGGTTGGAATCAACTAATAATTATGGAATGGGGTAGTTAACGTTATTAACGTAAGCATTTTTTTATGTACATTTATAAAATATGTTCACCGTGCAATAAAACTCTAAAGTTTATTTATTTATTACATGCAGTTGATATTATAAGTACCTAGTTTATGTATGTTTATTAGTTTATATTCTCGTATGTACTATGCGTAAATAACTTTTTACACATAGTACATACGAGAATATGTACTAAGTGGTAGGTAGGTATATTTATCTATTATTTTAAAACGAGCCATGTTAGTTATTTTTCAATTTCTTTTTAATTAAGTATCCTTTTGTATTTTTTTCCTTAAGTACACTATGTATAATTTTAATGGTAGTAGTTCCCACAAAACGGAAGCACTGTTCCCCAAGACACAAATTATTTTAGTTTTGGGTTCAGAGTTGACTCTAGCTATTGTTATACATATTTTTTCTGACACAATAAAAAATATTTGAATTTGAATAAATTGCTTCTAATTGTCGGTAAATAGTCAAGTGCGTGGCGGCCCTAGGGTACATAGAGCGGCACCCGCGCTTTCGACAGAGTCTATGGTTCAGCAATCATCTGCCCGCTTGCGCAGGGCTGTATGACAAAGAGCCTCGGAACTGTCACACGTTTTGCTAATACGAGTATCACCGACAATACCTACCGTATTTAGAGTCAGTGCTATTAGGTACTTACATACTAAAGAAAGACTGAAACGAGTGTATCTAATTGTTTGCATGATAGACTGAAACCAGTGTACAAAACCTGTATGGCCATAAGGGTTACCTTGTAATCTATTTCCTAAATACGATATTGAAAGAAACGACGTCTTTTTATGTCTTGCAATACCTTGAGTGCCCTGTCCACAATGTGCTATTTTGATATTTGTGATACAATCCTGACAAGATCTTGATGGCTCCCGTCACCAACCACTACCGCTTCTGATGGTGTTTCCTTCATGTATAAGAATAGATAGCCGGCTGCACTTCTGTTAGTTCACCTTCAGTGCCATTTCCAGGTAGCGGGGCAGACTTTCGGGTATGTTCCTCTAGCATCGCAAAGTAAACTTTGGGCCCGAGTTTGCCGGGCTCCGAAATCAAAGCCGCGCGAACCCGTCAACTCAATCTGCATAAACAAACAAGAAAGACGGTCCGGTGCGGCGTTTTAATAGCAGCAGGCTAAGGCTCAGATACACGACATTATACTTAAATGGACACTACATCTTAGCTTTAAAATTAATGTTACTGGTAGTTCACCCCGAACTATGAACCCACGATTTGTAACTTTTTGCTAACATCATTTGCGCAGCGCGCCCGCATTACCATAAAAAATGTACAACCCCATATATCAGGAACCTCTTGACCGATTTGGCTTATGTTCAAAGTAAAAAAAAATAGTTTTATTTACCCGCCTACCAATTTTAGTGACGATCCGACTATATTTACTTATGTTTGCGTCGAACGAACATACATACATACACCCTTACATAGGTACATACAAGCGCCGGATTGTTCCAGTAGACTCTGAGAACTTCTCTCGCTTCGCTCGCTCGTTCGATAAATGCGGTAAGCAAACTTCAACTTCCCAGAAACAAAGTATAAAATTCAATTGTACGAATACCTACCTACTGCGTGAGATGAGTTTGTGAAGTGGTGTGTCTAAACACGTCCTTAAGCTTCAGAACACTGGCCTTTAAAGACAAAGTAGGGGCCGATAAATGTTTGTTTAATTAACAAAGGAGGCAACATTGTTGTGCGCTTAACGATCACTACCGGGCTTGATAGAAACTGGAGAGGCAACTTCCTTAATGTAGGCGTCTAAATTTGTTGCAATAAAATAGACAGTTCCTAAAGCTCTTACGAAGAAGTCTTTTTCGTCTACTGCAGTGCAGAGAATAACTAGTGGTTCGCCCCGAACTACGAACTCGCGGCCCCATATCTCAGCAACCCCTCGACCGATTTGGCTCATGTTCGAACTAAAAATTCTCTTTGCCTCATTTACCCACCTACCAAATTTCATAACGATCCGACCAAATTTACTCAAGTAATCGTCGAACGAACATTCATACATACAAACATACAAAGTACAAACATACATACATACATACATACATACATACATACATACATACATACATACATACATACATACAAACGCCGGATTGTTCAAGTAGACTCGCTTCGCTCGCTCGTTCAATAACGTTTATAAAGATCAAAAGCCTTATAAAACGCATTTTGACCCTCTCTCGGTTCTGTGATCGTGAGCTCGACGAAAATTAATATCGCCTACGTCTTCAAAGTGTTGCCAATGATATCTTTGTCCTATTAGCTGGAGAGCCGGTGACCATATGACTTATTTTATCGTACAAGGCTGGGAGTTAATAGGGTGATAGAGTAAACTTCGCTGAGTCTGGGAAAATGTTTGTGTTTGGCCCGTCAAGGTTCAAAGTTCGTTTTTTTTACTACAAAAGTGTAAATGTATGGTTTGAGGTTTTTTTTTTGTAAAAATCTGGGAGCTTCTAGGCTGGTTGTTTAGACTCCGCTGATCCGCTGAACTTACCTTTATGAATCATTATGTATCTTTATGAATCAGTAGTAGCAATACCACTCGTAACTATTAAGGAAAAAGTTTCGTCTGAGGCTTAATTCCCTCAACACAAATATGGCCAACACAGTGGGCACGAGTAGTGATTGAAAAATACATAATATTCTCTCTCTGAGATAAAACCTTTTAGCAAGCTAATGTACAGAACATTGTACACTTGTACGGGCTTCATCTTATCTACTTACTTTCTCAATCTCAATCTATAATTTTACTTATTGTAGATATTGTAACGACCATCAGTAATTCGACAGTAAGTTCTTCCTCTTAGTTCAAACTAGTTCTTTAAAAAGCCACACAGCCCGAGCGGATGCCATAATTGCCGTCACATTACCCTAACGAGCAGCCCGAGCTGGCTAATGAATGGGCTTGCAATTGAAACAATAGTGGATTACCGTCCGCCTTATCTGTTTATGTAAATTCAACCCCAAACGGCAGGGATGTTCGGCAGAATATGTAGCAGGGCACAAAAGGTCATTGACTGGTTAGGGTTTAGGGAAGGCAAGCTTTCTGAATACCGCTGGAGGGATCAAGTCGGCAAAGACCTGCGCGACCTACGGGACTGGAAGGAGACTGCGCAGGGGGGTTACCCTTGACGCTATTGCAAACAAATTTGAAAAAGTTTTAAAACTAATTTCTCTTTGAATTCGCATAGTAATGCTTTGATTTTAAATACTTTGCAATGTTTATTCAAAGGTAAGGCTGTTTTATTCAATAAAAACACAAAATGTGTCTTAATTTGTAAAATATTAAATTTTGTGAATTGCACCATATTGCGACCGTATTGAAAAAATGCGTCAAGGGTAGAGGGGCAGGACCGAGACCAGTGGCAACTTCTTGTGTATGAGGCCAAGACCAACTTCGGGTCACTGAGCCATCGGAGTAAGTAAGTAAGTTTTCTGAAGACCACGAACCAGATGTCAGGATGAACCTTGTAGCCTAAATAAGCAGGCGAGCAATGCATGCGGCAAGCAATTCAAAATATTTATTGAAATAGTAATAAAATGTACACAATATCCTACTAGCTAGACAATGAACTTGGTTGTGTTTGGATTGGTGAATTTCACGTCAAGTTTCCCCTCTATGTTTTTCTTCACCTTTAGGTTAGTTAGATCAGTGAATGGGTGTTGACACTATATTTACTAAGAAGGTACCTACAACTATTACTTAGTCACACGAAGCTATGAAAAGTCCTTGTTTAACAAACGTTAGGTCGCAAATTCAGAACGATGACAGCGGAGGGCATGAAACGCATTGTAACACTTTAAAAGCTGCAAACGCTGCTACACTCAGCTCATGTAAAAAAGTGGGGAAAATGCATGGCGAAGAGGGGGGTTTCTAGAAATCTTAAAAATCGTGTTTATGGATGGCCCCCATATTCTGGAATTACCCGAACCAAACTTAAGACGTTAATCAAATTCATTTCAAAGGCCAAAACAAACCTTCGATACTTTAATGAATACGTCAATAGCCAAGACAGGGGGTCTACCGGCTAAGATGAAGCCGATTACCATTGGCGAAAATCGACGTTCGATTTTTGAAAAATGTACTGCCACCTAGTTCATTTTTCATAAATCGAACTTCGATTTTCGCCAATGGTAATCGGCTTCATCGTAGCCGGTAGATCGCCAGACCTTCGGTACCTACCTTCCTAGCTGTAGAGTCTCCTGACACCGGGACGTATTGTGAGGCAATCCGGGAAGGAGGTCGTTTGTCACCGTCGATCGCGCCGAAGCAGTTGTTTCTTGCGGCTGAACTGCAATTGGATCCTGATTCCCCCAACTCGATCTATATTGATTTTCAATCGAGGTCTTGAAAGGGTTTACCGCTGTGGTTAATCAGGAGGCAAATCGCTTACCCTCCTGAGTTTTTTGGTTGGATAATTCAGGGGACAATTTGCAATTCAGTCATTATATTGTAAAGCCACATTGAATTTCAGTCATTTTGGGACTAAGGCAAATTGAGATTTGGACAAACTGAAATTAAGTCATTACGAATTTCAGTCATTATTGGACAAAGGTAAATTGAAATTCAGTCACAATGAAATCAGGGCGTTTTGAGATTCAGTCCTTACGGACCGGAGGGGATAATTTTTTATGGGCTACTTTAAGATATTTGATACTTTTAACAAATGACTGCGTTGCATTTGTGTTTTCTATGCTGTAGCTGGCGGTTTACCACGATTCTGAATCTCTACTATCGCGATTCTCCGTCTCATTCAATATAGTCGCCATACCATCGATCGGATATAGTTGCGATGCGCAGAATCTACACAGATGCTTTGTAGTTCATTCCATTTTTCCTCTCCTCTACTCACCTAAACCTATGGAGCGTCTGTAGGCCCGTAGAGTCGTAGAGTCGACTTTAGTTTATGATTTCTGTGTAAGTTATTGTATTAAAATTTACACAAAATTCTAATCCACGCGTGCCATTCTAGCTCGGCATATGCGCATTTGTGTCGATGCAGTGCGATGCTAGACCCAAGCCAATCCAACAAGGCCACATGACAATTTCCGCGTCATATTACAGCAAGCTATGAGAATATTTCGCTATACGCCGCGGGTATTTCTAGCTATGCAAAATGTTGTCGCGCGCCCGCGTTCGCTCTCGAGTACAAACCGAGCTATTGCTGTTGGAACTCACGTTTTGATCTAACCCCTTTAAAAAAACTTGTTTGTTACACATGCCGTTTTCTCGTGGCTCTATACCGTTTTCAGGTTTTTCCCACAAAGAGGGCGAGAGATCTGAGACGGGTGTCCGCACTTTGTCGACTTTTCCGTCCGACTTTTGTCTATTTTGTCACAACAAAACAGATATAAAATATTAAAAAAATATATCTGTGAGGTCTGTGAGGACCTATTGACCTACTGTCTGGTTTTCACAATCGATATATTTATGCCGTTTCACAGATTTCTAATTAACAGATCTTGCATATAAAATAAGAGAATGGAACAGATTTTGTATAGAGTAACCTGCTAGAAAACTTATTGGAAAGTAGTGAAAACTAAGGCCTTTTGCATCTACGCAATGAGATGATTTACACAGCGTCCAGTGGCACCTTCACTCACACTAGATGGGTGAAGAGACCACTCGGCGCTGCAGTGCCTGGGACATTGTTTTAGATGGAGTAGGCTTGCCCAGCACCAATACCATCCTGACAGCTTAGTCGGCCTAGCCCACAGGAAAGACAAGTCAATACGTGTGGAGCCAACTAAGCCGCGGGTTTCCTCACGATGTTTTCCTTCACAGTTAGCGAGTGGTATTGCTACTACAAATTCAGAAATGTACGTAACTTTGAAATAAACAAAGTATCTATGACTTTGTCTAATTTCAAAGTAGTGAAACAGATAATTCATTAGATTAGTAAGCTCTTCAAAAGTTGGATCAAACTGTTAGGTCCAACGACAAAGAATCCCGATATCGATGGATAAGCAATTTGCAAGTGAAATACGAATGTCGGATGCACGGTGAGTGGTGACGCTGCCGTCATTTTATTTTTTATTATCATATTTTCACACGGGAATATTGTTCAGCTTAAAAACAATAGCTAGAAAAAATGGCGGAGTAATATTATTACGGAAAAAACTTCGATGTAAAAATAGTTATGAATTCAATTACTAAAGCGGTGGCGTCTGAATTGAGAGAACATTAAATTTTTGATCCTGTTGGTGACGGTAAGTAATAACCACTATTATAGATAGGGTGTTACAGAAAATTCCCTCATACTTTAGGGGTTTAAAGTGTTCACCATCATATAATACTTGCATCATCATCATCAGCTTGTTAACCACTACTGCTGAGTAAAGTGCTCTACATACTCACGCCACTCGCGATCCTGCGCCAGGAGTAACCACTGTATTCCTGCTTCTTGGGCTATGTCGTCGAACCATCTGGCTGGTGGTCTTCTAACAATGTTTTCACTAACATGAAAGTTCGATCAGTCAGTTTACTGACTAAGAAAAGGATAGAGCTGGGCGGTGTATAAATCAACTATCATAGATGTGAAAGCTTAATTTTATTTGAAGCAGACAATACTATACTTACTTTCAAGTATGATTGCGCCGGTATCAAAAACAAAATTAATAAACCAATACAGTTTAATCTCATTTCCCGCGCTAGAAGAATGGAATGTATGTAGTGCCCCAGCTAAGTAGATTATCTTGGCTTGCTATAGAGCCGGGCTGCAGGCAGTGGTCCAGCTGGCAGCCGCCGTCTCCGCGGGCAATTCATTTGAGCGTTTCGACGCTGTTCAGATTTATATTGGACGGATTGGGGCTCTAACCTGAGGCTATCATGGGCAATTTAAAGGCTTGTAATTTATTTAACATTTTGCTTTTCCAGACCTTTGCTGGGCATAGTTTGAACCGGAGCGTATCTTGGGTAGCGATTAGAATGGGAAGGAACCATGTCAAAGTAAATCGAAAATTTACTTTATTTGATTTACTTTATTTTACTTTGACATAGTAGCTTCGACGCGTGTTTGCTTACCGCGCGTTAGTTCCAAAAGGTCGCATCCCATTGTCATCGCGATTTATACTCATCTACGTCGCATTACGTAAGCTTATATGCATTATGTTGTGATACCTGTTATCCATACGCTCATCGTGCGTTTTTATGACGCAATTATTTAACGCTCAGTAAGAGCAAACATAGCTTTTAGGGAGTAACTAATTCTATAAGTAACCTACTTGCAATATTGCCAGGAATTCCGTAAAATAAACAATGAATAGATTTTCTTTCAAAGGTTTTAAATTCCATGAATAAAGATTCCAAATGCTAGCAAATGGCTTTTTAACCCCCCCGATACAAAAAGAGGGGTGTTATAAGTTTGACGGCTATGTGTGTTTGTGTGTCTGTCTGTGGCACCGTAGCTCTTAACGGGTGGACCGATTTGGATGCGGTTTTATTTATTTGGAACGCTGTTTTTCTAGCTAAGATAATATGTTGTTAGATATTATGTATTATAAAAATCGGTTCATCCGTTAATGAGATATGCTAATTTGAGGCTAAAGTGTCGGGGGTATTTTAAATTTTAAATGTAGTAGGTATACCTACATTGAATGTCCCATGCATGTTTTCCGACTATAGAGCAGTATCTTATACCCCGTTTACGAGTGCAGGTGAGATTGTAGCACCACATTAGCCTTATTGTTTTCCGGGTGACTGTTCAACACAGCTAATGTTGGTTAAACAGTAAACGGATAACACTCACGGTGAACTCTAAGTTACAGTTATACAGTTTAAGGCGCTGGGCATAGTGAATTAGCCCGCGCGCAAAGAAAAATGCACAAAATCGCAAAGTATTAAATACACTAAAAAAAATCGAAAATGTTCACAAACCCTAGCCAGTTTTCATGTTGATATCCATAACAAATTTCAAGATATTTTGCTTGAAAAAAAGTGCTCTGCCTATTTTTTTTCAAGCTCAATTTCTTCAAAACGTTTATTAATGTCAACACGAAACTGGCTGTTTTAGATAGATCTCACTTAAATCTAGGGTTTGATATGTGAACATTTTCAATTTGTAACACTAAACAAATGTTTGATACGGGAATCGATTTTGTGCATTTTTCTTTGCGCACGGGCGATTCACTATGCACGACACCTTAAGGCCCAATCCTAATTGGTCAATGGTCCTGGAATCACAGTGTACCTTTTCACCAGTGAAGTAGTTTTTTTGGTGTTTATTTTGTATTATTTCAAGTTGCACCTATGAAACGAAAAAACCTGCAACTTTAACCTCATTTTCACGGACAATAGCCGCGAAGGCTTTATTGTTAATTAGCGCGGGAAAAAGTGGTTTAATAACCGCTGGCGGCGGACACGATGGTAATCACATTACTGCACCGACAGATAGTCCGACGTGTTGGCCGGTCCAATATGTGTTTACACATGCGAGGAATCGCTTGAAGCCCAAGCTTGAAGCTCTACATTATAAGCCGTGCCAATAGAGAAACGATATGAAAATGGCGGCGGGCACCTATGGTAAGGTCTGAAAAAGAGGTTACGAAAATACGATTTCGGTTCATACCTAACACTTTCTTACATTTTTGGTTAGGGAATATTGTTTTACGATGCTTTCTTTATTGATTAGGTAATTGTTCTACGTTGGGTTTGTGATTAAACAACAATCTTTATGAAAACAAGATCAAAAATATTAAAACGTAGTAAACAACACAAACCTCAACAAATAACAACACTTAACGTAAACTATAATATTGAAATAACTCGACAAACATTAAAAAATCAATAAGAGGCGATCGTATTTTGGCGAACCTGTTTTATTAGCCAAGCGTAGGTGACTAATCAGGAGTGCCTAAAATGACTTTGCTAACGTTACGTGTGAGTATAGACGGAGATATGATTAAAGCGAGAAGGCGCGAGAGTGTCCGCCATTTATATATCGTTTCTTTAATGGCACGGGTTATACCTACATGCATTCAGTGAAATGCTAGGATACTCTTTTTTGAGGCAATATTCTCTCAGGTATTATCTTTCACGGCTAGAAAGAGGTACGTACGACAAATTATTCATTAGTGATTTGCATTTGTAAGTTGAAAATACGAACATTTCAACAAGATAATTATAGGAAACGTTTTACTTTCTTACAAATACGTACAGTTTAATCAGTGTTATTGGTATAAAGAGGAGGCAAGATGTTAGTGACATTTGGAAATAGGTTTAAGCATGTATGTAAGTACTAATTGAAATATTTTTATACAACCACAACCCTATACAATATTTAGTAATAGGGAAAAGATAAAATATTTTAAGATAGTCTGAGTGCATCGTAATATTCGTAATGCAGGAAAGGCGGAAGGCACCAAATCTCTGAAAAACAGCCGATTCGATGGACTGACCAAATAAAGTCCTGACCAAATTAGCCTGAGCAACAAAGACCAAAAAATGCTGAATAGAAAAAATAATTCGTGTAAAGCCAAATTTTGGCACAGTTGTAGAGGAAAGTGTCCTGAACAACATACTAAAAGTACTGATGGGTAGGGGGGGAGCTAAGGGGGGGAGGGGGGTGTAAAGGTCCCTTTTTTCAGTTTTTTGTAAATAACTCGAAAACTGCATCCTATAGCAAAAATGACCAATTACTGAATTAATCTACATAAAATTCTCTACAAAATAGGTTAACTTTTTTTTTCTAGATCGATAGAATAAGGAATAATGGCGGGAAAATGATTTTGTTGTCGCTTCAGTATAGGCCCGATTGTAAGCGAAAGTGCGACATCGCTCTGGTGTCGTGGGTGTTGGGACCATGTAGCTGATTGGGGTGTCAAAAGACGCGTCTTAAAAAAGGCTACACAATAAAAAAAAACATTTGAAAAAACTTAAAAACTGTCTGTTTTTAATCGAAAAAAAATTAAAAATGCGGTTGTTTTTCGCCCGGTTTTGGTGAGAAAAAATCATATCCAATATGTCCGTTCGATTCAAAACAAACAGTTTTTAAGTTTTTTCAAAAGTTTTTGTTTTATTGTGTAGCCCTCGTCAAGACGCGTCTTTTGACACCCCAATCAGCTACGTGGTCCCAAAACCCACGACACCAGAGCGATGTCGCACTTTCACTTAAAATTGGGCCTATACTAAAGCGACAACAAAATCATTTTCCCGCCATTATTCCTTATTATATCGATCTAGAAAAAAAATAAGTTAACCTATTTTGTTGACACTTTTATGTAGATTAATTCAGTAATTGATCATTTTTTGCTATAGTTTGCAGTTTTCGAGCTATTTACAATAAACTGAAAAAAGGGACCTTTACACCCCCCTCCCCCCCTTAGCTCCCCCCCTACCCATCAGTACTTTTAGTATGTTGTTCAGGACACTTTCCTCTACAACTGTGCCAAAATTTGGCTTTACACGAATTATTTTTTCTGTTTTTCGTTCGTTTCCTGGGCTAAATAAAATGTGGGCAGAACACTGTAACACTGACTAACTTCTCATCGAGAGAAATGGCAGGGCACCGTAAAGTGCACAACATTAATGCTAGATACTACTTATAGACTACGAGTCCACGACCATTCTGACAAGAGTAAGAAGAAGACAGTCTGTTGTCTGATAATATGAATAAGCAATTAAATCGCCTTCGGCCGGATCGTGAGGTTGACATCTCATGTAAATGAGATACGAAACGCCCCGTATACTACAGAAGACCATCTGGCGCACTTTAATTTGTTTCCAAGCATTGTGGATGCCAAATTAATATTCCAATTTATTCCCACTCTCTGGTCGCGGGCTACAAGGTATTCACTACAGAAAATTAACCTGACGCAAGATAGCGACGAATCGATTTGTGTTTATCTCACTACCCGCCCCGGCCTCGCGCGGGTGCAATTTAGAAAAAAGTGCTGAGCTTAAAAACCTTCCGTGTAAAAATATCTAACTTTCGGTGAAAAACGCATCAATATCCAATGTGTGGTTAAACATACCTAAGCGTACAGAGTGACATACAGATGTGGGAAGCGACCTTGTTTTATACTGTATAGAGACATTGTAGAGTTACAGATGAAAGGGATAATACATTTATTTGATTATTACAAGATTTATAGGGAAATCAAATTTAAATAAAAATAAAACTAACCTAATAATCTAACAACTTACCTACTATTTACAAATAAAACACCTGCCCCAGATAGAGAAGAAACAACTTGAAAATTGCGGCTTTTCAGCTATCTAACTTATTTCGAAAATGCCACTACCGCTATACAGCAAATAATGGCATGGACTCGTGTACTGAGTTAAACTTCTAAAGTAAAGAATTTCTACTTTGTGCGCAAGCTGAGAATCAATATTTCTCCGCGGAGGCCCAGGGAAGTGAGGGGATGAGAGATTTCTGACAATCAGCCTTGTAATGACTTTAATATTTTATGCGTTTTCCTTTCCTGTTTCAAATAACAATATAATCTTGCGCAGCTTAGCAGTTATAATGGGCTATTTGAGCTGAGCCAAAAATATGGCTAAGATCCCTTTGAATCATATAATTTTGTTGACGAGTTGTGCGTTTTTATATGACACGATCACACGACGGATGTATGTCAATACCTAGTAACAAAACCTGCTTACAATGTTTAATTTTAGGACTTTAAAGACAACAAGACTACGTTTGAGCCATTAGCTCTTTTGGAGTAGTTTTTATAATTTCTGGATTAAAACTCATGTATTTAATAGTCACAACGATAGCTTAATTTGGGCGAAAATATTCCTCTGCCTACCCCACAAAGATTTAGAAGATTAAAGTGAGTGAGAGTTGGAAACACCGGAAAACAGTCGTCCGTCTCGATTAGATTTAATAAACTACAGGAGGATATCGTCATCTTTATCGTCATTATATTGTAGAGTTAGAATGATGGAAGTAAAACGAACCTCAAGGAGCCCTTTTTTCTCACGTTATTATTTCTTATCGGATCTAAGAATGGATTTTACGTTAGTGAGAATATAAATTGCAATTTAAATATGAATACACACCCTAATCACAAACAACAAATTAGGTGTTTTACATAAAGGCGAAATCGCGTGCCCCCGCCAATTCACCAAGTCTTTTATCGCATTTTTTTGTGAAAACCATAAAACAAATAAATGGAACAGAAGTTCAAGATCTTCAAAATCTTGCAAATATTAGAAACCATCTCTATCAAAATCTGATTAAAAACAAAGAGAGAAAACCAAGTTAATTTTATAATTACTTATGTTCAGAGCTCGTACATTATTTTGGGAGAAAACTAGGACGATGTTCTGGAATATTGAACAGTTGGAAGTTTTAAAATCAATGTAATAAACTAAACTTAACTTCACTGTGGTTGTCAACAGTGGAAAGTTTCCAGTTTTTTTCAGGCTCCGGACTTCTGTCACACACATTGCTTTTAAAGCGAAACTTTAACGTGCTTCAACCCTTATCAGAAACAGCGGTTACAAAATGGAATATAACTTTTTGTAATCGCAATGTGAGCTAAACAGCTGTTTGACATGAAATACAGGTATGCTTACGAAAGTAAGTAAGTTATCAGGTTTCTCTATAAATTAGACCTCTCGACGGGGAGTCGTTTTTAAAAGAAAACAGGTTCTGTCATAAAACATTGTTAATAACCATTCTCCGGCTGTCCTGAAGCAGATAATTTTTGACCTGACTGTGCATCCTGACTATCCTAACCTTTGGAACTCAAACCTAGTATCTGACAAAAGATCTGACGTCCAATCTCAAGTTTTGTCAATGTTTGATGGAGAGCGCAGATATAAAGCGCATCGACCATTGCAGGTTGTCTGGCAGAGATTTCTTTTAGCAATAAGACCGCCCATTGTAAACTAATGAGGTTTTAAGACAAATCTATGTAAATAATTCGTTTGGTGTAAATTAAAGAGAAGGTATTCTATCTATCTATCGACCGAACCGGCGATTTAATTAGACTGGTTTGGCTCATATTTGAATTTTTTATTTTTATTTAGCCTGGATAGTGTCCCACTGCTGGGCAAAGGCCTCCCCTCTTGTCTTCCACGCATTTTTATCCTGTGCCATAAAATTGAATTTAAAAATTATTTTTGCCTCATTTACCCGCCTACCAAATTTCATGACGATCCGACATAATTTACTCAAGTTATCGTCAAACGAACATTAATACAAACAAACAAACGCCGGATTGTTTCAGTAGACTCTGAGAACTTCGCTCGCTTCGCTCGGTCGTTCAATCATCTAACATTGTATTGTATTAGGCCTCCGTAGTACAGAGCATCAACCAACGAACTAAATCCTCTTGTTATTGTGGCATTATCCATGAATATCCATCCAGTTAATTTGGACAAATTGTTCATTTCGCAAGTTGGCCAGAAGCAATTATAAGGAGTGACGATCAACTTCAGTGACGACAAGAAAAGATGTGCGGCAGCGGCAGTAGGATAACTAGGTCCAAAAGTCCAACTGGAGCCATAAATATCAATCATAGTTTAAGTAACATGTAGTCTGCACATGTGCACAAGCCGACTCCATCTAAAACAATGTACCAGGCAATGCAGTGCCGAGTGGTCTCTTCACTCATCTAGTGTGAGTGAAGGTGCCACTGGACGCTGTATAAATCATCTCATTACGTAGATGCAAAAGGCCTTAGTTTTAGTCTGTACAAGTGTCTGTACATGTTCCACAAGCTGGACAAGGGCCTACTCTCACAGATAGAGTGCTTACCGTGCTTACGCCTATAGGGATAAAATGGGATTTCATTGATTTCGGGTGTCCATCATTTCTGCACAATGTGTCTGTACGAATGAAAGAATCCTGGATAGATAACCACTCAGTTGGTAGAGATCAATCTAAGTGGTACTTTTGTATCTCCTTAGGTAGGTATATGTGCCAGGCGTGGCGGCGACCGCGTCGTCGGTGAAGAAATCATAATTAATCGACTACCTCCCTGCCTTCTATTGCTTTGGGGCTGAATGCATTTCTCCGACCAAACGCATGAAAATAATAGACATACCGTCACGAGCGGAAATGTTAAATTGAGGCTCTATAACTTTGGGGTTTACATTTTATAGAGTACCTATTACATTTTCAATGTGATGGAAGCTTATTGGCATTTTTTTCTGATATCTGAAAACTGGGACACGATTTTTTTGTAAATTCTGAGAAACCTGACAAACAAGACAAGTTTTCAACGAACGGTAAAATGCATGAACGAATCAATGATTGATTGATGTTGACCGCATCGCTTATATTTATTATGTTATTAGATGTGAAAAATAAATAACAAGCACTTTTTAGCAGTATGTTGCAGATACCAATTCCCCCCACACTGTAGTGGAAAACCATACAAAACCCCCTAATGGTGTGTGGCTGTTTCACCCGTTTTAGGTCAATCTGCACAGTTTTCTGGTTTAAGGCGCCGTGCATAGTGAATCGGACATAAAACTGGCTGTGTTCGATAGGTCTCAAATAATTATAGGGTTTGATATGTGAACATTTTCGATTTTTTTAGTGTATTTGATACAGGAATCGATTTTGTGCATTTTTCTTTGCGCGTGGGCTAATTCACTATGCCCAGCGCCTTAAGCCCGAGCAGTCCATGCAAGCACCAGAAGCGGGTGTCTACTACAACGCAATGCTTAATTAAGATGTGTTTCGGTTTTGGACAAATTCAAATAAATTCAAATTCAAATTTTCTTTATTGCACTGATCGAAAGAAATGAGTTTACAGCAAGCCCTGACTCTTAAACTAGGAGACCTGTATCTTAAAAGCCAGTTATTACCAAGTTACCCAATTAATGTTACTATGCAGATATATTTCCTTCTTTACTTCTTTGGACGGTCAGATTATAATTCCTGTCGATGAATTGAAAAACGCCCGCCTCTCCGCCTGCTTTTCTAATAGAGAGCCTTCCACGATTTTCCATGTTCTCCGGGAGAACGTAATAAATTAATCTCCATCCCGAGACCCCGAGGAGAGAAAAAAGCAGCGAACAAACAAAACAATGGAGGGACGTAACTTTCTGCACTATTCCTCTAACCTTTCAGGGTTTCCTTCTCATGCTGGGGGCACACCAAGTAAGAAATCGTAAAAGCATACATCGCACAGATTGTCGTAGAAACAGACGATCGAATTTGGTGCGGCCGAACCAACACAATGTTCGGTGCGCTGTTCACGCCACATCACCGTATCGTACCACAGATTGCCCATTCGTTTCAGTGTCAGCAGTGCGTATCGTATGCGTTCGATGTGCAAACGCTTCGAACCAACCGAATCGTAAATAATAATAATAATAATACACGATCTATACACGATCGAATATGGTCCGACACCGCACCGCGTTCGTGGTTCGGCCGTACCAAATTCGATCGTCTGTTACTGCTAAGTTCCACATAGGACAAACAGTTGCCCGACGAACGTTGGACCATTAAACTATTGCCCGACAAAACGTATGACCAACAAATTGTTGCCCAAGGTTGAATGAATTGAATTATGGTGGCATTTTTTTTTCCATTTCTAGCTATGGGTGGATTGATTGATATGTTACATGTTGATGAAAAGAGTGTGCATGATGCTCAGAGCACTCAATTAATCTTACGTAAAAATGCATATTAATATGGGGTTTCATGTACACACGACAGCACGGAATTGACTGACGTCGCAACTGCTAGGCTTGTCTACTTTAGTTACTTCCATAGTATTATGTCATATGGCTTACTACTATGGGGTCGGGCAGCAGATATTGAGAGCATCTTCATCTTGCAGAAGAGAGCCATCCGATTTATCTATAGACTAGGTAGTAGAGTGTCGTTAAGAGAACTTTTCAAAGAAATTGACATCCTGACAGTTGCAAGTCAATACATCTACGCCAACATTGTTTATGCTAAGAAACATATTGCAGAGTTCGACACATTAGGTAGCCATCATAATATAAATACTAGGAATAAGCACAAGCCTACAATTCCAACTCTTAGGCTTAAGAAGGCTAGAAGCTCATTTCTCGGCAACTGTATACGCTTCTATAATAAGATCCCAACAGATATCGTTTACCTGAGGCCCGATTCAAAAAATGTGTAAGGCACACCCTGTGCCAAAAAGCGTATTACAGAATAGATGATTATCTAAATGACAAAGAAGTCTGGCACTAAACCAGTTCAGCGCACGATCACCACACTTACCAATGTGTTATTTTTTAAGCACCTACCTGCATTACAAAATGTATTATTTTTTTTAAGCACGAGATCCTTGGAGTTTCTTTACCACGCTTCTTCTCCAAGAACGATCAGAGCTAGTGAAGCTGGAGAAAAAAAAGTAGCTAGATACTTAGTATTAGATAGTAATAAGTATCTGATTTATATAATTTTTTTACTTTAGATAATATTTTGACGTTCAATGTAAATAATTTATTTATGGAATATTGAATAAAAACATTTGAATCTTGAATCTTGAAATCTTGCACGGCAGACTGTACACTTTTGTTGTAAAGTCATCCGTTACGTAACCGGAGTGCTAGCGTGTAATTTACTGACACCAGTTTTTTTTTTAATAATACAATGTCTCCTATTCTCTTTCGAAGCGAAGGCCTATGCCCATAAGCTACCTTTTTCTTACAATTTTTATTGCAGCCCCTATATTCTCTAAATATCCACCGTAAAAATAACCGTTTTTAAATGTAAAAAAGAAGATAGTTCATTTCAATAAGGGATTTGAACTTCCCTCGGCCATTTGGCTGTATGCCGACTACTCCCGTTAAGGATAAAAGACAATAATATAAAAACCGAACTGCCAACTATGCGGTTAACCTCCCTTACGCTTGAAGAAAGCTCTTGGTGTGACCCTAACATAACAGTAGGTACGGGGAGCGTCAAGGTACACGTTATGGAGTTTATTACCGACTCAGAAAACAAATGGAAACTGCTGAAAGGCATCTAAACACATGAGTTCTCCGCTACCTAATATACTAAATGGGAAAACTTCCTTACAACTGTATACCTATAAACATAAAGCACAGTTTCGTTTGTTTTAGTATGCATTGTCGAGATATTTTTCAACGGTTTATTGCGACGCAGTGCACTGTAATATAAATAAAAACTCAGTGGGGTATCAAAAATTCACATAAATTTCCGAGCTCATTTGGCCTAATTTACTTGAAAGAAGCTTTCAGTAAGCTTACCAACTTTATTTCGGCCCAAAAGGAGTTATAGAACCTATCATGTAAGTATCACTATATCCTTGATGGAGAATTTAATAAATCGCCCAAAAACCTTCGATAAGTCAACCCACCTCACACAAAGTTAATTGGGGAAAGAACTTAAGGTAGTCCGCTTTTTTTTCTTTTCCACACACGAAAAGGTTGTCCATTAGGAAAATAACAGGAAAATAAAACAAAGAAACTCTAGGTTCTATGTACTTCTTAGATAAATATATCCAGAAGGCAAGATCGTACTGTCATTGGGCAATGACAAATACACCTACTGGCAAAGAGAGGCAAGGGCCAATGGAAATCTACTGTGGAGGAGGCCAAGAAGTAAAAAGTTGGATATATTCCTAAGCGGGATTGCAGTTCAGCTTGTTTATTTTTTTATATTTGCAATTAACGTTCTCAACTAATATAACACGCGTTTTATTATTTGTTAGGTATTTTGGTAACTTACAAGGTGTGCACGACTGGAAGTAGCCATTGCATCACTGGGGGTAATCAAATACTGTTAGTACTTCTGTCATTTTTGTTTTGTAGTGCTCCAGAGGAGAGTGGATTATTGCTAAGTATACAACGTGTGCTGAATGCTCAGTGTACTTTGTGGAGCAGAATTATGTTCGGCACCCGTGTTTTCTTAAGCTCGTACTCTCTACTAAGGCGTATTTAAAGCAAGTACTCCGTTTCAGGATTAGTATTTTAGCAGCAATTCCAAACTCTAGGAATTATCTCTGTAGCCACAAAAAAAACTCATTTTTTTGCAAATTATCGTTGATGCAAAAAATATTATTCATCGTGATACGACCTGCACTCAGTGCCAAAAATAATTCGGTATCATTTACATTTACAGTCCGTCCTTTGGTCGATTATGATATCGAAAACACGATTGGTTCAGTCAGCGCAGCTGGGCGTTTTTACAACCTAGGGCCTAGATTCCAGATCCTAAAACCTACGAATAAATCCCGCAGCAGTCAAAAGTGTTTTTTGTTTTCTCCTTCCTCTTATAATATAAGTCTTGTTCTTCTTCAGCCTTTAATATGAGTGTAAGCCAGTCTTTGACTTTGACCAGTTGTCATGTCAGTTCATATCCTTGGTTGCCTGCCATAAAACTTTACAACCCCAATGATTCCGTCAACTGCCTCTCTGGTGCCTGTGAGTCCTGTGACACATGACGTGCTATGGTGTGTGTGTGTCTGTGAATGGATAAATTCGTGATGTCCTCATAGTTCATTACGTTCCATTTGGGGGCTCGTTAGCCATCGGCGTGATTGATCGACGTGACGTCATAGTGCTGTATCTGTTGCTAAGTAGGGCAGAAGACTCAATGCAGCATCTGTTGGATGATGTTTTGAGGTGAACAATTTATTTTTTTACAGAATTTTCCAGCTTTTCGTTATAAATTTCACTTATGCTTTTTGAAACTTTCGTTTCTCGTGTTGAAATCGTGGTAAGAATCCCGTTTTCTTACAATAATTAAATTTCACTTACTTTTATTTATTTCATAGGGAAAAGCTCACATAACAAAATAGTTAGTTTGTTGTTATGTCGGTATAGTCAACATTTTTCTGTTTTCAAACGCCGGACACCGGTTACAAAATACAAAGTGTGTAGTGCTCACAAAAGTTTAATTTTTCTGGTTCAACTTTGGTTCTTTGCGAGAAAATTAATGAGAACCTTACCTAAGATTCGAGTTCAGCCCCTCTACCCTTGACGCATTTTTCCAATACGGCCGCAATATGGCGCAATTCACAAAATTTAATATTTTACAAATTAAGACGCATTTTGTGTTTTTATTGAATAAAACAGTCTTACCTTTGAATAAACATTACAAAGTATTTAAAATCAATTACTATGCGAATTCAAAGAGAAATTTATTTCAAAACTTTTTCAATTTGATCGCAATAGCGTCAAGGGTAACCCCCTAGATCGAATCGAGAGTTGACACCATATTTCGTTAAGACGTCAAAAGAGTCTACCTTTATAATTACGTAACGGGCACCTTTACAATAATTTTTTTAAAGGTTTTTTGATGTTTGATCTTAAAGCCTTTTGCGTGATTGATTGATGATGATAAATTTTTATTTTTATTTATTAAAAATAGATTTATTTCACAATAATAAAAAAAACACGTCACGGCAATAATTGAATTAAAACTATAAAATATGCAATAGATACAGAAAATAGTTTGACTATTCAACGATCGAATCTTCTGCATCGTCATTGAGAATTGACTCTACCGTGCAATAGTACCGTCAAAGTGGTGACCCAGCCCGTCGAACTAACCAGAATGAAACCTATGATCATCATAACGTCACACGTGAAAATTTGTTACTCATATTCGACACAGAGCTTTGATTCCGGTGTTTCACGGGTAGTTGGCATGGCTAGGGGTTTGCCGGGGTAATGTGGCATGAAAGGGTGTTGATGAGTGTAACGGGTGACTTGTGTTGACTGTTTGATGGACGACCACAAGTTTCAAAGATCGACATAGCTATATCGCACCGCCAGCACGTATAACCAATGGTCTAATATTAAATTATAGCGGATGACGAGAGATCGTAAGAGATAGCGAAAGGGAAAAAAAGGCCTCTACCCACAGTGGGCAGAGTTAGGCGGATGATGATGATGATGATGATATACTCTTGGTGAATAAGATGACAGCTCTCTCTCTCTCTCTCTCTCTCTCTCTCTCTCTCTCTCTATCAGGCAGCTTTTAATTATTCGCGATATTCACACATTATTTGGTGCGAAACGGTTCGAGGCACGTTAGTCAAAGTCCGAATAAGAAAGGTGATTCATTAATCTATGAAAATAACCGTAATTCGACCCGTTTCTGCACAAATTCTAAGGCATGTGAATTTTGTACAAAATAGGGTTAACAGTTAGTTAATGAGTTGCATTCGCCACCGTTCCGAAATTGCGGCCTCAGAGATAGTTACAAGCATAATAGTGAGATTTTCATATATTTATAGCCTCAAAGGTGCCAAAACAAAAACTAGAAGCAGCAGGTACGGTCGGCCACAGAGACAGATACACAATGGCAGCTCTTACTGCGCGCGGCATAATAAGGAGCGCCAATCGAACAATAAAGGGTATCCTAGCGTGTGGCCCACTGTACTTCGAGCAAGTCCCAGCAAGGCGAGCACTCCCGTTCGCATACCGAAATACTCGTACGGCCTTGAGCGCGGTCAGGCGGCGACCTTTGCTTACTTCCATGATCGATTTAACCATACCTCTGCCTACTCGAAAACAGCTGTGGCCATTTATGTTTTCTTATGAAGTACTAGCTTTTGCCAGCGACTTCGTCCGCGGCGACTAAAAAGATATTTAAAAAGTTGAATAATTTTTTCCCAGTTGTCGCAGTAGATGACTTCTCTGCGTTTCACATCCATTGCGTGATAAAATATTTTCCGAAATTATAACCTAAAAAACCAAAATCATTTCCCAGCAATAATTTATCGAAAAAGTACCTACTTTTTTTTGGTGTCTAGTAGTATGCGTACCTTTCGGGTCTGTTGGCGGTCTTTTAACACCCTGTATATTTTATTGTCAAACCATTGCATTTAATTTTATAATATTAGTGACTAGATATAAGCAGATAGTGCAGCAAAGTTTGGGACCAAATTAGGTAGGCTCACATATTTTGTTGGGTGTTGGCGATATAAAGTTAATTTTCCGGCATAGAACGTCTTGTATAGAATACAACATTGGAAAAGCTGAAATTGCTTGAAGCTTAGGTATAAGCTGAAAAAAATATTGAAGCGAGGTGGCTGGCGTCATGGACCATTAGCGAGTTGTAAGACTTGTAAGCAATGCACTTGACATTTCTTACCATCATCGGGAATAACCTGTGCTTTGCCTGTGCTAGGTACTGTGTACTTAATCTGTAAAAAATAAGGACACAGTACCTATTTTCAACACTACGGGTGGTATTCTAGAACGCTACTTAAACTCAGTTCAAACTAGAACGCTACTTAAACTTTTTTTAAATTCAGTTAAAACTAGAACGCTCCTTGAACTCTGTTTAAACTCAGTTTAAGTAGAGTTTAGTAGTGTCGACTGTCGATAAAACAGTGCATGTTTTGATTTGAATATCCCTCCCTTCATATCAAAACGTGCACTGATTTATCGACAGTCTGAACTCTGTTTAAACTGAGTTTAAGTAGCGTTCTAGAATACCACCCTAAACACGCAATTATCTGTCGAAAAAAAAAATTGTTTATTTCGATAAGAGTCGCATTTTCCCGCAAATAAACCGGTTTTGAGGACTAGCAACAGTGCGATTTTTTTTACAAAATAAGCACACTATTCTTGGCGAATGGTAAATCATTCTAAAAGTAACTAATTATTTTCAACACAAGGTCGAATTCCATGTGCACTAATCACACTTTAGATTGACACAAATTGATACGTCAAGTTACGCCCGATAACGCTCGAGCCATAACTTTTTTCTATTTTTGCTCTATGGCATGCTCATGACACCAGAAACTTGAACCTCTACTCTACGAAATATTACGAAAGAAGAACAACTTCGATGTATTTCCACTATGAGTCCACTTCATTGTACTTACGTCCTTTTAAATTTGATCAGGCGTGCCTAGATGTTTTATGACAATACAAATATCAGATGTTTACTGTCGTTAATCTTTTAAAGTCTCATTATTTTTTACCCGACTACGCGAAGCAAAAAGGAGGGTTATGATTTTAGCAGCGTATGTATGTATGTATGTATGTATGTATGTATGTATGTATGTATGTTAGGGTGTCCCAAAAAAATCAAAGTGTTTTTTTTAAAACGCATACCCTCTAATTTTTTTCGAATGATGTCAAAACAAACGTAAATAAAGTTTGGTGAACTTAGAATCATGGCAAACCGTGCCGACTTGGATCGAAACTTCTCAGTACTACGCACTATGGAGAGCGCGCGCTAAGTATTGATGTGCTTGCAATTGCTTAGTTTTTTGTTAGTGAACGCATTTTTTTTCATGCATTCTTCATGGCACTAAAGTTACCAAGTTCTATAAAGAGATATTTGTTTTATTGTTGACTTAAAACATCAAATAACGGGTTCAAAACTTCCTTCAAATGGGCAAATTTTGGCAGTATTGTTTTACAATATTCATGAAGTGAATTTATCTGTCAATGACAATGCAAACCTTTCAATTCGCAAATGTATTACCTATTGGGAAAAGGCACGTATCGCTAGATACATAGTTGCATAAAAAAACTTGTAAGTTTATAAAAAGCCCTACAGGACTTGCAAAAAAATGCAAACAAAACAAAAAATATCTTAGCAGCAGCATTAGATAGAGGTCAGCTAAGTATTAGAGATTATGTGTGTATCCCAGAGGCTACTATTGAGGCCTTTGAGCAGATTAATGACGAGCTTCCAACAAGAAAATCATGAATTCATACGCAGAGACGGAAATAATGCGCCGTAAGGTTTAACTAAAGTAGTGTGGCTGGAAAATTAATTTTCACGGATTTTTCTATTTTGTAGCTTTTTTGTTCGGTGATTCCTGTTTCACGACAATAAAACAGTATTTTGCTGATTATTATAAACAACAGAACAACAATAAATCAGCTGATTATGAGATTTGGCCAAAAAATTAGTTTTGGTGCAGTACCTACCACTGGTTTTTCCGAGCAAAACACTTTATCAGTTGATTTATTATTATTCACTTGTTTCGAATAATGAAAATAATACTGTTTTAGTGTTGTAAAACAAAAATTGTTGAACAAAAATAGCTCAGTTTAGCTACCAAATCGAAAAAAAAACTGTGAAAAAAATGAATTTCCCACAATTAGCCCACAACACTACTTTAGTTGAACCTTATCGGAAAACCCCTTTTATAAAATGCTTATTTTTGCTTGCCGCCATGTTTTGAAGCTAAAGTCAGCTAAATGACAACAAGCCCTGATGTTTCACTCTTTAAAAAGTTTTGGAAAAACCAGAAAAATATCGATCCTGATAAAATTCAGTGCCATAGAGAAAAACTGCAATCATTGATCTTAAAAGTACTAAAAACTACTATAAATTGATTGACGTTTATATAATACTATTTTTTTATGTTAGGTACTCACTAAATATACGATTACAGACATTATTGATTTCTTATTTCGAGATAAATATCGAAGTCAAGTATCCGCCCATACAAGCTCAGTACAAATTTTAATTTCTAAACTTTGGCTTCAAGTCGGCACGGGTTATCATTATCCAATCAAGTTAATATTTTGTATTTGAGTTATTAGGGTCAAATAGAAAAAATATAGAGGGTATGCGTATCTGATTTCGCGAAAAAAAAAATCTCCCTTATAGCCTGGGACACCCTAATGTATGTATGTATGTTTGTGTGTTCATCTGTTCCCTCGCAGAGCCTAAACTACTCGGCCGATTTCAACAAATGAGGTGTCGTTGGATTCGTCTTAATCACCCAGGTAACATAGGATAGTTTAATTTTGAAAAAAATCAAGATGGCGGCTGTGCTGCGCCCTAAAGTGGTGGACCTAAAAATAAAAATTATCGGATACCATTGTCATGGGTATCAAATGAAAGGGCTTTAAAAGACCTTTTCAAAAATGTATAACACATGTAGCGTTAACATAACAAATAGAACAAAAAATTCAAAAATGTGTTTTTTTTGCCCTTCTTGGTTCTATTCTTGGTGATCGTCCAAAACGACTTACTAAAAAGCTCAAAAAAAAAATAGAAGTTAAAAACTAAAACCCGACTACTAAAAGGCTTAAAACAAGACCTGTTTATCCTTAAAATAGACTCATAGATAATTAATCGTAGTCGGAGGACGCCACATTCGCATTTGATAAACCGATGGCCTCCGACTACGATTAATTATCTATGAGTCTATTTTAAGGATAAACAGGTCTTGTTTTATTATTGGGATATCTCACTCATTACCGAATTGTACTTTTATCTAAGTACGTTTTCATTGATAGTGCATATTTCAACAAAAAAAAAATTGTCTATCTTACCTTCTTTGAACTCCAATAATGGATAAAATGACAAATTTCCTTAAATATTTTGTAAAGTCTAGAGGCTACACTAAACTTTTAGAAACTATTTTAAAGTTCCTACAATTCCTGCGTATTTTCTTTGCGGGACTTTTTCCTTTAGGTAATGTTTACAAAATGTTTTGTTTGTTTGTAAGCGTCTAGCGTCTGTTTGTGCTCTCAGAATAGATTATCTGAAATTTTGTAAAAATAAATGTAAATTCTTATACCAAATACATATTTAGTGCATATTTCGGCCCATTTTCTGTGCATATTGCATGCATATATTGGCATTTTGATATTGCATAGGTATAATCCGATATCTACTGATGATAGTTACTTCTGCGATTTCCGTTTTGTGATTTCGACCCGACTCCATCCTATTACAAATAACGTAACTGGTATTGAATTCCCGCGGGAATCGGCAAACGACTCTCGTTTTCTGAGATCTTCGTATTTATTCCTCTAACCGATGACCTTTCGGCTCATTTCAACTGAGCAATAAATAGCGGAATATGAACTTGGGCAAATAGCCGAGCAAAGCGACTATAACCGTAGACATTAATTAATAAAACAAAAGACGTTTAAATTGTATTACGATAACATAACTTTGCACAATTTTAAGCCTCTTTTGATTTCGTATTTGACAGATAAGTCATAGAGAAAACAACGTTTGCGTGTAATAAATCTAAACTATTGTGACGACACATCAAAAGAAACAAAGGTGAGAAATCAATGTGACAGAAAAGAACATTAACTTGACGCTATCAAAATTCTTCATCAACATTACTCCGCCGGTACGAGATACTTATCGTGAAGTGCTCACATACATTAAAAACTCGGCGACCTTAGTGAACTGAATCTTGTTTAACTCCCGATAAAGCAGCCATAACATACCAGTTGACATTTAGCTCGAGTTTCCGAAGACACCTGCTCTCTTCGAATGTCACTTCCCGATGGCGTGTCCGAAGCCCCAGGACGCAACACACGCGTACATTTTCGCGGTCGCACCCGCGGGCCCTTCCAATGCGCGCCAAGGCCTCCGCTGTCTGTATAAAACGAGTTCAACCGCCCGCAACGACACACTCTGTTACTTTCACGCGGGCAGTGCACATTCGACCAAAATGTTCAGGCTCGCGCTACTTGCCTTTGTGATCGCGGGCACCGCGGCCCAGGGCCCCAAATATGCGGGGGACTCCAAGAACGCCGCCATCTTGCAGGAAGCGAGATACCTAAACGGGAACGGCGCCTTCGGTGCCGCCTACCAGCAGGAGGACGGGATCGACTTCAAGGAAGAGACCGACGCTGACGGCAACAGGCGCGGGAGCTACTCCTACATCGACCCCAGCGGACAAAGGAAGACGGTGAACTACGTAGCCGGCAAGAACGGTTTCCAAGCCTCTGGTGACCACATCCCGACCGCGCCCCAGGCCGCCGCGCCCACTCCAGGATACACCCCCGAAGCGCGCTACAACTCACCCAACTATCAAGCGCCCCAGCAATATAGTGCTCCTCAACAATATACGGCTCCCCAGCAGTACCAGGCGCCCGCCCCGGTGCGTAACTACGGTGGCAAGCCCGACGAGGACGACGGCCAATACCACCCGGAGCTGTACGAGCAGGAGAACTACGTGGCTCCTCCTGAACCTCGCGCCAACTACGCTCAGCCGCAGCCTCAGTACCAGCCGCAGCCGCAGTACAACCACAACATCTATCCCGGAGTGCAGCAGGCTCAGTACAGCGGCGTGCAAAGCCAGCAGTACACCGCGCCAGCGCAAGCTCAACCCCAGGTTGCCAGGCAACAGTACTACGAGCAAACCACGCCTCAGCCGAGCCGCTTCTTCCCACCGGGCAAGTTCAGTCTGAACCGCTCCCCTGACGGATTCACCTACTCTTTCCACAAAGTGTAGACTAGTGTAACCTCTTTAGCGTATGTAGTTTATAACCTCAGCGTTTTGTTGTGGCCTGAAAGCACGCGTCAATTAGCGAGTCGCCGAGTCATCGGGGGACGGTTGTCGCTGCGGCTCTCGGGGCAGCCTCAAAAGCATTTCTTAATTGTTGTTTGCTGTGATATTGTGAGTTAATGGACGGGTCCGTGTAAGGTCGTTTTCGTTGCCTAGCTAAAGGAAATTGTGAGCTGCTGGCACATGTTGGAAACTGAACTTGTAAATAGTTATAGTAAGGTACCTACATAGATATTTGGATTTAAGAGAGCGATTTGTTTGATTTATTTCTACCCAAATAGTAAAAACCTACTTGTTTATTTTAGGCGCTGGAAATCGGGAAATAAACTCGAGAATAAACTCGCTGATACTGAAGAACTTTGGTTACATCACAAACGATATGAACATTTGAAAAAAAAAGAAATTTCAAGGGAATGTGGAATGTACTTATCTTTTTTCGCGCATTTTTTGTAAAGTGATTTTTATCAAATACATGCTCAGAATCCTGATTTTTTGAGAAATTTCCTGATTTTCATCGATTTATTGTAATAATTAGTCAACCAGAATAATACAATTCAGAAGCCGATCGTCGACAACCGCAATGGCAAACTAAACCATAGACATCGTAGACTGTTTCCCAAAACTTGCCACAGAGCCCTAATTACATACATTGAGCGTTGCGGCGCTCCGCGTCTCTCGGCTTCCTGCTTGCACCACATCGGCGCCGGCGCAGGTGTGGGCTGCGTCCGCATTCTCAGAGTACTTACTGTTTTAGATGAGAACTTACAGAATGTTCACTCGATCAACAGCGCGAACAATGTCCCAGGCGCCGCACCACACTGTCCAATCAACCATAAACTAAGCAAGTGCGAATGGTCTTTCAATATATTCAATAATATTATTATAGAATATGAACTTTGACGAAGTCACAACTTCCCATTTGCATCATGGTTTATGGCTATCATTACAAGTAATTTTAATGCACTCTTATGCCGTCCGTACCATGACATGCATCCGACAAAGAATTAGGACCCAGTTAATGGGACAGACTAGATCTTAATTTTTTTTTACAAATTTTTAATCTTTGCCTCCATATCGTGCTCTACAAAAGCAGTTCCTCTACGCCTCTCTATTATACAGGGTACTGGATCACCTTAGAGTTAGCAAGGATACAGAGAACCGGTCGCGAATGGCCACGCCCTGCGCTTTCCTTTTACCTAGGCCCGGTATTAGGTCAACCATCGAGAGTGATGTGATTTGTGTCTTCAGGTTTGGTAGGACCAGTTTTGTAGCCACTGCTGGATTTCCGGGATCACAATAACTACTGGTTCGCCCCGAACTACGAACTCGCGACCGAAAAATTTTCTTTGCCTCATTTACCCGCCTACCAAATTTCATGACGATCCGACTAAATTTACTCCAGTTATCGTCGAACGAACATTCATACATACCTAAATACAAACATATAAACGAACATACATATATAAAAAAACACAAACGCCGAATTGTCCAAGTAGACTCGGAGAACTTCTCTCGCTTCGCTCGCTCGTTCAATTATTGAGATTGGAGGTGTGTACAGTCAGCGGTACGTTAGGATACTCCGTTTTGATCGATTGATGCACTTCTGCCGCGCGCGATAAGAGCTTTACCGTGGGATATCCTAGCGTGTCAATAACCGTATGATCGTCAGCGTAGCATAATTCAGATTAATAAACTTCCAATAAAATGGCTCTGTTACCACTTGAAAAGCATATTTTCTTATTTATTAAATTATAGGCTCTAGGCCTTGCTAGGCCTAGGAGATTTCTTTTTTTGGGCTTGCTTGAGTAGTGGACTCGAAAATTTGACAGCTATGTCGTAGTTAATAGAGATACTTTCGTGAATGTTTGCGCCAAGATGTGATTTGGAAAATATAGATCTTATTTTTGGCATCAAATCTAGGCGTAAAAATGGTGTAGAGACCACGCTTATACTATATTGCCACCAACGCAAAACAAAATTCAAAGTGTACCGGCGAAGGGAGTGCTAAACTGCTAACTGTGTTATGATATCCAATCAACCGAATTACGCAATGCAATCTTGTTATTAGACCTCGATAACGCTGTGATAAACAAGTCATTTGGACACTTTACTCAGATGTTATTTAATTTTGTGAAATTTCTAAGTCCTAATTCTAAGGACGGGAATCTGAAATAGTAGGTACGAGGTATTTGTAATGTTTTCTTCGCAGAATCTCGAATCTTGTCAGAAAAAAATACAGAGGCCGGAAGTCTTGCCATCCTGCCTGACATCTTAAGGCATAGATTACGTCATTGCATGGTCCTGCTTATTGAAGTTCGCAAAACCCAGTTCCTGAAAAATAATAACGTATTTTACAATCTGGTGCACATATTTATTTTGCAGCACAAAGCGTACTTACATAATAAAATACATTTTGGGCCTTTGCATCCCATCCGACCAAAAACGGTAGTAGTCACATAATTTTGTCGTAAATATCGCAACAATATTGGCCATTTTTGCTTTCCACTTTGTGCCGCGGTGCACTAATAAAAATTTCGACCAAATGAGTATGCGAGTAATTTTCGTTTATGAAACAATATGGCGCCGCCGCGGCCTTGACACAAAATCATTTTACCAAAACATGCAACTGGCCACAAACAAATTGAACATTGTTTTAATCTGTTATTAAATCTCTTTGGCTGCCAATCAGTGGGCAGGATTTAGAAACACTTACCGAAACAGAAAAGTTTTTCGACGATGAAGTCGGTCGTGTAGGTCAAAGTAGGTACTTACCAGTAGAATATAAACAGCTTAGACCGGCAATTTAGTAAGTAGATACCCGTTGGTCTACCTAACTCAACATTATACTGAAATGACATGCACTATGCTTGTTATAACAGAACCTAATCACTAAACAGAATACTTACCAACTCGTTATGGCTCGTTAAACAAAAAAAATATATACAAAAATCTACTCTATTTTTTTTTAAAAGTTTTATGCAGTTTGTCTATAAAACTGGATGGATTACCCGTTTACAAACCATAAACCATTATTTCCCATTGCCAAATAGACCTTCTGGTTATGTTTATACTGTGGTTCAGCCCAATAACCGTTTAGCTATATTATTGAGGCAATTGCATCGATATTGTTCAATAATACATAGAACAACTAACGGCTGTTAGCAGTTTATTGCAACCTTTCACTCTATCATATTGGTGGTTGAAGATTGTTTGTTTTGTGGTTTAAGGGTGGTATTCTAGAACGCTACTTAAACTCAGTTCAAACTAGAACGCTACTTAAACTCTGTTTAAACTCAGTTCAAACTAGAACGCTACTTAAACTCTGTTTAAACTCAGTTCAAACTAGAACGCTACTTGAACTTTGTTTAAACTCAGTTTAAGTAGAGTTTAGTAGTGTCGACTGTCGATAAAACAGTGCATGTTTTGATTTGAATATCCCTCCCTTCATATCAAAACATGCACTGTTTTATCGACAGACTGGACTCTGTTTAAACTGAGTTTAAGTATCTTTCTAGAATACCACCCTAAAATGTTTAAACTTTATTGCTTCTATTCTTCTTCTTTCTTCTTCAGGGTAGTCCAGTTACAATAAAAATCGTAGCTCCTTAACCATACATTTTGGTAGAACAATAGTTGTCACAAAAACCACCATGGTGTAATAAATTTGACATAAGAGTAGCTAACATGCAGTGACCCAAACTTGCATGTATTTAATAAGTACGCTGTACCTTTTTATTTTAACGTTTTCGTAACTTTCCGTATGAATTTAATAATAACGTTAGATTTTTATAAAATCACCATGGAAAAAAAATGTGCAAAAACGTTAAAATAGAATGGGACAACCTATGCATACATTCAAGTTTGGGTCATTGCATGCTAGTTAGGTTACTTAACTACTCTCATGCCAAATTTCATTCGATTTGATACCGCAGTTTTTACACCATGATCACCAACATGACAAAAATGAGAGAAATTGCCAAAACTTACAAAAAAAAACAAAGCTCCTTTTTATATGTCGGATAACGAGGGAGGGAATTGAGCTATCGCATGAAGACTACTGAAGACTGTCAGGATGCTAATACTCACTTACAAGACATTGTGGGCGTAACGTGGGACACTCTAGGCAGGTTAGGAATAAAACACACGTGTTTGTGCCAAACTGCTTAGTGGAATTTATTTAGCAATAGGCGGCACTGAATCTACGTTGCTTCTAAGCATAAACAGACCGGGAAAGAAGCAACAAGAAAACCCGTCTGGACATCTCTTTCTTTTGATCTTTAGAGGTAGTTACAATAATTAGGTACACAGTAATAGCTTACACATACAGGCATGGAAATACAATGGAATTGGAACAGTACTCACGTTACCTTTCTTGATGTTCTACTCACACTTGAACACTATGAAATAGCACTGACTCTATAGCAATATTTGACTAGAACAGTAAAGTTACAGAAACGTGGTAAGTTCAGCAAAGAGCCGACCACACAACCTTCTCGGACCGCTGTCGATCGTAAACTGTCGCGTTTGAGGCGCGCTCCGCACTTAAATAGACTCGACGGTCACGCTATACCTCGACGCGAGCCCTGATTGGTCGAACCGCGCAGGGTTGCCAAAGTTTGCTTGACGTTTCGTTCATCGAACTAAACTAACTTCTAATCTGTGAACCGACAATTTGGTTGGATAATCTGTGATGAGTAATCTATGACTTTGTTTACAATCAACTGTCAAAATACGTCTACAATGATTCTTCAGCTCGAACGATGTTTGATGTTGCTTTTCACAATGCGACACGGCCTTCCTGACACGTCGCACGTCCTCGTGTGACTCATCTGCAAAAGAAAAGCAAACGCAAAGTATCTGTCCGCTCGGTCATACCTGACCAAAAGTATGAGGTCAAACTCTACCAATTATTTCGATTTGTCTTCTCTAACTATGTCACATGGATTCTGCATTGACTCTCCACATCAACTTCACATCAACTCCACATCAACTTCACATCAACTTCACATCAACTCCACATCAACACTACGTAGACCGCACTCGGTACAGCTTTGCGCCACCATCTAGGGACCAGCACCCATATAGGTTGCGGCAGGCCAGAGGCTTGCAATCAGTACACGAGTAACCAGTATCACACTCATCACACCACCATCAAAACACGTAGAAAACTACACCCGTGACGGCTTTGCGCCACCATCTGGGGACCAACACCCATATAGGTTGTGGCAGGCCAGAGGTTTGCAACCAGTACACAAGTAAGCAGTATCTCCATCATCACATTTCCGCCGTCATCATCACCATCATCATCATCATCATCACCATCATAACCAGTAAGTCGATAAAAGGAACGCTGAGTCATTAAATGAAACTGCAACATCTCACCTTTTCTTAAGCCTGAGAGCTTAGCAGATTGAGCAACACGCAGCCCAACGGGTATGTCACGCCGGGGCACGGCGTCAGGCCTCGCACCTTACAGCTGGTTCACGCACCCAGTAGTCACGCAGCCCCTGGCTGCCTCGTAGATGCAGGAGCAGGCACTCCAGCAGGTCTTCTCAAACACAGCGTCACCATGTTCTCCCAAGGATCAAGGTCAACATGAAAAATGGAAACGACATGGAATTAGAATCTACCTGAGTGTTTCTTTATCCCACTTCTGATGTCGGATAACGAGGGAGGGAATTGAGCTATCGCATGAAGACTACTGAAGACTGTCAGGATGCTAATACTCACTTACAAGACATTGTGGGCGTAACGTGGGACACTCTAGGCAGGTTAGGAATAAAACACACGTGTTTGTGCCAAACTGCTTAGTGGAATTTATTTAGCAATAGGCGGCACTGAATCTACGTTGCTTCTAAGCATAAACAGACCGGGAAAGAAGCAACAAGAAAACCCGTCTGGACATCTCTTTCTTTTGATCTTTAGAGGTAGTTACAATAATTAGGTACACAGTAATAGCTTACACATACAGGCATGGAAATACAATGGAATTGGAACAGTACTCACGTTACCTTTCTTGATGTTCTACTCACACTTGAACACTATGAAATAGCACTGACTCTATAGCAATATTTGACTAGAACAGTAAAGTTACAGAAACGTGGTAAGTTCAGCAAAGAGCCGACCACACAACCTTCTCGGACCGCTGTCGATCGTAAACTGTCGCGTTTGAGGCGCGCTCCGCACTTAAATAGACTCGACGGTCACGCTATACCTCGACGCGAGCCCTGATTGGTCGAACCGCGCAGGGTTGCCAAAGTTTGCTTGACGTTTCGTTCATCGAACTAAACTAACTTCTAATCTGTGAACCGACAATTTGGTTGGATAATCTGTGATGAGTAATCTATGACTTTGTTTACAATCAACTGTCAAAATACGTCTACAATGATTCTTCAGCTCGAACGATGTTTGATGTTGCTTTTCACAATGCGACATATAGTTTATTCTAACTCTAACTAAACGATCAGTTCCGATGCCATCCAGGCAAAAATATTTTGTACACCAAAAATGGGCCACCTGTACTGTACTGTACGGCTGAAATAGATTGGCCAAGTTAAGTGTGTTCATGTGTGAGGGTGTATGTGTGAGAGGGTGTTTGTGTGTGTGTGTACCGTGATTACCTACTCTTTCGCAAACTTAACCCGAAAGTAACTTTGGCAGTGTTTTGTCCCGACAATAACTTTATTCAACTACTGTGTAAGTGTGTAACTCAGGCGCGCCTTGGAGTTAAAAAAAAACCGTTCCGGGCAAAGCGTCCGGCAATAAATTCATCGTAAAGGGGAACAATCCGCCGACCGTAAACTAAAGCAACTCTGAACAAACGCCTAGACAACGAATAAATACTACAGAAGTATACTAATACCATAATAATATGATAGTTCTTCGGCCAAGTACGGTCAGCGACATGGTAGGATACCCCGCAATTAAGAGCGTGCTTTAAAGAGCTACACAAAGGAGATAATTTTCGTACCACACATTTTTAACGTGTCTATGTGTGTGTCTGTTTGTTGCACCGTAGCTCGGGTGAACCGATTTGGATGAGGTTTTTTAGCGAGTGTAACCTACTGGTCAACAGGATGTCAAATCTGTAAAAAAAAGTTGAAAATAACTTTTTTTATTTTATAACCTCAAAATTTAACGAAATTGATAACTTTTTTGTTTTTGTTACTAGCTCAAATTTAAAAATATGTTTGTACGTGTAGGTGCATTTACATAGCGTTGAGTTGTTAAAACATTGTGAAAGTCAATGAACACAATATTTAAAAAATACTTTTATCCCGCCACATCGTTCACATTTTATTAATTTAAAAATTAACGGAACGTCATAGAGCAAAAAAAAATATTTAGGTTGTGATCCCTATCACCGGGTGCTATTACCCTGTAAAAAGAGTTTGGTACTTTTGTAACACCTTGTATTATGCTTAATTGAATCTAGAATGTCGGGTTTTTTTTTTACTTGGTAGTTATCATTCGATTCTGCTTTATAGAGGGATCAAAAGAAACTATAAACCACTGAGTTTTAGAGTAAGTAAATGGTGACTATAATGGTACGATATTGCAACCATCGCAGCAAAGCTACATTTCTACCACATTTTATTTGATGTCCCTATAGCAACTGAACGAATCTCCACAGTTCTCGATGGCAATTTCACAAAATACTTCAGCGTTTCATTGCTCTCTCCCTCATATTGCTCAGTGCATTTATTCCTGCTCAAAGCGACTTTATTCTTTTAGAACGAGAACCGCTACTATGTTGTTTACTACCAGTAATGTATCTAGATAGGTCTTATTGTACAGTCGGCCACACGCTAGGATACCCCTTTTGGTTCGACTGGCGCCCTTATGTCGCGCGCGGTAAGAGGGGTATCTGTGACTGTGGCCGACCATACTTGCCATAATAATTTGAGCTAAAATTTTACAAAAAGGGACTGATTAAGGGTGGCATTAATAGTCGTCTGAGATCACCTACTTGAGCTCTATCTCAAGTAGGTGAACTCAGAAAAGTCAAATGCGAATGTCAAGCGTTGACTAATGTCAAACTTGAGTAGCTATCAGCATATTAATAGACATCTTTAGATTCACATTGACATTAGCCAAGGCCTGACATTTGCATTTGACTTTTTTGAGATCACCTACTTACTTGAGTTCGATCTTGAGTCTACGACTATTAATGCCACCCTTAATGTTATGCTAAGATGTTAGGGACTGTTATACATCGCAGGCACAAGAGTGGATTGACTTCTGGTTTTGAAGTACCTTTCTAATAATCCTTTCTAATATTATGGTGTCAATTTTTTCTAAGAAACAAGATTTTATTTTCTGTGTGCGGTTGTTTCTACTCAGGTTTTGCACATTGATAAAAATGTGAGTGTAAAAATAATCCTGCAAGCATTAAAAAAAAAATATTATAATTATTTATCTCTCTACAATTCAACGCCTATAACTAGGCTACTCTATCTACAAATTGTTACTACAGCGTTAACTTGAAAAGCGATAACTCAATAAATTATTGTGAAAAATCCTGTTAGGCTGCTCCGAAGGCCGTTAAATAAAGTTATAAAAGCAGGGTTTTTTTAAAAATTGAAACAGGAATTGCAGTACTGACTGCTTCAAGAAATCTCTATCAATAATTACATCCTGGGAAATGGAAATCTAAAGGCCCCTCGAGTGGAGAAAAATCTAAATTGAATTAGAATGCCGCAGTGCAGCTTATGATAGTGGTGCACCAAGCGGATAAGTCGTCCTTTAGACTAGATTTAATAAGCTACCTTCAAAAAAAAATTACAACAAATTAAACCTTTCCAGATTACGAAAAATAATCTAAATGTCATACAATTCGAAACTGTTCGAATGGCGGTTGTTTTTTTTTTAATTAACTTGTTTTCGATCAAGTTTAGATCGGTGAAGTATATAATATGTTACCGGCCAAACCCAATTTAAGGATAAACTAGTTTCGCCTAGGCCAAACCAGTCTAACCTAAGCTCGTATGGACAAACCGGTATAGCCTAGGCCAAACTAGTTTACCCGAAGGTCGTATGGATAAACCGGTACGTCCTAGGCCAAACTATAGTCTAGCCGAAGCTCGTATGGAGAAACCAGTTTAGCCTAGGCCAAACTTTCGTAAGCACTGCACATTTTGTATTTCGTAAACGGTTAAACTTACTTGTCAGTATGTCAGTGTCAGTGTCAGTGTCAGTGTTACTATGTCAGTGTGTCGCCAACCGAACCTACTGACCTAACCTTTGTTTTAAATCTTGTTCGACTGTCTGTCAAACTTTCAGGAATACCCTGTATGTTTAACACCCTGTATGTCGGATTTAGAACACCTATAGAAGTAAAAGGCTTGGATCCGGGATTATTAAGGGGTTCGAAAATTTCATTATTTTTGCGCCAAACCTCTTAGTTTACGAGATATGGTAACATTCATACCTAATCATTCATCAATATCAGCTCGGGTTAGGCCATACTAGTTTATTCTGGAGCGTATATATTCCTGCTAGGCCAGACTGGATTGGCCTAGGCTAAACTGGTTTCTCCATACGGGCTTCGGCTAGACTAGTTTGGCCTAGGATATACCGGTTTATCCATACGACTTTTGGGTAAACTAGTTTGGCCTAGGCTATACCGGTTTGTCCATACGAGCTTAGGTTAGACTGGTTTGGCTTAGGCGAAACTTTAAATCGGGTTTGGCCGGTAACATAATTATATAATAACTCAGATCATAAAAAAATGCATATTAGTATGAATAATACTCGTCTTTTATAAAAATACAAATCATACTAAGGTGTGGTACGGAATGCTTACTGCGCAAGTCGAAACCGATATTGTTAATTTGAACGAGCGAGCGAAGTTCTCCGAGTCTACTGGAACAATCCGGCGTTTATATGTATGTATGTTTGTATGTTTGTATGTATGAATGTTGGTTCGACGATCATCATTATATTTAAGAGGTTATCCTCTTGTCGGTGCAGCATTCTCCATGCACTTCAATCACAGGCCAGTTCCTTTGCAGCCTGGTACGTCACGACATCCACCTTCTCTTTAATTTGGTCAAAGTAGCTTCTTCGTGGCCTTCCTCTACCTCTCTTTCCTTCTATTATGTTGGTTATTAATTTGTCGTGACGTAGCAAGTGGCCTAGCATCTTTCCTCTTCTGCATTCTATTGTCTTCATCAACGTTCTCCTCTCCCCTCCTCTTTCCAGGACTTGCCCATTTAACACTCTTTCCGTCCAAGATATCCTCTCCATTCTCCTCCAACACCACATCTCGAAAGCTTCCAGCCTTTCCCGTTCCCTCTATGTCATCGTCCATGTTTCGCACCCATAAAGTGCCATGGGCCATACATAGGATAGTATAAGTCTCTTTCTGATGGTCTTTGATATATTTTTAGATTTTATTAGATATCCTTTTTTGTGGAATGCTTGTTTCGCCATTGCAATTCTAGCTTTGATGTCTGCAGTGCATCTGGAGTCTTCGGTTACTATACTACCTAGGTATTTAAAACGACGATAACTTGAGTAAATTTGGTCGGATCGTTATGAAATTTGGTAAGCGGGTAAATGAAATTAAAAGATTTTTTTTAATTTAAACTTGAGCCAAATCGGTTGAGGGGTTGACGAGATATGGGGTTGTGCAGTTTATATGCAAAGCGCGCGCGCCTGGGTGAATGGTATAAGCAAAGTTACACATCTGTAACTGGGGTCGCGAGTTCAAAGTTCGGGGCGAACCACTAGTTTATCTAAACTAATATTATTCAGAGGAAATGTTTATAAGTATGTATGTATTGCATGGATGTACGTATGTAGGGGGTAATCTCCAAAACTACTAATCCGATTTTAAAAATTATTTCACTAATGGGAAGCTACGTTATCGTTAAGTGCTATAGGCAATTTTTATTGTAATAACGGAAAAAACTAAGATTAAATCGCGGTAAAAGCTATGAAAAATATAGAGGTTTGGTGCCACATCAACCTAGGAACACTTCGGAAAGAGGGACAATCTATAAACTAATAATTTCTCGGCAATATTGTCTGCCGGTGCTCCGGATATTTCATAACGCTGTTTAGTTCGTGATGAAGGCACGAACAATAAGTAGATCGAATAACAATGAAACGAAGACGCCACTATCTCGATTATTTTGCTGAGAAACCGTAGATATAAATCCAAATGCCATTTACAATACGAACAATAAAATTGTTTGCACAAGCCCAATAATAAATGCCATCAGTGATAGTTTGCTGAGTAGAATTTCTTCGTTGTCTTATGATTGCACCAGCAAGAAACAAAATACCATTAAAATTTAAAAATATTTATTAAAATACCTATTCTGTATAATATGTGTAAACACACAAGAATATTAAATAAATACAATTAAAGTGCCTCATAGGGTGGCAGTAATAGTCGTCAACTCAAGCTCGAGTAGGTGATATCAGAAAACAAAATCAATCGAGCTTGAGTAGCTGTCTGAATATTAATAGACACTAGCTTGAGCTTGACATTGACATTAGCCAAGGTCTCAAGTCGGCTAATGTCAATGTCAACTGTCAAGCTCAAGCTAGTGTCTATTATTAGTCTGACAGCTACTCAAGCTCGATTAATTTTGTTTTATGAGATCACCTACTTGAGCTTGAGCTTGAGATGACAACTATTAATGCCACCGATAAAGTTGCAGATCGGTAATATGGGGGAATGCACCATTCATGGATATATTAAGAGGTCACTACTGAAACAGTGTAAGCCCGTGGGAAGCTAGATTTGGTAGAGGTGCCTCCTGTTGGCGAGTCCTGAATCTCAGAGGCAGAGCTTTCCTGTCGACAGTAACTCTATCCTGATTTTATAGCAGAAATTGAAGAGTCCATTTTAACTTTTTTGTATTTCTAAAACAAACTCGTCCGTAAACGTTTCCTCATAAATATTTTGCTCTACAAAGGAGCATAAAAAAGGAGAACGTTTCTAACTTAATTGCTGTAAGAGAACCGTTCTTTTGGAATAAATAAAATATCCACCTTCTTATTCTTTAGCATCAATTAAAGAAGGGAAGGTCGGGCAAAGCAGCGCCGTCGCTTTAAGTCCGCATTTAATTGAGCACAAAGGTTCCACAGAGACAAAGTATCTCTTTTTCGTACTTATTAATTAATACTTTGGCATATTAGTACCTCTTCGGTATTTATATTTCACTTTGTAAAATAAAGAATAACAGTATCATTATAACTATTAATAACACGTTAATTATTGTCCTCACTTTCAAGAAGACATCCTATTATATTTTAGGGACATTGGTACCTATTGTGTTTTAAAACCAATAAAAAAAAAAAAACTTGTTATTAAAAAAAAAGAAAAAGTTTAGACACAATAAAATCTACAACAAAAACGATTGACACAAAAGTCAACGCAAAAGGATAATTTTGAGGGATAGCAAAATTATTTCGTTTGTAGGGCAGTATCCCTTCGAGCGAAGGAAAAATTTAAGTCTGGCCTCTACAAAATCTTGTATCCAATGGATGGATATTCCCTATTTTCCTCTCAAATACCGGACCAATTGCGAGAGTTTCCTCATGTTTCAATTTCCTTTTTTTTTCTTGTAAAAATGTGTCCAATATCACTTGCATTAAAACAAAACAAAGTACCTACGAATTATATAACGGGCGGCTACGGAGGAGATGATGAAGAAAAAGTCGAATTGTGCGGATAAAACTCTATTGGTTAAAATAATAAAAATGGTTCTTAAAATAAAATCTAAATCTAGTGCGTCCGAAGTGAGGAGCGCCGGAATGAATATGGACTAAAAATATGCTTATTGTCTAGATTTTTAATGTAGGGCAGCGACGATATTTCACCATAGCCTACACGAGGCTTGCTGGTGTCGCGTAGGTACAGCCGAAGTATAACATCTCCCTCCCCAAGATGAGCGACTATTTGCTGATGTCTAGTGCAAATGTCGTGGCACGTTTGTCCTGCGCTAAGTTCATATTCGATAGTTGAATATCAGCCTGTGTAGATGATTCAGATTTCGTATGAGGTAAAATGTATGCCTTCCTTCGGCGCATGATATAAGTTGCGCTCAGTGCAATTGTACCGATTAGTTCGATGACGTAGAGCGGGATAGTCGTATGATAAATCGAGGTGTCTATTGTTTCCACTGTAATTGGATCTTCTGCCGCCAATTGCGTTTGGATGTTATGCAATTTCTTGATTTCAATTGTAGTCAGATTACACTTTATTCTCGGAAGCCTTTTGGTGGTCGTTGGCCATGGGATGTCCATCAGTTCAATCGGTAGTCCTTGTAACTTGTCTTCGACATTTACTATAGTAAATTCCGGTGACTTGATTCTGCAGTTATGGGGAATGCGGGCGAGATAACTTCCTTCCAATAGTTGATGCTGCTCCTGGTTGCATATCAGTTGAACTTTGGTAGGTCTCGGAAACGATAAGATGTAGTTCTTGCTATCGAGCTCCAATAGAGCTTCCTTGGACAGAGAGATAGGCGTGGGTTGACACAATTCATCTATCTCCTGTAAGTATATTAATCGATGGATGCAGCCGCGTTGCGATCGTAGTTGGTGTCCGATTTTCTGTTGGCAGATGTACCATGCGTTGACCTTCGGGCATTCAGCCTCTATGTACACATACTCGTGTGAATTGGAAGCCATGAATGGATAGGATGGAAAGATAATTCTTATTGGGGATTGGACATAATTTATAAAGATCATAGGATTTCGTGGAAAAGATTGGAAATTTGAGAACGATGATGAGTCTTTTGTCTGCGAAATAGGTTCCCAAACTAATTATATTATAATAGTATCTAATATCTTAACTAATTATTTCCTCCGGTTCGTACAACTGATAGAACTGAAAGAACTGAATGGTGCATTTTTTTTTAGTACGACAGAAAGCCATAATATTCTCAAGTCTATCAATCTCGTTGCTTAGGTCTTGTACCTTTTCGCCAAATGCGACGAAAAAATGTACAAGGTTCGCATATCTCATATTTCGCTCGTTATCACTAGCCGTCGAATTAATGATGGCGGAAAGAGCTTTCTGTAATTTATCCTGATTATTTTTAAGATCGCTAAATATTTGAGTCTGTTGAGAGGTCATTTCTTTGCATAAAGTTATGTGTTTGGTGAAGGTGTCAGAAATACTTTTTTCATTATTACTCAAGACTTGGATAGCACTTTCGAATCTAATAGCGTCGTCGTGATCAAGATTGCCTGTAATGTCTTTGATAAAAGTACCTAAAGAGTTCAATAAACCTCTCTAATCGAGTCGGCAGAAACGTCCCATTAGTAAGCGTTTTGTCGGGCTTACTACGAGTATAGGCATGTTAAATTTGATATTTAAAGAATGCAGAGTTATCACTAAGTGTACTTATACGAGATATCGGTCAGCTGGTACTTTAAACTAATTGAACGAGCGAGCGAAGCGAGCGAAGTTCTCCGAGTCTACTTGAACAATCCGGCGTTTGTATGTATGTATGTATGTATGTATGTATGTATGTATGTATGTATGTATGTATGTATGTATGAATGTTCGTTCGACGATAACTTGAGTAAATTAAGTCGGATCGTCATAAAATTCGGTAGGCAGATAAATGAGGCAAAGAGAATTTTTAAGTTCGAACATGAGCCAAATCGGTCAAGGGGTTGCCGAGATATGGGGTTGTTAAGGTTATATGGGATGAGAGAGGGCGCCACTGCTGCCTCTCAGTAACATTAAAATAGTGCTATCAAGTGATTTTAAACGTGATAAAAATGTAAATCTAATCAGTAAACAGTGAAACCAGTGATAAAAACTAACAAAAGTGAACTATAAATACAAATTCTGTTTGGAAACAATATTGTGGATATCGGACGTAAAATTCAGTGGAAACAATAAAAATAAACTTTTACGGGTCGCAAAATAATCCGTAACAAGAACTCTATTTTAATCCAATAAATCAAAAAATAACCAAAAATTTTGCTAATTGCTAAGGTCCAAAGTACACCAGATTAGAAAATTCAAAACAGCGCCATCTCTTTAAAAAAATATAAATAAATTGTTGTTCTACTTCCTCACAGAGGGCGTGACTAAAGTTTGTTTATCAGAGCCATCTAATGTTCAAAATTATAAACCAAAAAGTCCTTCTATGCAACAATAGAGGTCGCTTTAATTCAAAACTACAAGAGAGTCCTATAAATATCCTATATTAAAATGGAAGAAATACTAGATAAACTACAAAAATATCCAAAATGATCTAGAGGCACAAAAACTTGAAATAAGATAAAGCGGCGAACAAGTTACAGAAAACATTCAATGTGAAATAAAACAAAATGAAAAAATAATTTAATATCACATTAATTGGATTGTAGTACTACGGCGCGCGTGGGGACGTATCCAACACGTAGAGGCCCGTTTGACAACTTTGATCTGATGTAAGGTGGTGCACCTGTTGGGTACCCCAGAGTGCAACCAAACACACAAAAATACACCTGAGAATCCCCATCAGGTGCATCACCTACATTGACCTGGTGCGACGTGACCATGCGCATCCTCAAGGTCCATTCTGCGAGGGCACCATACACCAAAATACACTCGCAGTACTTTCCCGTCAAGTGTACAGGTCACGCCGACCTGATGCAATGTGGGTACACAAATTGGGTCTACCACCTGAGCACACCACAACACAAAATGCACTCTGGTGGCTTTCCCGCAATGAACACAGGCTATTGTAGAGTTGGATGGGAGCAAAGAATTGGGTTATGGGGATGCATATGGATGGACTGGGTAACGGGCTATGGGGTTGAGACAACGGTCGTCTGCCATTAAAATGTCTCAAGTAATTAAATTGGCAGACGGTGACTTGCTGTTCACTAAATGGGCCACCTAAATAAGCCGCCGCTTATGGGTCTAACCCTGGACAGCAAGGTGGCAACATCGTTGTGAACATCTCAGGGTGTCGAGAGGTGTGCGCCGATTTCTACCCAGTGACTGTAGTGATAGCCACAGTCACAGTACCAACTCGCGTCTTATGCATCTTTCACTTCCATCCTGCGAGCATATAGCTCTTGCGCTCCACTCTGGACTCTGGACAGCCGATAAAGGCAAGCCAGAGGTGAGGGTCCCGGTCCTCTTGGATTCCAATCCACTCTTGTACAAAGACGTGGATGCGAGAACCAGTTTTCGACCTTCGGAAGACTCGGGTCCGTTGTACCGCCACATACCAACAGCTCGCCACAAGCTGCCCGGCGGTGGAGGAACCATAATGCTCCCTCCATTCCCTTAGTCGCCTTTAACGACACCCACGGGAAGAAATGGGTTGGTCCAATTCTGTACCTCCCGGGAACCACACGGGGGTTATTATTATTATTATTATTTAAGTTTATATGGGGTCGCGAGTTCATAGTTCGGGGCGAACCACTAGTTACGATAGTTTTGATCTTATCTACCTAAGTCAAATTTCTGGAGGAAACTGTGATAGTGGGAAATAATTTTGTCGGCGCCCAATTTCAATCCGTTTAAGTTTCACTCTGGCTACTGGATCGCGATTTCTGGATGTGTAGATGTGAACAGGTAAGTTGTTAGTTACTTTATCAGATGTAAAGCGGGGAGCAAGTTTGTGTCGAGCCGCGGCCGGGTTTCGCATAAATACCTCCTGATTTGGCTCATACTGTAGTTGCAGAATCAGAATCAGAATCAGAATCAATTTTTTTTATTCAATATTCCATAAATAAATTATTTACATTGAACGTCAAAATATTATCTAAAGTAAAAAAAAGGTATATAAATCAGATACTTATTACTATCTAATACTAAGTATCTAGCTACTTTTTTTTCTCCAGCTTCACTAGCTCTGATCGTTCTTGGAGAAGAAGCATGGTAAAGAAACTCCAAGGATCTCGTGCTTAAAAAATAATACATTTGTAATGCAGGTAGGAACTTAAAAAATAACACATTGGTAAGTGTGGTGATCGTGCGCTGAACTGGTTTAGTGCCAGACTTCTTTGTCATTTAGATAATCATCTATTCTGTAATAGGCCTTTTGGCACAACGTGTGCCTTACACATTTTTTGAATCGGGCCTCTGGTAAACTTAGGATATCTGTTGGGATCTTATTATAGAAGCGTATACAGTTGCCGAGAAATGAGCTCCTAGCCTTCTTAAGCCTAAGAGTTGGAATTGTAGGCTTGTGCTTATTCCTAGTATTTATATTATGATGGCTACCTAATGTATCGAATTCTGCAATATGTTTTTTAGCATAAACAATGTTGGCGTAGATATATTGACTTGCAACTGTCAGGATGTCAATTTCTTTGAAAAGTTCTCTTAACGACACTCTACTACCTAGTCTATAGATAAATCGGATGGCTCTCTTCTGCAAGATGAAGATGCTCTCAATATCTGCTGCCCGACCCCATAGTAGTAAGCCATATGACATAATACTATGGAAGTAACTAAAGTAGACAAGCCTAGCAGTTGCGATGTCAGTCAATTCCCTGATTCTTTTTACAGCATAAGCTGCAGAACTGAGCCTATGAGATAATTTTACAATATGCGGGCCCCATTGAAGCTTTGCATCAATAGTGATGCCTAGAAATACAGTTTCTTCTACTAGCTCTAATTTATCTTTTCCTAGTATAATATTGTTTTCTACCTGTATCACATTCGGTAGGGTAAACTTTATACATTTTGTTTTTTTAGAATTTAACAGTAAATTATTGGCTGTGAACCAATCTAATACACGTGAGAGAGCAGTATTTGCATCACTTAGGTCATCTTCTTGTCTCCTTATTTTAAAAATAAGTGACGTGTCATCAGCAAATAATACTATCTCAGACATGTTTTTCACCATATGTGGCAAATCATTAATGTAAACAAGGAATAGAAACGGTCCTAAGATGGATCCTTGCGGAACTCCTATCTTCACCTGGGAACCCGCAGACTGTGTACGATTTATGTCAGCTTTTTGAACCCTCCCTTCCAAGTATGATCTCATTAGTTTTAAGCCTTTCCCCTTTACCCCGTAGTATTTTAATTTTATGAGAAGTGTTTCATGGTCTACACAGTCAAATGCCTTTGAAAGGTCACAAAATACGCCTATAGCATCTTTCCTATCCCCCCATGCGCTATAAATGTGCCTAACTAACATCACTCCCGCATCCGTCGTTGAGCGTCCTTTAGTAAAACCAAACTGTTGGTCGTGGAGAAGTTTGTGTTTATCGAAGTATGATAGTAGCTGAGCTAGCACGACTTTCTCAAATATTTTACTTAATACTGGTAGGACTGACACTGGTCTAAAATTTGAAGGATCTTGCCTATCGCCATTTTTAAATAATGGTACAAGCCTACTATATTTCATGAGGTCCGGAAACCGACCTTCATCTATACACTTGTTGAAAATACTAGCTAAGTGTGGTGCTAACACATGTATTACTGAGCTGATAATTTTTACTGACAAACCCCATAAGTCTTCAGTTTTTTTTAAGTTCAACAATTTAAATGTTTTTACTACTATGTGCGCATTTATATGAGAAAATGAGAATTGATGATCACAAGGTAGGACATTTGCTTTTAATATATCAGCTGCAAGATCCGGCGATGAGTCTAAATGAACTGTTGTTTCTAATGGAATATTTGTAAAAAACTTTTCGAATGCCGTGGCTATATCCTCATTTGATGTTATTACCTCATTGTTGATATTTAGTGAAAATTCGCGCTCGCCTGTTTTAGTTTTACCCGTTTCCCTATTTATAATAGTCCAAATTGTTTTAGATTTATTTGCTGATTTGTCTATAGTATCCTTTATGTGTGCACATTTAGCTTTGTGGCAGACGGCCCTAAATATTTTTTGATATTTTTTTACATATTCCAGAAAACGGGGATCGTACGTATAAGTTTTCTTCTCATATAGTGAATAAAGTGTATTCCTGCTATTTCGAATGCCCTTTGTTGCCCACTCACTAAATCCTGATTTATTACCTGTGACTAATTTTTTCAGCTTAAACACTTTGTCAAAGCTATCTGAAACGACTTTGAAAAAGTCTCTGTAGTGATTATTTGCAATTTGTAAACTATTCGGACTAGGCAAATTACATTGTAGGTCTAGTTTAAAAGCATCTAACTTTTTGATGGTTATGGGCCTACAAATAATGGTTTGCTCAGGTTTTTTTGAATCTATTGGAAAGTAAACAATTTGACCACTATGGTCCGATTTCAAACAATTTACAGTTAATGAGTCTAAATAATCACAATCGCAGAAAAAATTATCTAAGCAAGTGGCCGTGGTTTCTGTAATTCTACTTGGCTCCAAAAAAACATTAGTTAAATTAAATGACTTAAGGAATATTGATAGTTTAGAAAGCAGAGTACAATCTACGAGCAAGTCTATATTAAAGTCACCACAGACCACAATTTTTTTATTACAACTGGAGGCCATTTTTAACACATCCTCCATTACATCTTGAAATGTACTGAAATCGCCTTTGCCTCGTCTATATACGCCTATAATAATATGTTTGTCCAGTTCAACACACGAAAGTTCCACCACCATTTCAACAGAAAGTTTGCAAATGTCCTTGCGTTCTTTGTATTTAAGGCCATTTTTTATTAAAAGTAAGGATCCCCCGTGTACTGCAAAGTTTCTATTGAAACAACTGGCTATTTGATAGTTATGTATAGCTAAATTCATTTGAGGCTCTAGTAGCCAGTGCTCTGTGATGCAAAGTACATCTAAATTAAATGTCTGCAGGAACAGCTCAATTTCAAGTAACTTAACAGAAAAACCCCCCTGTAGATTTTGGTTCCCTACAACCAGTTTTCTTACGGGGGGCTCCTCTGTAGTCGGCGCTGACAGTTTAAATTAGCAGCTAAATTTACCCTACCTACATTACAACTACGAGGTTTTTTTGCAATCTCTGAGTAAGCTACCCTATTTATTACAGTTCCCTGTTTTATTGTATTAACAATAATGGGGTCATAAATATTGAATGCCAACAAAGTGGCAAGCTGTTTCTTTGAAGAAAGAGGTACATACATAGTATCCCTAGTCAATACAAAGTTGCGAATAAACTTATTCGTATCAAAAAAATGTACTTGGTCACGATGACCAAAGGTCAAATTAAACATAAGGGTGTTTAACTCATGCACCCTGTAATTTTGTTCATCAGATAGTGTCCTAGAATAGGGAAAAGCGCAGATGATGATTTTCTTTACTTGAAGAGCTATTATTGAGTTAAAATAATTTATTAAATCATCTTTCTTGACGCCTGCGCTGTTCCCCATTAAAAACACTATTGTACAGTTCTGGTCATATTTTTTACTTAGCATGCAGTTTACTAAGTGCATGTATGTGGCGTTAGGCATACAGACATTCTCTACCTGCTGGTTTAAATTATTTTTTACGGTTGGTTGCGGTTCCCGTGTCTGATTTACACTAATTGTAATTTTTTCACGGCCAGTAAGTGATCTGTCAATCGGGTTTTGGTCGGGTGCTGACATCGTGGAAGCCGATGAACTTGAGTTTATCTCCGAAGAGTTACTTATCAAGGACATTTGCTCGTGTCTATAAGTTTTACTGTGAACCGGAATGTCGTCAGTGGTATGTATTGAATGTTTAATTTGATTTGTAAACGTCAATTGTTCGTCTTCTACATGAAAAACGTCGGAGTGTTCGCTGCATAGGTTTATCAAATTACACGTTTCCTCCTCGTTTAAATGTTGAGTGCGCAACCGCGGTATGACGTCTTGTGATCGGGCATTGACATTCGAAAACTGCATAGTCTGCTCGTTGTACAGCTGTGCCTGTATGGGTTCCGATAATGTTAAAACAATGTCCTTGTGAGTCGGGTTCGAAATCTCTGCGTTATTCGTAGATTTTGAGATACACTCGTTGATGTTAAAATCATAGATCAGCTGTTCATCTATGTTAATTTCACCGTTAGCAATTGTTGTCGGGACTTTTAGTAACCTCGATGATTGGGCCGGGATATTTTCCGTAAATAAATTATTGCCCTGCCTAGGTGCATACATGTGAATCTGATTATTCGCAAACTGGGTGCTAAGTAATCCTTTTCCTAGGTCGATATTCGCTTGCCACTGTTCCAGTAGATCGCAACCGATAAGGCCATCGAAATAGTCATGGAATTTATACACAAATAGCTTTATCGAGTTTGAGTCTTTGAGTTCGCGAAAACACGGCATTGTCACTGAGTGGTCATTCATTGTGGTAGCATGTATGTTGGTGACAATAAATGGGTCATAGTCGAGAGTCAAGTCCGGAAAGTATTTAGTTACAACCTCGGGACTTATAAAAGATTGGTTAGCGCCAGTGTCCAAAAGGAACTTAAGGGGCGGGTTTTCAATCTGGATATAGGGCAGTTGCCGCTTGGTTTGGATGTTAATCTCTATCCGGGGGCATTGTTCTCCGTAACCAAGGGAAAATTTGAGTCATAGTCCTGGTTTACGTCAAGGTCATTTGGTTGATAGTTAAATGTCTCTTGGGGTTGGTATTCATATGGTCCCATATGATACAGTTCAGACATTGACGGATCCTCGTAATTATACATGAGACCTGAGTCATATGGATTGTGTGAGTATGTCTCATTCGTGTGCATTTCTCGGGGTCTAGTAGAGTCACCGTGCATGTTACCATGGTTTCGCCAATTAGGTCTTGTTGGTGGTAAAGTTCGAGCAACGGGGTGGCTTACGCCGCTCATGGGTTGGGCCTGATGGGCATGCTGGTTTTGCCGGGAAAACTGCTCTCTGGGTGGGATTCTAAAGCCAGTAGACATATTAGATCTGGGCAAGGCCCTAAACATTTGCTGTGTGCGGGACGGACCTGCATTATTGGTGTTTTGTGGAAACGTATTACTTTGCATTGGTAGTGGAACCTGGTCAGCCATATAAAAGTGTGGCTGAGGGTTCGGTGCATACGGACCGTGTTGAAAAGACTGCGGTCTTGGTGTAGGTGCAGTGAGTGGTGTCGTGTTTCTGAAAGGAGTTGCTTTATTTTTGCCTTGCAAATAAAGGATATTCAACTCTTCTTGAGCAAACTGGAGAGCATCCTCCAAGGTGCTCGGTCGCATGCATCTAATCCGCGATCCTAATGGGTCGTTTAGGCCTCTGAGGTATGATTGAAGCGCTAGCTTTTTATATAAAGCGCGTTTGGCTTCCACAGTGGTGGCAACACTATCATGTAGTTCGACATATGTCATGACAGTACTCAATAAAGTTTGTACCCGTTCGTAAAAGACTTGAGGTGTATCTGAGCCTTGAATTAACATAGAGAGGTCTGTGTAGAGAGCAGACTCGTCTCTGTGGTCACTAAAATTGTTGACTAAAGTATTTCTGATACCTTGCCAAGTGGATGGCGTACCATTGGTGGCTAATGTTCGGCCAGCGGGTCCCGTAATTTTGTTCAAAATGCCATTTAGTAGCGACAAGTTAATCAAATCATTGCCGGGGTCGGGTTTCATGTACGTTAAAACTAATTGGTCACATAACTGAAGGAATCTTATTAATACGTTTGAATTTCCGTCAAATTCAGGGACATTTCTTAATGCCTTATGAATCGTATCTAAATCTACATTTCCCATTTCTATCTGTTCTTCCGCTATCGGATTTAAATTCCTATGGGCGTCTCTTTGCTCGATGCGAAGAGTACGGCGCCTATCAAAACTATCACTAAGGGAACTACCCCTAAGACGTTCTGAATTAGGATGGAAAATTTTGGAGGAATTTTATGACAGATATGGAAGGAACAATGTAGGAAATGGCAACCAATAGAGTATAGTGTACTTACAGAATACACTGCATGCTTCTTCGACTGGAGCCTTGTTATATCGATGTCTGGATACCAGGGTCCTCTTCACTCTTCCGAAAAGCCAGCCGTCGTAGATTCTGTTGTAGATTAGTCGCTGAAACGACGATCAGCCGCGGTATTCGAAGATCGAGTCGCGAACCGATTCTACAACTCCGTGCCTGCGCCAATTATATAACGGGCGGCTACGGAGGAGATGATGAAGAAAAAGTCGAATTGTGCGGATAAAACTCTATTGGTTAAAATAATAAAAATGGTTCTTAAAATAAAATCTAAATCTAGTGCGTCCGAAGTGAGGAGCGCCGGAATGAATATGGACTAAAAATATGCTTATTGTCTAGATTTTTAATGTAGGGCAGCGACGATATTGCACCATAGCCTACACGAGGCTTGCTGGTGTCGCGTAGGTACAGCCGAAGTATAACATACGTTTTGCGTCAGTACCACTAAAAAATCGTCAACCAAAATAAGTACCTGAAGTACTTATCGAAGGCTTGAGTCGAAGCACACGATCACAGGATCTTGGTTATTCAAATCCCGTTGTAAATCAGTCTTTGTCAGTTCTCTAGCGCACCTCAGGTTATCAGCTGCGGGATTTGTGTAAAAAATGCGAGAGGAATGTCGATCATTCCTCGAGCATGCTTACAGTGGCTCGATGTCCATCGCTTCCTGAGTACTATCAAAAGCCTGTGGGCATTTTGCATCTATATTAGAGACTAGCTTTTGCCCGCGACTTCGTCCGCGCAGGCTTAGTTTTTTTTTTTCACGTTATCAAAATAAAACATAGCACTCAACGATAACGTAGCTTCCCATAAGTGAAAGTATTTTTATTATAATCGGAAGAGTACTTAGTTTTGGTATGTATGTATGTATGTAGGGGTTTGCCCCCTACATACATACTTACAAACTTTTCATCTTTATTGAACGAGCGAGCGAAGCGAGCGAAGTTCTCCGAGTCTACTTGAACAATCCGGCGTTTGTATGTATGTATGTATGTATGTATGTATGTATGTATGTATGTATGTATGTATGAATGTTCGTTCGACGATAACTTGAGTAAATTAAGTCGGATCGTCATAAAATTCGGTAGGCAGATAAATGAGGCAAAGAGAATTTTTAAGTTCGAACATGAGCCAAATCGGTCAAGGGGTTGCCGAGATATGGGGTTGTTAAGGTTATATGGGATGAGAGAGGGCGCCACTGCTGCCTCTCAGTAACATTAAAATAGTGCTATCAAGTGATTTTAAACGTGATAAAAATGTAAATCTAATCAGTAAACAGTGAAACCAGTGATAAAAACTAACAAAAGTGAACTATAAATACAAATTCTGTTTGGAAACAATATTGTGGATATCGGACGTAAAATTCAGTGGAAACAATAAAAATAAACTTTTACGGGTCGCAAAATAATCCGTAACAAGAACTCTATTTTAATCCAATAAATCAAAAAATAACCAAAAATTTTGCTAATTGCTAAGGTCCAAAGTACACCAGATTAGAAAATTCAAAACAGCGCCATCTCTTTAAAAAAATATAAATAAATTGTTGTTCTACTTCCTCACAGAGGGCGTGACTAAAGTTTGTTTATCAGAGCCATCTAATGTTCAAAATTATAAACCAAAAAGTCCTTCTATGCAACAATAGAGGTCGCTTTACTTCAAAACTACAAGAGAGTCCTATAAATATCCTATATTAAAATGGAAGAAATACTAGATAAACTACAAAAATATCCAAAATGATCTAGAGGCACAAAAACTTGAAATAAGATAAAGCGGCGAACAAGTTACAGAAAACATTCAATGTGAAATAAAACAAAATGAAAAAATAATTTAATATCACATTAATTGGATTGTAGTACTACGGCGCGCGTGGGGACGTATCCAACACGTAGAGGCCCGTTTGACAACTTTGATCTGATGTAAGGTGGTGCACCTGTTGGGTACCCCAGAGTGCAACCAAACACACAAAAATACACCTGAGAATCCCCATCAGGTGCATCACCTACATTGACCTGGTGCGACGTGACCATGCGCATCCTCAAGGTCCATTCTGCGAGGGCACCATACACCAAAATACACTCGCAGTACTTTCCCGTCAAGTGTACAGGTCACGCCGACCTGATGCAATGTGGGTACACAAATTGGGTCTACCACCTGAGCACACCACAACACAAAATGCACTCTGGTGGCTTTCCCGCAATGAACACAGGCTATTGTAGAGTTGGATGGGAGCAAAGAATTGGGTTATGGGGATGCATATGGATGGACTGGGTAACGGGCTATGGGGTTGAGACAACGGTCGTCTGCCATTAAAATGTCTCAAGTAATTAAATTGGCAGACGGTGACTTGCTGTTCACTAAATGGGCCACCTAAATAAGCCGCCGCTTATGGGTCTAACCCTGGACAGCAAGGTGGCAACATCGTTGTGAACATCTCAGGGTGTCGAGAGGTGTGCGCCGATTTCTACCCAGTGACTGTAGTGATAGCCACAGTCACAGTACCAACTCGCGTCTTATGCATCTTTCACTTCCATCCTGCGAGCATATAGCTCTTGCGCTCCACTCTGGACTCTGGACAGCCGATAAAGGCAAGCCAGAGGTGAGGGTCCCGGTCCTCTTGGATTCCAATCCACTCTTGTACAAAGACGTGGATGCGAGAACCAGTTTTCGACCTTCGGAAGACTCGGGTCCGTTGTACCGCCACATACCAACAGCTCGCCACAAGCTGCCCGGCGGTGGAGGAACCATAATGCTCCCTCCATTCCCTTAGTCGCCTTTAACGACACCCACGGGAAGAAATGGGTTGGTCCAATTCTGTACCTCCCGGGAACCACACGGGGGTTATTATTATTATTATTATTTAAGTTTATATGGGGTCGCGAGTTCATAGTTCGGGGCGAACCACTAGTAATATCAGTGTAGATTTATACAGAGTCCTGTGGCACCTCAACTCTCAGAAAAAAACGGCCACTTTTGAATTGTGCGGGCTTTATAGTTGGAGAGCTGGTGACCAATCGAGATATTTTTTCGTACAAGGCTGGGCGTCAGTAGGCTGATAGAGTAGACTTCGCTGAGTCTGGGAAAAATATTTTTTTGGTCCGGTCGCGGTTGAAAGTTAGATTTTTTCGACTTTGAAAGTTTAAATGTATGGGTTGAGTCATTTCTTTTTTGTCTACAAGGCTGGGAGTTTTTGGGCTGCCTTTTTAGTCTCCGCTGATCACGAAATCACTATTTATTACTAGCCAAACGCGGTAGAAATATTGTTTTTTATAACCTAGAAAGTGTGAATTTTTGGGTTATAAAAATCAAACTTTCAACCACGCTTGGCCAAAAAAACAAATATTTTCTTGTTCAACGGAGTCTCAACAACTAACCTAGAAGTTTCTAGCCTTGTACGACAAAAAAAATATACTGAACCCATACATTTAAACTTTAAAAGTCAAAAAAATCTAACTTTCAACCGCGACTGTGCCAAAAAAATATTTTTCCCAGACTCAGCGAAGTCTACTCTATCAGCCTACCAACTCCTAGCCTTGTACGAAAAAATATCTCGATTGGTCACCAGCTCTCTAACTATTATTCGTATGTTCTAGGATCTGGAATCTAGGCCTTAGGGCCTAAAAATAGTTAAGCCTACGAGAATCATTTGACTGCTCGTTTTTACGCAAGAAGTTATTGTGGCTTGACCAAGGCAGTAGGGATGCTTCAATGGATTGCAAGCCACTGCAAGCGCACCCTGACGCTACATCCCTAAGCTTTCCTCTTCAATACCGGGTAGGTAGGAAAAATCACGGCTGACTGGTTACGCCGGTCACTTTGTATGCATTGTGCACCTTCTCGGATGCATTCGGCTGCTGGGTCGGGATTCCCCGCCAATACGACAAACACTTGCCAATTGCCTGGCTGGTGGAACGTTTTCGAGCCAGTGGATTTCCTCAGTTTTTTTTTTTTTTTTTCTTTGTATTTGTATATTTTATTTTTATTTTGTGAACAGTGGCAGCCCAGTGGGCAGTACAATGGAATCAGAAGCAAGCGGCTCATGTTTGAATCCCGTTGGCGGCATTTAATTTTGCGTACCTTGATTTGTGAATTTTTTGTAGAAATATCACTCGCTAACGGTAAAGGAAAACATCGTGAGAAAACTTAAGCTCCTGAGGCATATTTTTAATAGAAACTACAACTAATTGTATACTTATGTAGTTGTTTCTAGGAATTCTTAAGTTCAATACCTGCGAAAAGTAAATTTTGTTTTTGACACTAACTGGGTTTCCAAAGAAGACCTTCTTTAAAGAGTCAACAATACCAAGAATACGTTCTGTTTCTCCTTCGTAATTTACCTACAAGCCCCCGCTTCATTGTTTTCAATCAAATATGGATGAGGCTATTTTGATCCATGATATTCGGGACGGGGTAGAATACAGGGTGTTTCAGACAGGTCCCGACATACTAGAAGGCTTACCTCATCAATACAAGCAACTTTTAGTGTGCGGCCAAGTGCGCAATCTGAAAACAAATATCAGCTAATCGATTTTTAGTGGAACAGGAGATATCTTTTTGGAGATTTTGTCCTTGGCCCCATAGTAAATACCTACTGCTTGTATGGTTGAGTAAAGCAATCCTCCCTCAGTTTTACATGACCTTTCTGTAACACCCTGTATAATCAGACTTCTCCATTACCTCCAGTACCTACGGATGCAATCTCAACTCAAACACTCGAGGGAGCTAACTACAACCGGAAAGTGGTGTAGTGGCTTGTGGTCTACATTGTTAACGCATCATGTTTGTTCAGTACTATCTACCACAATATCCACAAAATGTATCTACAGGGTGCACTCTAAGTCGATAGCGGAACTTTAAGTAGACTGTCTACTGATCAATACAAACATGCACAAGGTGGCGACAAAAATGGAGCGAAAAAAATATACATTAATATACTGTTTCATACATTTGGCGCAGTACTGAGTCGACCTTTTGTATGGAACAGCTGATATTTTTTTCACTCCATCTTTTTCGCCACCTAGTACAAGTGGTTTGTATTGATCAGTAGTTCCGCTATCGACTTAGAGGCGGGTTGTAGTGTATTAAAAATGTAACGTCGATTTGGAAGAACCCTCGCTGTGATCACATTTTCGGCTTTACATAACTACAACAGAAAAAAGCAAAAGACTACCGCGGTCATAAATTTTGAGTGAATACATATGCGTGCCAAAAAACTAAATGTACTAGTGGTTCGCCCCGAACTATGAACTCGCGACCCCATATAAACCTAATAATAATAATAACCCCCGTGTGGTAATTGGACCAACCCCTACAGTCTTTGCTCTTGATTTTCCACTCGTTTTTCAAGATTTTCAGATTTTTCTTCTAGCATTTTTAGTTTATCGCCAAACATTCTTTGAATGTTTTCTGTAACTTGTTCGCCGCTTTTTCTTATTTCAAGTTTTTGTGCCTCTAGATCATTTTGGATTTTTTGTAGTTTATCTAGTATTTCTTCCATTTTAAGTTTTGTATAGGACTCTCTTGTAGTTTTGAAGTAAAGCGACCTCTATTGTTGAGCATAAGGACTTTTTGGTTTATAATTTTGAACACTAGATGGCTCTGATAAAAAATGTTTTGTCACGCCCTCTGTTAGGAAGTAGAATAACATTTTTTTTTTGCTGTTTTGTATTTTCTAATCTGGTGTACTTTGGACCTTAGCAATTAGCAAAATTTTTGGATTTATTGGATTAAAATAGAGTTCTTGTTACGGATTATTTCGCGATCCGTAAAAGTTTATTTTTATTGTTTCCACTGAGTTTTACGTCCGATATCCACAATATTGTTTCCAAACAGAATTTGTATTTATAGTTCACTTTTGTTAGTTTTTATCACTGCTTTCACTGTTTACTGATTAGATTTACGTTTTTATCACTTTTAAAATCACTGTTTAGCACTATTTTATTGTTACTGAGAGGCAGCAGTGGCGCCCTCTCTCATCCCATATAAACTTAACAACCCCATATCTCGGCAACCCCTCGACCGATTTGGCTCATGTTCGAACTTAAAAATTCTTTTAATTTCATTTACCTGCCTACCAAATTTCATGACGATCCGACAAAAATTACTCAAGTTATCGTCGAACGAACATTCATACATACAAACATACAAACATACAAACATACAAACATACAAACATACAAACATACATACATACATACATACATACAAACGCCGGATTGTTCCAGTAGACTCGGAGAACTTCGCTCGCTTCGCTCGCTCGTTCAATTAAACTTTCGGGAAAATTGTAAAGTTAGGTCAGCGAGTGTACTCGTAGAGGGCTACCTAAAATATTTGTAGTCGGGTTAGGTACTCAAAGATTTGAACAGAACAGAAATAGATGCTGATAACGTGGGTCATTAAAAAAACAAAACACTGTCGCGTGCAGCACCAGAGTTACAAAAGTAACATTTTACGTTACTTTTGACCCTCTTATGTTACCTCCATGTTACACGACTCAATATGTTACTTTTGTGTTACTTTTTAGATTTTCCAGCAACCAAAAAAAATCTACCAGTTGAAATTAACTTTCCCTGAAATACTACGCTTTCTCCATTAATATATTATGATGTATTACTAGTGGTTCGCTCCGAACGACGAACTCGCGACCTCATATCTCAGCAACCCCTCGACCGATTTGGCTCATGTTCGAACTTAAAAATTCTCTTTGCCTCATTTACCCACCTACCAAATTTCATGACGATCCGACTAAATTTACTCAAGTTATCGTCGAACGAACATTCATACATACAAACATACAAACATACAAACATACAAACATACAAACATACATACATACATACATACATACAAACGCCGGATTGTTCAAGTAGACTCGGAGAACTTCGCTCGCTTCGCTCGCTCGTTCAATGATGGCGTTTTCTTATATTCATTGATGTTGTCATCAGGTTGTTTTTAGTATTGAAAGACGTTTTTTTTTTCTTTCTTTTCTTTCTTAAATTGGTTGGTATATTAGACACACCGCACATTATTGATTGTATGTTTCTTTCTTTTTCAGCATCGCCAGTTGATTATTTGATCAAAAATTATTAAGATTTTTTCGAAGTTTAACAAATGGGACGAGAAACTTACATATTTAAATTTTTGTGAAATAAACGTCCATAATAAAGTATTGTGTCGGTTTCCACAATAAAAAAGGTTATGTTACTTTTCTCGAGAAAATGTTACTTTTTGATCTGCCTCGTGTTATATTTGACTATCTGTCACTGGCAACACAGCCAGATAATGTGTCAGCTCTATCAAAACGTCAATTTCCTTAAATCGGTGCGATGCGGAATCGCGCACTGAGGGCTACCATTCTGTACCATATATTTGGAAACAAATTGCGTGAGGCAAATTGAAATTTAGGCACAATGACATCAAAGCGTTTCGACATTCGGTCGTTATGGACCGGAGGGTTCATCTCAAGCTCGGATAAACTCATCCCGAGACTGTTTGTTTCCTGTTGTACAGATCGAGGAAGCCAGGTAGTTTTAGGGCGTCCTCTCTTCCGAATTCTAATTTTTAATATGAACCATATTTGTACTACTTTGAATTAACGATATTTGAGGGGTGTATCCACTTTCACTTTCGCAACATGAATTCTTCGACGTTTTGTTTTTAGCTTGGCAAATATTCTCCAGATCTGTATTGTCCAGCAAGCGTAGCATAAACCTGGGATAGAGCATATCTCTGGGTTTATAACTCTGTCTATTCCGCTCTACGTCAGACGAAAGAGTGAGATACATATAGTTATAAACATACCTACACCTACAGGGTGCACTCTAAGTCGATAGCGGAATTAAGTGGGCTATCTACTTGTCAATACAAACAACTTGTACTAGGTGGCGAAAAAATGGAGTGAAAAAAATATCAGCAGTTCCATACAAAAGGTCGACTCAGTACTGCGCTAAATGTATGAAACAGCTATTATTTTTTTGCTCCATTTTTGTCGCCACCTTGTACAAGTTGTTTGTACCTATTGGTCAGTAGACAGCCTACTTAAAGTTCCGCTATCGACTTAGAGTGCACCCTGTAGTTATACAGCCATAGGCTACGCTTGCTGTTTCTTTGGACAGAAAATCTAGGCTGTGACAGTCGAAAATGGTGCAAATAGTGCAAACTTCCGTGAGTGTTCCAAAGTGAGTATGGCGGGCTAACGTTTAGCAGAGTCGCTAAGTGGCGCTAACTTTACTGACCATAAACGCTGCGTAGGCCGTATAGGGGAGGGCATAAATGTCTAACTTCATTACTTTCGCGCCGGGCCGCTGCAGTAAAACTAATTGACTCCGTGCACCTTGCTTCAAACTATTACTGGAGTACCTAGTCTGATTTAGACTATTAGTACAGTCGCCCGTAGCGGTTTGATTCCGTAAAAGGTAGCCGGCTGCCCTTTTGATACGTTGTAAAGTACGTAATTCTGCATATGAAAACTTAGTTCTGGCAATTTGTAACCCACCGCAAATTTAAAAAAAAAAAAAATGCTTTAATTTTTTATTGCTTTGTATAAATTTTTTAATTAATTTCGCTATTATAATATTCTACAGAATCTTTAAATTGCCATACGATGAAAAATTACCATGAAATGTGTCCGTCCATACAATCGTACAAGACGAAATAAAAGACTTAAAAACTTCGATCAAGGATAAAACTAGATACAACATAGAACTCTGAAATGTGTCTGGAAAAATAGATGTCCAAACTGCCTTTGGGAGCTTATTTTCTCGTAGTCTATGCAATTAAAGTAAAACTGTACACTAATGGAATAAGATTGACATTCAAATATTAGACGTATGGTCGAAATGATGTTTCGTATTGTTCTATTGCTGATATCATTTGTTTCTGGGGGGACAAGTTTTTATTGTGATTTTATACGTAATGCGGATTCTATGGGATTTAGTTCGGTGCTTAAAAAGAGTAATTTTGTAGTAATTTCAACTGTCTATGGCCACATTAATTTCATGGTGATTTTTTATCGAATGGCAATTTAATAAGGCTGTAGAATATTAGCAAAAAAATATGGGTTTTTTTTAAACGGTCAAGCGCGAGTCCGACTCACGCACCTAGGGTTCGTATAATCAGATTTTCTTAAAATATGGTGTGGTACGGAACCCTCAGTGCGTGAGTCTGACTTGCACTTGGCCGGTTTTTTATCAACTTTTTTCTGTTCCTTTAAAAGTCGTCAAAGTAAACTACGTATTAGTACTTCTGATTGGTTGTTTTCATTACAGTGCTATGTCAAGTCACTAAAATAGCCAATCAGAAGCATTAGTTTACTTTGAAGGCGCCCTTGGGCTTATGTAGAGTTAAAGTGGCCGGCTCGTGCAAAACTAATAAGATTAGAATAAAAAAAAGAATTGCGAATATCGAATCATTAAAATAATGGGTTTTTTTATATACTAGGCTGTCTTCATTTATCGAGTGTTTATGGATTCTACTTTTTGATAAGGCTAGACATCTTAACATAGACCAACAACGCAGATCCAGGTGCTTTACTGTGGCTTTTCTTACTTTTCACAACTATATAATTGAACGAGCGAGCGAAGCGAGCGAAGTTCTCCGAGTCTACTGGAACAATCCGGCGTTTGTATGTATGTATGTATGTATGTATGTTTGTATGTTTGTATGTTTGTATGTTTGTATGTTTGTATGTTTGTATGTATGAATGTTCGTTCGACGATAACTTGAGTAATTTTTGTCGGATCGTCATGAAATTTGGTAGGCAGGTAAATGAAATTAAAAGAATTTTTAAGTTCGAACATGAGCCAAATCGGTCGAGGGGTTGCCGAGATATGGGGTTGTTAAGTTTATATGGGATGAGAGAGGGCGCCACTGCTGCCTCTCAGTAACAATAAAATAGTGCTAAACAGTGATTTTAAAAGTGATAAAAACGTAAATCTAATCAGTAAACAGTGAAAGCAGTGATAAAAACTAACAAAAGTGAACTATAAATACAAATTCTGTTTGGAAACAATATTGTGGATATCGGACGTAAAACTCAGTGGAAACAATAAAAATAAACTTTTACGGATCGCGAAATAATCCGTAACAAGAACTCTATTTTAATCCAATAAATCCAAAAATTTTGCTAATTGCTAAGGTCCAAAGTACACCAGATTAGAAAATACAAAACAGCAAAAAAAAAATGTTATTCTACTTCCTAACAGAGGGCGTGACAAAACATTTTTTATCAGAGCCATCTAGTGTTCAAAATTATAAACCAAAAAGTCCTTATGCTCAACAATAGAGGTCGCTTTACTTCAAAACTACAAGAGAGTCCTATACAAAACTTAAAATGGAAGAAATACTAGATAAACTACAAAAAATCCAAAATGATCTAGAGGCACAAAAACTTGAAATAAGAAAAAGCGGCGAACAAGTTACAGAAAACATTCAAAGAATGTTTGGCGATAAACTAAAAATGCTAGAAGAAAAATCTGAAAATCTTGAAAAACGAGTGGAAAATCAAGAGCAAAGACTGTAGGGGTTGGTCCAATTACCACACGGGGGTTATTATTATTATTAGGTTTATATGGGGTCGCGAGTTCATAGTTCGGGGCGAACCACTAGTTATAAACTCATATCCTTGCTCATTGCATTTAGTTTAGTTGTATGGTAAATTCAGTACTAAGAGATTTATAAATAAATTTAATTATAACTGAGAACGGTCGTACAGACAGACGCGTTCCTTCAGTCCCTTGAGAAATACAGGACTTATTAGTACGTGTTTAAATTTGCAAAATCCTGCATAAGGCGGGAATCCTCTTTGAATCAACTCCTTGCAACTTACAAAAATAACTCGAGCATCCGTTTGCGAACGAATTGCTCTTCAATAAGCTCTATAGGGCCTCCTCCCGTACGTAATTTTTTCTGTATTCAGCATCCTACTGTTAGTTTTCTCCTATTCGACAGTATAAGTTTTATGACCTTCAATACTCGTCTTCCGGACACTCTTGTCGGAGCAGCACTCTTCGCATACTCCACATATAGGCCAGAGATATAAAAAAAGGTCTCGGAGTTAAGTATTTAGACCAAAATAAAACTAAATAAGTTCACTTTATTCAAATTTAAAAAAAAAACTTATTTCCCGCTCAGCATTCACAGTTTATTAATTTCTAAATCAATGGAAAATCATAGAGCAAAAAAAATAATTTGGTTGTGATCACTATCACCAGGTGCCTGTAATAAGAGTTAGGATCTTTTGTAACACCTTGTATATCCGCGCTAATCATTCAAGAAAAAAGAAACTCAAATTCAAATCACCGATAAATTGGATTTGTTTATCGTAGAAAGGGAATGGTATGGACTAAGGCCCAAAGAAACTTCGCTAAACTATTTGCCTCTTCTTGCGGGAGGGGGTCGGTGCACCTGCTGTTTACTACTTTAATTGCTTCGGCCATTAATCCTCGTCGGGGACCAACCGGGGACGGACTCGGGAGGATATTTTGACTCAGCCAAAATGAGACAGGCTGGGTATTCTGAAATACACACGAAATTGCGCATTTTCAATTAGGTAGTCGTGGCAGAGAAACAGCAGAGAATCCCCAGCCAGCATTGAAGATCAGGGGGGCTACGAGTACCCTTTACGCTATTGCGATCAAATTGAAAAAGTTGTAAAATTCATTTCTCTTTGAATTCACATAGTAATGCTTTGATTTTAAATACTTTATAATGTTTATTCAAAGGTAAGGCTGTTTTATTCAATAAAAACACAAAATGCGTCTTAATTTGTAAAATATTCAATTATTTTGTAAATTGCGCCATATTGCGGCCGTATTGGAAAAATGCGTCAAGGGTAGAGGGGCAGATTCGATTGGAAAGGAATGGAGAACAATATGGAAAGCTGACTAGTCGAGAGACAATCTTAAGAAGAAGAAGAATACATATAAAACGACAACTCCAAGTCAACAGAGAATCCGTGAATGCGTACAGCGAGAGACCGAGGAGGATGGTGCGAATAAAAGGTTAGCAGTGGCCTGATGATGATTAACAAATAACGAAGCAAGACGCAAGCTGCGTGTTACTGGCGATGTTTTTGGTACACAGTTGTAGTATTTCTAATACACGATAAAATAATACTCTACATTCATTTCGCTCCAGAGTCAAACGTTATACTCAGCTTAAAGACCTACACGTGACACATGACACAGCCTGCTATGACACCATATCATATTTATTTGCAGGGGTAATTTGAGGCACCAACTCACTCAGTTTGCTTAAGTTTTGCTCGGTACAAGTAGCAATTTGATCGCCATAATCTGATCACCATTTATGACTTATTGGACTTATTCAGATTTCTCCACGCTTGATTCCATCATGACCGTACAAACATTGAAAAATTTAAATTTCTCTGTGCACAAGATTCCCAGTGTTGTATTTTAGAATAATACCCCAGAGAACTTAAACTGAGATGGTCTAAGTTTGTAAGTATTTGGTAGAATTAGAACTTGTTGAAATAGGAAAATCTAAGTAGTCCAGCAGCTGAATTAATAGGTATCGAATGTTTTTGGCTAGAATCACAACTTCTTTGTCTATTAAAGTAGACCATACTTTGTCTTATAGTGGCCTTCACCGGTGCCTATCTAATATTCACCACTGACAGTCTAACGATATAGAAAAACCCTCACCCTGGATTGGACGATGACTGAATGAATTAAATAGACGTCGAAGTGGAAGTTAAAAGCTTCATAAAAAAACCACGCTGCGTTGTGTACCTACTACCAGCATTTAAGGTAGGACGATAGCAACGTGGCGGTTCTGGTGTTCTGGTCTACGAAGCAGTGGCACTGCCCAAAAAACTTGTTGATGACCAGAACACATAATCGGCTGAATTATTGCTGTTCTGTTGTTTACAATTATGAAAAGAATACTATGTTACTGCCGCGAACGAAAAATCGTTGAAGAAAAATTGCCCAGTTTAGCTACAAATAGTAAAAAATTGTGAAAATTTTTAAATTCGCGCCACGTTGCTATCGTCCAACCCTAAAGTGTTTTGGAGAGCCACAGACCCGAGTTCGACCCCGAACCGATCAGTGCACGGTCAGCTGACGCATTCCCAAGCAGTTTTTGCACACGTGCGAGCTCGCAGGGCGCCCAGCGTCCATGCGTCCAAATTGTTTTCTTGCCACCTCCGCTGTCGCCCCATTTGCGCCCGCTAACGACCAATAAAACTGCGGGAATCTAAACGATCTTACACGAAACGACGTGTGGAAAAACGAATGGTGCCGCCCCGCCAAAGGTGGGCAAACTTTTCAACTCTGGCCGGAAAGTTTCCTTTATCGGTTGTGGGTTGGGGCTGTAATGGTCTGGCGTCGCCAATCACGCACTCACTACTCGTGCCAGCAAGCTTACGTGCGAAAGCTGGTTAAGGCGCTGGGCATAGTGAATTAGCCCGCGCGCAAAGAAAAATGCCCAAAATCGATTCCTGTATCAAATACACAAAAAAAATCGAAAATGTTCACATATCAAACCCTAGAATTAGGTGAGAGCTATCTAAAACTGCAAGATATTTTGTTTGAAAAAAAGTGCGCTGCCTATTTTTTTCATCAAAAATATCTTCAAAACGTTTATGAATGTCAACACGAAACTGGCTGTTTTAGATAGGTCTCACCTAATTCTAGGGTTTGATATGTGAACATTTTCGATTTTTTTGTGTATTTGATACAAGAATCGTTTTTGTAATTTTTTTTTGCGCGCGGGCTAATTCACTATGCCCAGCGCCTTAACACTTTGGCACGTAAAAAGTGGCAGGTTTGGTAGCGATTAGACAGTAAAGTTGAAATCAAAGGGTCGTCAATTATGCATTTTGCTTCTTAATCAATTGACATTCGAATTAAGTAATATCGCTCGATATCGCTGAATGGTTCGAGGAACACTGAACTCCTCCGCTCCGCCGCAACGCCTCGGACCCAAGAAGGCAAGATGACCGCCGACCTTGCATTAAAATAGTGGATTGTTACCCGAGGGACTACAACACAATTTTTAAGGCGAGAGTGTTTGTTTCAAAGTACTCGAGCTTTAAAAAGTGTTGTTCCCGAGGTGAACACTCTACTTTTTATCACCCTCTATGAGAAAATAAGTGACTGGAACTTACGAATAATTAGGGTCAGCATCCGAGTTCTGGAGTTAATATTATAACACTTTAATTCGATTTCGGCGATAGCTGTCAGATTCTAAATAAGTCTATTAGGGATCTGTGACAAAATCTTGATTAGTTCGATTCTGCTTAATTTGGATTCGGAGTAGGTCAGAATCTCACTACTTGAGGAAGAAACACTTTTATTATATGAAAGTACCTAAGTAAAATCCAACGTTTAGTACACAAATAAACAATACGAATGAAGACGGAATGCATTTCTGACGTTTTTATTTTTCTACAAACTTTTTTTTATTTGGAGTGCGCTGCGCGGTACCTATATTAGGTTGTCATACTGCCAGTTTCTTGTCCATACATTGTTCGTGATTGATGTCTTTCAGTGTTGTCTGTAAACTCTTTAGTCATTTGAACTTTTACTTACATATCCATATTCCAAATTCAAATCACTTTTTGTCCCTCCGGGACTAAAAAGCTATTTTAGTCCCTGTTTGCGGGGAACGAGCTAGGTCTTTTTGAATAGATGTGATAAAAACCTTATTTCGTCACTTCGTAGGAAAAAGACAACTGAATTTTCTGAAAAAACAACCAAAATACTGAAGCTATGGCGCGGCCATGGACATACATTGCGTAGACACTTTAGCCGCTGACTGCAGTGACAGAAAGCGCTTCCCGACACAGGCACGTCCGCCTCATAACTCCGCTTATACGTGCGTCCGCGTTGCAGAGGCAAAAAGTTTAATTGCCCTTCCTATATTAATAACATATGTCCCGCGGAAAAACTGCCGGGAGCACGCCTCGAAATTGCAGAAGGAAAGTCACGACGACACCACGTGAGCGGAATTAACCCGGGCCACATTCATTTGTTTCTAGTTGTACTCATTGTACCTACTAATATTGGCCTGTTTGAAGTTATCACGATCGCCTTATTTTATTATCGACTATACCCGCCTCGGTTTCGCACGGGTGCAAAAAGCAAAAAACCTTCCGAGAAAAACCATCTAACTGACGATGAATACCGCATCAAGATCCGTTGCGTAGTTTAAAAGGAGTTAGCGAGTTGGGATAAATAAACACAACTGCGGAAAATGCCTTTAAACTACGTATATGTAGAGACGACCCAGTCAAACTGTATGACAGTCAGCAATGACTTCTTTCGCAACGGCAGGTCACTTAAAATTCGTAAAAACTAAGGGCCGGTTTCCGAATTGACAATTGTACATTGTACAAAGTAAATACTTAAGTATCGTTCTGTCACATTCTTTTGTGAGAAACATGCAGAGACAGAACGACACTTAAGTGCTGCTCGTGAACGCCTGCTTAGTGAATTTCGAGGCGTGTGGAGTTAGAAGCTTGGCTCTACATGAGATCTGATAGCTTTTTGACAGTGCGAGGTTTATGATCTCGTCTTGGCAACATTTTTTACATGAAAATGTTTTTGGTGGGATATTGAAGAGAGAGTCGACTCCAGCAGTTTATTGTGTTTCAAAAGTCTTGATGTCCTTGGTCATTTCGTTTCTACGATTTTAAGGATCTTAAAATTTCGCGAAACGAAGTTTTGTCTCAAGCAAATTATACGTCAACAAAGAACTAATTAAAAGGATTTGTTATCTGTCCTCTTCCTCCGAAATACGTTAAGTACCTCAAACGTTTCGTTTGTCACCCGCCTCGAGAAGATTCCAAGTTCGGTGTCTTGGGCGTTTCTTTTTTACCCGACCGTGGCACGCAAGAGAAGAGTATTGATTTTTTAAGGATTTATGAATGTGAATTTATATAGGTAATGGGCAAACATGTACGGTCGGCCACAGTCACAGATACCCCATGGCAGCTCTTACCGCGCGCGGCATAAGGGCGCTCTAATCGAACAAAAAGGGGTATCCTAGCGTGTGGCCGACTGTACAAGGCACTGCAGCGTTTCAGTGATGACATGACCCATCTAGAATGTGTGAAGGTGCCTCTTAACACTGTTTAGGGCATCTTATTGCGTAGATAAAAAAAGACCTTCTAAATCCTGTTATTATTTTTAAATATTTTCCTTAAAACTAGTATAAATCCTTCTGTTTTGAAAATATCACGTAATATTTTCCGAAACTCTCTCCTATTGTTAGGTTCCTAATCCTATTGTTTTAAAATTATTTTGTAAGATTTTTCTTAAAACTATTCAAAAACCCTTTGTTTTGAAAATATTTTGTATGATTATACAATTTTCGAATGTAACGTCGCTTATGATCTTGTAGAGGATCTCTTTCATGTATGCACCATACATACATATTTTTGTGTTTTTTATTGTGTCCTCAAGCCGCGCTCTTAGGGATGACCATGAAATTGTATTTTTTTTTCAGACCACGTGACTGACTATTCGATTCCATTTTCAAAATGAATGAATGAGTGCATTTGTATTTATTTTCAGATACCTAGTATGAAAATCGTTTGTTACTCCAAGTTTGGACAACTATTCTTATTTAGCGCAGTTGGGTTTAATTATTTGTTACTTTTTAACCGTAAACGTCTTGCTAATTAGTGTTGGCACAAATCTTCCCAAAACGAAACTTTTAATGACGACGAATGGAAAGTTTACACGTTCTTGAGGCCCCGCCGTTTCGCACAAAATTCTCTAGTACTCATTAAGAAGTTGCCCGTCAATTTTCAGTAATTGTTGCCAGGAAACTTGCGTCTACTTAAACGTGGTATACGTGACTCGATGTGTCGCTCGGAAATAAAGTATCTACCTGAAAGAAGCTAGCGTTGTTATAACCTCTACTGTCACAAATCAATACCTTGAGTTTTTAAAAGTATTTTTGTGACGCTCATTCTCTGTTACATGGAAACCACTGCTTGATACATTGTTTAAAAGGTAACTTGTGAAAAGGGTCAACATAACCATATGACCTACAAAAAAAACCACTCGTACTGGGACTACCTATTGAACTCGCAACCTCTCGATCCTTTACCTTTTATGTTTTTACTCGTATTGATACTCGTAGCAGTAAGTTACCATCGCAAAAATAAGGAGCGAGCATTACTATAAGATAGTAAATAGCTATGCGGCTACACAACGTTATTGAATCGTTTCTCAAGGACCTACTAGTTTCCCGGTAATGGCCCATAAAACGTCAATAACGTATGAAACAGCCAAAATCGTGGAGTGTCAATATCAAAGGCGGTCAAATTCCATTAAGAAGGGTTTGCTACCTGCAAAAATGCTCCAAATTACCCGTGTAAAGATTTTTAAAGGATATCGCCCGGGTTTGTTGTTTTTCCGGAACACATCAAATTATTTTGCGATAGATCTTCTTTTGAAACGTTATTAAGAATCCATGGAGTGGCGAACGCCAATGCAGAAAGGGCCATAAAATGGAACAACGTTGGCGCACCAACGCACCACTGAAAGCAAATTGAAGTTGGGTTGAATTAAACGATGGAAAATTGACGATGTTTCTTTTATTTGGCAGCCAGCTAGAGGCCGAGATTTGATTCCTGTTGGTAGTATATAAGTACGACTATGACGAAGATTTGTGAAGGAAAACCTGCGAATCTGAGCAATCCGATCCATAAATGGGCACGCGTTGTAACCAAACTCGAACTCACTCGCTCTAAAAGAAGGCCTACTAGTGGAATAAGCTTCCACATCAAGATCAATAAAACTTTGAAACGTTAAAGTTCAACTAAAGTAGCGTGGCGGGCAATGCACATTATGTTCCGCGATTCTTGTTTCAGGACCCCAAAACATTCAGCTGATTTGAGATTTGCCTAAACTACTAGTTTTTTGGGCAGTACAACTTTTTTCGACCAGAAAAACAAATCAGCTCAATAAGTGTTGTTCTGTTGTTTATAATAATGAAAAAGCACAATTTTAGTGTCGTGAAACAAAAATTGCCGAACAAAAATATCTTTTATCTATAAAATCGAAAAAACTTTGAAAATTTGGGCTTTACCGCCTCGCTTTTTGGTTGAACCGGTTAATGCAAATAATAACGCAAATGTTTGTAAAAAATTAGGGTGTATGTATCAACATTTGGCCGTAAAAAACTGAGAATACACCCGCTGTGTTGCTCGTCACAAGTCATAAACTGAGAACATGTTTTACGAGCAATAACATTTCCAAATAAGCCTGCCGTTACGCTTTTTTGTTTGGAGAACATCTAAATAAATTTGAATATTGAGTAGGAAAGCTATAACGACAACGATGTAATTTAGGTAAGTATCTAGCCATCACAAAGGCCATTATGAACTTAAATAAAGTTGGCATACAACCACTCAAATACTGCTTCAAAAATACTAAGCTGAAGCCAGTGCTAAACCGTTAGTTGATTTATGATGATAATTATGTATGATATGAAGCGAGAGAAGTTCTCCGAGTCTACTGAAACAATCCGGCGTTTGTATGTTTGTATGTATTAATGTTTGTTAGACGATAACTTGAGTAAAATTTGGATCGTCACGAAATTTGGTAGGCAGGTTACACGCCTCATTTAGGCAAAGAGAATTTTGAAGTTCCAACATGAGCCAAATCGGTCGAGGGGTTGCTGAGATATGGGGTCGCAAGTTCACAGTTCGGTGCGAACCACTAGTTATCCTTTAAACCTCCCCCAGGTCGGTATCCCGCACCGCGGCAGTGAGCCTAGAACTCTGGCGACATCATTGCTTTTTACCCGGCTGCGCCAGGTTATGTTTTTGGATGGCCAAGCTTACTCTTTGACCGTGCCCTCTCAGTAGCTTCCCCGAGTGTAAACTTAACAGCAGCTCCGTCTCCGTAAAAACCAACTCCGCTATAGATCTTTGAAATAGGCCCATCGTTTCGATAAAAAACGTCACTGAGTTATTGTTACTAATCTTACTAGTGGTTCGCCCCGAACTACGAACTCGCGACCCCATACCTCAGCAACCCCTCGACCGATTTGGCTCATGTTCGAACTTAAAAAATATTTTTGCATCATTGAAACGCCTACCAAATTTCATTACGATCCGACAATCAAATTATCGTCGAACGAACATTCATACATACATACATATAAACATACATACATACAAACGCCGGATTGTTCAAGTAGACTCGGATAACTTCTCTCGCTTCGCTCGCTCGTTCAACTAATCTTAGGTAGTGCCTAAGATTTATAAATGCAAAAGTTTGCGGATTTGGCTGAAACTTGGAATAGAGTTAGGTTACACACCAGAATAACACGAAGGCTAGTGATTGCCAAAATCGATAGAACGAAAAATTTAGGTACCTACCTGTGTCTTTGAAGCTTTTTTAAGCTAGTTGGACCATACTTGCAAAAATAATGTTCTGCGGGGGAAACAACCCCTTAACAAGGATGCTCTGCCGATGTCGGTTTGCAATTCGGATGCATAACTTTCCACGGGCCGCGGCAACTCATTCCTAGGCTATTAATTATGAGAAAGGAAATGGAAACCCCAGTGGAAATGGAAAAGTAATAAAATGCTACAGCGATTTCAAGATGAGTGCCGCCCGCCGCCGCTCTACTGGGGCAATCTTGTCGCTCCCGCTAAACTATTTTATTATAGGAAGCAATAATGAAAAGAGAAAATATCCATTATATGTTTTGAATCATGCGCCTCCTTCAGGATTTCCGTTGTTGTGACATGACAGGATTGAAGTTGCGGTGGGGGAGCCTTAGGGTGGTATTAATAGTCTTCTTGAATCACCTACTTTAGGTCGACCTCAAGTTGGTGAACTCAGAAAAGTCAAATGCTAATGTCAAGCCTTGGCCAAATGCTAATGTCAAACTTGAGTAGCTGTCAGCATATTACAGATCCACCAACTTATCTGTGAAGTGGCAGAATCCGGAACTACGGTTAACTACCAATGAAAAGTGAGAATTCAGGCGCCCGCCAATCTAAGCTACAATAAAACGCTTACAGTTAAGTTGAAGGATTTGTAATATACACTATCTTGAGATTGACATTAGCCAAGGCTTGACATTAGCATTTGACTTTTATGAGATCACCTACTTGAGTTCGAGCTTGAGATGACGACTATTAATGCCACCCTTAATTATTATTTCATGCGTGATAGGCCAGTCGTGGGATCATTATTCGCAAAATATGTTTCAAAAACAAAAAGAAAGGTCCTGTGACACTGAAAAGGGTCGCTTAACTCACCTATTCAAGCAACTTTTACTATGGGGCCAAGTGCAAAATCTCACCTCACCAAAAAATATCACCTGCTCCACAAGTACATTAATTTGATTCAGTAGGTATCGAATTTTAGCATTTCCATGTGACAATGGAATGCTTCGAATATCAAAAAAAAACTTGGATCGGTATTTGTTGAGTACTCTGCCTTCCCTAGCGTGGCATAAGTTATTCAAAACCCTGTGACTATATTTCGAGAGTCTCTCCATTAAATTTTCAGTTTTCACCGGTGTGTAGAGTCGACGTGTAAGGGAAATATTTGAAAAAAAAACTTGGAGAGCTGCCTGTGACGGTTAAAAGTGGAGCGGCGGATTTGTTTAGAATTTTCGCAAACAAGAGTTCAAAATCAGCCGAGCCAAGGCTATAGCGCGAAAAAAGAAGGCTTCACAATCCACGATAAAAATTCGGTGCCAACCTCGTTCGGTTCGCGATTGAAATTCAACAATTCCAGTCTTGAGCACGATCATACTCCTTTGAATGCTGTGGTGATATCTGATGTAGTTACACAATAGACCTACATTCGCCGGCGCGTGTCTTGGCCCTTTTCGCCAAGTCTCCCTTATCAACTTTTTGATACCGTTAACCGTTGAAAGGAGAAGGAAAATGAGATTGTTCCGCTTATAACCGCTACATTAACCGCTTGATTGGCGTATTTTTTTTTCCATATATATTACATATATTGTTGGTATATATTGCTTACATATGTGTAATATTTGTATAAGGACTCCCTTAAGGTTAAGGAGTTGCTAAACGCTTCCTAAGAAGAGAAGCTTCTGTTATAAGTATTTTATTTATCGCGGCCCTCTCCGCAGTCGACTTTGCATTTTATTATTTTCTTATTTCCTCTAATCTCTTGTGTCAATTACATTGGACTTATTTTATGAGAATCGTATTAACGTTTTTCAGAGCCGTTTTAATAAAGATGTAATTCAATATGATGATGAGATTAAATGGCCCAAGGCTTAGTAAATGTCTTTTGATAGATAGGTGCCTATTCGTTCCTTGGTGATATTGATGTAACTTATTCTATTATTATTATTACTGACGGTAACAACAATACTTGAGAATGTGTGTTGACTAGTTTCGGATTCATTCAGAACAATAACTAAAATTAACAAAAAAGGTACATTGTTATTAAGCTATTGCACTGATTGAGAGTGATCTGCTCTATCACCCAAGTTCTTCATCAGACCTTCAACAATTTTGTTTATGTTTTTTTAATAACCATTTAAAAAAACACACGAATTGAGTACTTACCTCCTCCTTTTTTGAAGACGATTAATACATCACGTAGATGTAACGGTAACGGAGCTTTCACTAATTGCAGTTAGTCTAAGTTACACGAAATAAAAAATATATTATAGAAAACGATGAGTAAATAATAAATAAATAATAATAATAATAATCGTTTATTTCAGGCAAAAACCCATATCGAACAACATAAATAATCAATTAAAAAGTAAACTAGACTAGAGCCAAGAATATAATGTAGAGTACTTGTTTGATGATAACAGTCAAAACGCCTTGTTTCCAAAGGTTTGAAATATTTCTGCAGCCGTTTCCACCTTCATTATTTCCCCCTTTTCAAAGAGTCTTTATCGATACCATGCAAGCATCAAGTAAGCGCCCGAGGCCCCTTCTTAATTGACTAAAGACGTATTTCTTTGATTTACAACCCCTTTAGAATGAAAGTTTTCGCGCCGCGACCGGGTCTCCCACAGCCCAATTTAAGCCTTAACTTTTGGCTAAACTTCGCCATATCTCTCGCGAACACTGGAAGATTTAGATTACGAAATAATGTAAGTGGCTTATAATAAAACTAGTTGTGCCCGCGACTTCGTATGCGTTTTTACACATTTGACATTTAATTTAAATTCGACTGTGGAGGAAAACTCAAAAGGAAGGTTTTTTTTAACCCCCGACCAACAAAGAGGGGTGTCATAAGTTTGATAGCTTTGTGTGTGTGTCTGTTTATGTGTTTATGAGGGTGTGCCTGTCTGTGTGTCTGTCTGTGTGTGTGTGCCCTAATCTAAACAATACATTTATGATAAAATATGTTTTATTTAGATTGGGTATCGCCCGTGTAAGATACCAGGAAGCTTAGCATAAGAATTGCCTGGGAAGTATGGGGGTTTATTATGTAACTCCCTCGACGTAGAGTGGGATAGATAAAGTTATAAGCCCATAGATAAGGTCTTACCCATTCTCATGCTAAGCCAGCAAGCAAAGCATAAGGTTGGGTTAGAGCGTATCTACCGCAAATAACTCTGTCTATCCCGCTCTACGGCAAACAAAATATATTTTTTTAATATCAAGTTGGGCTCAGTAGAGTAAATATTTAAAAAAAGGCACAAAAAAAAATTTCAACCTCGCGTGGGTTTAAACCCAGAACATTTCGACCGCGACGCAACAGTACTACATTTCTAACATCGATAAACTTTGTCCGACCTACACCGAAAACCACTCACAATTCCCTCCAGCAAGCATCATAAGGCTGGGTTAGAGCGTATCTATGGCTCTGTCCATCCCGCTCTACGTCAAACAAAAGAGTGAGATACCTATTGTTTTAAACCCATAGATACGCTCTAACCCGGCCTTATGCTACGCTTGTAAAACTAACATTTTCCGCCAAAATAAAATAAAAACAAATGCCGATTTTTCAATTACAATATGCCCCCGAAATGCCAAAAGTCGTGGCGTGCTATTATACAGAGTGTTAAAAGACCGCCAACAAAGCGGGAGACCACGTATACGTATAGTCCTCAACATAACGAACATTTTTGCCCGAGGAACTATGCCTGGGAAATCAACGGTTTCCGAGATAATAAAGTCGGACTTTTTTTTTTTTCAGAAATGTGTTCAGTATCACGTTCTTAACATACCTTCTCAAGAAGCCATATCAAAATTATGGATATTTCTTACAAAAAATCAAGTTAAAATTGCAACCCGCAATGTAGGTTTTCGAGAGAATGTGGTTCAAAGTCGGACTTAAAATATTTTTTTTGCAGAAAAATGATCAGTATCACTTTCTTAACATACCTTCTCAAGAAGCCATATCCAAATTATGAATATTTCTTCCAAAAAACGAAGTTAAAATTGCAACCCGCAATGTATTCTAAACATCGGATAGCCTAAGTTACTCCCAGAAACGTGAGTTACGACCATGTTAAGTTTGGTAAAAAACTATTCAGCGGTGTTCGCGTTTATCGTGTTCATACAGACAGACAGACAGACAGACAGACAGACAGACAGACAGACATAAACCGTTTTTTTTTGCATTTTTGGATTCAGTATAGTTTACTTAGTAACCCCTGCTAGTTTTTTTCTAAAAATATTCAATGTACAGAATTGACTTCGCTAGAGTTTTATTATAAGTATAGATAATAAGGGCTTAATAAGGGCTTGCTTGTCTCGTTGTCGACCTTACGTTGGGCATTTTTTGAGCTATTTTTTATTTTATATTTGTTAATTGAATCAAGAGAAAATAGAGTGGATTACAAAGTTTATGTTAGTGGACTAATAATTATCAAGATACTACTTCTCTGAAGATCCTGTTATCTGAATCTATTAGAATAACAGTCTTAATTCGGATTGTGTTAAATATTCGTAGACTTTAGTTAATATCAATTTCATTGTACTCTATTGATTTAAATTTCGCAAGTATTGACTACAAAATAACTCAAGAATTCTCAAAGTTTTAGGTATAGTCAACTCCATAGACTTTTGTCCCAATTCGGGACTGTGGCGGCCAAAGTCTGAACATTACTCAAAATTAAAGTCTCGTATAGAATATCTCCTTACTGATATTACAAGTTATCCCACTGACGGCTCGGAGATAAGTCACCACTTACGAGTTCTGTTCCGCTTTGTGCGATAATCACGATTGGGCTAATGTGCACGCTTTCAGTTGTGAAAGACCGTGGATACAGATAATTGGGGTTAACTTTTAGAATTTCCAGTAAGTTGGTAATTTTATAGTGTACATTTATTGCTCATTACAAAAAACATAAAATCAGCGTATTTATTTATCTATCTATCTTTAATTAAAATTTTAAAATATAATAACTACCATTTCCCCCATACATTACTCTTCTTATTACATATTAGATTAATAATTATTACCCACATTACTGTTGATACGTTTCTTCAGAGTTTTTCAATAAACTTTTTTCTTTCTTTTTTCACGCCAACATTTGAAAAAATAGGTCAGCAACACGGGGTTCACTACGCCTTGCCGAAACACGTTTCACCTAGTTACACTTCACCTATGACGTCTCATCTAACCTACAGTAGAACTAACGTTCAAATCATCTAATGTTTGTTTTAACTATAACCATTTGTTCGAAGCTACACTTCACCTAATTACGATTCAACTAAACACAATTCATCGAAGCATCATTTGTTCGATGCTACAGTTTTCCTAATAATTAGTGGTTCGCCCCGAACTATGAACTCGCGAGTGAACTGTTGCTAACACCATTTGCGCAGGCGCGGGCGCGCATTGTATATAAACATTACAACCCCATATTTCAGCAATCCCTCGACCGATTTGGCTCATGTTCGAACTTAAAAATTATTTCAATTTCATTTTCCCGCCTACCAAATTTCATAACGATCCGACCAAATTTACTCAAGTTATCGTCGAACGAACATACATACATACATACATACATACAAACATACAAACGCCGGATTGTTCTAGTAGACTCGGAGAACTTCGCTCGCTTCGCTCGCTCGTTCAATTCCTCTATACGTACAGTACAACTAAACACCATTCATCGAAGCACTATTACGTCACCTGCTTAAACTTTGATGCAGTCGGTTTTTTTTTTGTTATTAGACAGTTTCGCAGCAGCAAGTCCAACCCAACGACACGACACCTCATTTATTCAAATCGGTTCGAAGGTGGAACATAGGAACGGAAATACATACGTACGTATGTACATGACGGTGAAAAACAGAACCCTCCTTTGGGCAGTCGGTTTAAAATTGAAACATGTTACACTAGTGGTTCGCCCTAAACTACGAACTCGCCATGAAAACGCGATGCAGGCGGAACGCGACGCTGGCGGAAAGCGATGGGGCCGCCAAAATTCGATTAAATGACATCTAGATAAAACAACATTAGACTAAACAATTCCTAGATGAAATAAGCTCTCGGACTAATGACATTCGGTGAAATGAACCAAAGGTGTAATGTCATTCGGTTAAATGAAGTCTAGTTTAAGTGTCATTGGATGATACGTCATAGGTGAAGTGTAACAAGGTGAAATGTAATTCGGCAAAACGTAGTGAACCCAGCAACACGTCTGTGGTCCGTAATTACACTTTATGTTGAGCCCCACAGCCCTGTATCGTGGGCTCCCGTTGGTGAAATAGGTTTGAAAGAAATTCAAATCAGAAAAAGCACTTACGTTTCAACAGCAGATAACATTCATAAGATGGCTGACTTTCAGTAAAAAAAAATACCTGCAAAGATTTTAAAACACAAAAGCTAAATGTAGCCTCTTCTTTGAAAGGCAAAAACTAAACGCGTTCCATTAATTTCTACACCGGGCAGGGACAAACTAAAAACTACAACAACGAAGTTAAAGTCCGTTCCAAGTTAAGGTTCAACCAATGTAAACTAAGAGAAAATCTTTCTCGATCTCCCCAAAGGCAACGTCTCGGCGTAAAATGAGTGTCCAATTGAGTAATTAGGTCGTCGAACTTTACTTCATCAACCTTTCTTGGATGAAGTAAGTCCCTCGCAAGTCGTTAAGTGTCATCTGCCAGATACGTGATGAGCAATGCACTCTTGCTGTCATCCGCAATTTTGTTCAATTTTATATTCTGAAGCAATCGCCCTTTGAATATGGGCCACTCCTGTATGTTGTGGTCGAAATTTACTATATTCCCAATCGAACTAGCCATTTTTTGCACACGCGGATTTCCGAGACATTGAGGTTCAAAGTAGGACTTCATGTAAATTTCTTTGTTTTGCAGAAATGTATTCAGTGTCGAGTACCTTCTTCTCAACAAGCTTAATCAACATTTTTGATATTGCTTTTCTAAATATCGGCCCCTCGAGCGTAAATAGCATAAAGTTTGTATCAACACTTGCGAAAAATGACTCCAC